>VDFB02047230.1:588306529-588543185 GCA_007258455.2 Sequoia sempervirens | reverse complement strand
CATCTTGTGCGAGTGTGAGTGGGGGCATTGTTGCGTATATTCTCTCTCCTTGTTGCTAATAAGGATTGATTGAGTTACCAATATTGTTCTTCATTTGCTTTTGTTTATCTTAGAGGGCCTACCTTGGGGAAAAAGTACTCACCCAAGGGAACGACTCAACTGGTAACACTCTAAAGCCAAGAGTATTTCCAACCGATATATAAACGTGGATATTGGAGTAAACGCCAATATCACATGGTTGATTCCGACAAGATCGATCTGAAAGGGGACTCTTGCCATATGGGTCAATCTCTACGAATAGAAAGTCCTTATTAAAACCCATGTGCTAGAATTTTCCAAAATTCTTTAATCTATTTGTTGGTGCAAGAGCGATTAGTTAAAACCCTTATGGTCTTTTTGGTAGAAATGGAAAGCATGCCATGGGAGTTTCATGGAGTGTTGATAGCAGCTTACTTGCGTATAAGTATGAAGTGTCATGGAGGCAGTGGGGTAAAAGAATCCTAACCATTCACTAGAATGGCGTAGCTGGAGATTGTCAAGTGGGGATTCAACAAATATTGTCTTTCACATCCAGGTTGTACTTGTTCTTGGTTTGAGAAAACACAATGCTTTGATGAACATTGGAAAACCAACATTTAACATCATCATCAAATCTCAAACTCTTTAGGAGAAGCAAATATCCTTGAACAAATTCACATGTTATTGCTTGCCCTTGGGATTTGTATCCTTAGAGGCTTCTAAGCATTTGGATTTCATCTCTATTTTCTCCTACTAAGGTCAACAATAGGTAACTCTTACCTCAAATTTCCTTGGTTTCCGCATATACACTTTACTTAGCGGGATAAGGAAAGTGGGACATTAGACATCTAGATTCAAAATCTAACAAGGTGTGTTTGTGGTAAAAAGAATCCATTAAGCAAGATTAAATCAATTGGACCCCACACATGTGCCAGCATCTTTTGGTCATATGAACTTTCATGCAGAAGCATTGGTCTTTTTTTTGATTTTGAATTATATATGAAAAGCATGTTCTTCCACTATCTTGGTCTTGTAAACAAGTCCCTTCCTAGATTGATGGGATCCAAATCAAACACTTCATCCAAATTCAAACTTTTATCCAAAATCCATCCCACCAAACAGAGCTTTGGAATGTCTCTCTCATTCTAGACTTGGGTAAATCATCAAAATCAAAATCACTTTGTTTAGTTAGGTGTATGGGAATGCATCCTTTCTCATACATTTAATTGAATTAGCATTCCTTTGAACAATTTCATCCTAAGATCACATCCAACATCTTCGGGTTTACAAGTTCATTATCCAATCAAACCAATCAAAATCAAATCCTAAGTCTAGCATTGATCCAAGGTTCCTAAAAAGTTTGACACTCATATCATTTCCCATTTTCATCCTTCATCTCGTCATTGGTCCTAAGAACCTTAGAGGTCACTTTTGCAACAAGGTCAAAACACAAGAGGAACATGGAATATAAACTTGATCCATACATAATGAGTAATCCAAGTCAACTAAGCTATCAAAGCCTTACAATGCTGATTGATTATCAACACTCACATCTATACAAACCAAACATGGGATCATTACCTTCTACAAATGTCAATGGCACAAAAAATATGAGTATGCCCAAATCAAAGATTGGAACACATTTCCCGATGGTAGATCTAAATCCAAACCTACAAGTCTGTCAACCAAACAATTAATGCATGAGCCTTCAAACAAACAACGTCATCCCACCAAATACCTACATGCCAAAAGAGAATGTACCAAGTACAAGTTTTCCAAACATGAATCCAGAAAACTTTGGGATAAATATGTTTTCAAATCACACAAATGTTGTTCAGAGTCCAAAGAAGATATGAACGACCTCAAGACAAGGTGACACCATGCAAAATCAAAGTTACCTAAATCGATGCAATATGATTCCCAATCACAACAATGTTCAATTTCAACCTATCATGTCAAATTTGAGTGTCATCCTAGATCAAAACATTGTCCAAAATCAAACACAAGTACACACTCCAAATCTGCTTAAACAAAATCCAAATCAACTATATCAAGGGAGTCAAGATCGAAATCAAGAACAAATTTGGCGAGATCAAATTGCTACACTTACCAAAATAGTTGAGTCATTGCACCAAGAGACATCTCCACCACCATTACCCATATCAACATCATTCCTTGGTTTAGGGCTTCCCCCTTTACCTAGCACCAATCACATCCAAATCAATCCACCTAACACCAATCAATCCATCACATCAAATCCTTTGAATATACCATCGATATCGCACCAACATATGGTATTCAATCAAGCAACAATGTTGATCCCAACAAATCAAAACATGGTCTCCCAAGGGCCTATCACCTCGGTCATTGACATCCCTATCTTTGATCATTCCAACCACCACTATCATGCTCATCACATCTCAAACTCTCATGATCACTCCAAGTATCTCAATCACTCGTCACTACATCCAACACAATTCCAAATCCACCACCGCTACCACCAAAACCAAATGTAGCAAGACAATATAACATTGCATTAAAAGCTCACCAGGCCTACCAAAAGGCCATCCAACAATATCTAGCCACGCAACAAGCAAGACAAGCTCAACAAGTGCAACAAGCCTCTCAAGTTGCCCAAGCCTCTCAAGCTACCCAACAAACACAAGCACAAACACAAAAAATGATAACTATTGGGGATAGCGATGAACATTCAACCACTGATGATAGCATTGACAATCTCCCCACCACAATTTTTGAAAGAAATGATCAAGATCTATCCATCAAAGTGCACATTGGAGATGTTTTTATCTTGTCCGAAGATCAAATCAACATAGGTCAAGAGTCACTTTTGAATCACGATCAAAATCCACCAACAATACTCGACAATGATCTAATTCAAGAAATATCAACATCACTTGACTCTATGGTTGAAGACATTCACAATCTCTCCACCACAATTGTTGAAAACAATGTTCAAGATCTCTCAATTAAGGATCATATTAAAGATGTTTTTACCCCACCCGATGATCAACTCACCATACATCAAGAGCCACTTTTTAGTGATCTATTTCAAGGAGTGTTAGGATTATTTGATCCTATCGACATAATGCATGATCCATTGACCAATGATCATGTTGAAAATGTCTCTACATCACCTAATGAGTTAGAGGACATATCTCAAGATTTTATTCCAAAGCAAGATCAAAATCTTTCACCAAGGTCTAGCAATGGTCCTTTCCAAAACATATTGACACCCTTTGACCTCATGGTTATAGATGTTGAAAGAATCCTCAAATCAACACTTGATCTAAGTCCACTCAAAGATCAAGAGGATATTGAGACAATTCCCATGCCTAATGAAGACATCCAAGAATCCTTTATAAGCCATCCATCCTTTGAAACTGACCCATGTCAAGAACTTGATCCAAAGCATGTCGAAAGCAACTCCGAAATCATTCAAGATCAAGAATTTGTATCTTCAAGATACTACAATAATCTAATGGACACTCTCCTATCTATACAAGATGATCATATCCACATAGCACATACTCCTTCATCTACCCATGAGATGCTTTCTATGGATGGACACATAGATGATCTTCATTCAGAACAAGATTCTTTTACTTCTAACATTATTACACAAAAAGAGCAGATTATTAACTCCTACAGTCAAATTGAGTTATCAACATCAAGATAAGATATATCCCGAATTCATACTGAGGATATCCAACATTATCCACTCAAGGAAACAAGTCAGACAAAACAATATAATCTAGAGTTAGCAAAGTAGCAAGTTGAACTAACGTCATCTACAGTGGCTATCTATTAGAGAATGCTTATTGAACAAGACATCTTAGAACAAGCGGAATCAAAGCATGAAGGCACTACTACCACCATGTTTGGGGAAACTTCGTCTCAAGCAAATGTCAACATAGGGAGCATTAAGAGTCCTTATGATGAAACTAGTGTCAATACTACAACTAGGCACGTCACGAATCTTCATCCACCCATCACCCCATCCATGAATTGGGACCAACGTCAAAAGAAAGAATTGAATCAAAGTACAAAGAACATATCAAAGCAAAAGAAGCTAAGAAGCATAATGAATAAATAAAATACAAATGGACAACAAAGAACACAAAGAAAGATTATCCCTATCAAGCTCCATTAGTCAAAGAAACTATGGGGCAAAATAAAAAAGGGAAAAGTATCCATCAAAGATGTCCACAAAAGAAAAAGTAGGCTTTTCAAGCGACGTACAAAGTGTATCAAGCAGTTGGTCCTAATTCCACACACACTTTCGTATCCACCCATCATTTCTCATCTTCCCAAGTTTGGAGAGTCAAAGATTCCAAGCTGTCAACCAATCCATCTTTTATCCCTAAACACACTCCATCCACGCCTCCACGTATGATATCCAATTCTCAAATTAACCATGTATTGGCAACAACCCTTCATCATAAGGATTTTGAAGGCACTCTATCGTGATGTGCGCACAAAGACAAAGTTAACTCCGGTATCGACAAAGCAAATCAGGAATCCCAAAAGCTGCATTCAAGTGCACGTATCTTAGAAAAGAAACTTCTTCAGGCAAGATATCGATGGAACATTATGACAGGGGCATCTACACCGACACCACTAGGTGGGCCAACATGAATCTTTCAGAAAAACCAAAAATAAAATAAAAATGAAAATCCAAAAAAAGTAATCAGAAAAAGGATTGAAAATAGTAAAGATAAAAATCGTCCTCTAGTAAAAACCACTACGATGGCACTTTGGGCAAGACCATGATGGAAACCTGGCAAACAGGCGTCATGTGTAGAATCGATCATCTACATGTGCCACTTCAGGTGAAAGCATCTCATCCCATCCGTAATAAATCGATCATTCCATCCATCATATCCATAATAAATCCATTCATCCATAAACCATTTATCCAATCCATTTTCATCCATCTACATCCATCATCCAAGTTATCTTGATCTTGATGAAAGTTTGGGGCACACTTTACGCTTGCTTATGGTAAACATTTTGGCATGGGTCATTTTCATTGATCCTATCCTATGTAGCATTATCTAAGCCATGAAGCATTATCCAATGAATCATTCCTTTGTTCAAATGCCTTATCTTATTTCAAGATAATCCTTGGCATCCTTTGTGTGTTGACCATATCCATCCATCCATACATCCATCCAAACATCCACACATCGCATTCCATACATTGCTAGACACCGGGGGCAGATATTTACATCTTTCTTTAGAAATAAATCTTGATCTATATCCTCCAACTTATGTGGTGAGCTGAACATTGGAAAACGTGAAACCAAATTGGTCAAAGCATTTGTGATCCAAAATCCAAACCACTAGCCCATGGCATATTTTGATGAGAACATGTTCTTTATCAAAGCTTTATCTTTCATCAATCCAAGAAATCACTATCAGTTGCATCTAATTTACACTTCAAACATCACGTCAAATCATTCGAACAACTTTTTTTCCAAACCAATCTTCAACAATCCTGATCAATCGAATCCAATCAATCCATAATCTTGGGATATCCTTCCTGATCATTATGTTACTTAACACTATCCCTGTATTATTGTGCATCCTCAACAATGTTATCATCATCAATCCTGATGAATCAATCCTTGCATTTTTGTGCATCCTCAAAAGTGTTATCATCATCAATCTTGGTCAATCAAATCCTTCCATTGTTGTGTATCCTCAACAATGTTATCATCATCATCAATCCTTCGATTTGATCAATCAACCTTAGCTTGGTCTTCAACAAAATCCCAAACAGAGAACTGATATCATCACACATGTCCATATCCAAATCGTCAAAATCATGCAAAAAATCCAAAAACATCCAAAACATCGAAAAATCCAAAAACATTCATAAAAGTCAGAAAATGTCAAAAACATGGAATCTGAACTACTCGTCTCTGAGCTTAAATGTAGGCAAGGCTAATCTCTAATCAGCCCCCGAGACAAAAAACAAAAAAAAATCCAAAAAATCCAAAAAAACATCAAAATCCAAAAACATTCAAAAAACACAAAAAATCCAAAACATTCATAAAATCTCAAAAAAACCCAAAACATTCAAAAAATCAAAAATCAAAACATTTGTAAAATCTTGAAAAACCCAAAAACAGCCTCAAAACATTGCAAAATGTCAAAAACATCCAAATATTTGAAAAAATCCATCCATCCCTTTTTGATTTCACCCGCGATAATCAATCATCCATAATAAGTTGATCGTCACCTTCATCCTTTGGCAACACAAACGGAAACAATCATAGTAGTCAGCAAAAGAAAGCTTCAATCGTAAAATCAAAATAAAAACAACAAACCATTAAACACAAAATCAAACTCTTGATCATTTTCAGACATGTCAATCAAAATTATATCAACAACCTATCAATCAACTTATCAACCCATCATCATCCTATACAATGCATGTCCTAGGATACATTGTTTCGACAATGGACATCACCTTGGATTCTTATCCTATCAAAACAAATCCCTCTGGCTGAAGGTATGAAGAACATTGGCTTGTTTGCATACTTGATCTTTTCATTTGATTTATCTTATTGCATCCAAATGAAGGATTTAGAGAGATAGGAATGGGGCAATGATCATTATCTTTTGTCTACTGTGCTTGTTGGATGTTCTTGTAAAATAACTTGGCAAATACTTGCTTTGTTAGGTACGTCCTAGTAGGGTTTCCATATGTTAAGTGTGAACAAGAATACTCCTATCTGCTTGTTGAGTCAAAGTCCATCACACTAGGTACAACACCATCCTGGTTCTTTATACCTTGATGCATCGTATCTATGTGTGTTATCAAACATAAGGTAAGTAGCCCTTTTAAAATCCCAATCCTTGATAAACAAATCATCCATCTATCATCATCATTTCTTGTCATCATCTCTCATAAATTTGGCCTATTGGATCCTCTTGTCATCATCTAATGTCTTGTTTTTGGCACTAACATCACATCATGAATAATTAATCATCATCACCAATGCATCCATCCTGCATCCACAAATCGTCAGCATACCACATATCATTCATATCATACATAATAGGAAACATCGATCATTTCACATACATTGCATTTGGATCATCATCATAATATGGATCTGTTAGTCTAAGCATCTGCATAAATCATACATTTTCATAATCACAACATATCACATCATCAATCTCATCCATCTCACATCATATCATCATTTAAGTTGTTTAGGATAATATAGATTTGTTATTCTAAGCATCTTAAAACCATATCATTTGCATCATTATCCATAACCATCCATTTTGAACCTCTTTATCATGAGATCGACCCTCAAATTGAATATTTTCACTCGATCTCTCGAGGGGGCAATGTACCAGTGTACTTCTTTCCGCTGGGGTATCCGAAAAATCATTTTTTTTTTGAATTTTGATAGCAGCAAGTTTATTCTTTGAACCAATGCAACAAGTACATTGCTTCAAAGAGGGGCAAAATGTAGACACACAAAATTGGAATAATGCATTCGATTAGGTCATATTCATCCATTCAACAAATAAATCAAGTTTATTTATCAATCTCCTAAAGTCATCAATTTAAATTAAATAAATCAACTTGATCCTAACATCACCCTTCTTGATTAAATAAATCAATCCTTTATTTAATTAAGTCTGAAATCACCTTTCATCCCTTTTTGATTTAAATAAATCAAAATATTCAAATCAAAGGGGTCAAAGCATCTAATCATCATTAAGTTAATCTAATCCTGATTAAACTAACCTAACCACCCATCACATCCTCTAGCTTTTCCCACTTGCACCAATATATCATTTTAATTCATTTATAAATTTAGCATTTTCCATCAACATGGCATCTTTGAGGAATATTCCCTTAAATTTGAATTCAAAAACAAGTGGACATGTACATCCAACAAAGCAATTAATAAGCTCTTACATGTCCCTTGCACAAGTCAAACTCAACATTAACTATCAAATTCAAATTTGAAATCTCCCTCTCTTTGGCACATTGACCAAAATGTGCTCATTCCTCATCCTATCACAAGATGACAAGTGGCTCCATCTCATTGGCCAAATATTTGTCCCACATTCATCCATTTGGCTATTTCTCTCATCAAAATAATCTATAAATAAAAGGCTTCATCCTTCATCAAATCCTCAACAAATCCACAATCTTCATGCAAAGTCATTCTCTTAAACTGAGAATTGATTTTGTCCATCATCGTCATTTGCATTATCAAGGGTTGGGAAAGGGCTATTTTCCACAATAGCACCAATCCACTATGAATAAAGTTTTGATTATGTTTTCATATGCATGCATTTAATTATCTTTGTTCTATTTAGATTGCATATTTTAGCATGGTTAAGTATTTCATAGGAGTACTAATAAGTTTGCATTTGGTATGAACTAACCCATTTCAATGAATGTTGAAGTTTAGGGACTATTTGCAAGTTTACGGTGCTCACACAAAGTATTACAAATCTCCAAAGTTATGATTACATAGTACATGATAACATGGTATCTTTTCTCTTTTACAAAAGTTTCACATAGTTATGGATACAAAATACACTACCATGGCTCCATAGAGCTTACTAGAAATAGATATGAATAGTCCTAGAAATCCCCATCCAAATATTGGTCACCTATTGATGACAAGAGGCATCACTCAATCTCTTTTTTTCCAACCTTGGACTAACTGCGGTCCCCCACACATCTATCAAACTAATAGATGGCCCTACCTTTTGACAAGGAGATTGGTTTGGTAACCTCATAATAAAAATTGACCTTTTTTGAGCTTGGTGTTGTGTCCTACATATCTAGACCTGTCACATAGTGGCTACAACCTACACATATGACTTTCCTAGACTAATATGTAAACTTGGATCACAGTGACTGATAGTGTAAATAGTCGAAACTTACACTACTTTGGCCAAAGTATTTCATTCCCTTAGTATAACAAGTGGACGTCATATATTTCACCCACCTTAATAGCTTGATTTATATTGACCATTCATAATCTATTCATAGGCTATCCCCTTCACTAGATTATCCTAACCCCAGGAATAACCTATTACCTCTATGTTTAACTAACTCATCTACTAAGTAATTCATAGTACTCTAGGACTCAACTAGTTTAATCAATTAGATATGAAAGATTTATTCCCAATATAGTATTATTCCCACTATATCCATCTATTCCTTAATATGGAATATGTACAAACACTTCAATCAAAATAGATCTTTACACAAAGTATACAAGAAATATTTCCCTTTCACTTAAAACAATCTTTTTCTTTAAATAGATGTTATAATCCTCTAATCAAAACAATCATTAACTCACAAACAATATAAACAACAAAATAATAGAAGAGTAGAAATCAACATGCTTGTCTGTGCAATGCTCCAATTGATCATACTGGATTCCTATCTCAGCCTTCCCTTAATTCGGTATGCAATTTCCCCAAATAGTCCTTTTCACTTTCCACCAAAATATCACTCTCAAAATCTTCTCTCAACTCTCAAATCACACTCAACTCAAAAAAATTAGAATATATTAACTCAACAAAACACAAGAATTCAAATATGCATCCCAAAATGAGGTAGATAGCTCCTCTATTTTTACACAAAAATCAACAACTAAAGGCTAGAAACAGGGTATCAAGAATGACACTTCTCAGCTCAAATAGTTTGAATCAGCAAGGTAAATAAAAGGTGGCATCTAAAACTGATGCACAATGAACACATACACAACCATGGTATATGAGCCACACTTCTCAATGAACAACAAGAAAGGTAATTAGAAATGCAATGTATTTGTCTTCCACAAGTTGAATTACATAGACAATTGCACTCTTGACCATTTCCACTTATTTTAAATGCTTCTCATTCTGGAAATTCATACTGAGAAATAGACTTCAAATTGATTCAACTCTTTCTCATTTGGCCCCACATTATGTCATTCACGCCATTTATCATGGTCGATGTTTTTTTTACTTCGTCGACTAATTTCTTGTACATGCATACTTACTATTGCTTTGTTTTGATAAAGTCTTGGCAGTAATATTTACATGTTGAAATGCATTGGATAATAACTACTTTATATGGCACAGTCCATATTCATATTTCTTTACACTTTAGATGTTTTAAGCATGATTCAAATATATATGAACTGCTCACTTTAGCGCTATTTCCATTGTTACTATGTTGTGCACTATTCATAGCATTTAAGCTATGTTTTAAAATGATATGCGCTATACTGGTAATCAGTGCTTTAGAAAAAAATACAATATTTATTTATAATATATATATATATATATATGTTATATATATATGTATATATTTATATACATTACGAATTAACATGTATATAAGTATATATATACATAATTCACAAGTTAATAGAATTGCATCATTCGGTATATGGATACTCATTTGTATCCTCATATTTCATATATAATAATGTATGCATACATATATACATCTATATACGTATATATTTATATACTTGTATGGACATTTCTATTATATCAATACATACACATATGTTAATATATATGTATATTCTTGTATACTATATATATCATGCTTTGATATTAAAACACATATTAACACAATTATATCGATTGACATATATATACATGGTATATATATTTCATCTTTTCTGATCGATATTCCCATGCATATGGGTAATCCATCCATGAGCATGCATAGATACGTCTATCTACATATACTCATGTGCATAATAACTCATGTGTATGAGTTTATCGTTGACACATACATATATACATATACATATATATATATATATATATATTTTATATACAATTCCTCTTAATATATGTCATCTTTTCTAATCGATATTCCCATGCATATGGGTAGTCCATCCATGATCATGTATAGATACATCTATCTACTTATACTCATGTGCATAATTGCTCATGTGTATGAGTTTATCGTTGACACATATATATACATTTGATGTATATATCCTATCAATTAAATAGAAACACATAAAGAACTCACTCATCCCAAAGAGACTCAACATCATAAACCTCTAAACAAGAACATTCACAAGTAAGCCATAACCAAGACTAAAGGTAACTTACTATTTCCCATCTATTATCCGGACTTGACCAAACTAGAAGTGTGTGTGTGAAAGATAAATTTAGGTCTTTTATCGAAGGTTACTAGACCAAGTTCTTCTTCCTAAGTGATACTTCCCCTCTCTTCAAGAGGCTTGAATCAATTCTTGCATCCGACTTATTACATTGTAATAGTAGTTAGTTGAAAACAATACATTCATTTGTATCAAATATTTCACAATTAGAATCATTTCATAACATCAGTTGAATCAATATTTATTCCTCATATTTCCAAAACACATAAAACATAAATACACTCATTTTAAGCATTTTCACCTAACTAGGTAAAAGTAAATATGTATTAGCACAACGGGGTGCAACATATCCCCCCATTGTGAATCATCATCCTCAGTGATTTAAGTAGGTAACATATTAGTAAAATATAAGGATAATCATATCAAAATCATTTTTAAGAACTTTCAAAAGCATGCAATACACGAGGAAACTTCTACTCTATTTCAGCATAGTCTTCCCAAGTGACAAAATATTCTGAATACTGGTCCCACTAGACTTTTCATTGTAGAACCTCACTATTTTGAAAGCAAAGCTTAGATGTTCTGAGCACCTTGAGAGGCTCAATTGTTACCACTCCTAGGTCTTGTACCTATAAAGCATTCCAATCAATAACATGGTTATCCCCTAGTATATACTTTTTAAGGTATGAGACATGAAAGACATTGTGCATCCTGGCAAGAGCTGGTGTCAACACAATTTGATAAGAAATCGAGTTTATTTCCTCTAGAACCTTGAAAGGATCTATGTAGTGTGGAGATAGTTTGGAAGACTTTCCAAACTTGATGGAACTCTTATGAGGCTTCACTTTTGACAACACCTTTTCCCCTACTACAAATTTTCTAGGTACTTGCTTAAAATCTGCATAACTTTTTTTCTTATCATTGTCTTCATCTAGCCTCTGCTTAATTGTTCGTACTTGCTCCTCGATTTTTGATAACATTTTTGGCCCAAGACTTATCCTACCCTCTAGCTTATCCCAACTTATAGGAGTTTGGCATTTTTTGCCATACAATTCTTTGAATGGAGCCATCTTTATTGTTGAATGAAAAGAATTGTTGTATGCAAACTCAACCAAAGGCAAGTAATCTTCCCACTTGTATTATTGATCCATGCAATACATCCTTAGTAGATATTCAGTCACTTGATTAACTCTCTCCATTTTTCCATCCATTTTCAGATGATAAGATGAACTTATATTCAACTTAGTTCCAAGTAAGGATAACAAGTGATGTAGATCAGGGGAGGTCTCTAATTCAACTTGGTTGTCTCACACATACACTTCTTGCAAAGGTTCATTGAAAGAAAAACCTAAAAATCATCTTAGTACAATTTGTCACCATTGACCCCTTAGACTCTTGGAATTTAAGGAAAGAAAAAATCCATGGTGTAGGGAATACTAGTTTGTGCAAACATGTTTCAAGGCTCTTCATGGGCTTCAAACACTCTAGACCAAATACAACACTTATTAGACATCAATACCTCATATCCTTCAACAATGGAATATTTATACAAGATGTCTCCAAACACAAACACTTCATCAACAGGGAAAAACAACCTCTCAATAGTACCCTTGGCTTGTATAGGATTTTCAACATCACACAAGATTTCCAAACCAAAATTTATGAGACAGTACAAGGAATTGTTCAATCAATCATCACATAGGGTTTTAGGACTACTCCAAAGGGTTGTGAGGCATATTGTCAAGGATATATTTTATGCACATGACAATCATGGCCTCTGATAGGGAGGTTGGATGAATCAATCACTGATTCATGCTCTGGGTCTTGCTTGGAAGACCTCTAGGGTGGCTCACTCCACCACTTGAAATCTCTAGGACCTATTCCTTCTTAGGGTCCCCTGATTTCTTCTTTCCAACCCAACTATCATCATAGATCCTCCTACCAAGTCAAGACTTGGTGCATTCTTGAAACAATTGCCTTAGCCCTTAATCCACCCTAAAGGCTACTAATCCTCCAAATTATTGAATTTAGTTTTACAGGGGTGTGGAGGTGCTCCCAAGTCATCAATTCATCCCACTAAGTGTATTAGGGGTCCACCTAACTCCATCTGTTGGTCGCTTTTACCAAACCCTTCTATTAGACCTAGAAGGCTACTAGCCCTATTAGGTCTCCTTCTCTGAGAAATCAAGGTTTTTTTCAAGTTTTTCCAAAGGACACCCCAAACTTTTCCTGGGATTCCTGGTACATATTCCCACCTCTCAAATATTTTTGGGGTCTTGGGTCACAACTGGCCATACAAAGCCCTAATCTGAAAGTGAGTAATACTAGGGTTTTTAAGCCCTTTCCTGGCTTACTGCAAACTGTCAAGTCCTTTCCTCACTAGATGGATTGATGGAGTTTCTTCCTGCTTACCATGTCTTGGCAAGACTCATACCTACCTTCTCCAAAAGATAGTTTGTCAAGAATTTGACACCCCTGTAAATTAAATGCCCTGCATTAAGGTCTTCCCTATCTGGACACTCCCTAGCTCGCCTAGGGTAAGACTTCCACATAAACTCCTATGATTTCAAAAGCCCTAAACCCTACTATATGAACATCCATGGATTCTATTCACTGTTCCCAAAGGGCCGTACAATTTGTATGACGGGAAAGTGAACTAACACTCCATTCTCACAAACTGCCTAGTTCAGACCAGTAACAGTATGAAATCAAAACCATTTACAAACAATGCTTGAAATTGAATAAAGAAACTAATTAATGCCACATAATTCTTGAAGAACAACTACACTACATCCTACACAAGTTACAGTGCCATGATCAATCCATTAAAACAACACTTCAATGCAAAAACCAGAAAATTATCACACAATCACAATTGCTTTTCTTGAATTCAAAAACTTCAAACAAATTCAAAATTATTCCAACCCTCACTCCAATGCTGAGGAATCCCATAAATAGGTCACCAATTCAGTTATCCTCTCCCTTGGGATCTTCTTGGCCGCTTGTAGCTCCAATTGAGCAACATTTTCAAATATTTTGCAAGAATTCCTAAAAATCCAAAACCTCATTTTGAGCTAGAACCTTATGACACCTATTCTATGGTCAACATGACCTTCATCTAATCAAAACCCAACCAAAAATTCCATTAAGGCTCACATTCAAATGAACTAAATTTGATTGCTTAGTTGTCCTAGACAAGATTGTCCTAGACAGACCTTCTAAACAACCTATGGTAACCTATGGGTGCTCTTGCACCATTCTCCCCCCCTCTGCACAAACACTAAGGAATGTGGGGAGAGATCAGAGATAAATCAATACCTTGCTTCTTGAACTGAGCTTCATCCACCCATGTAGCCTCAGATTCTGGTTTGTCCTTCCATTTGATGAGATGTTCCATGTAATCCTTATGCCGGGTAGACTTCTTCACCCTTGATTCCAAGACCCTCTCTACTTGCAGCTTGTCTTTAGGAGTGAAGGCTATGTTACTCACATCCTTCAAGACATCCACACTTTTCTGATCCAAGTCAGTGACTGGTCCTTTATACCTGATCAAATCAGCCACATTAAACACTGGTGAAATATTTAAGTCTGCAGGTAGCTCCACCTTGTAGGAATTCTTTCCATATTTTTCTAACACCTGACATGGTCCCACTCTATTCATCTACAACTTGTTTGATGTTCCTTTATGCAACCTAGATTTGTTGAGATGGACCATGACATAGTCACCTACTGCAAATTGGAGATCTTTTCTAGACATATCCACCTTAACTTTCAGCTTGTGAGTATTCTTTGTGATTGTCTTTTTCACTTGCTCCTGAATCTCCTTCATGGTCTGAGTGAAATCCTCTGCATGGCCACTCCTATGCTCCATAGCTCCTAGATCTCTGAGTTCACACACACCTCTTGGGTGCATTCCATACACTATTTCAAAATGACTTCTGCCTGTGGTCTGATTCACATTGTCATTGTAGGCATATTCAGCTTGTGATAGGACCATGTCCCATGTCTGTCCATACTCCTTGGTTAGGAATATTAGAAGGTTACCTAACACTCTATTAATCACCTCAATTTTTCCATCGGTCTAAGGATGGTAGGCTGATCCAAAAGACAAGTTAGTACCTAATCTGCTCCATAGAGTCTTCCAAAAATGACTCATGAACTTCACATCCCTGTCTGAGACAATGCTCAATGGAAATCCATGGATCCTCACAATCTCTTTGAAGAAAATATGAGAAATATAGCTAGCATCATGGGTGGTCTTGCAAGGAACAAAGTGACTCATCTTATTGAACCTATCTACCACCACATAGACACTATCAAACCCTGTCTTAGTCTTAGGGAGTCCTACCACAAAGTCCATGCTAATACATTCCCATGGTCTATTGGGAATGGGTAGAGGTTGATACAAACCTACATTGCTAGCTCCCCCCTTGGCTTTCATACAAACTACACACTGCTCCACATACCTTCTAACATCCCTTGGAAACTTGGGCCAATAATAGAACCTCTACACTAGTTCCATTGTCTTGTTGATACCAAAATGACCACTAAGACTACCATTGTGCTTCTCCCGAATAAGATTCTCTCTCATTGAACCTTTTGGAACACATAACTGATTCCCCTTGAACAAAAGTACACTCTGCAATGTATACTATGAGAATTGACTATGAAAGTGATTCTCAAAATCAAAACATACCTTATATGCCTCCGAGAAGTCTTCATCTTCTCCATAGAGATCCTTGAAACTCTCTATCCCAATGCTCTTTATTTGTATCTCTTGCATTGTCAACAACCTCCTACTTAATGCATCTGCCACCTTGTTCAACTGTCCCTTCTTGTGCTTGATGGTAAATGTGAAGGCTTGGAGGTATTCCATCCATTTCAAATGTCTATTTCTCAACTTCTCTTGGGTGTTGATGTAGCTAAGTGCCTGGTTATCAGTAAACACTACAAACTCTTTGGGTAGGAGATAATGCCTCCACTTTCTAAGTGACTGTACTAGAGCATATAGCTCTAGGTCATAGGTAGAATACTTCTTCTTAGCTTCATTGAGCTTTTCACTAAAGAAAGCTATAGGCCTGCCTTCTTGGCTTAGTACTCCTCCTACTGCAATTCCACTGGCATCACATTCCACTGTGAATAGCTTATCAAAACTAGGTAACAAAAGGATGGGTTGAGTTGCCACTTCTTGTTTCAGTTTCTCAAAACCCTTCTCAGCTTCAAGAGTCCATTTGAACTTAGTTTTTAGGCCGCCTTTGATTGTATCAAGTACTGGTGCACATATGCCACTAAAGTTCCTTATAAACTTCCTATAAAATTGACCTAACCCATGAAAACTCCTTACCTCTATCCTAGTGGTTGGTGTAGGCCAATTTAGGATAGCTTCCACCTTTCTTGGGTCCAGCTTCAATGACCCTTGGGATACTACAAACCCCAAATACACGCTCTTGTTTGAAGAATTCACACTTTTCTAAGTTGATGGCTAACCTCTCCTCCTGCAATCTTTTAAGAACCAACTCCACATGCTTTAGATGTTCTTTTGTTGTCTTGCTAAAGATGAGTATATCATCTAGATATACCACCACAAATAACCCTGTGAAATCCTTAAGCACTTCATTCATGCGCCTCATGAATTTGCTAGGGGAATTTGAGAGGCCAAATGGAATCACTCTCCACTCATACAACCCATCAGTTGTCTTAAAGGTTGTCTTCCACTCATCCCCATCTTTGATTCTGATCTGATGGTATCCACTCTTGAGATCCAACTTGGTGAAATACTGAGCTCCTCCAAGACAATCCATCAAATCCTCAATCCTAGGAATAGGGAACCTATATCTAATTGTAATTCTATTTATAGCCCTAGAATCAGTGCATAGCCTCCACTTACCACCTTTCTTAGTTGCTAAGACCACTGGTACTGCACACGGACTGATGCTCTTCCTAATTATTCCTTGGTCTAACAACTCCTGCACTTGTCTAGCTACTTCTAGGTTCTGATCTGGTGTAAGCTTGTAAGCTCCTTTGTTTGGAAATGAAGCCCCTAGTATGAAGTCAATCTGATGACTGATGGCTCTCTTTGGAGGTAAGGTTGTTGGTGTTCCATCACTAACTATATCCTTGAACTGTTCAAGCAACTTCTGGACTGCTCCTGGTATGACTATTTTCTTAGTCTTATCTTCCTCCTTGGGTTGCACCATGACCACATATCCTTCCCCTCCTTGTTGTAGAGTGTTGATAAACTCCTTGCCACTACTTAACAAGACACTAGGGGTCTTTGACTATCCTTCTTCTTCATCCAACAATGACTGTAACTTGAATGTTTTACCATCCTTCTTAAATGAGATGGTGTTCTCCTTTCCATCATAGATAGCTCCTCTATCATATTGCCATGGCCTTCCCAATAGAAGATGGCATGCATCCATAGGAAACACATCACAAATCAGTTTGTCTTTGTACCCTCCAATGGAGAATTCCACTGTTGTCTGCTCATTCACAAGAACACTCTGCCCTTTATTCATCCATGTCACCTTGTAAGGATTAGTGTGGGGTACCTTCTCCAACTTTAACTTCCTCACTGCTTCCTCTGAGATAATGTTATCAGTAGACCCTGAATCCACTATAAATTTTCACACCTTCCCAAGTATTTTGCATCTTGCCCTGAATAAGGTTCTCCTTTGCTTTGGCTCTTCTTTGACTGGTTTTCTGATTAGAACCCTGCTAAACATCAAGTTCTCCCCCATTTCTGACTCAATGTGACTAACCTCTGGTGACTTGACACTCATAGTGTCTTCTTGAGCATATGCTACTCTCTTTTCTGTATTTGAACAAGATGCTTTCTCCGGGCACCTATAAGCTGGATGTCCTACTTGACCATAGTTATAACACTTCATACTAGCAAAGTATGAGTTACTTCTGCTTGCTCCTCTTCCTCTATTTGAACCTCCTTGAGGTCCTCTACCTCTTCCATAGCCTCCTCTAGAAGTTGTTTCACTTCCATGCTCTGTGAGTTTAGACTCTCCCTGACTTCTTTGTTCAGTCCCTCTACCTTGGTATCCACCTCTATGTCCTCTTTGATCTCTACCTTTACCTCTGCTCTTGGAATCCTGGTCTTGTTTCCTCTTACTCCTCTCTTCAATCTTTATAGCCAATTGATAGCATTGGTGCACTATTTTGGGACTTAGAAGAGTCATCTCCTCTTGAATGTTCCACTTCAAACCGTTAAGGTATCTAGCCACCTTAAGACTTTCATCCTCAGATACATTAGACCTCATGCAAAGTTTTTGAAACTCCTCTATATAGGAATTTACATCTTGGTCTCTTTGTATCAAGCTCTGTCTTTTCTTGTGCAACTGAATTTCATAATCATCTGGAATGTATGCTTCTCTCACTTTGGCAACCATTCCCTTCCAAGTGGAAATAGATTTCTTGCCTTCCTTTTCTCTCTTTGTCTGAATGAACTTCCACCATGTCAAGGATGAACCTCTCAATCTTGATTTGGCCACCTTTACCTTCTATGCTTCAGTGACTCCATCACACTCAAAATGGTTTTCCATGACTAGATCAGCTTCCATTTTCCAACTAAACAGTGGTATGCCTTCAATGCCTTCAAGAAAGGCTCTTCTTGCAAAACAAGGTTAGGTTCAGGGATCTTGTCTTCCTCTACAACCTATTCACTCTTGGGTACCCTACCTTCCAACTTATCATTGACCTCATCAGTCTTGGTTTGCACATTATTCATTGCTTGCTCAAGTTGAGCTATTCTTTCCCTCAATAGCCTATTGTCTTCCTCCTGTTATTTGACCTTCTTGGCCAATTCTGCATTTGTCACCATGTCTGTAGAACCACTAGACTCAATCTCTGACATATAATATTCTATCCCAAATCTTTTTGGAGCTCTGATACCAATTTGATAGGGAGGTTGGATGAATCAATCACTGATTCATGATCTGGGTCTTGCTTGGAAGACCTCTAGGGTGGCTCACTCCACCACTTGAAATCTCTAGGACCTATTCCTTCTTAGGGTCACCTGATTTCTTCTTTCCAACCCAACTATCATCATAGATCCTCCTACCAAGTCAAGACTTGGTGCATTCTTGAAACAATTGCCTTAGCCCTTAATACACCCTAAAGGCTACTAATCCAAATTCTTGAATTTAGTTTTATAGGGGTGTGGAGGTGCTCCTAAGTTGTCAATTCATCCCACTAAGTGTATTAGGGGTCCACCTAACTCCATCTACTAGTTGCTTTTACCAAACCCTTCTATTAGGCCTAGAAGGCTACTAGCCCTATTAGGTCTCCTTCTTTGAGAAATCAAGGTTTTTTTCAAGTCTTTCCAAAGGACACCCCAAACTTTTCCTGGGATTCCTGGTACATATGCCCACCTCTCAAATATTTTTGGGGTCTTGGGTCACAACTAGCCGTACAAAGCCCTAATCTGAAAGTGAGCAATACTATGGTTTTTAAGCCCTTTCCTGGCTTACTACAAATTGTCAAGTCCTTTCCTCACTAGATGGATTGATGGAGTTTCTTCCTACTTACCATGTCTTGGCAAGACTCATACCTACCTTCTCCAAAAGATAGTTTGTCAAGAATTTGACACCCCTATAAATTAAATGCCCTACACTAAGGTCTTCCCTATTCAGACACTCCCTGGCTCGCCTAGGGTAAGACTTTTATAGCAACTCATGTGATTTCAAAAGCCCTAAACCCTACTATATGTACATCCATGGAGTCTATTCATTGTTCCTAAAGGGTCGTACAATTTTTACGGTGGGAAAGTGAACTAGCACTCCATTCTCACAAACTGCCTAGTTCATACCAGTAACAGTATGAAATCAAAACCATTTACAAACAATGCTTGAAATTGAATAAAGAAACTAACTAATGCCACAAAATGCTTGAAGAACAACTACACTACAAGCTACACAAGTTACAGTGCCATGATCAATCCATTAAAACAACACTTCAATGCAAAAACCAGAAAATTATCACACAATCACAATTGCTTTTCTTGAATTCAAAAACTTCAAACAAATTAAAAATGCTTCCAACCCTCACTCCAATGCTGAGGCATCCCATAAATAGGTCACCAATTCAGTTATCCTCTCCCTTGGGCTCTTCTTGTCCGCTTGTAGCTCCAATTGAGCAACATTTTCAAATATTTTGCAAGAATTCCTAAAAATCCAAAACCTCATTTTGAGCTAGAACCTTATGACACCTATTCTATGGTCAACATGACCTTCATTTGATCAAAACCCAACCAAAAATTCCATTAAGTCTCACATTCAAAAGAACTAAATTTGATTGCTTAGTTGTCCTAGACAAGACCGTCCTAGATAGACCTTCTAAACAACCTATGGTAACCTATGGGTGCTCCTGCACCAGCCTCCAATTTTGTAGGGATGTAGATGGCATCAGGGTAAAGCATTCCACAAGTTTGTATCATTTTCTCATGAAGGAATCTTTTCCCTTTACATTTTCTTTAGTGATAAGAAACCCTAGGTAGGGTTATGATAGTTTTTACAAAAAATGGTGATATCTCCTACAAAACCCAATGAATTTTAGTCAAACAAAAATAATTACAAATTTTATGAACCCCTACAACTTCTCTAATTGACCTTCAGACTATAGTAGTAAGTACAAGTCCATACAACATGATAGAATAGTTAGTTTTGCAATAAAAATACAGTTTGAGTGTGCAAAATTAAAGATTTCTTTATTCAAACTCCTGAAAACCTTTGGTTTCAATTTTTCAATACATATTTATGATTTTCCAACCATTTCTAGACCTCCAACTGACCCCCCAACCGATTTTTAACAAAATGCAAAAAGTTGTGATTACAACCTTGACAATAACTAGCAACTTTTATATCTTTTTACATCTTTGCACAACATTACACCTAGTGACTCAAAATGAACCTAGATTGACCTATAATGGTCTCAAAGTACCTTATTTACATAAATCAATCCAAAACAAAGAAAAACAAAACTCAAAGTGCATCAAGGTGTCTAAAGGTTCCCCTACACCAACAAGGTTTTCCAAAATCTAGATGTCACACGAGCATCCCTATCTAAAATGATCTCAAGAATATCATGCAATCTAAACAACTCTTGAATAATTTTTTTAGCTATTACAAGAGCTCCATCAATTATATTCCCTAGAATAAAATGCGATACCTTAGTTAACTTATCCACTGTTGGCCTCCTACAATGATTTTAATAACTAAGCCCTTACAACCATGATTCAGAGATTGGACATCTAACCTAAATAACTATTTCAATCATCATGAAGGTGCATTTAACTTGTCAACCCAGGGATGTGAACCTAAAATGGGCCAGCATAGTATCTGCACTAGGAACTCAAAGTAGTCGTTTCATTCTACAGCTAAGGAACACACAACACTGAAAGTAAATTGCTCTAAAAGGAATGAGGAAAATTTTGAACATCAATCAATGACTATGCTAAGCTAAAATGTATAACAGGAATAAAAATTTGAGCAACAAATAGGAATCTACTTTCTCTACTTTGGTTGCAAGAACAGTCACAAAATGGAATTGTAGTGGCTGCAAGAATAGTTGGTGCCATATTTCTAACTAAGTACTAAACATCAAGTAATACTAAACTAATACTAAACTAAGAAGATGGATTACTCACCAAGTGGGCCCCCTTGGATAAGTATCCTCTAAAACTAATGAGAACTCAAATGCTCAAACTCATAACTTTATTTTATTCACTATAAATCATGAGTACAAAAGAGTAGTGTATCTGTATTACTGAAAACTAGAGAGTGCAAGTACAATATCAAATCGTGCAACCTCCTAAAGAAGGAGCATTAGATCATTATTTATACTAATAGCTAAATAAGGCAGTCAACTCCACGGATGGGAGGATGCCATTTAGGGAAAATAGAGAAAATGGAGCGATGGCGGTTACACGTGCATGGAATTTGGTCAGACATGTAGGTCCAAACACATATTCAACACAACATTAATGCTTGTGCATGCTCGATCACTAAATTCCACTACAAGGCGGTTACGTTTAGTTTCATGAAAAATCTTCTGTCGTCAGCCTCCTTTGACTTGGAGTGATTCCTTTTCTGGACGTTATGGTGCATGCCGAGCTGGTGGTGTCTTCCCCAACTTAGCATATTAAATCTGCATGGTAATGTTAGTATGCATAATAACTGCACATCTATAACCACCTCAAGGAACATTCATTAACCACATGCAAAATCAATATAGATAATCTACATAATATGCCAAATGTCATTAAAAGCTTGCAGAGATAGGATTAAGTCCAATGCCAATAGTTTGAGGGAAACATTATGAAAATACCAACACTTAACATTAAAGTTCATGACATCTACCAACAAATAAACTATAGATTCTACCCAAAATTTGACCAAAAACTAGGCTCATCACTCTCCCCAACCTGATGTTTTGTTGGTCCTCCAGCAGGGGAAGGATTGTTTTTCTACTTGTTCAAGGCTCTGAAATTTGCAACTGATAGTTGTCCAACATTAGTGGCTGCAGTGTGTGAATTGGGATCCCAATAGAATCCTCCCAATCTATCAAATCTATTCCATCTTTGTTTCTCTGTAGCAATGTCATACTAATAGAATTTGAAGTTTGGCACGGGCCACATGAGCATGGGTGGTTGGAAAGTCGGGGGAAGCCAACATTTCCCTTGTGTTCTACCAATCTAAATATACATATCAATCCTTTTTAGTGTTGCAACATAATTATGGATGGAATAAGGCCCAACCTATTTCAGCTCATCAGTTAGACTATACCATCTTTGTGATAGACATCTTCTCATAGTTTCCTCCTTTGTTGTTTTCTTTACCTCATACTCACGTTAAATTGCCTCAATCCAAGGCATAATCCTGTTGTCATAACTAGGTCTAAGAAGCATTCTATGCCATTCTCTATAAATATTACTCAAGTTGCTTGATTTAGCCCTAACGGGCAGAGGGATATCAAACTCCAATTGGTTATAAGCTCCATGTTGTTATCCCCAACTAATCTCATTTTGTACCCAAGACATAAATTCTCTTAATTGGACATCCCAAACATATAAAAGTGGATTCCAATCATGGTCTTGAGTTACAACATAATTATGTAAATAAAATTCACAGAAAATTCTTCATTTCAAGTGAGGCAATCCTATAAGCATTGAAAAATTCAACAGGGGTGTCAATAAAAGGATTCAAACCTGAGGCAATCCTTGACAACTTAAAAGAGAGATATTTCTCTTTCAGGAGTAGAGCATAGACCCTTGGAGGGGTCCTACATTCCAAAATATGTGGTGCCAAAGCTACCATATCATCCACCCTATGCTTTAGACATGGAAATTTCTACATCTTTATCTTCAATCTCCTCATCCTTCTTTTGACTTTCCTTCTTCAATTTCTATTTTTCCTTTTTCCATTCTTCCTCCCTTCTTTGTATTTCTTTCCATAAATTCAAAATTGTTGCAAGTACTATAAAATCAAGAGGATTATGAATTCCTATTAGTTTTTTAGTCGATTGCAGCTCCTCATATGGCACTATCTGCATGGACTCAGGTTGTCTAGTTATCTCTGGCTATAGGGGCACTATTTCTTCTTCTACTTCTTGTTGCAAGGGCCCTCGTTCTTGTTTTTGTTGTGGCTGCAAGAACTGCTGCTCTAGTTCTAGCTGTTGCTGTAAGACATCCTACTATAGGACTTCTTGCTATAGGATTTCTTGCTGCAGGACTTCCTAATTTTCCTCAAATGCTTCTGCAATGTTAGCAAGATCAGCCAGTGTTATATTCACTACTTTCCTAAATATTTCTTCTTATTTGACATTATCCTACCACATTGGAGCTTTAGGGTCCTCTTGTGATGTCTCACCAGGCTTAGGGCTTTCCTATGGAGGCGTACCAATCACAAGCCCAGTTGGTCTTGATTTCCTGGGAGGTCTCTCACATTTTCCTTTGGCTATAGGATGAACAATGTCAACCTTCCTCTTTTTAGAACTTGGCACCTTTCTTTCTATAGGTTGTGTTTTGGCCTTCCCTTTCCTTGTTTCTACTTCTCTTTGCTATGCCCTAATTTTTATCAGTGTTTCAAGTGGAATTTCATCATCAGAATTGGAGGAAGAACTTTCTTTTTCTGAGTGCTTTGTTCTAGAAGAACTAATTTCTATGGTTTACTCTATTGTAGGAGGATTCACACAAGAGCTAGTACCAGAGGTTGAAGCACCAAGAGGGGCTTTAACTATGCTCAATCTCCTGCTAGACCTATGAGGTTGAGGTAAAGCCCTAGGTTGCAAGTGCTTAGGTCTAATTTGATCAACATTTATAAATTCTTCCTAGGTCTTTCTGAATAAATCATGCAAAGACTTTTCAACTAGCAATTTAATCAGACAATGGTGGGAAACAAAATTATCCCTACCTTTTTGGGTCTCGGCCACCATGATTGAGAGAAGATTGTATAACATGTTAGGCACATTCATCCTCTTTCTATGCCACATGTGATTCAAAATCTTGAAGTGCAAGGAATGAAAATTTGACTGGTGACCCTCACAAGTGATTTATTTGATAATATAAATGTTATCTACTTCCATAGCTCAGGTAGAGACATTCTCTTTGTACCTTGTTTATCAATGCTCAATGGGGGGTCATTCGGCTCTGTAAATTCGGCCCTGGCTGATCTGGCATCTTTGGAGGTAGGGTAATTTTCACCATTAGCTGGTAACCCTATGACCTCTACAATTCTTTCCTTAGTTACCACAACTTCCGACCCTTTTACTATGGCTTTCCCTTTAGAAAATGTCTAGGTGAATTCAAGGGCAATTCTTTCATCAAAACCATCCAACTTCAAGAAGTAGTCTATCCATCCATAGTTTCTAAATTCAGCCAGGCATTGTGCATCCTACAATAAAACATTATGCACCATGGGTTCATTTTGAATTAACCCACCTCCCATTGTCTACAATCGACAAATGCTCTACAACTTCTTTCCTACAATTCCCATATGAAAATCAAGCTCACTTTCCTGCAGTACCTACTAAATTTCCAGTGCCAATATCGATTGAATTTTCTTTTCTTTCTTTCACCTTTTTTCTTGCAACTCAAGATTATGATAGGGTGAATTATGGCAAGAAAAGGAGTGATAAAGGGGAATTATGATGGGAAGAAATGATGGTTGTAGTTAATGTCACTTCACACATGCAAGCCGTCCTCTCACTCAGATTTCAAATCGGCTCATTTTAAATTTTCTAACGTAGCCTAGCATAAATTGACACATGGGCAATATATTTACATATTTTTCTTTCCCCTCCCCACAACCTAAATTTGGACATGTGTCCACACATGCGAGATGGGAGTGATGATTTGAAAAAGAATGATGACATTTTATGTAAACGTCTATACTAACGTACAATGATTAAATGAACGCACTTAAAAGATGATTAAAGATAGCAATTAATGCACACATACCTAAATGTGTGGAAGATTTGCTACAAGATTATGGAGAAAGTACCACTCGCCTTTTAGGGAATAAATTGAGCAATTAATGAAAATGAGGTGGAATGAGGTGAGGTGGAATGAAGTGATGGAAAAGAGAGAAAGATGATTATCGATGGGTGAATGGACGGATGGACGAAGAAATGGAATTCCACATAAGTGAAAGTCTTTATTATGAGAAGTACGTACCTTAATTAGCCAAAAGGAGGGACACTAGGTCCACTTCCTTCAGCTGCAGGAAGCTCAAGTGTTGAATGTTGGGTGAATTTATACAAGAACTCTTCTTTGGAAGTTGGCTTGTGATATAATCTGAGGTGATGACCATTGACAATTAATTTGAACCTGATAGGGTCAATGGTAGTAAGCTGAACAACTCCATTAGGAAAGATCTCAACAACTTCATATGGTCCTATCCACCTTGTTTGCAATTTTCCTGCATTTTCTTGGTATCTTGAGTCATAGAGGAGGGCCCAATCTCCTAGTTGAAATCTCTTGTCCTTGATAAATTTGTCATGCCACTTGATTCTCTAATTCTACACTACTTTTGTATGTTGTAGGGCTTCTCTTCTTATCTCATCCAAAACATTTAGCTGCATGATTCTTTCTCTTTGTGCCTTAGAAATATCCATCCCCAAATCTATTGCAGTACACAAAATCTTTTATTCAAATTCAATTGGCATCATAGTTGTCTTTCCATACAACAAATAAAATGGGGTGAAACCTGTAGTTGTTTTACAGGTTGTCCTATAGGCCCAAAAAACTTCTGGTAATTTGTTTGCCCAATCCTCTCTATAAATAGCTATTGTTTTAGTCAGAATGGCTTCAATTTCTCTGTTGGTCACCTCAACTTGTCCATTAGCCTATGGGTGATAAGGAGTAGACTTCCTATTCCTTATGTTGTACTCATTAACTAGTGTTGCAACAAGGGTTGATGTGAATTATGCCCCTTGATCAGTCACTATTTCTCTTGGGACTCCATATCTTGTAAAAATTTCCTCATAAAGAAATTTTGCAACCTTGTTATCTCTTGCATGCTTCATGGCCTTAACTTCTACTCACTTTGTCACATAATCAGTGCATACCAATATATAAGACTTACCATTTTATGGAGGGTCAATGGGTCCCACAAAATCCAATCCCCACTTGTAAAAGGGAGTGATTACTACCTGAGGGCACAGTGGCATCTCATCAAATCTAGTTGGTTTTCCTATTCTTTGACATCTATCACATTTTTTGGTATACCTTCCTACATCCTTGTGGAGTGTTGGCCAGTAATATCCTATGTTCAAAACCTTCATTATTATCCTCTTGGCTACAAAGTGTCCACATGGTTCATTGTGACATGCATGCAAAATGTCATATGTCTCATCTTCTCAAACACATCTCCTCATTACATGCTCTAGTCCAGTATAAAACAAACATCCAACAATCCAAGAGAAAGGAAATTTTTTTTCAATGAGTGCTCTTTTCTCTTTTGGAGAGAAGTGAGAAGGAACTCTACCTGTGACCAAATAATTGGCTATGTTAGCATACCAGGGTGTTTGTACACTGAGAGAGAATAGATGCTCATCAGGGAAAGATTCATCTATGGGTTGATTATCTTATGATGTAGTCAGTCTTGAAAGAAAATCTGCAACAACATTGGCATTCCCTGGCTTATCCACAATGGTTATATCAAACTCCTACATCAACAATAACCATCTTTCCAATCTACATGTGATCAAATGTTTATTAATGAGATATCTAATGGCTACATGATTAGTGTGCATAAATATTTGGTAGCCTATTATGTAATGTCTCAATTTATTCATTGCATAGATAACTACCAACATTTATTTCTCTGTCACTGTATAATTGAATTCAACTCCTTGTAAATTTTTACTGACAAAATAAATGGCATTTTCAACAGATCTTTCTTTTTGTCCTAAGACTGCTCCTATGGCATAATCTGATGCATCAGTATGGATGTGGAAAGTAAGTCCCAATTAGGCCCTTTGAGTACAGGAGCATGAGTCAAAGCTGTCTTCAAGTTAAAAAATGCCTTATCACAGGCTTTAGTCCATTGAAATTCAGCACCTTTAGTGAGAAGAGTGTACAATGGTGTTTCTACCTTATTGAAATCCTTGATGAAACACCTATAATATCCTGCATGACTCAAGAAATTCCTAACATCCTTATGTTTTGCAGGTGTGGACAGATTTGTGATTACCTCAATCTTTGCAGGATCTACTTGAATTCCCTTATGGGAGATGTAGTGGCCAAGAACTACACCTTCCTGCATCATCATGAAGCACTTTTCACTGTTTAAGGACAAGTTTTTGTCTTCACATCTCTGTAGGACCCTTCTGAGATTTTCCAACGCTTGGTTAAAATCAACACCATAAGTGGTAAAGTCATCCATATAAATTTCCATGCAATTATGAGAAATGTCTAAGAATATGCTAATGACTACCCTCTAAAAAGTTGCAGGTGCATTGCATAAGCCAAATGGGAGCACCAAATAGGCATAGGCCCCCCATGGATAGGTAAATACAGTCTTCTCTTGGTCCTTTGGTACAATTTGGATTTGGTTATAGCCGTTGAATCCATCTAGAAAAGAAAAGTATTGCTTTCCTGCAAGTGTGTCCAAAACTTGATCAATGAAGGGTAAGGGGAAGTGTTCCTTCTTGGTGGCAGCATTAAGTTCCCTATAATCAACACAAACTCACCATTTACCTCCTTTCTTGGGCACAATCACTAATGGATACATACACTGACTATTTGAAATGGGGTCGATAAAACTTGCATCTAGTAATTTATGCATTTCCCCTTTCACAATCTCTCTTAGTGCAAGGTTAATTCTTCCTTGTGGTTGTCTTACTAAGGTACAATCATCTTTGATGTAAATTCTATGTGTACAAAGTTTAGGATCCAATCCCTTCATATCATGATAATCCCATACAAATGCATGATGATGGGTCCTTAATAGGTTTTCTAATAACAATTGAATTTCTTCATTCAATTTACTATTAACATTTAGATATTTTCCTTATGACACCTATACTTGTATAGTTAACTCTATCATGGATGCTTCATTAACACATGGTACTTTTAGTTCATATGGAAAAAATGTATGGGACATACCTGTTGCTGCAAGAAGTCTATCTTTAGGAAGAGTGGTTGTAGGAAGAGTGGTTGTAGGAAGTCTGTTTGCAGGAACAGTGGCTGCAGGAAGAGCATTTGTAGGAAGAATGTTTGTAGGAATAATGGCTATAGAAAGAGTAGAAAAAAGTGTCTTGACTGGAGTAGCAGAATGAGAAGATGATGCTTCCTCCACTTCACAATGGTTTTGAATGATGTTAGCCAATACTTCATCCTCATCTTGGAGCTGCATGAAAGAGCTTCTACCTAGCATCATAAGTTGTGCAACAATGTTAACTTCCTCGGCCTCTTCACCAACATGTGGCCATATAGGATTATCTTCATCATGAGATGGCTGAGCAAGCAAATAAAAAAAACAATCTTTTGAATGTTCTTTCCATTTGAAATGGTCATGTCACCTAATCAAAATCCAATGTATGCATCTGTAGTTGCTAACCATGGCCTTCCAAGAATAATGGGATACCTGCCTAGTGTAGCTTTAGGAGAAAGAATCATAAAGTCTATTGGGTACTCCCAGGAGTTTAGAACTACCACAAGATCCTCCACTAGACCATCAGGCTTAATAGTAGAGCTATCAGCAAGCTGCAGGACAATAGGAGTAGATCTCATGCTTGCAATATTTAGTTGTTGCAGGATGTCTTTGGTCATTACATTTATTACCGCCCCTAAATCAATCAGGGCATTCTTTACTTAGACCCTATTTATAACAACCGCTACCACATGAATGCCTAAGTCATTATACTTGGGAATAGTCACTTTTCCCAGCATGATGTCACCTAGTTGTCCCACCACATGTACTATAGTTGGGTCCTTATTTTTCCTACCTAGCTTCTTAAGACATGCCTCCTTGATTTCTTTGTCATAGATGGGAACATCCTTTATGACCTGAAACAGAGGTATCTGGACACATATATGCTTCAGCTAATCCAAGATATCAAAAGTTGTATCCTCCTTTTCTTCCTTCTTCTTGGAAATTTCCAATCTTTGAGGAAATGGTGGCTCTTGTTCAATCTGCTTGACTTGGGCTGGTTTAGGAATTTTAGGTACACTTGGCTGAATGGGATCATTTAGAGGTTCCTCTTCCTCTTCCATAGGAAGCTTAGTGATAATGGGCTTGGAAGGGGCTGGTAAAGTAGTTCCTGAATGCAAATGGATATCACTTATACTCATAACATATGCAGAGAACTGATTTGAATCAATAGAGTATGTAGGCTATTGTTGTGGTTTGTTATTTGGATTGGGTGTGGGTTGAGCTGGTAGCTAAGTAGGTCTAGGTGCATTTGAGCTTGGATTAGTAGGTGGAGGCATTATATAGGATGCTAGGGCTAAGAAGGTGGCTGCATGTAACTGGTTTTATGAGTAGTCCATTGTTGCCCTCCTCTCCATTGATTTGTTTGCTACCAATTTCTTGGAGGTGGCTGCCAATGCCCTTGAAATTGCTGCCAATTCCCTTGAGGTTGTTGCCACTAGGGTGGAGAACTCTGATGACTAGGCCAAACATTTGGAGGGTTACTCCAAGGTTGTGGTGTATATCCTCCATAACTGGGTGGATATGGGGGCTTCCATTGGTTACCAGATGAATATGAATTAAAATATGGCCCAACATAGGAAAGTGGATCCGATGGCATACCTTTTCTTGGAGCCCAAGGCTTCCTTTGTGCAACATAGTAGACTTGGTCTTCTTCAATCTGGATTGGCTTGAACTCAGGTGGAACCTGCTTTCTTTCAATATTAGCTACCATCTTACATCTACAGTCCTTCTTCTTTTGTTTGTAGTGGGGGAAATACTTTGTCAACATTGCCTCTGCCTACTCTTGCTTCTTATTGGCCTGAAGTGTATCTAGTTGAGTAGCTAGATTATTTATAATATCTTGCTTGAATTCTTCCATCAAATGAGTAATCTCCATTCTTGAAATTCCACCAGTAGTTGACTTACTCATGGAAGATTGATAAGCTCTCCCTTTCTTTGAAGCTAACCTAGAGTAGTTCTGGCATATTTTCTTGATATCTTCCCAAGGAACTTGGGGGATATCTCCTCCTCCCATGAGGTCCAAGGCATCAGTGCAACTATCATTGATTCCTCTCAAGAAAAACAACTTATGTGAGTCTTCATTAATTGTATGGTGTGGAGATTTTTGTAGGAAAAACATAAACCTTGCAATGTAATCTTCTAGGCTCTCATCTTCCTTTTGCTGCATCCTGAAAATGTCACCTCCTCTCATGTCACTGCCCTTACAATATTCCTCGTATTTCTCAAGGAGTTTTGTCTTCATGTCTTCCCAAGTTTCCACAATATACCTTCCTATGCTCATGAACGATATTAATGCAGCCTCTTTCAAAGTGGTGGGAAATAGCTTAAGCCTATGGGAATCAATAGTATAATCATAACTCTTGCAGAGTATGTCAAACTCAAATAAAAAGGTATCAAGATCTTATGTGACAAGTCCATAAAACTTTGGGAGTGCTGAGGTAGGAATGTTCTTGATGTTTTCAACTTCATTTTGATGGGAAATGGCGAAAGGAAAAGTTGGTTGGTTATGTCTGTTCCTATTTGCATCACCCATGTCTGCTTGATGTGGTTCCAAAGCAAAGGGGTTCTCAAGGTGACTTTGATCTTCAGAGGAGACTTCATAACTAGTCAGATCAGGATATGCATCAACAAAGGGGTGTGGATTTTCTTCTTCTTCTTCTGGTAGATTCTAATATTCAACTAGCTAGAATGGATTAGAATTGTTAGGAAGGAACCTCCCATAAGCATCCCTTCTCCTTCCTCTATGCATGTGGTATCACTCACTATTAGTCAGCTCACACAAATAATTGGTAAAGAATAAGGGGGGTCATTACTTCCTAAATGAGGATATACTAAGAACAACTTCCAGAAACACTACAACAAGAAAAAATATCAATGACTCCAAAAGACTCCCTAGTTTGACACCATCCCCAACAACAACGCCAAAAATGTTGGTCTCCTACAATGATTTTAATAACTAAGCCTTTATAGCCATGATTCAGATATTGGACATCTAACCTAAATAGCTATTTCAATCATCATGAAGGTGCATTTAACTTATCAACCTAGGGATGTGAACTTGAAATGGGTCAGCACAGTATGTGCACTAAGAACTCAAAGTAGCCATTTCATTATATAGCTAAGGAACACACAATACTGAAAGTAAATTGCTTGAAAAGGAATGAGGAAAATGCTAAACATCAATCAACGACTATGCTAAGCTAAAATTCATAACAAGAATAAAAATTTATGCAACAAACAGGAAACTACTCTGTCTGCTTTGGCTGCTGGAACAGTCGCAGAATGGAATTCTAGTGGTTGCAGGAATAGTCGGTGACAGATTTCTAACTAAGTACTAAACAACAAGTAATACTAAACTAATGCTAAACTAAGAAGAGGGATTACTCACCAAGTGGCCCCCCTTGGATAAGTATCCTCTAAAACTAATGAGAACTCAGATGCTCAAACTCATAACTTTATTTTATTCACTATAAATCATGAGTACAAAAGAGTAGTGTATCTGTATTACTAAAAACTGGAGAGTGCAAGTACAATATCAAATCGTGCAACCTCCTAAAGAAGGAGCATTAGATCATTATTTATACTAACAGCTAAATAAGGCATTCAACTCCACGGATGGGAAGATGCCATTTAGGGAAAATAGAGAAAATGAAGCGATGGTGGTTACACATGCATGGAATTTGGTCAGACATGTAGGTCCAAATGCAAATTCAGCACAGTAGTAACGCATGTGCATGCTCGATCACTAAATTCCACTACAAGGCGATTACGTTTAGTTGCATGAAGAATCTTTTGCCGTCAGCCTCCTTTGACTTGGAGTGATTCCTTTGCTGGATGTTATGGTGCATGCCCAGTTGGTAGTGTCTTCCCCAACTTAGCATATTAAATCTACATGGTAATGTTAGTATGCATAATAACTGCACATCTATAACCACCTCAAGGAACATTCATTAACCACATGCAAAATCAATATAGATAATCCACATACTATGCCAAATTTCATTAAAAGCTTGTAGAGATAGGATTAAGTCCAATGTCAATGGTTTGAGGGAAACATAATGAAAATACCAACATTTAACATTAACGTCCATGACATCTACCAGCAAATAAACTATGGATTCTACCCAAAATTGGACCAAAAACTAGGCTCATCATCCAACACCACTAGAATAACATTGTGCTTATTCCTTGACATAGGTAAACCTTGTACAAATTCCATACTAATGACTTTCCACTTGCTTTTGAGTATATCATGTGGATATAAAAGACTTGTAGGGTGATGATGTTCTTATTTTACCCTTTGACATTCTAAGCATCTTGCACAAAAAATCTTGTAGTATCCCCCTTCATACCCTTCCAAAAATATAGTGGATTCACATCCACCAACATCTTTGTCACACTAGGATGTCCTGATTATGGTGCATTGTGAACTTATTTCCGCACTAGGTTCCTTAACTCCTTTGAATTAGGTACATATAGTCTTCCTTTAAACCTTAATAATCCATTTGGTTCAAAGTGAAAACCTTCATATCTTGTATCTTGTGGATTATCTATGAGTGCTTGATTAACTTGCTTGTAAAAAATTTCACTCATGGAATCTAACAACACCTGTCCCTTGAAGTCAATTTGAATTGTTATCATAGAGGTGATATTCCTTCTTCACCATAGGGCATCAACAACACAATTCTCTTTTCCCTTGATGAAGCTAATGTTGAAGTCATAGTCTGCTATCAACTCCAACCACTTTCTTTGTTGTGCATTCAGATTGGGTTGGGTAAATAAATACTTCATACCATGATGATCAGTCTCCAGTTCAAAATTCTTTCCCATTAGATAATGTCTCCACATTTTCAATGTATGAACAACTACCACTAACTCTAAATCGTTTGATGCATAATTTTGTTCGTAAGGCTTCAACTTTCTTGATTGATAAGAAATGACTTGACCTTATTGCATCAAAACTCCTCATAATCCTTCACTTGATGCATCTGTAATGATAGTGAAGTTTCCTTTCGGATCAGGTACCTTCAATATTGGTGTAGTAGTCAACTTCTCTTTGAGTAGTTCAAAAGTTTCTTGATAGTTTTTCAATCATTCAAACTTCTTACCCTTCCTTTGTAATGAAGTAATAGGAAAAGCTATTGTAGAAAATTTTTCAACAAGCTTCCTATAGTAACTAGCCAAACCCATAAAACTTTAACCTTTGGTACACTTTTGGGCACTAGCCACTCAAGAACTGCCTAGGGATTCTTTTAGTGGTGAATCTTCGTCAATTAGCAAATATTAGATATTAGCCAAGTCAAAATTGGTGAATAAATCACACCCAATAGGGTGGCCAAATTGCTCAAATTTTATGAATTATCGGTCCAATGCATGGCCATTCACCATTCATTTATTTTGAGGCATATTTAAGCAATAAATTCACCATAACAAACTATGCATTTCAAATGGACTGATTAATATTTTTTCCTAGAATCTTAGAAGCATGTAATAAATCACCTACATATTCACCAATACTATTAAAACAACATTATGTATTAGACCCATTTCGCCAATTAAAATTTACAAATAGTTGCTTATGAGGACCCATTTCACAATTAAAATTTATAAATAGTTTCTTATGAGGACCCATTTCACCAATAACATTAAAAAATAATTACATTTTAGGATACATTTCGCCAATTGACATGACACCTCCATGCTAATCGTAGGGGCATAATCATTTTGAAAATTACAACGTATGTGTTCCATCAAGGTTTGATTCACCCAACACTTAAAAGTATCATTGTAAAATCATGTGGGATTTTCCAAAATTTTAATATATCATTTAAAAATCCTATTGATTTCGCCAAATATGGATTGATATAAATACAATCAAAACTGTCATTTATTCTTACACATTTTGTTCATTTCTAAAATTGTGAACTCTCGATTTAGAAGTTGTACTTGGAACATTGAAGTTGATCGTAGGCAAGTTACAAACTTACAACACATACATTCCTGCATTAACGAATAGAAATTCAGTAAAAACCTAAACTTAAAGTGAATGATCATTTCTTCATAGTGCTATAAGATTTCTTTATCTCTTTTCCATTCTTGTTTCAATTGTAAAGATGACATTGAGTAGGGAATGGGATCTATATTCTCTGTCCTTCTTAAACAAGAAGACATTTTTTCCAGCTTTTATTCAAAGTGAGAGTCTGAGAGATCAATATGTCAAGCAACAAGTGCAACAAGGGTAAGACTCCTCGGGGTGGTGAAGGGATTGGGAGGCCATCAAAACACCCAAAACGTAGAGTTACCATACAATCTCTTTGGAATTGGAAATGCTTCTGATCCATCAAATCAAGATGGAGCTACATCATCAACTCTTCCACTAAATATTAATGAAGAAGGAATTCACAATACCTCACCACCATTGAAAGGTGGGATTTTCATTGGGTTAAATGAGTCAAATGAGGTTGGAAATACCACAAAAGATGTTCCAAGGGATACCTTGGTTAGCTAGAAAGAGATATTTTACTTGGATGATGCTGGTATCAAGAAAATAAAAGGCAAATCAAAACGGGTCGTAAATGGGAAATGACAAGGAATTTTCAGCTTGATTGGGTGTCAAAGTACCCATTCATTGAAGTAATGGAGAAAGAAAACAAAGATGAACCTCCTATAGAATGCAATTGTATGATTTGTAGTTGGAAATGCAAAAGAGACAAGAAGTTGCAACTAAAGATTGACACTATAGAAAAGCATATTGATAAATTTTATGAAAAACAAATCATAGACCGAAAGGAACGATCAGTAGTATGATGGAAATCAAAGGAAGAATGTTTTCATGTTAAGTATGTTGTGGAATATGAAGATCATAAAAAAGTAATATCAAAGCTTGTTGCATGTGGAGGTACAATTGAGGCTTAATTTAGAAAAGTAATGGAAGCAACACAACTGGAAAAAACTATTTAGATGAGTGTTGTTATTCATATTTTGTCCAGAGGGTGTCCTATGACAGACTACCATAATATTTTAATTTATTATATTTTTTGGGTGTTCCTCACTTTCCTAGCACACATTGGTTAGTAAATGCTAGATGGGAATGGGAAAACTATCTTGTTGCAGTGGAAAAGTGAGATTTAAAGGAGAAAGTAAAAGAGTCAAACTTCATTGCATTATCTTTAGATGAAGTTATTGCAATAGATAATACTTCTTGGGTCTATATGCATGTGTATACTATAAAAAACATGTCCTCCAAGCTCATCTTCTCTGTGCTCATAAAATGAAGGACAGTTGAACATCGCAAAATCTATTTGAACTAGTCAAGAAATATTTGAATGAAATTGGAGGTATGGATGAGTTGATAATTGCCAAAAGTTTGGTGTGTGTAGGAGTTGATGGAGCTGTAGTAATGTAAGGGCATAGGATCAATGTTTGTACAAAGTTACAAACTACTTGTGCACCATTCATGCTTTCCATTCACTGCATGGCCCATAGAATGAATTTAGCATTTAGAATTGTAAGCAAGTATCCTATAGTATCAAAAGTTGAAAATCTAGTCCATGAGCTCTATGCATACTTCTATCAAAGTCCCAAATGTTTCACGAAATTTTAATTTTTTTTAGGGAATAAAAACAAGAAACAAGCTTCTCAAGGATGTTGATACCAAATGGATCTCCTTGCATGGACCAACACAATGAGTTCTTTCAAAATATCAATCCTTGATTGGAGTAATGTACGAGCATCACAACATAGTAGACACATCTCTTGACCTCTTATATAGGTTAAGCGATATAGAGACACCCTTTACTTTAGCTAGTTTTCTCCCCATGTTGGATGGAATGAACATATTGTGAAGAAATCCCAAGACATAAATATGTATATTAATGAATATACTAAACTACATAGAATGCCAGGCATGGCCCTCAAACATCTATATCTAGATCTAACTTCTAAAAGCCCAAATTTTTTAAGCTGGTAGAAAATTACAAATTTGAATCATCTTGATAATTATTTACAATTTAATGCAAGCGGTCACTTATGTGTTTGTGTACATGGATTTGAGATACCAATGTACCATTGTATGATAGTCAGACACTCGATCAAATAAATACCTATTACAAAGGAATCTTTTAACAACATTATTAAATATGTTAGTGATAATTTGAAGGAAATTGTAAAATCTCTTTCCTCAAAGAATTATAATAGATTACCTCAAGAAGAAATACTTGAAGCCATGGGTATTGTGTTTCCTCAATTTTGGATTCAAGGCAACTGAGATAGTGCAAGCTATTTTCATGATAAAGTAAATATCTTGGTCAAACACTTTTTTAAAAGTGTAAAATACAATGAGTAGAAAATAGAGGGAATTATAAATGGAGATAAGTTGAGACAACAATGTAAGAATTTTTCAAGAAGTATGATGGACTAGTTTGATTCCATGGAGAAGCCCTTTGAACAAGGATCAATAACAAAGGCTTGTACAACCTTAGGTCAGAGTGAAATATTGCATAGTTCAATATTAGAATATTTCAAACTTCCTGATTTATGTCAAACAATGATATTGGGGTTAGTATAGGATGAGAGATTTTTCAATTCATTGGTATTTTTGAAATAAAAAATAAGAAAAAAACTAGACAAGAATTTGGAAAATTTCTTGAGGGTGAAAGGAACTATGTATAATGTTAAAAAAATTCCTTTTGGAAGGGCACTCACAATCTAGAGGTCCATATGTGAAAGAAGAGGGTTGTGCAACACTTCAAATGCTAGTAGTGGTGGCACTGGTAGTGGGACAAATGAAAGTGACACAATGAATGTTGAATTTGAGATGCAGGGTGAAGAAAATTAAGATTAGACTCATAATCAAGAAAAATATTTTACTTTATCTCAAGTTGAACGTTAGTTTGAGGACCCTGATTGGATTTGGGAAATGGAATTGAATTAACAGTTTTTAGGTATTTATACTGCACTTCATGAATCATATTCCAAACTGTAGTTGATGATATTTTATATTGTATTCCATGAAATTGTGAATCGTTGTGTGCTTCATGATATTTTATTTTATATTACACTTCATGAATCATATTCCAAACTGTAGTTGATGATATTTTATATTGTATTCCATGAAATTGTGATATTTTATATTTTATATTGTATTCCATGATATTGAATTTGATATGTGATTTTGCATCATTTTTCACAATTTATGAATTATTTTGATCAGTGTCTTATTCACAACTGAGTTAGAAAAACAAAATATACTCCTACAATAGACCAACTCATAGTCATGGCTTCTTATAACCTCACTGCCTTACAATGAGAAACTAAGAAAAGAACAACACTTATCACACTATTTATAAATTCCTATTGCATTGACATTCACATATCTTTGATAAATAACTGCAAGGAATATTAATCCATTCCTTGAATAGAAGCTAATAGTTCAACATCCATAACATAAACACATGATGTGATATGACAACTTATAAATAACCCTTGATTATTTTGAGTCAAAAGATAGTGAATACAATATAGTTGGAGAGAAAGATAGGTCGATATTCAAAATTAAAATACACTTTAAGTATTTGAGTCATCTTTTGTTATTATTACCTATTTTAGCTACCAAGCTCAAATAGGTAGAGTTGTTATGTTTTACAAAGTGAAACAAAAGGTACATTCTTTTTTGCTAAGTTTCATTCATATGCATAAAATAAATTATCAAAAGACTACATTATTAGATTATGCAATTTCATACAATAGAGAAAAGAGTCAAAATTTGTTGCAAAGGTATTTTTTTATTGATAATCATAAGTGTATAGTGTCCCACACAAGTCAAGGGACTTACTATTTTAATGCAAATAAGGAAAAAACTATGCATTTATAGATACAAGAAAGAAAAATGCATATGTAAAGAAGGGCGACCCGTCATTGCCTAAATGATGAATCTTGGTTGAGATGTCTTGTTCTACATCATCTCCAGTCCCTTTCAATTTTCTAGTCTCTTGTTGATGCTCTCCTTGCTGCTCCTAGGTTTCTTGCATTTGTGAGAAGAGTGTTGTTAAAGCAATGAAGTATCACCAATCAATACATATGCAGACATCCATAGACATATAGTATGATCCTCATGTGCATTAACTACCTTGCATACCATAGATGTCCAAGAAAACAAGAGAGTTATCAAACACATCTATCATATGCTCTATTTTATCTAACATGTTTGCTCATTGTGCAGGTATAGTTCAAATCTTTGTTGTTGTTTTATTTCATCTAGTTGCAGCATGTGGACTAAAATGTGGCTCCCATCAGGGTTGAGCCCAACATGGTGCCCTCTTGTGTTTTAGGGTAAAATCACAAAACTATGTCACACTTTCGGCTAAAAAAGTAATTATGAGAAAATTACTTTCGGCCAGTATGTTTTCGGCTGAGAGGGTTTTGGCCGAAGCCATGGGGTAGTGACATGGTTCCTACGTGTCGGTACCTTTTCGGCTGAGTGGCTTTAGGCCAAAAGCCACTTGGCCGAAAAGGTACCGACCGAAAATGTCAAAATAAAATAAATAAAAAATCACAGCCTGACCATTTTGCATGCTTGGGTGAAAGTGTTTAGGACGAGAGCTTCTCAACCAAGGTCAAGACCAACAACACCCATATATACCTAGGTTTTGTTTGTGGTCATTTGATTTATTGTTTGATTTCAGTATTGTGGGGTGTATTTCGTCTAAGTTTTTTTGAGATGTATTTGGAGTTAGGGTTTCATTGATTTTTTGAAAGAAATTCTATTTGAATTCCATTTTATTGGCTAAATGTTATGAAAATTTGTGTTGTTTGTGATATTGATGAAGGAAATACATAGATTTAGTTATGATTAATTCAGAACATTAAGTATCATATTTTATTGTTTAAACTATTTAATTTGCTTTGGTGGATTAGAAATTTGGGGTTTTGTAATATGATGAGCATAAATAAAAATGAAAACCAAAACATCATGCATTATGAAAATTTTCTTGGCTGGAAAGTATGAGTATTCATAATTGGTTCAAACTTTGTCAGACTTTATATTACAAAAATCTGCTTGACAATCCTTGACTATGATAAGGGAAACCCTACTTGACATTCTTGACTATGATAAGTCACTCTCTGTGAATGTGAATGCAGAGATATTTTTATATCTATGAAAGAAAACATTATTCACACTTTGGCTGTGATAAAAAGATGATAAAATCTCTATTCATGGCTTTTGGTGGAATTTCCTCTACTTTTTGAGTATGTAAAACTCTTTCCATGCATATGGCTATCTTTGTATGCATTATTTTTCACCTGTAATATTTGTATGCTTTGATTGAACTGTAGAAGTTTCCTTAGCTGAATCTGATCACGGGTAAAGGTGCATTTCCTAAAGGATTTTGTAGAAATTTATCAAATTCAAACTATATCTTAATCTGAGAGCTCAATTGAAATCATTCCTTATTTTCCTTGGAAAGTAATCCATAGTCGTTCTTGAAGGATTTTTTTTTACTGTCTTTGGATATCTCAATGTAATATCAAAAACCTCAATTTTCATCCCTGAGAGTCTTCTCAACAAATTTGTAGGAATTCAATATCATATTTACTATAGGCTTGAGGTTTTCACTCATAACCTTATCACATCCTTTGCAAATCTATTCAAGAGTAATAAGTGCAGCATGTCAATCCCTCTAAAATTAATTTACCAAATTTTTGAGACTCAACATGTGTATCCTATGCCTCCCAAATATCAAACTTTTAAACTTCAACCTACAAACATACCAACAATAGCTCAATAAATTCATGAATGTACTCTTGCTATAAGGGTTTCAGCCATGAGTCCTGCTCTAGTGCCCTTTACTTCCTTTGTTAAAATGTATGTTTCCCAAACTGCATTGGTTGAGAAAATAGGAGCAGTGGAAGCACGAACAGTTTATGCCCAAAAAATTAGTTGTTCTACCACCACATGGTTCATGTTGCCAATATTAGACTAGGATACACTATTCCATCAATGGCATGACCCAGAGAGTAGAAAGTTCTATCATCAAACCAATTCCAAGTCATAGATTCCATTTAATAATTTTTGGGCTCATCATTCAAATTCATAAATCATAGCAATAAGAAATTTTTTATCATATATTCCCTAATTCTATCTTGCAATAAGATCTTCCATATCTATTATCATGTGAGAAGGTTCTGCACATCCCTAAAAAAAATTCAGAGAAAGAAACCATGCCCACCATAAATACTCCAACAAGAGGCTGAACTTGGTTGTGTTTTACTTGTTGATTAAATAAGCATGCTTGCGTATTATTAGAATTTTTGGTGTAAAGTTGAATTTTTTTAATAGTTAATCATCATGTTGCCCATACTCCTTTTCCTGTTATCAACAATGAAGCATACAAGATCTCATTCCATGTATTAGGGACCCTAGAAAAACACCAGTAACTACAATCTTGATACCTTTCTTCCTTTATTCTCTCCTCTTGGGAAGGAAACAGTTTCCTATATATATATATGGATGAGCATCTTTCCTATAGCCTGTCATTCTTGTGATGTTTAGGTAATTCATAGGGAATCACATTTCTTGTCTCATAGATTCTAGTACTTCCATATTTGGATTGTACTTTGTAAGAAAGGTCTCATTGTATATTGGTTCAGATTCTTTATGACACTTCCCTCCTGAATTCCATTGCCCTCCACTTCAAAGAAACAACACATATCAATATCACTATTTTCGCAATAGGAATCTCAAAAACATACCAAATGAAAAATGATAAAAAGGTTTCACATAACGCTACCTGAAATGAGTGGTTGAGTAGCCTCAGAAGAAAACTAGTGTTCATTTGGGATTGATCTTTTTGTCCACCTGTTTGGCCCATGTCTTGAGAGAGTATTTGTAAGCTTTCAGTACATTAAGTTCTAGATAGACATGGTCTCCTTCTTGGTAGTAGTCCTTCCTAGCATTCAAAGGAAAATATAAGGTTAGCAACAAATCTTCTCAAGTACCCATATTGATTTCCATGCTCAAGAATGTGATTTGAAAATGACAAATAGAATACTGAATAATTTTGATGCAATCCCATGGATTTCAGCTTCCAAAACAGGACTCACTCATGTTACAAAAATAGGAGATAAATTGTGATATTGCTATCAGGATTCAAACTATAAGGTTGACTCCTGATAGCAATATCACAATTTGACATGCTGTGGAAAATGCTTCTTACTTATTAGGAGATAAATTGCTGAAAAAAAAACAAACCACAAATTTTTTTGATTAAATGACAAGAATAATGTATAAATACCTGAATGTTGTAGACAAATGATTAACAGATCAATTTCCAACAATGATAATACACTCAAAATTTGGAAAAACATCAAATTAGAATAATTGAAGTTCATCAAAATAGTTCAAAGATTTTATAGATTCATAATGTGGAATAATCTTATGGACAACCTCAATAGTGTAATGCCTTTAGGTATTCCTTAACTCGGGATTATATGTATTTTAGTTATTATTCTTAGGAACAACAATTACAAAAATTATGTTGACATAATATAAAATAAAATTGTGTTATAATACGAGATCTAACTATACGCCCATCCAACAAAATTCATCCTACATACATTAGAGCATTGATAAATTAAATTTCAATCCATAAGTGATTCATATTGACATTACACTAGGCATTTATCTGAACTTATAATCCTATAGATTAAAGACTTGGAAATCATGTTACCACACATCTACTAAGATGCATAGAAAAACAAAACAATAGGATAGTCATATATTCCTCTTGGGAAAAATGATGCACATATTTTACTCATAGATTTGACTAATCATGGATTATATTTAAACTATTTGAAATGCAAAACAATATATGAATACAAAAAATTAGTTTTGAATCCCAAAATATAGAAAACATAATATCATCTCACAATATACACATTTACACATGTGTATATGTATGTATGTGTGTACATGTATGTGTATGTACTTGAGTGTACATACATGTACATGTGTACACACACACACACACACACATATATATATGTAAATGAATGTGTATGTACATGTATGTACATACATACATTTTGCCTAAATTTACATTTCTATAAATTCAAAATTGGAAACCCCAAATTTCTAGTTCACCATGTGTACATGTACATGTATACATATATGTATGTACATGTGTGTACATATATATGTGTATGTGTGTACATGTATGTATGTATTATATATACATATGTGTATGTGTGTATGTATGTATGTATTATATATGTATGTTTATGTGTGTATGTATGTACTTGAGCATGTATGTATAAATATATGTATGTATATGTATGCACACACATATACATATATATATATATTTATGCATACATATTTATGTATATACATATATATACATATGTCATGTACATGTGTGTACATGTACATACATATATACATACATACATATGTACATGTATGTACATATACATACACACATACACATATATATATGTATATACATGTACATACATACACATAAATGTATATATACATACACATAAATGTATATATACATACAAAAATGTATTGAAAGTCTCTTTGGAGTTGTCAAATTTCTTATGTTATCTAAGTTGTTACAAAAGGTGAACTATTGAGTTAAGTTCAATGAAGAAGAAAATAAATTATATGATGAAATAAACCATTCCATGCTTACAAGGTGAAGGTTTCTAATCAAACATAGCATTCCCTAGGCCTAAATTCATCTTTCATGAAAGAAAAAGATGATATCAAAGGAGATATTGTGCCTACAAAATGTACAATGTTTATATTTTATTCCTAAGGAATTTATTTCAAAGAATTTTATTTATTAATTTAATATGTTTTAAGTTATCAAAAAATTAAGGAAATGTTAAACTTTTTATTTAGTATTTGATTAAAATAATTGATTACAAAGAAAGGCTATATATATGTGACCAATTGTAATGAAGAGTATTTTTTTATTCTTATCTAATTTTAGTATAGAGTGGTTGAAAGGATAAATATATTTTTTCCATATTTTTTATTGGTTGCATATTACATGCATCTATGATTTAATAGGTTCACATAGAGATAGATATAAAGTTTGAACTAGATCTCATTAGATACATTTAAAGTTAAAATGTTTTCTAGTTTTGAAACTTGAAAATTTTGTTTAATTTAAATATATATATTTTTTAGTTTTGAAAAAAAATCAATTTAAATTTGCTTAGTTCATCATGTAATTTTGTATTAATGATATGCATCTATCTCTATCTATTTATATATATCATGGTCGATGAGGGATCTCATCATTCCCCTCGTTCTGAGCGAGATGCTCAAACTAGATCAAATATATTTCAGGATAGTATTGCTTGATTAGACAATGCTCTAAAATGTTTAGAGAAAACAATTCAAAACTCCCCCAATTTTACTAATCGAGATAGACTAGTCACTATTAGACAGGAGATTTAAAAAATGATCGAGACAATTTGATCATACAATCCTTATGATGAAATCAGCATTGAGCAATTTTATTTTTCTCTTTCCAGGAGTGTTACTAGCACAATGAAACATAGAGAAGTTTCCAAATTAGTTTCAGATGAAAATGTGTTATCCATGTTCTCATTTTATAGAGGAAAAAATAAAATTAGAGGATATATGGTTACGAGGTGTGAAGATCCTCTTGTTGTGCCATTCATATACCCTAGATGGTTGGAAGCTCATCATAGATGGCCTCACAATGACGAGTTGCCACAATATTTTGTCAAACAGTTATATGCAGAATTTCATTTACATATAGAGGTGGACTACACATCTTATCCCAAGCATGTTGGCCAGGGTAAAGGTCATTTTTCTGACAAACCATAGTTTAGATGTTTATATTTTCCACCACCTATGGACAAGAGGGCATTAGTTGGCCCAAACCTTTTGGTTTTACCAAAACATTTGGAATTGGTAGCAACAGGGGAGGCAACAATAGGCTCCACTTAGAGACAGATTTTTTGTAACATTGCCTCTATTAGAATGCAGATTGATCAAATTTCATCTGATCAAGTTGGTAGATACTTATTACATTCGTGGATCAACCTTCCTCCCACTGAGGCTACATCTACATCATATGATCCATTTATTAGTGCCGATCTACCTACTCTTGTAGATGTCGAGCATATGACCCACATGACTCTACATTTAAAGTTAAAAATGTTTTCTAGTTTTGAAACTTGAAAATTTTGTTTAATTTAAATATATATATTTTTTAGTTTTGAAAAAAAATCAATTTAAATTTGCTTAGTTCATCATGTAATTTTGTATTAATGATATGCATCTATCTCTATCTATTTATATATATCATGGTCGATGAGGGATCTCATCATTCCCCTCGTTCTGAGCGAGATGCTCAAACTAGATCAAATATATTTCAGGATAGTATTGCTAGATTAGACAATGCTCTAAAATGTTTAGAGAAAACAATTCAAAACTCCCCCAATTTTGCTAATCGAGATAGACTAGTCACTATTAGACAACAGATTTAAAAAATGATCGAGACAATTAAATCATACAATCCTTATGATGAAATTAGCATTGAGCAGTTTTATTTTTCTCTTTCCAGGAGTGTTACTAGCACAATGAAACATAGAGAAGTTTCCAAATTAGTTTCAGATGAAAATGTGTTATCCATGTTCTCATTTTATAGAGGAAAAAATAAAATTAGAGGATATATGGTTACGAGGTGTGAAGATCCTCTTGTTGTGCCATTCATATACCCTAGATGGTTGGCAGCTCATTATAGATGGCCTCACAATGACGAGTTGCCACAATATTTTGTCAAACAGTTATATGCAGAATTTCATTTACATATAGAGGTGGACTACACATCTTATCCCAAGCATGCTAGCCAGGGTAAAGGTCATTTTTCTGACAAACCATAGTTTAGATGTTTATATTTTCCACCACCTATGGACAAGAGGGCATTAGTTGGCCCAAACCTTTTGGTTTTACCAAAACATTTGGAATTGGCAGCAACAGGGGAGGCAACAATAGGCTCCACTTAGAGACAGATTTTTTGTAACATTGCCTCTATTAGAATGCAGATTGATCAAATTTCATCTGATCAAGTTGGTAGATACTTATTACATTCGTGGATCAACCTTCCTCCCACTGAGGCTACATCTACATTGTATGATCCATTTATTAGTCCCGATCTACCTACTCTTGTAGATGTCAAGCATATGACCCACATGACTCTACATAATATGTATAGACTCTCAATTTTAGATTTACTAGTAGCATATCAGGTTATTAGTGAGGACCATGGGATCGCTCTTGATAGGGTACTAGAATTTATTAGACAATGGTATCCTCATACACATACGAGCCATGGGGTGACAAACACAACTCAAGATATTCCACATTAGCCTACAAGATCCCATGCGCATCATGTTTCTATCGATCCTTTAGCTTGTCCAGGTAGTCGTCAAGATGTTACAGGTCATGTTGAGGCTACTATGGCACCTAATCTTGTCCATGGAACATATAGTCAGCTTCTTTTTGCCACTGATATTGTACATGCTATAGATCCCATTGTGATGTCTTTACATTCTCATGATCTTAGTGACATTGGTAGAGCCATCGATTAGGCACGACATGCACTTTCAATTTATAATTTAAATACATATAAAATTATGTTCTAAAAAATTATGTAATGCATTTTAAGAACTTCTAGTTGTTTAACTCCTGATTGAAATTGTGTACTTGAAAATTTTAAGCAATATGGTGATTTTTCAAACTCTGGAAATTTGGAGCATGATGGCAATCCAACGTGGTATGCAAATAAGGTACATTTAAATTTAATAAAAAAATTAATTACTTGATGTAAGTTTGAACACATTGAACTCAAGTACATTGAAATTTTAGATATTTTTACATATATATGTGCACATATATATACATACATTACATTAAAAATTAAATTTAAACATGTGTATGTACTTGAACACATGCAGGGGTTGGGACGAGGCTCAAGACACAAATCAAGCGATCTTAGATTGGGACATGGATCCATACATCTTGGATCAGCAGAGCGATCGGTCCATGGATCAAGGGAGATATCAGGGTATGGATTGAGGGAGAGATCAATCCATGGATTGAGGGAGATGTCAAGGGAGAGATCGAGGGATAGATCGGGCCAGAGATCTAATGATTCTATTTATACCAAACATCCCTCTCTTTGAGATTTGTTTTATAGTATTACATGTTTGAGATCAGATTATTACATACTAGATATGCTTTTTATGATTTATGTATTGAACATTTTCATGTACTATACTTATGTTTTATGGTACACATATATACTTGTTATGATTTACATGTCACATTCATATATTTATGTTTTATGGTTCGAATAGGTTTGTTATATACATGCATTATTATGGTTTGATGTTCACTTAAACATTACATCTATAAATACATCTTGCATTATTAGTTTATGGTTTTATTTATTTAGCAAGGAACAAGTACCTTTATTTAAATTTAAATTATGGTTTGTTTAAATGCACTTGTTGTACATATCTATTTATATCATGAAATCAAAATGTTGTCCACTATCTAATGGTTGCTATTTGTAAATTTAAAAAGATGGACATGTACACAATTAATTTAAATAAATAGTTCAAATGAATTTGTCTTTAATAAATAGGTCAAGAAATAGAAAAATTTGAATGCAAATATGCTTGAGATTAATGCTATATTTTAAAGTAGAACATAAAAATACAATTGGAAATAAATGATAGTTCTTGAATTCTTTAAAGCTCTAAATATTCATTTTTAAAGTCACTCTAGGTTAAATACATTTAAATTGTGCATATATCATGCTATACATGAAATTAAGAATTCCATATAATCTAATACACATGTTCATTTGATTGTGCATGTAAAGAATTCTTGAACTAGATGATGAGATATACTTGTGTCCAGTTGAATGTAAATGAAATCAAATATATATATATTCAAGTGAACTTAATAATTCCATGGAACATTTGTATATATGCAATTGGAAATTGATATATTTAAATATTGAAAGTTATGCACATTTAATATAAGTATCTAGATCTTCCTGGATGAAAATTCTATATAAATTAAAAATTGATCAATCCATATATATTTAATTGTATTGGAAAGATGGACCATTACATACATGGTCTCAAGCTATATATGGTAAACAAAGTTAAATTGATGTCAAAATGTAGCTATCTCAAGCACCCCAAACACCATCACTATGATTCACTACAATGTTCATATATTCCAATTCACCTTGAGGTGAACAAGAAAGACCAAACCAAGAGAACCTGGATACAATCTAACATTAACAAAATGGATTTGATAACTATACTTAAAAGATAGGAGCTAATGTTCTTAAGCAAATTTGGATTAAAGATGAAATCAAATTATAAGTTCAAGTGATTTTTTATTAGGAGATTAGATTTGAAATGGATGATAGTCCAAATTAAGGACAAGGTCCCTAGATGTTGAAAGCTTTGGGTGATGATGAAAGGAAAATATGATGTATGGAATAGATTGAGACCAAGTAACCAGATTTTGATGTTCAAGTGATGACTTTTTATTAAGGATGGAGAATGGATGTATGGTTGAGATGGATCTAGATGGATAATTTTTAAATGATTCTAGGATGATTATGGTTAAATGGGTTATTACTTGATAAAGTGATCTTAACTTGATGATTAGGATGGGGGATGCTTGTCTGATGAAAATAATAAAATTAGGATGTGATGATTAGGATACATGAAAATCTTGATGATCATTTAAAATTATTGAATGTCATGCATTAGTAATGTATACAAAATAAAGAAAACTAGAGACAACATTTATGTCTAGATTCTTCACCACTCAAACACCAAATCAACTAGATAATATAAGTTTGTGGAGTTGAATGTTCAAATGAAATGAAAGATTCATGAACTTAAGAATTCCATGGAACATTTAAATTTAAATGCAAAATTGGAACATAAACTAGGTTTTGTACAAATTGTTGCATGTATATACATTCAATCTAGCTCATGTATATAAGTGGAGTTGAACAAATATTTAAATTCAAAGATTTGAAAGTGAAAGTTTAGCAATTCCATGTCAAACATAAAAATACAATCAAGGAATCTAGAGATGATTTAAAGGAATTTCTAAGGAAAAATACATGAACTTTTTAATTTCTAAGTCAAGTTAGGTTTCAAGTAAATTGTGTGCATGTACATATATATGTATGATTTAAGATAATTCAACAAATGAATTCAAAGATTCTTGAGTGAACTTAAAAGAATTCCATTTCCAACATGTAAAAATGCAATTGGAATTTTATATGATTTAAAGGAATTTAGGCAAAACGTAAATGATTTTTTTTTTAAAGTCACTAGGCTTTGTATCAAGCATATATATGATCTAACATACATGTCACATTATAAAAAAAAAAACCCATTCTAAATCATGTCACATGTCCAATCAATACAAATATATATTATAGATCCAGTCATACATTTGTACATATATCCAAAAAACAACTTAAAGCTCTTGGTACATAAAATTTGGATCCTCTCTATCTTTAATTATCTCTAAAATAATTTCATGATCTTCAAAAGGCAACCTCCACTTTTTTTTGGCACATCCTCTTTTAGGTAAAGTTTCTAAATTTATTTTTGTTTCCAAAACTAAGTGACTGTAATGTAGAACCTTTTGTCCTGGCCTATAATTGACAAATATAATACCATTTTTATGTATCTTTATTTGTTGATAATATATTCCTTCAATAACGATTGATCCAATGGGATACTCTTGTCCATCACCATCTGTCATCGATTCCACCAATTTTCTTTTTGGTTGCATACATCTTAGTAGATAGTAATCTACACCTTCCGCATTTTCAGGATATACAACTACAACGAAAATATCTCTTGTACACATACCACATATATACATAAAGTAAATTATACATTTAAGTTGTAAATTTATATTTTATATTTGAAACTTACTTAAACATAGAATATAAATATATTTAAATCTTGATTTTAACTAAATTAATCAATTTCCATACCTGTAACAACTAAATTAGATACACATTCGTAATCAGTTGAATATAGTGGATCGTAGACATCGACATTTCCATCTTCAGGAAAAGGAGGCATTGATATTAATTGTTTCATTTCCCATTGTGAAACATACACATCTCTAATATTCTCAAATTGATCAATATTTGCATTGTCCTCAATGCAATCAATACAAAAACATGATTTTTCTCTCACATTAATTGCATAAGGCCTACTACTCCCTGTTGTCATGATTTGATGCAGATTTCTACTACCATGAATTGCTTTACAATTATAAGGATTTGATCGATCAATATCTGTTTAAATTCAAACTTGAAAATTCAATTTGAAATCATGTATGTACTTGAACTTTGAAATTCAAATTTTTAACAAATTTTGACTAGATGTACCTATAACTTCCCAAAAATACCATGTGTTGTATGTTGAGTCGCGAGCAGAAAAATGACTTTTGCACCATTCAATAAATTACGTTTGCATTCCGTATGGCATTACCTACAAGTACACAAGTTGACACAATTTGTCACCTATTACTTTCAAGGAACTTAAAAGAATTTAATTTAGTTTTTAAATATATATATCCAATCTTTTAAAAAATATCAAGCTAAATTGGACATATATATATATATGGTGAAAGTTACATACCAACAAGTTCTTGTTGACGAAGTGCATGCTTCACGCATGCTCCTGCTCCATTGTGCTCTCATTTTCCATGTCCACTCTCATAAAGATTCCACAAAAAAATGTTGTTGCATCTAGCATGTTGACTGCTTAACCAAACAAAATATTTTGCAAACTTAAATTGTCCTATGAAGTTACAAATAATTAAACACTCAAACCAAATTAGCTTCAAAAAAGTAATTATATATATATATAAGCAATTAAACAATTTAAGTCTTAAAGTTAAAAGTAAATATATAATTTTTTTAAAAATTAATTTAAAAAATAGTGTACTTACTGGCACATCCATCAGACCATATCCAACGTTGTTCTTGATTTATGCCACGTCATGTCAAGTCTTCAAAAAACATTTTGAAACAATGACCTACATAGCTTCTATCATGATTTGTATCATCACTGATATAAAAGTGAACCCCTTTGGTGATAATTCTATCATCTTTGCTACTTTGTATTCCATCGACCGCTAACTCTGCATGCCTGTGGAAAACTTGCACAAAGATTGCAACTTGTTCTAAATGATAATATTGACTTTGGATCTCAGTTTGAGGACTAAATGTATAGTTCTTAGAGAAATCTACAATAGAGAGAATACAACCTAGTGGAAAGCAATTCTTTGAATCACGAAATTTCTTAGCTTTCCATCTTGCACCATGACAATGCTAGATATGTGGATATATGATATTGCAAAATTTACTCATGAATTCATTATAAGGCAATCCACTCTCTTTGAGAACAATTTTTTTGGCCTCTACTCCTGACTTCGTTAAGTATGTCTCATATTCAAATCTTTTCCAAGTAACTTGCATTTCATTATTGTCAACATGGAAAAGATTCTTCAAATCTCCACAATCATTACATACATTTTTTATACAGTGAACATTGAATTCATCTAAATTTTCTAATTTTTCACATAGAAGAGACTTCACAAATTGTGTTGTGCTTCTAGGGATGGCTAAATTTCAATCAATTGTTGTTATAAATTTTCTATATGATTGTAGGTGTAGATCAAATTCAACATGATTTCGACAACAACAAGTTTCACGTACTTTATTTATACGTGCAAATGATGGTTGTAGTGTTTCAAACATCCTTTGACAAATCTTCACATTTAAAAATTCTTGTTTAAATGCTTCAAAAAGTTCACTTTGTGTTGTATCTATAGAATGTTTTAGATGAGAAATTTTTGTACCATCATTACCTATTATTTGTATAGTATCCCTTCTATTAGAAGAAACACGAGAGTGGGTGGTCCAATATTCAACTAGCTGTTTCTTTACATCTTCTAAAATTATATCTTTTTGAGGAACCCTACAAATATTTACCCAATTTTTCTCAAATTTTCCATCTTTTTCATTTCTCTTTTCAATATACCTTTGAAAAGTTCTAGAAACATTTGTAATTAATAAATTGCTTGAACTTGTCTTCTATGTGATAATTTCTTACTAGAAATTATAGTCATCAATTCTCTACGTGCAACACTTAAATCACTAGATCGACTCTTCTTTTCAATACATTCCAATGCTTCTTGCAAGTTTTCAACAATTGTTTATTTTAAATCTGATGAATTTTTCCTATTATCAACCCCTAACAACTCCAAAACAGGGGTCATTTCTTCTCATCTAAATAACTTTGCAACTAATTGCACTCTTCCAATTAGAGATGTAATACCCCTCTATTTTGCTTTCTGGCTGGACATTGTGTCCTTGTTTGCTTTGATGTGCTTTTTGGTTATTGAGTTGCTTTATCATGTGTGTGAATTTGATCGCTACTTATAGAGCGATAGTCTATTTGTGTGATGTGATGTATCTTATCTGATCCTTTATTTGTCATGTTTTAATTGGTGTAATGATGATTAGTTATTGTAACATGTTATTGCATGAGATATTTGTTTATGATGGAACTGTTAGTCTATGATGAGTGTATTGGTGAAGGGGATGAGATCGCATCACTCGCTTGCAAGTGCCCTACGATTTCAAGATTTACTCTTCATGGTGTGTTTTATTATGTTATATATATGCATGTTCGATATACTCATTGTTCGCAGGTTGACAGGTATAGGACATTGACTCCACCTAGTTTCACAGGGTTGAACGTGTCCATTGGCCAACAGTATTCGATTGGGAGATAGTAGCTAGGTTTTATGTTCCAAGTTATCACCCTAGACATAGTGTGTCATCATGTTTTAGTCAAGTTAAGTTGCTTCTTTGTTGTTCTTCTCTAATTGTTTTCATTTAATTGCAAGTTGAAAAAGGTAAATAAATGGCTATGTATTTGAGTTGTTTATTAAATTGATTTCGTTATAATGTTAGAAATATTATTGAATTTATTAATTAATTTAATTTAATTAATAAAATAATCTAATCTTGGATTAGATTTATTTTATTGATTAATTAAATTAATTGTGTGGAATTGAATTAAGTTATTCTTTTTGGAATTTTAAAAGTGTTAAATTCTTTGAAAAGAAAATTTTAAAAGTTTAAATGCTTTTTAAAAATAAATTATTAAAACCTTTAAATTCATTTTGAAATAGAAATTTTATAATAAAGTAAATGATTTAAATCTATTTGAAATATAAATTGTTCTTTAAAGTATTAAAATGCAAATATTTTGTAAATACATGAAAATATCTATATTGTTGAAAGATATTTATAATTGGGAAAAAGAAAATATCTGGGATATTTTAGAGGGAATTGACTTAATTTGGAAAAGGATGAAAGGATTGGGGATTATTCATGCTTGGGGAAAGATATTTGCTCTGAAGAGGAAAGAGGGTTTTCTTATTTTTGGAGGATGCATTTTTGGATTGGAGTGAAGATTTGAAAAGGGTTTTGAAAGAGTTGGATTTGCAACTCAACACCAAATTCTCCTTCAAGCTTCAAACATGTTTTCCTTGTTCTTTTATTGTTTTGAAAATCTGGTTTTTAGTTTAAAAAAAAAAAACTTGCTTGGAAATCTTTTCATTGAAAACCCAGTTGAAATCTTGAAGAAATTTAGATTGGTTTGTAGAAAATCAAAACTTGCAACTGAAATCTTCAATTTTTAACAATAGAAAAATGGAGGAAAACATAAAGAAATTAGAAACCTCTTTGTTTGGATTGGAAAATATTCAGAAATTTGGAATCAAGAAATTAGTTTTCTTTGGAAATTTCTGTGGGAATAATTTGCCCAATTTTAACTGTAAAACAATGAAATTATATATATATATATATGCATATATATATTATGTTATATATATGCACATATATATATATATATATATTATATATTTGCATATATATGAGGTTATGTTGGAGAATTTTTTGGCTTTTATAAAACAATTTCTTTACACATAAATTACTGTGCAAACAGGGGAGGTTGTTTTATTCAAAAAATAAAATATTAAAAAATTATTTTGGTTTGCATGTGGGGGAGGCAGGGAAGTGAACCCCACCACCGCCCAACTTTAGAGGAGGTGGACTGTGTGCGAAGCATACAGACCACCACCCCTAAGGGAGGTGGACTGTGTGTGAAGCACATAAACCGCCGCCCCTAAGGGAGGGGGACTGTGTGTGAAGAACACAAGCCGTCGCCCCTAAGGGAGGCGGGCTGTGTACCACACAGGCCGCCACCCCTAAGGGAGGCGGGTTGTGTACCACACAGGCCACCACCCCTAAGGGAGGCGGGCTATGTGCCACACACAGGTCGCCACCCTTGTGGGAAGCGGATTGTGTGTAGCACATAGGCCGCTGCCCTTAGGAGGCAGGGTTGACCTGCGTGCCCTAAATGGGATTTTCCATTTTATTAATTTTATTTCATTTTTTTTATATAAATATAAAATATAATATTTATTATATATTATATATATATAATTTAATATTTATTTATTATATATATGATATATATATTATATATTATATATATAATATAATAATTATTTATTATATATATAATATATTATATATTTTTTTAAAAAAAAATTAATTTATTTTATGTGTTAAAAAGAAATAATTGGTTATTATTTAAATGGTTTAGAGTTTAAATGGGTTTTAAATAGTTTGGGAAATATTTATGAGTTGGATTTTAATTCAAAAATATAAATATATATTTAAATAATGTTTTCAGGTTAAAATATATTTATATTTAAACACAATTATTTAGTATTATTTTATTATATAAGATGTATATATTGATTTTATAATGAAATGATTTCAATGGGGTTCTTATATTTCAATATTATCAGGAAATTGAAGTGGACCCTTAGATTTAATTTATGATTGCTTGTCAAATGCTTAAACAATTATTTAATAAGGGAGTGATTTTAAGGAAAAGGGATATTCATGTTAAATGAAATGAAATGTTTATAAGAGCATTTTTATTTATAGTTCTTATTGGTTGCAAGCGAACTTACGATAAGATTAGTGATTTTTTTTATGAAATGTGTAATTGAGGAATTTAAAATATTGTGTTCATAGTTAAATTATTGATTTTGTTTTAAAATAATATATTTGAAGGGACAAATCTTGGATTTAAATGTAAGGTGTTTAATAGTGTCATTAATTGACTTTAAAATGATTTATTGTGCAAAGGACCAATAATTATTTTTAAAGGATAGGTTATGGATCATAGAAGTAAATGCTATTATCATTGAAGAGCAATAAGGGAATTAATATCTAGTTAAAGTCTATCTTTTGTCTGAAAGAGACGTTATTAAATAAGTTTTATTAAGGTAATAAATTACTAAATGTTAATGAAGGAAGTGGATTTAGGAAATCCAAATATAGATTTAATTCCTATTTGATCGCCCTTCTTGAATGTGCACTTCTTCTATTTTCTCTTTGGGTAAGTTGATTAGAAGGGTTCTTATGTCTTCCAGAAGGGGTTTAACTTTTGGGGTTGTTGTATTATGTTAGTTAACCTTTGTATTGCCTTGGGTAGTGCGTATAGTTGTATCATGTTTTCTTACCCGGTTTTCACGATCGGGGATGGTTTGTACCTCCTGTGGATTACAAGTGAGTTATGTGGTTTGTGCCTCCTTTGGAAGGAATGGATTTTTTATTTTGTTGCCTCCAGTGTTTGGAGAGGGTTTTGACTTTTGTTGCCTCTAGTTTTTGGAGTGGGTTTTCATTATATTTTCCTCCTAGAGTTGGAGTGGTTTTATCTTGTTGGTATGCACTTGGGATTCCCTTGGTGATTGGTTTTGTTTGGTATGTTGTCAAGTAGAAGAGTGGATTCTGTTAGGGGCCAAAGCCCAAAGAGGTAAACTGGATAACCTTCGGAGGTGGTTTAATCAAGTGATAAATAAATCAATGTACTTAGAAGTTAGGTAGTATTTCACACTAATTAAGATAACTGAGCCTCACTCATGGACACAAGTGCTCGTATAGGCTTGGGATGAGTGGGAAGGCCTGGAATGGCAAGGTCATCTATCTTGTCTTTACGAGAGGTATTTGATTCCACATGAGTGAGTATGGGTGCCAAGATTCGGTAGAGGCCACCAAGACAACTCATAGTGGGGGTTGAAGCCTATGAAGATTCCCAGAGTATATACCATGACGAGCCATGTGATGACACTCTTTATATGACAATGGTTGGTATTTTGTTTTATGTGTATGGTCTTCTTATCATACCTAATCTATTTTATTTCTGGAAGCAATAGAACTTATGCCAATAATGTTAGAGTTGTACTTGTGTTATCTTTATGGTTGTATGGTTCATGTGATTGGTTGTGTCAGTGTGAGTTAGCCTATGTCTAGAGGTTGATGGACTTGTATAGGATTCTTTGTTACTATCTCCTAGCATGAGGGGTGAGCCTTTGGGTATTGCATGGTTGGGTGGAACGTGCACCTTAATCTATTGGGTCTTCTTCTTGATCGTGTGGATGAGATTTCTAGTTGGAGAGCTCATGGGATCCAGTTTCATTTCATGCTATATTCATTTCAGTTGTTATTGTATTTTATTACCCCTCATTTGTTATCGAGGTGGAATTGTGTAATATGTAATCATGCTTACTAGATTTACCTCATTCAGGGAATGAGAGTTGTAATCGTATTGTAAATTAACATTATTTGGAAATTAGTTGGTATTTGGTTTTATGTGTATGGTCTTCTTATCATACCTGATCTGTTTTATTTCTGGAAGCAATGTGACTTATGCCAGTGACGTTAGAGTTGTACTTGTGTTATCCTTATGGTTGTATGGTTCATGTGATTGGTTGTGTCAGTGTGAGTTAGCCTGTGTCTAGAGTTTGATGGACTTGTATAGGATTCCTTCTTACTATCTCCTAGCACAGGGGGTGAGCCTTCGGGTATCACATGGTTGGGTGGAACGTGCACCTTAATCTGTTGGGTCTTCTTCTTGATCGTGTGGATGATATTTCCAGTTGGAGAGCTCGTGGGATCCAGTTTCATTTCATGCTATATTTATTTCAGTTGTTATTGTATTTTATTACCCCTCATTTGTTATCGAGGTGGAATTGTGTAATATGTAATCATGCTTACTGGATTTACCTCATTCAGGGAATGAGAGTTGTAATCATATTGTAAATTATCGTTATTTGGAAATCATGTGGTATCTCTTATACTTTGATGTAATTTATCATGTTTGGAATGTATGTGTATTTAATTTGATAAGTAATTAAATGTTTGGTTTCAATTCATGTTTTTTGTTTGGGTTTAAGTAAACCCCGTTTCGTAACCTTAGGGGTTGTTGGCAATGGGTAGTGAACTTTCATGTTATTTGTTCTTAAACAAAAAAAAAAAATTAGTACGTTTGTGTAGTATATTACAACTTCCCCTAGGGTTGCGTGGTGGGGTGTTAAAAGAGATTTTTCTTCAAAAAATTCATCCCATATTTTTTTAGAGTAATTTTAATGTTCTTTCAGATAACATATCTTTAGATGAAATATTATTGAAAAAAGAATCTTCATCCATCTCCATCATATTTTCCATACCATAGTCCAAAAAATTTATATTACTAGGTTCTGTTTGTTCTTGTACCTGTACGTCACCTTGATCATCAATATTTTCCATGGGTTGTTGTTCAGTAGATGTTCTTTCATTCGCTTTTCTCTTTATTTGTCTTACTCGTGTTCGATCATACTTCCTCAATCTAATCCTTGGATTTCCATCACAAATTGTACTCAAATTTGAATTCACCTACATACAAATTTGTACACACATGAGCATTCCATGAAACATGTACAGTTAATATAGCATAAATATTTTAAAAATCTTGTAACTAGATGCAAAACGTAAATATAAAATATTTAAACAAAATTCTTTAATAAACATAAACATGCAAAACATAAAATATTTTTAATTTAATAATACATCCATGTGTATAAAATTCTATATAATTCTCAAATAAATAAATAAAAAATAAACTTCTTGATAATGGTATCTTTGATATTTTTTATATAAATTTTACTAATCATAAGTATGCTAATTTTATGTATATATATTGGAAATAAAAGTAAAGGCAAAGGTAAATTTAATAAAACATAGGTATTTAAGGAGCACATGTAAAAACAAGAATGGAAGAACATAGAATTGGTGATCAATAATAATGAAATGATCTAAGAATTTAAATAGTGAAAACAAAAAATGCATTCATGTTCAAACAATTTTTAAATAAATAAAATAATTGTTCAATAAATAATATAAATAAAATAAAATAATCTTCTTTCTATATAATTCTTTATAAATATATAATTTTACATAAGAGACACTTAAAATTATATATAATTCTCAAATAAATAAATAAAAAATAAACTTCTTAATAATGATATCTTTGATGTTTTTTATATAAATTTACTAATTTCATAAGTATGCTAATTTTATGTATATCTATTGGAAATAAAAGTAAAAGCAAAGGTAAATTTAATAAAACATAGGTATTTAAGGAGGACATGTAAGAACAAGAATGGAAGAACATAGAATTGGTGATCAATAATAATGAAATCTAAGAATTTAAATAGTGAAAAAAACAAATGCATTCATATTCAAACAATTTTTAAATAAGTAAAATAATTGTTCAATAAATAATGTAAATAAAATAAAATAATCTTCTTTCTATATAATTCTTTATAAATATATTTTTACAAATATTTTTTTGATATTAATATTTTAAAGAAAAAAAAATAGTGAAAATAAACTTCAAATACATTTTTCATAAAGACATAATCAATTAAATAAGTTGAAGATTAATACATACCTTAAAAATTAGAAAGAAAATATATATTTTTTTATTTTGAACATTTTCAGCCGAGTTCTTATTAACCAGTAAGTTTTCGGCCGATTAATTTTTTGTCGAGCAATTCCCAGTCGAGAGGATTTTTGCCGAAACCCTCTTGGCCGAGAATGTCTAGTTGGCATCCTACATGCCATCCAACTCATCATTTTTCAAAATTTTCTAAAACATTCATCTTTAACAGAGTAATTCTCTAGTCAGATTGATCTTTCTGCAAAAAATAAAAATACCCTTTTGTAGATCTTGAAGTGTAGAATCCAAATATATAATTTTAATAATATTTTGATTAGTTTTAATATATTTTATTTTTAAAATAATACAATTAGGTTTTAAAAATAAAGAAAGAGGTTGATTAGTTATTAAAACAAGTGACGCAAGTGTCGAGTTCCTGCTGAGAGGTAAAAATTATCTAGCTATGAGTTACAAAAAGTAATTAGATAGGAGATAGGAATATAAATGTATTAAATTTAGCTAGGAAAGTTTGAAATAATTTGCAATGGTGCATTAATGCGTGAAATGTGTAGGGTCCATGGGCAACGTGGTCCATAGAGACATGTGAGCAGTTGACATGTGTGGATGGATGCATGCGATATTGTATTTATGGGTAGCATGGATACGTGGAGTGTTTTATAGATATACCAATGAATACTTGTATTTTTATGTGTGTATGTATACATTTGGAACAAGAAATATCCTTTATGATCTTATTTAGGAAGCAAAAATGTATTATTATTTTGTTTAAATTATTAAATGCAAATAACCTGAAACATTTGTAACAATGGTCGAGCCATCTATGTATACATGCATGCATGTATACATGTATCCGCGTGCACATAATGCATAGAATAGTGAAAAGCATCCTCTGTATTTGAACGAGTTTGAAAACACGAGGAGACTCAACTTGCATTTTTAGTATTAAATGAAAGAAAATAGGACAAATAAACTACTTATGAGCAATGCACAGTTTTTAAATTTATTTTTTAATAAACGTTATGTATCCATTATTTCAATTTCAACATTAACATCCATCATTTCAATTTGAACAAATTTTTGATGTACAAATATTTCTAAAGCATCAAATTTCATTTGCAACAATTTAGAAAAACATGTGCCCAGGCACTTTGAAAATATGCATTTTTACATGACCCATTCATTTTATGATAAGAAGAAAATAATTTACACTACAACATTTTATAAGAATGACATTTGTAAGTAATTTCTAGGGCATTTGTGTTTGGAATTTTGGGAAATCAATGTCTACTAAACTTTAAAAAAAATCCAGAGAAAAAAGATGCCATCCATGTCCCCGCATTATTGCATATAGACACATATTTAAATGCATGGTCAAACAAAGTTTACCATACCTCTTTTTTTGCTTCTATGTCTATTTGTAAATAAAATTTATGTCTAGTGTAATGTTCTAAAACACATGTTAGGTTAATTAATACAATTGAGCTATTTGACTTTATCATATGACAATATGTGAGTGCTAGTAGAAACACTAGTGTTAGGTGGAACATTGATATGGGTAACTCATTTGAGTGTAAACTTTTGTAAGATGAATCAATCTTTTTTTTAATGTAGTGTGAAGGTAACTTCTATATAAAGCTATTGATTTTATTAGAAATAAGATTTTAATCTTGTTTATGTAATACGAAAACATATTTTTGTCTATAGAACAATGTATATATATATATATATATATATAATTGAAATAAATATTACAATAAATTCTTAGTTGAATCACTAGAAAAGGAATGTACAGATATATTAAACAAAAAATAATTTGCAAAGATATAAAGAACATTATTACCCAAGATAAAATGTAGCTACACTAAAATAATTCACATGTTTATAGCACTTTGCATTAAAAGTATGTAGTGATAAGAAATATTTAATAATTCGTGCATGTTTATAGCACTTTGCATTAAAAGTATATAGTGATAAGAAATATTTAATAATTCACCTGTTTATAGCACTTTGCATTAAAAGTATACAGTGATAAGAAATATACCTTTAAGGTTTTTTTCTACTATAAAACTATTGAGAGAGAATCTATGTATACATGTATGCATGTATACATGAATCGATGTGAACATAATGCATACAAGAGTGGAAAGCATCCTCGGCATCTGAACGAGTCTCAAAGCACGATGAGACTCAAGTTGCATTTGCAATAATAAATGAAAAAAATAGGAGAAATAAACTACTTATCACGAATGCATATATCGAAGAAATGCATAAATATATGGAGCCATGTAAACATTTATGCATGTATGGATGTGTGCATGTGTCCATGTAATTTGGTATGTAAACAAGAATCAATATATGTCTGCGTGCATAAAGTTAGAAATGTCAGAAACAATTTGCATTTGAAACATTAAAAAAAAACATTTATGATCGAAACAAAACAATAATACATTAGTGTTTTTTGAAAAAGTGTATAAAGGATATGTAATGATGCATTTGTATGCATGGATACATGTAAATATTTGTTAAATCTGATGATACAATGTAGCCTTCAAGGAACTATCGTACGCGCTTTTAGGGATCTGTAATAAACAAGATCTAGAAAAGATGTTTTGAAAAGAACTCTTGAATACAACTCCATGTTAACAATGAGAGTCAACTTGCATTTGCAGTATCAAATGAAAGAAAACAGGAAAAATAAACTATTTATTAGCAATGCATGCATATAATTATATTTATGCAAGCATTGATGTGTACATGTGTACATGTAATTTGGTATGTAAACAAGAATCTACATATGCCTGCGTACATAAAGTTAGAAATGTCAGAAACAATTTGCATTTGAATGACACATAAAAAACATTTATTATTGAAACAAAAGAATAATACATTATTGTTTTTTTGAACAAGTGTATAGAGGATATCCAATGATGCATTTGAATGTATGGACACATGTAAATATTTGTTAAATCTGATCATACATTTTAGCCTCCAAGAAACTATCATACGCACTCTTAGGGATCTGTAATAAGTAGGATTTGGAAAAAACGTTTTGAAAAGAACTCTTGAGTACAACTCTATGTTATGATAGTTATTTTTGAAGCCCTCAGTGTTTAATTGCATAACCTTGATATTATCTTCATTTTTTTCTTTGTTTGGTATGGTGTGAATTTTTTTCTGATGGAAGAAAGTATATTTGAGCTAAAGATAGATAAAGATATGTAAGGGTAATAAAGAAGAATGAGCTATGTAAGTGCAACAAAGAGAGGGAATTGAGAGAATGATGAGATGCAAGTAAGGTATATGAATGCCTTATGAAAAGTATTTGATATGGGAGGCAAGGATATGTGAGACTGGATATGAGAATGAATGGAATGTAAATGGTATGAAATTATCATTTTTGAGTTATATGCTTAAAATTAAATGCAAGATATAAAAATTTGAATGAGTGAGTTGGATTGAAAGAAAAAAGGAATTGAACACATTGGTGTGATGCAAGGCAATCATATAAGTGGATTTTGAAATGTATTTGATTTGAAAAGAAACGATGTGCAAGGGTGGAAATGGAAATGAGTGGAATCGATAGGGTATGAAGTGATCATTTCTTTGAACAAAGGTTGGAAGAATGTCTATTTTGTTATTGGTTATGCTTTTTAAAATCATCATAGGGCTGAGTGTCTCAATACAAACATAGAAGAAAGACTCATGTCCCATTTCTCACTCTCCTTCGTACTAAACAAAGTGCGAAGATCCTTGAGCTTCCTCAAAAGGTGACAAGAGAAGAATAGATATAAAAATATAATGATATTTAAGGATACAAGAGTCAAAAGAGAAAACAAAGAAAAAGTTGGTATGCATATACTATGAAAAGAATAAATACATGGACTTTTTTATAGATATACCAATGAATACTTGTATTTTTACATGTGTGTATGTATACATTTGCAGCAACAAACATCCTTTATGATCTTATCTAGGAAGCAAAAATGTATTATTATTTTGTTCGAATTATTAAATGCAAATAATCTTAAACATTTGTAACAATGCTTGAGCCATCTAAGTATACATGCATGCATGTATACATGTATCCATGTGCACACAATGCATAGAAGAGTGAAAAGAATCCTCGACATATGAACAAGAAATTTGAATGGAAAACACTAAAATCAATTAGAAATACAAATCAATAATGAAAGTACTCTAAATGCGTCAAAGCACAATGAGACTCAACTTGCATTTGCAGTAGAAAATGAAAGAAAAGTGAAAAGAATACTTGTATTTTTACATGTGTGTATGTATACATTTGCAGCAACAAACATCCTTTATGATCTTATCTAGGAAGCAAAAATGTATTATTATTTTGTTCGAATTATTAAATGCAAATAATCTTAAATATTTGTAACAATGCTTGAGCCATCTAAGTATACATGCATGCATGTATACATGTATCCATGTGCACACAATGCATAGAAGAGTGAAAAGAATCCTCGACATATGAACAAGAAATTTGAATGGAAAACACTAAAATCAATTAGAAATACAAATCAATAATGAAAGTACTCTAAATGCATCAAAGCACAATGAGACTCAACTTGCATTTGCAGTAGAAAATGAACTATATATCACCAATGCATATATCTAAGGAATGCATAAATATATATGCCTATGTGCATAAAGTTAGAAATGTCAGAAACAATTTGCATTTGAAAGATATACAAAAAAAATTTATGATTGAAAGAAAAGTATAATACATTAGTGTTTTTTGAACAAGTGTATAAAGAATATCTAATGATGCATTTGAATCCATGGATACATGTAAATATTTGTTAAATATGATCATACATTTTAGCCTTCAAGAAACTGTCATATGCACTCTTAGGGATCTGTAAAAAGCAGGATTTAGAAAAGACGTTTTGGAAAGAACTCTTGAATACAACTCTATGTTATGATAGTTATTTTCGAAGCCCTCAGTGTTTAATTGAATAACCTTGATATTTTCTTCATCTTTTTCTTTGTTTGGTATGGTGTGAATTTTGTTGTGATGGATGAAGGTATATTTGAGGTATAGATATAGATAAAGATATGTGAGGGTAAAAAAGAGGAATGAGCTATGCAAGTGCAACAAAGAGAGGGAATTGAGAGAATGATGAGATGCAAGTAAGGTATATGAATAAGTTATAAAAAGTATTTGATATGGGAGGCAAGTATATGCGAGAGTGGATATGAGAATGAATGGAATGTAAATGGTATGAATTTATCATTTTTTAGTTATATGCTTAAAATTAAATGGAAGATATAAAAATTTGAATGAGTGAGCTGGATTGAGAGAAAAAAGAAATGCAACAGATTGGTGTGATTGAAGTCAAGCATATAAATGGATTTTGAAATGTATTTGATTTGAGAAAGGACGTGCAAGGGTGGAAATGGAAATGAATGGAATCAATAGGGTATGAAGTGATCATTTCTTCCAACAAAGGGTGGAAGAATGTCTAGTTTGTTATTGGTTATGCTTTTAAAAATCATCATAGGGCTGAGTGTCTCAATACAAACACAGAAGGAAGACTAATGTTGCATTTCTCACTCTCCTTTGTACTAATCAAGGTGCTGAGATCCTTGAGCTTCCTTGAAATGTGACAAGAGAAGAATATATATAAAAATATAATGATATTTAAGGATAAAAGAGTGAAAAAAGAAGACAAAGTGGAAGTTGTTATGCATATACTATGAAAACAATAAATATGGAAGATCATGAAACTGGAAAAATGCTAATGCTAATGCGTTAGAGAACAATAAATGCATATATTATGAAAAAAATAAAAAAGGAAGATCATGAAACTAGAAAAATGCAAATGCTAATGCGTTAGAGAACAATAAATGCATGGACAGAGAAATACATAGAGCTATCCAAAGATATATGCATGGATGCATCGACAGACACATGTACAGACAGGAAACATAACTATATGGACAGATGGAGAAATGAATACATGTATACATGGATGCATGCATATTTGCATATAGATACAAATGCATATGTTACATGGAACGATGTACTCATATACACATGCAAATATGGATGAAGTCATATATGCATAAATGCATGTATGGACAATATGCATGAATGGATGTCAACATATAACTTTTAATTTTTTTATATTGGAAAAATAACATTTATCTATTTTTATTCATCAGAATAGCTTTATAAATCATTATTGATATAGAAAATCAGTGAAATGTGATTGCATAGATTGATTAAATAAATTTAAGCAAAGGCATAGTTTATAAAACTGGCAAGTAGAGGTACGTAATCCATGAGTGCAAATTAAATGCATTGAAATATCAGGAAAATGCGAACACATAGAGTGGTCAAAATAACTGAAGCAAATGCATTAAATGGCATCTGGCTAGTGGGGAAGGTGCTGGAATGGCTCGAAGGCCATGGGGGGCTAGTATACTTTGGCCATTTAATATAGATTTAAGCTAGTTGCAATGCATCACAACTATTTTGAGGACATTGTATTCTGTTGTACATGCTTGTGTTCTAAGGAAGAGTGTTGTATATGCATGCACAAATGCATATGTGCATGTTGTACATGCACACATGTATAGATGGATGCATAGACACATGTATGTAGAAAAAGATAGATATGTTACACAGAGAAGTGTACAAATACATGTATGTGTAGAAATATGCATATATGTATCTGCAGATGGGCAGAGACAAAGACATATACATGGGTGCATGAGTCTAGACATGCATATATGCATGTATCCATGTAAGATATCGATAGATGCATATATACATTGATGTGTGCATGCAATTCATAGGTGCATATATGCATAAATTGAAGTATACATGTAGCCATAGATACATCCATACATATATAGACAGATGCATGGAGAGATGGTGGGATATATGCATCGATATATGCATGATTGCATCCATGGATACATAGATACATAATGAGATAAAGAAAAAGACACATTTATATATGCATGTACGGAAACATAGAGAATTGAAATATGTTTAGCATATTGTAATCAATGAGTATTTAGACTGAACACCTTGAGACTGGCATGTTAACTATGTCATTTTTATTGAGTTTCTAATGCTCATTTACCCTTGTAATAATGCATATGTAATTAATTAGGTAGATGTTAATTAGTCTTTAAATACACAAGAATTAAAAGAAAGAAATAATGATAATTATTGTTGTGCACATATCACCTATTAATCAAATCCAATCAACAAAGTAGCAATGGAAAACCATGTGTATGTTAATATGGTAGAGAGCATGTATTTTTGCATAAGTGTATAAGGATGCCATGAGTTGTGATTTTTACCATAGCAGAATACAAATTTTCATTTGCATAGAGATAGACAAAAGAATGCAATAGAAACCTATTTTCTGCCAGCAAGTATTTAAATTCTGTCAGATGTCATGATTATTTTTCTCATAGGTAGACATGTAAAATACGCAAGCACTTATAAGGCAAGTGAACTATTTTACAAAACTCCTCAGGAAAATGTGCTTCTGGGGAATGCAATATACATGGGTGCATGAGTCGAGACATGCATATATGCATGTATCCATGCATGATATTGATAGATGCATATATACATGGATGTGTGCATGCAATTCATAGGTGCATATATGCATAAATTGATGTATACATGTAGCCATAGATACAACCATACATATATAGACAAATGCATGGAGAGATGGTGAGATATATGCATAAACCGATAAATGCATGATTGCATCCATGGATACATAGATACATAATGAGATGAAGAAAAAGACACATTTATAATGGATTAAACAATTAATAGTAAGTAGTAGATAATGAAATGAAATAAATTTAGGAAAATGGAAATAGAATGACCCCATCGGGTTGGCAAGTGAATATTTATGTGGCCTTTAGATGATACCAGGTTTGGAGCTATGAGACTTGATAGATGCTAAAATGTCACAGTAATGATAGCGTATCAGCTAATAGGACCATCTGACATTTGACTCATGTTAATCTAGTGATTTGTCTATTTTCTTGTTTGTGTTTCAAATTCAATGCATTAAATGGCATGTGGATCTATCATGTAATATAGATTTAAGTGACTGGAGATGCATTGTGATTAGTTTGAGCGTTTGATTTTTGTTATTGTGCAAATCTGTGTAGTCACAGGAGATGTTGTTGCTGCAGAATCAAGACCCAGAAACGAGGTACTTGATACATGTATCCATAGATACATGGATGTGCACATCCATCATGGTATCCATAGATGCGTAGATACATGTATCTATGAATAGATGTATCCATAGATACATCGACACATATATGGATAAATGCCTCTATACATATGGACATAGAAGCACAGATACATATATGCCTGGATGCATGTATAGGTAAAAGAATACATAGAAACATAGTTTCGTGGATAGATAGATACATGCATAGTTGGATAAATAAATGCTTAAATATGCATGTATGGAAATATCCATGAGTTGCATATGAAGTTGCATAGATACATATATCCATGCATGCATGTATACATAGATGCATGTATTGTAGTACACATGGATGCATGTATATGTGTATCTATGGGCAGGATGCATGGATGCATGTAAATAGAAGAATTTTGTCAAATGTCATAGCTATTGTCCTCATAGGCACATATGCAAAAAATGGAAAGCATACAAAAGGCAAGTGAATTTTTTGACAAAAGTCATCGAATAAATGTGGATCCATGAAATGTGGTTTGATAGGAATTATGTAGAAACCCTTTTATCTATTCTGTTAACTGCATGTGAGCCCTGTAAAGACTATATATCTTCAATTGTTGTAGAGCTGTCCCATAGAGAGAGCTTTAGAACCAATGTGTTGTTAACCTATACCATAATGAGAAGTTTGGAACAATGTAAACCTAAACTCTGCAATTGTAGCAAATTCTTCAAGAAAAGAGTACAAGGTGAGTTTCTAGAATGAACCTTCTCCTTTTTTTACAATTGCATAAAGTAGACAAAGAAAAAGGTTAATTCAAGATTCTCAGTTTATTGATTGTACTTGTAGCCATATCGTTGCTTCTTGTTACAAGGACAATCTTTACAAAAGGGTATTGTGAGTGGCACAAGTAATAGCTTGTAGTTGATTATCATCAATTTATAGTTGTTTCCTATGATCCCATTTTTAATTTTCCTATGCATTTGCCTGCAATGCTTTTAACCAACAACATTGGCCAATCACATTTCGGCATTTAACATATTACTTTTTTTTTTGTATAGTTTGAATTTGGAGAGCTATTTTTTATATTGGAAAATTAGCATTTATCTAATTTTCTATTCATCTGAGTAGCTTTATAAATCATTTTCATTTTTAAAATTTGGGAAAATGCGAACACATAAATTGGTTAAATAAATTTAAGAAAAGGCATAGTTTAAAAACTGGCGGCTAGAGGTACGTAATCCATGAATGCAGATTAAATGCATTAAAATATGAGGAAAATGCGAACAATAACCACGACGTCTAACAGAATTTAAATACTTGCTGACAGAAAATAGGTTTCTATTGCATTCTTTTTTCTATCTCTGTGCAAATAAAAATTTGTATTCTGCTATGGTAAATTCTCTAGTGCATTAGGTACTTTAAAGCGCAATTTTTTGGATGTTGCTCTTGTTCCAGGTTTGATTCTTTTTGCGGGTTATAACTACCTACTGTTGTATTAGTTTCCCATTTTTTCTTCTACAAATGAATGAATATATAAACAAATAAACATATATAATAGTTTTTGTTTGACGAGTTTTGTCAAACAGTTCACCTGTTTTCTGTATCTCCCATTGTTTGCATTTATGCCTACGAGGACAATAACCACGACTTTTAACAAAATCCCTCTATCCTTTATGATTTGATGACAACGGAAAAGCTCAAAGCAAGACACTGTTGACTCATTGTTCCAAAGCTCTCATTATCGCAGAGGTTGACATAATTTTGGTTCCAAAGCTCTTTTTATGGGACCGCTTTGCAGTAATAAAAAAATACAAACTTTACAGGGCTCACATGCATGAAGTAAAATGGAGAAGAGGGTTTCTACATAATTCTTATCAAAGGCAGATGAAACCTTTGCATTTGAACAAGAAATTTGAATAGATAATACTAAAATTAGTTTAAAATACAAATTTATAATCAACGCATAAGAATGCCTTAAAGCACTATGAAACCCTACTTGCATTTTTTGTATCAAATAGACGTATGTAATGCATGAATGCAAATTAAATGCATTAAATGGCATCTGGTTGGAGGTGTAGGTGCTAAAATGGCTTGGTGGCCACACGTGGCACGGGTACTTTAGTCATTTAATATAGAGTTAAGCCACTCGCTATGCATCTCTATTGCTTTGCATGTGTTGTTTTTGTGTTCTGTAAGCCTGTGTTCTCTAAACCTAAACCCTACAATTGCTTTGATATTTTTTGCTATGAAGAAAGCATAAAGGATAAAGGAATTTTGTGAACTATCATAGTTAATGTGCTCATAGGCACATATGCAAAATATGGAAGCATACACAAGGGAAGTGAACTGTTTGAAAAAAATCCTCAAAGAAATGTGGTCCCATGGAATGCAATAAGTGTTCATAATGGACACTTTGGTTTTCACATGTTAACTTTGTCAAATAATGCAATTTGACATGTAATGGGTGTAAGAAACATATATGCATTGTCTTGTGGGTAGATCTGGCCACAGTATTCCAATATCTTGAATGTACAGACCATAGATTGCATAAGAACATCAAGGAAGAGCATACAGGTCTATCAAAAACTAAGCATTACAAGAAAAGAAATGTTGAAGTCATCACATGAACAATAGAACTATTCAACACTGAACTCAATGTCTGTAATAATTATTGCAAAAGATGCAAATTCCATAGATGAAATAATATGAATACAAATTTAGTTTCTTCTTTTCTTGAAATGCAATGGAAAAAACTACTATAAAGGCATAATAGAAGGTTGTGTAACATATTGCCACTCCTGTTTCTAATTTCTTTGGACATGAATGCTTTACACATTTGATTGCAATAGTAACATGTCTACGAAAATGGAACAAGAGAGTTCTTCAGGTGGTTAAGTCTTATTGTTGATTTATGTTTGAAATTGTTTGCTATGACAAATGATATCAAATTCTTCTTGTTTTTTGGTAAAGCATGTGTCTTGTTCAAGTAGGTAATTTTGTATTGTGGACCACTTCTAATTAACTTTTTAAGTTGGAGTAAGCTTGTTGAGCATTGGCGAGTTAGATTTTGGGCTTTGATTCTTAGAAGCGGCTCAAAATGTCTAGCCAGAGGGTTTGTATCATGGAACAATATAGAGACTAATTCTATATATCCAGAATCATTGAAATTTAAGTACTTTCTTGTTGTTGTTGATGACTAGAGGCTTATTTGTATTTTCAACCATTTGGATATCCAGTGAATGCAAAACAAGTCACCCCACAATCCACATTCACTATGGTCTGTGCATGGTTTTGCAGACAATCACATTTTGTGGAAGTGCGTTTCTTGGTCATGTACTTTGTGCAACGTATATAAAGTATGAGGATTTAGTTCATTGTTATATGATTTAATTGCTTCTTTGTCCTTGTTTTGAAGGCAAGTTAGGAAATGATCTATAGCCCCATTTCGTATTTGAGTTGAGGTGTACTGATTGTTAAGTAGTACTTGAAGGGAGTCGAACAAACAATCACCAGCATTATATGCAAATGTGCCTAATCTACAAAGGCCTTCAACTCTAAGGACATTGTCAATGTTTGATATTCCAGGATACTTTGTGCACTATTTTTTAATTTCATGTGAACCTAGGGACTGTTTTGAAGTTACGTTTTGTGTTTCAATTTTTAACAATGGTTCAAAGTGTCCACTTAAAGAATTCGTGTCATGAAATAGTATAGAGACTGATTCTGTGTAATCAAAACTATTGAACTCTAAGTACCTTCTTGTTGTTGTTCTTGACCAAAGGCATATTTGTATTTTCAACCATTTGGATATCCACTGAATGCAGAATAAGTCACCCCACAATCCACTTTCAGTGCAATCTGCCTGTGGCTTTGCAGATAATCGCATTCTACGAAAATACGTTTGTGGATCATGTACTTTGTGCAATGTATATAGAGTATCAGGGTCTAGTTCATAGTTGTATGATTTTATTGCTTCGTTGTCCTTGTTTTGAAGGAAACTCAAGAAGTAATCTATAGCTCCATTTCGTAGTTGAATTGATGTGTAGCGATTGTTAAGCAGTAGTTGTAATGAGTCAAACAAACAATCACCAACATTGTATGCAAAAGTACTTAATCTGTGAAGCCCCTCACTCTTAAGTGCATAGTCAATGTTTGATATTTGGGGGTGCTTTGTCAACTCATAGGTGTCAACATCTATCATTTTCTTTCTTTTTTTTTGTATCCTAATGTGTTTGAGAATAGCAGATGTTATGTATGCATAGTATGAAAAGCTATCATCTAGATTACTAAATCTATAGTTTTTTCCTATGTTGCCTATTTGCTTTTACTCAATAGCATTCTATAGTATTAATCATGTTGTCGAGAATCTTGGAAGACATATAGTACAACAAATAATTTTTTAGAAGCACAAGGGAAAAATAGTATTAATTCTTCAACCTAAACTTGTCATCCACTGTCCCCCACCGGAATTGTATGTAGTTATTCCTGTTACATTGAAAAATTAGATAAATGAGTACAATGCATGATGTATACTTTTGATGCCACAAACACAAAACAATATTTTCAGGTAGCTTTGTTTACATGCAAGAAATGGTGGATAAGAATCTTTTTTGCTCACATTGTGAATCTCAGTCTATGGTCTTTAAATGTTTTGTGTAATTGGTTTACTTTGTTTCTATGCACTTCTAAGTGACTGATTTTCTCAAAGAGGAAATGATTTTAAAAGCTATTCACACGAACATGCATTAAGTGGCATGTTGAGAATAGTTTCATAAGTCATTTATGTTTTAAAAAAATTAGGGAAATGCAAAGGCATTGATTGATCAAAGAAGATCTATGGCTTTTGTTATTTGTGAGAATAGCTTTAAAAATCATTGGAGTTTTAAAAATTTTAGGAAGATGCAAAGGCATAGGTCCATTGAGCAAAAGCAAAGACATAGATTGATCAAGTAATAAAAATAAGAGATTAAAACTCAAAGGTGCAAGCACACAGTGCATAAATGCAAAGAAAATGCATTAAATAGCATCTGGATGGATGAGGAACTGCTAAAATGGCTTGGTGGACATGTATAGCAAGGTTGCTTTGTTCATTTATTATAGACTTAAGTCACTTGCTAAGCATGACTATTACTCTGTTCAGATTGTTTTCTATTCTACAAGTCTTTGTTCTAGGAGAGTTTATAGTGATTGAGCAGAATTTGTTATAGTTACACTGTCCAGAACTAGAAACGAGTTACTTGAGGTGATAAATAGCTTTTTTTCTCAATTTTCTCTTACTTTAGAGGTTTAAAGCACACAGTGAAATTGGCAATGTGAGGAAAAAAAAATTGTGGTTAATGTCATTTTGCATGTAAACAAGACCATGAAAAAATATTGCCTCATGTCTAGGAGTAACGTAGTACATCATTCATTGTGCTCATGTGCCATGTCAACTTTTGAAATTAACTTTCTGATCTATTTTTCCAATACAGGAAGAATAAACATACATTCACTTGCACAGTGCATAGGAACTTGGCACAGATATAAGTAGTCTTATGAACAAAATTTCCTTAAATGCATATAGGTGAGAACCAGTTGACATAAAACTAAGACTTATGACTTTGTAGGCTATTTGAAACTGCAAACAGGGTTTGAAAATTGCATTCTAGCAGTTCATTCTATTCTATGAATATTGTATAGAGGAAGTATAACTAGTTAACACATAAGCTAAACTTGTTCTATTTTTTGAAGACAAATTACTATTGCAATTGTGGAAAATGCATTTTCCTGTTTCTATATGTGCAAGCAGTCTTTTAAATCATTCGTGTTCAAAGAAATGAGGAATACAAGATGACAAAATGAAAACATGAAACAAAACTTTATGCAGTCACTATATTGAAGAATTTCAATTGCATTTCAAGAAAAGCAGAAAGACAATTTGGAAAGCTGACCTTACAATCTGCTATTGAATGATCAAGTACACTTGCAGCAATGTAGAAATTTTGGCTGTTATTATAGGCACAAGTAATTTTTCCTAGTACAATGACAAAATTGAGAAATGAGTAAACTGTAAAAACATATACTATTTCATCTACAACCATGGGAAATCTTCCCAGATGTGCATATTTGCAAAAATCTGTATTGTTTTTTTATTAAAAAAAGGAGAACATTAATATGCTAACCTCACGTTGTAGTTTGTGCGTAATTGTTTAAATAGACTTGAAAGTACCAATCCCTGTTACAAGGACAGTCTAGACAAATGAGTACAGTGAGTGACATATACTATGTTATTCATAAAAACAAAACAAAATTCTTATGTGGATTCATTTTGAGAAGAAATAACCTAAGTAAGAACTTTTGTTGCTTACAATGCAAATTGCATTTTATAATTTTCAAATACTTATTGTTATTTGTGTACCCTATAATATAGAACATATTTTGCATATGTATGCATTAGTGCAATTTTATTATTGCAATGGTGGCATAAGCTCTTTAAGAGCAATTAATGGAATAGATGCCATATTTGCTTAAGCATCTGAAGAAGTGTAAATAGGCCATGGTAACCTATCAAAACTAAGCCAAAAAACAATAGAGGCCTGCACTAGCACTATTAAGTTATGATAAAAACATCTACTAGCTACTGTTTAATGGTAGACCAGTTGTCACTTAATAGCGAAAGGCACATAAATATTGATTTTGTAACTAGATGGGGTCATTTTATTTCCATTTGCATAAGCTTTTTTTGTACCATTGTGTAGCACTTACTATTACTTGTGCAATCAAGCCACATGCAAGTAGAATTTATAACTCATGCCATCTAGATACACTCAAGAAGAAATACAAACCAAGGTTGTTGGCATCCTGATAAGAAAGATGATGAGATACATCCAATTAATGTATGCCACAACATCTTATTTAATGAAGATGATTTGGATACAGACATTACAAATGAGAATCCTTATTGGTGTCTGAGTAATCCTCTTTTTCAAGACTTCTCAAGAAAATTGCATGCCAATGTTATCAGTGAACAGGTCGAATTAGATTTATTAATTGACTTTGATTGATGGATCAAATGTGCACAAGGATAGTTATAATTATTTCTTTGTTATAATTATTATGTATTTAAATACTATTTAGCAGTTACCTAATTAATTAGATATGAAATGATAAAGGGGAAAAGAAGATTAATTAATTAAGATAATTTGATTCTTTAATTAATAAGGTGAATTGCCATGTAAAAGTACATAAATTAGGAGCGTGGAAAAATTCCTCTTTCCTTTATGTTTTAATGACAACGAGAAAGCTGAAAGCAATTGTGGAGTTTTCCTGACAGTTTGTAAAGCCTTCTCAACACATTGTCCACATATTGTTCCAAAGGTCTCATTATGGCACATGCTAACAGCACAGTGGCTCTAAAGCTTGCACTATGGAACAATTCTACAGTAATTGAAGATATGTAATCTTTAGAGGACTCATACGTACCAAGTTATTGTTAAGCTCCCATATTGTACACTGGACAAAAGATAATTGTTCATCTGAGGAGCCAGTCTATGAAACCCAATCTGCCTATGGACTCTAAAATGAAAGAAAACTGACAAAAATAACTATTTACTGCCTGAAGTAACTTGTCTACGAGTGTCCTTTTTGGAACCATGACAACCTTTGCCCTGTCACTGTAAAATATTTCCTAGAAAAGACATATAGACACACACATATATATACATATGCATACATATGCATAGATACATCCATGTAGACACACATAAATGCATGTATGGATGTAAACATACATGCATGCATGCATATACACATAGATGCATCTACACACACATACATATATGCATATATACATATATGCATAGATATATCCAGAGACATATGCATACATGCATACATGCATCCACAAATGTTCACATAGATATGCACATAGATAGATGCATATGTACATAGAGACATGCATACATACATACATGCATCAACACATCACGCACAAAGTGATAGTGATACTCCAACTAAAGCACTATGAAACATAGCTTCATTATGCACTTTAATTAAAAAAAAGAAATTGTGGAAAATAACAAATTATCACCTCAAGTAACTCGTTTCTGGGTCTCAACTCTGCAACTATAACATCTCCTGCTCAATTGCTACAAACTCTTCCTCAGAACACACGCTTATAGAACACAAAAACAACACACGCAAAGCAATATAAATGCATAGCGAGTGGCTTAACTCTATATTAAATGACTAAAGTACCCGCGCCATGTGTGGCCACCAAGCCATTACATCGCCTTCACCTCGAGCTAGATGCCATTTAATGCATTTAATTTGCATTCATGCATTACGTACATCTACCCACATTATGGTAGCCATGTAGGCATGTACTTGTCATTTATCCCAAATTTTTTAAATTTTAAACTCATTTCTAAGATTCAATCTATATCATTAATGGCTTATATACATTTTGAATCAAAAGAATTTGCAAAAAATTACATAGAAAAATTTGTTGAAAAGAGAATTGTGTATTGAAATTGGTGCAAAATGATTGAAATTTGGGTAGATTTAATATACCTCTACCTCAGCTCCAATAAATGGGAAGAGCAGATAGACATATAATGAAGCAGTTCTTTTTCATTTAGTTTATCGATGCTTGTTAGTTTGGTGTAGCCTACAGTTATAGAAGAAACCATGTGCCTTGTCTATACTTCCGTGTTCTGCATACATGCCAGATGTGCAAAAAGATAGGAGGTGGCATTTTGTAGGAAATTTTCATTTGCACAAAGATAGACAAAAGAATGCAGTAGAAACCTATTTTCTGTCAGCAAGTATTTAAATTCTGTTAGATGTCGTGGTTATTGTTCTCATAGGAAGACATGTAAAATATGCAAGAATTTATAAGGCAAATGAACTGTTTTACAAAAATCCTCAGGAAAATGTGCTTCCGGGGAATTCAATGAGTATTAAATCTGGACACCTTGATATTCACATGTTAACTTTGGCATTTTTTATCAAGTTGGTAGCTCTCATTTACTCTTCTATCATCTGATATCTAATTAAGTAGGTGGCTGTTAATTAGTCTTTAAATACATAATAATAAAAAGAAAGAAATAATTATAAATATCCTTGTGGACATTTTAATTATGGGTTATGATTTGTACTTGCATGTAGATGGATTAAGCAATGAAAAGTCATAGTATATGTAGCGTGTCAGCTAATAGGTCCATGTGACATTTCACTCATGTCAAAGTAGTCAATTCCATATTTGTCATTTATCCTTGTATCATCAGATAACTAATTAATTAGGTGGTTGTTAAGTAGTCTTTAAATACATAGTAATTAAGAGAAAGAAAAAATTACAATTATCCTTGTGCACATTTTACCTATCGATCAAATTCATGGAACAAAGATACCAAGCAAACAGTAATTTGAGATTTTGTAATTGGAGAACTTAGATTGAATGCTTGGGAAGTTAGGAAATTGTATCTTGGGGTTATAAAAAACTATGTCAAATATGTTTTAGAATTATAATTGCAATGTTGCCATAAAGTAGTCAAGTAATATTGCTTGATGAATTTTTTTTGTTCTTGTACCTGTACGTCACCTTGATCATCAATATTTTGTTCTTGTACCTGTACGCCACCTTGACCATCAATATTTTCCATGGGTTGTTTTTCAGTAGATGTCCTTTCATCCGCTTTTCTCTTTATTTGTCTTACTTGTGTTCGATCATACTTCCTCAATCTAATCCTTGGATTTTCCATCACAAATTGCACTCAAATTTGAATTCACCTACATACAAATTTGTACACACATGAGCATTCCATGAAACATGTATAGTTAATATAGCATAAATATTTTAAAAATCTTGTAACTAGATGCAAAACATAAACATAAAATATTTAAACAAAAGTCTTTAATAAACATAAACATGCAAAACATAAAATATTTTTAATTTAATAATACATCCATGTGTATAAAATTCTATATAATTCTCAAATAAATAAATAAAAAATAAACTTCTTGATAATGGTATCTTTGATATTTTTTATATAAATTTTACTAATCATAAGTATGCTAATTTTATGTATATATATTGGAAATAAAAGTAAAGGCAAAGGTAAATTTAATAAAACATAGGTATTTAAGGAGCACATGTAAAAACAAGAATGGAAGAACATAGAATTGGTGATCAATAATAATGAAATGATCTAAGAATTTAAATAGTGAAAACAAAAAATGCATTCATGTTCAAACAATTTTTAAATAAATAAAATAATTGCTCAATAAATAATATAAATAAAATAAAATAATCTTCTTTCTATATAATTCTTTATAAATATATAATTTTACATAAGAGACACTTAAAATTATATATAATTCTCAAATAAATAAATAAAAAATAAACTTCTTGATAATGATATCTTTGATGTTTTTTATATAAATTTACTAATTTCATAAGTATGCTAATTTTATGTATATATATTGGAAATAAAAGTAAAAGCAAAGGTAAATTTAATAAAACATAGGTATTTAAGGGGACATGTAAGAACAAGAATGGAAGAACATAGAATTGGTGATCAATAATAATGAAATCTAAGAATTTAAATAGTGAAAACAACAAATGCATTCATATTCAAACAATTTTTAAATAAGTAAAATAATTGTTCAATAAATAATGTGAATAAAATAAAATAATCTTCTTTCTATATAATTCTTTATAAATATATTTTTACAAATTTTTTTTGATATTAATATTTTAAAGAAAAAAAATAGTGAAAACAAACTTCAAATGCATTTTTCATAAAGACATAATCAATTAAATAAGTTGAAGATTAATACATACCTTAAAAATTAGAAAGAATTTTAAAAAAAAAAAAAATTTAAAACATTTTCAGCCGAGTTCTTGTTGACCGGTAAGTTTTCGGCTGATTAATTTTTTGTCGAACAATTCCCGGCCGAGAGGGTTTTCACCGAAACCCTCTCTGCCGAGAATGTCTAGTTGGCATCCTACATGCCATTCAACTCATCATTTTTCAAAATTTTCTAAAACATTCATCTTTGACAGAGTAATTCTCTAGTCAGATTGATCTTTCTGAAAAAAACTAAAAATACCCTTTTGTAGATCTTGGAGTGTAGAATCCAAATATATATTTTTTTATAATATTTTGATTAGTTTTAATATATTTTATTTTTAAAATAATACAAGTAGGTTTTAAAAATAAAAAAAGAGGTTGATTAGATATTAAAAAAAGATGGTAAAACTTATTAAAATGTTTTAAATATTATATGGTGCACAAGAGGAGAGAGTCTACTTCAAAAGGGTATATTTTTTTTTTTGAAAATGATTAAAAAAATTGAAATTAGTTTATGGTCCATGAAAACTGTCAAATTCTGACATGTTTGAATTTAAAACGTTATTACAAGAAAAGTATACATCAAAATGTGATTTTTTTTTTCCATGCACAAGATATTGAAGTTACCTATTTGGAAAAAAAAAGGGGGAGAAATGAAGTTTTTTTCAATTTGTTTCTTGATGGCCCGTGAAGTCACTCTTTTCTGAAATTTTCAGCATTCCAAAATTTGTACTTAAATTGATAAAAACATAATGAAAACTTTTTTTTTTTAATTTTAAAAATTACAGGAATAAACTATATCAAAAGTTCTACATTTCATTAGTTTACACCATTTTGAAATTCAAAACATAAAGACCACTTTTATGTGGTCGAAGTTCAATTTTTTTTTTGTTGTTGGTCGATTCTTTTATAAAGTGTGACACAAGTTTGTGTTTTTACCCTTTAGGAGGGGTAGGAATGTAAAAAAAATTGAGCAACTTGATCAAATTTGATGTTAAACCTATTATTGATGTATTAAATCAATATGGAATCATATCACTTGATCAAATTTCATTATCAGATTCAAAAGATGCAACAAAAAATGTGTGAATTATCAAGAAAGATTACTCTTCATCATTACATAATGAACCGAATAGTAGGCTACCATCATGTTGATCAAAGGGGAAATCATGAAGAAGAAGAGAAATGCAATGAAAAATATAGTGCTTTCACTAATTGAGACATGAGAATTCATTTCAATCATCATTTATAGTGAAATAGCATATTGGTATTCCTTATAAGCAAGGAGAAAGTTTTGAAGGAGCAGTCATAATGCCACTAAAACATTATTGAGAAACCATTCAAATACATTGATATATCATAGCATACAACATAATGGGGTGTTAGATCTTTCATGGAATGCTTTAAATGGCAATATTCCTGAGCAAATTGGAGATTGCATTGCAATGGTTAAGTTATCTTTATAACAAAACCTGTTTACCGATCATGTTCCTCAACAATTTTTTCTTCTTGAAAATATTACTCTATTGGATATGTCTTTCAATATTCTTAGTGGACCCATTTTACTTGAAATTGCAAGACTTCAAAATTAACACTAGTTTCTGATCCTAACCAATAGGAGCATGACACAAAACTGGTTTGCAAAGATTCAATGATGTTTTGCTATTTTAAACTCATATGTACAGGGTTATCATGTTTTGAGACAACAAGAGCTATGAAGAGCTATCAGGAACTAACATGAATCACATGGAGTAGATATAAGTGATGAGTAAAATACATGGTCAAGGCCAAAATGCACTAGGAGAAGAGGAGTAATACATGAGGAAGGAAAACACATTGATGCAAATGAGAAAAGGTAACTGATATTGTCAATTATCATTGTATGAAGCAGTAGAATAGATACACTAGGTTCAAAGCAATGCTATAGGAAGTGGAGGATCTACCTCCTTGCAATCAACATTGGAAGTGTGCACATAAGACAACATTGTGAATCAAGAGTGTAGATTGTACATAGTAGCTTCATAAAGATAATTTTCCATGCTATGGTTGCTATTCATTTAATCACATGAAGGGATGGAGAAGTAAGAGTGATAGGTGCAATGTGGAGTACAAGAGAATTTAGGAGACAAAGTGCATTCATGATTGCTTTCTTGCATTCTAATGTAAGTTTACTTTCATTGTTCATCTCACAAAAGACATTCATGAATTAGGACAGGGAAATTTTCTAAATTGAAAGGAGAGTATTGAGTATCAATAGGAACAGTCAATGCAAATATGTGACTAAGTGCACAGTGAAAAGCAATGCCTACACAACAAATACAATAATAGAATTAGTATTCCTATTTAATGTTGAATAAAGAAACAATGTTTTCAATCATGGAGATAGTCATAATGATGACATTGAGTGCATTTTTCAATGAATAGTCACAGGGGTCCTGGCTAATGCTCTGTTAAGCAATCAGGAAGCATGCAAAGATAGCTATCATCAAGAAAAGCAACAATTCAACAAGCTAAATTCAGATGGACAATATGTGGGAAGTGATGACAGTCTTAGATTACCTAATGGTTCAATGAATCATTAAAATACAATTAGTGGTGAGAAGGGTACCCTATAGATCCCTCTTTTCCTGATATAGAAATACAAATGAGATCCTCAAAGGTATCAACATTGATGTATCTTTTGCATGGGGAGTCTTATAGACATGGTGATGGTTGTAGTTGTGAATATGGTCATGGTAGTTTTTTATTCAATCAAACAGTGCACAAGCATGGGTCAGGAGCAGGGGGGGCAAGGGCTCCAAACCCTCATGCAAGATACAGAGGTTTTCAAGATGAGCGAATACACAGAAACATATGAGTTTGTGGTCACAAAGGTATTAAGGTTTTTCTTTTATTATACCTAGAAAGTACCAAAGGAAAGGTAAACCTTCGAATTTACAAAGGTAGAGCTCAAAGTTGAGCAAGAGAAATATAGAAAGCTTTAAATAGCATATTTTTCCATAGTAAGTAAAACTCATATAATGGAGCCATGGCTGGAAAAAGGGTTCCAAACCCTCATGAAGGTAAAAATAAGTGCACAAATCTACAAGTTAAAGTTGTCCATCTTCTCATGGATCTTGCACGGTTTTATCACAATAGGGTGTTTATGATACTGTTGGCCGCTACTTCATGGCCAAGATAAGAGGATTATCCAGAAGTTCGAGCCATGAAAATGCACAGGTAAAATAAATAAATTCAAGAAACACAGTCGTGGTAGAGAATGCATAGAGATGCTAACTAAAATACACAAAAATGCTTGAGCATTCTATGGGAAATGAGTGGAAATGCATAGAAGAATACATGGATGGGGCCGTAGAAACAAAGAGTGACCACAAATTTTGTAAAGAACTCGAAATATACAGAAAAATGTCAAACTTTCTACAAGCAAATGTATGGAAATGACAAGAAAAGCACATAATAGAAAAATGTATTCATTTTTCTGCAAATGGGCTTGGTTTTGAGTGCTATTTTCTTACAAAAAATGAAATAAAATGACTGAGTATGCTTCCAACAAGCTTACCTTAATCATTCTATAATGATTTTTCCAAAAAACAAGTTAGGGATGCCTCTATAACCTCCAGGTATCAACATCAAAGCTTTAGAACAAACCCTATGGCAGCTGAGAAGAAGACTCCAGAAGACTTGAGGTTTCAAATGAAATATCTTTGCAACTTTTTCCATTGCTTTTGTGTTTAGGGTTTCAAAACCCTAATGAAGGCTGATAACAAAAGGTATTTTTACCTTTTATAAAAAAAAAATGCAAACTAAAGTATGTCGTGCTCTCTTTGAGCCTTAGGAAATTTTAATATCCCTTGATATTGCCAGTGTATAAGTCTTTATGACTTGAATTTTTGCTTTGACTCATTTGTATAATTGAACTAGGGCCTTGATTATTTTTTCATTCAATTCAAAATTGTAAAGAATTTGGTTTAAATGATGTTTTTATAAATCATTAAATCAAATTGTTGTTTTAAATGCAAAATGGAATACGTAAGTGCTTTTATGAGTTTTGTTGAGTCATTATGTTTTGGAAAGCATATAAGATGGTTGAAAGAAGTTGGAAAACATGTGCCAAGAATATAGGGGGTGTTTTACTTAGTTTGGAGTAGATTTAGGATCTTTAAAAGTATGGACAACTCATGTGTTTGCTTTTCTTGCATTAATTTGAAAATGTAAAAAAATTTATTTAAGTGATGTTATTATAAATCACTTTAATAGTGTTTTGTATATGCAAGATAGTGGTGTGTTGAACACACCCAAGGTATGAGCCAAAGAAATTTGGAGGAGATTGACCAACATGTGGAAAGCATGAGGGCTGTTTTTGACTGGATTTTGGAGGGAATGGGTGCATTTGGGGGCAGTTTCTCATGCTTTTCTTGTGGGTAGGGTCATGACTTAACTTTTCTTTATTCTAGAGACCTTTTGGAGGGGTTTTGAGTACTTTATTTTTGGATTTTTTGTTGCATCCGACCAGGAAGCTTTTAGAAGGATTTTTGTGGGGTAGGTTTCAAAAAAGCATAAGTAACTTCAAACAAAGTTTTTTGGAGTTAGTTCTTTCTTTCCAGCAGTATGGTAACTCTTTCTTGGAGTTTTCTTTTAGCAGGAGTAGTATTGTAACTCTTTGATAGACTTGTATACCAATGAGTACCTTGGATATCAATGATATTGAGTATTTTGACTTCTCATTTTGTGCTTTATTGTGTGCATCTGGTTGATTGATCAAATTACTTGTGAATTTTATCTCTTTCTTTTTAATTTTGTCTCATGTTAAGCACCTTTTTGTAGAAAAGTATGTTGTTGCAGGTTATAATCTGTGTTTAGAATGCAAACACTTTTAGTCGTAAAACCTATTTCCTTCTAAGAGTTTATCATTAAATCCTCCTTATAAAGTGTTTATGCAGGAAACATACAAAAGTGAGTTGTGTAAGCCAAATTCAATCATTGTTAAAATTGTGTATGTAAACTGAGTTTGCAGGTCCTAGTTATTTTTTGGTGCATCACCTTAGGAGTTAGTTTCATTGTTATGTTTCCTTCTTACTCTTTCCTTAGAAAATCATTAGTTTAGTAGTAGTTTAGATGACACCATTTAGGAGTCAGCCTTATCTAGAGGTCCACTCCAAGTTTAGGTGACCCACATCCTAGGAGTGTTCCCATATTACTCCAAATTGCTAACTTCTGCAACTTAGCAAGGGTGCAAATTTGAGAGCTAACAGTTATTACAGAGCAAAATTACAACATTTCCTATAGGCTATATGTGCTATCAAATAGCTTAAATTGTCCAAAAAGAGCTTACAAAGAATAAGATGAAAGATCAAAAAATTAGAACCCTTTGAGATTTTGAATAAGGCTTGGGATTCCCTTTTATAAGATGAGGGAAGCAACGAGAAAAGAAGTGAAGAACCTCATCCCAAAACTTTCTGACAACCAAATTTTCAGGCAGGAGGCATAGGAATAAAAGCATGGATCCACTCATAGGTTGGGTAAAAAATTATACTTTTCATCCCATGCCTTAATCATATCCTCAAAAGGCTAGTCATGAGCTAAGAGCTTTTTTGAATTCTCCAAATTTTGATGATACTTGGCATCAAGTAAAGCACTGGCCTCTCTACAAAAAGTTCCCATCTTTTTTTTGCATCGACCATCTTGTTTGAATAGGAATCAAGCTAATTTAAATAAAGATTGTCATCTTTACAAATCAGAGGGAGGAGTGTCGGGATTAGAATATTGAAACTATCGTTCCATTTCTCTAGGGTCTTCAACTCCCCATTATCTTCTAATAGGTGTGGTACAACCCTTTTGTCAACATTTATGAAAGAGTTCATTCTTTCTCATGTAGCTTCAATTATACCTTCCAAATACCCTTTATGATTCCATGCCATCTTGACAATCTCAAAAGTAACATAGATACTAGGTGGGGCATCAGATGTGTGTTTAGATCCCTTATATGTAACATCCCACTACACAACCCTGAAGGGTAAGATCCAAAAGAGGACCAGATATATATATATATATATATATATATATATATATATATATATATATATATATATATATATATATATATATATATATTGATAACATAAAGAATAACTTACACAAAAAATAGTTTCCAATACAATAAATTGACAAAAAACATGGCCAAGCATGGCCGAATGCACTACCAAAAGGAGAGGACTAATCCACTCTCCAGGGAAAACTGAATAGGAGCAAACATGATAGCTCCAAAAAAATTTCTCTAGAACCCTCTGCTCCGGAACTTCTTGTTCTGGAACTTCCTACTACTCCGGAACTTCCTGCTCCAGACTCTGTTGCTCCAGAACTTCCTACTTCAGAACCTTCCTACTCCGGAACTTCTTGCTCTGGAACCTTCTGCTCCGGAACTTCGCAACAACAATACAGACCAAAACAAAAAGCGGCGATATGCTAAAACTTTTGTAAACTACTAAATGAAGGAAATACACAACCAAAGCTCTGATTTTTGCATGAATTTTTTTGAAATAAAAGCCATAATAGTAATCATAGTATAGGCGAGACTGATACCAACACCAAAAATCGTAAACCAAATAAAGAGCATCACATTTCTTCTCATTAATTTATAGTTACATTTTCACTCTCAAGTGAGTACAATATACATAAAGGAAAATAAAAGAGTACAAAGGCATACCAATAAATAAAATACATCAACAAATAGGACAAGTACAAGAGAGAAACACCTCCAACTGATGCTCCAATAACCTGTACGCTGGTCCCCAATGGCAGTGGCAACGCCTCCCTACCATGTGGACTCAAAAGAGGCCACCCCACCATGCTGAGAGGTAGTCACAAGGCCCAAACAAAAATTACAAGGAAAGGGTAACATAAGGCCAACACTCACATCAAACACGGAGAAAACATGGAATACAATGCATTAAAACCAATATCACATCATGTAGATGCTCATACAATGACATGTTAGGTACTAATCATGACTATTGAGGTATAGGTACTAGGGTGCAGATTGGATAGAATGTCATCATGCGTGCTCGAAGGGATGACACCACACGGAAACAAGTACACCTCTCATACGAATGAGGAAAACTCAATCGTGTTCAAATCAACGCCCTACAGATGGATAACTCAATGCCTTGCAGACGGATAGGCCATCTCAAGTGCATCCTTAGCCTTTACAAGTGCTCAAGGCCATGCACGAGAACTCATTATCTTAGAAAATATGAAACAATGAAGAAAGCCACTAAAACCATCATTAAAGCTTTTTAAAACAACCAAGCAAACATTGTTGCTAATCATTCAAATAGCTAATCACATATGCCAACAAGCAAATCAAATACATTCAAACATTCATCTTTAAATTCATAAAGGAGACCAATCTTATAATCGGTATTACCCTCATTAAATCATCCCAGAAAATCACTTTTAAATCAGATCTAATCTACTGAATGGCACTGGCACAAAACATGGTTCCAGTAGTTGTTCAAACGCATGAGAAAGAGACATAGAAATATCATAAAAATTAAAAGTGTCCAGATCTAAAATTGGACAACAACCCAGTCCAAATTTCAATGTTCCTAGATGGATTCCATCTTTGGTTTATAGTTTTATGACTAAAAATAAGGTGTTCAGAAAAACACCATTTTATGCATGGTTGGGCAAAAAACATGAAAAGTGAAAGTGCCCGGATTAAAAATCGGACAAAGACCCAATTCATATTTTGATGTTTCTACATGGAATCCAATTTTATTTTACCATTATAATAACTGGTTAAAGAGAAACAAGGAAAAGCGTCATTTAACAAGTAGGCACACATTTGCCCAAAAATGAAAGTGCCTAGAATTAAAATATGCCAAAGACCCAGTTGAGATCTTGGCATTTCTACATGGATTCCATATTTTTTTGCATTTTTAATAGGTGGTTAAAGAGCATCAATGAAAAATGTGTTTTAACAAGTTGGGCACAATAGAAATAAAATGAAAGTGCCCAAAAATCTATTTTTCCAACAACCCATTTTAGATTTGTTTGAATGCACAAAAATCTGCCATAAGAAAACTACAAAGCAACAAATCAAATCCAAAACAAATATTCTCCATTCCCAAAGAATTCACAAAATTGAATCAAAAGAATAAACCTGCTGTAAGGAAATACAAAGCTTACCATTCCCAAACTAAATCACATTCAAAACCACCAGAAATTCAAGGATTCAAGAACCATAGAAAAATACCTCAATATTGCCCCAAAACTGAAAAGAAATATTGTTTTGAATAGAAGGCACAATTGGGTTCCAAAATATGACAACAAGAAGGAAATGACATGCTGAGACCAACAATCAGATGCCCACAAATTTCTTCTCCACATTTCTTCCAAACTCTGTTGCCCAATTCATGGGGTTTTTCCTTCTCCTTCCAAAATAGAAAACTTCTTCCCTTCCAAAAGAATACCCCCTCCAAAAAAATAAATGAATATATATATATATATATATATCAAAGACAAGGCTTCCCCTTTTTTTATTTTTATTTTAAGTAAAATCCTCCACACAATGAAATGAAATAAAACATTTTATTTAACAAGCTATTAATGCTCTCTAAAGAAATTAATTAAAATCACTAATATCCAATATTCCCTCTTTCATATAAAAATAATAATAATATAAATCAAACATTAAAATACATAAAGCCCCCAAATAAATTTAAATAAGACTATGAGAGTTCACAAAATGGATTAATAAAATCATTTAAAATTTTCAATGAAATATATCATTCTCTTGAATGATCAATAAAAATTATTTAAAATATCATATTTAAAATCTCATGAATAAAACCATTCAAATCTCCCATCAATAAAATACTATAAAACGCCATATATGAAATCATGAAAAGATGTCAAGGAAACCACATCAAGAGGACAACCAATTAAATATATATAACCACATAAAAGATTAATGAAAACCAAGACAAAGTACCTCAATGAGACATACTGGTAAACCACATACAATTGAAAGGTGCGTCAGACATACTGTTGAGAGGTGCTCCAGATATTACCATTAGGTAACTAGACGGTAAGACATCAACAAGGAAACACTGCCCTAACAGGGTATAGTGGGCTAGGATAGGGAAAATTTGGCCTGTGACTACCTCCAGTAACCACCATCAAGGAATATGAGTATGCTCAAGCCTGTGGATCTAGGTGGAGTCAATACTCAGTACCTGCATCACTTCCAATTACATGTCAAAATATATGTGCATATACATCTAGTCCAAAGCAACATCAATCATAAAAAAGGGAGTCATGATATCGTAAGCCTCTTGAATATGAGTGTTACGAAATCATCCCTTTCCTATCCATAATCATACATAAGCAATGATAACAATATATAAACATATAAGCATGTAATCCAAAATAATAGCTAAACATGATAACCTTTCATATAACCATCAATGTCTAATCTCATTATAACAACATTTAACATTTTAAAATATCAAATCAAAATTAGAATGCTACCTTACCAGCCTGAGATTAGAGAGATGTTACATTATACATACCTTCCAAAGATGAAAATATAGCAATTCATTGTGCAAATAAACATTGAGCCACTCTTGATCCCCACTTACTATGGTAATGGTATTTCTCAAATTTAGATATGACACATGAGCATTTTCCAGCCTTCTTAAGATTTTAGTCAGTCTGTGCTCTAGGATGCACGTTGCAATGCACACATTCTCCTTTTTTTTATTTTGCTGAGCATTCTTCAACTACTCTTCCAGCATTTGAATCTTTTCTTTAAGCTCTATGTTTTCAATCATCACATGAGTAGGGGGGCTATAGAAGAGGAGCCTACTTCCTGCACACTTTGAAGAAGGGATTTTTGTTTAGCCAATAATACCTATTGTTGGTTATAAGCTTTCATGAGATCATTATGTTCCTTGGTCATTGTATTAAGTCTATCTTGCAAGGTCTTCAAACAATAGCTTCATTAAACTTGGAAACATCTACCACTAATATAGAAACTTCAGGGGTAGAGGTTTCATACGCCCTCTTTACAATCAAGCTCCCTTTGATACCCTTACCCTTCAATGCTTAAGCAATTGGAGGCTTTTTCTTAGTTGGGGCAAGGGCCCAGATTGTGCCCAGATTGTAAGGGATTTCTAGTGTTTGTCAAACCCTAATCTTGACAATGCCATCTCTGCTTCCTCTTATGTGGAGAAAAATTCTTCTTGTTTCCTAATAGTATCAAAGGAAATTATTGAAGCAATGCCCCATTCAGGGAGTAGTAGCAATCCACTATCTTCCACTATTCTCCCTTCGTCCCCTAGGCGTAATGTTTTTGCACTAAAAATTTATTTCTTCCCTTACCTTTGTGACTACTTCATCATACGTTTCTCTAGGCACATATGCTTGTGCCAAATGAAATATTTTAAGGTACTCCTCCCTCTTTAATCTAAAAAAAACTCTTTAAACTCTTGGGATTTTATAAAATCATCATCAATCATGAATTGTGTATAGGATGATTCCCTCACGTCATTGAGGTTATCTCTCCCCATAGCCACGTCCAACCTGAACCTTTGTTAAAGAAGGCCTACAATATTTGGTCTTGGGGGGGTGGCATATATTTCTAAATTTCATCCATGGTGATATGAACATCTTCACTTTCATCTGGATTGATGGGATTTTCAACTAACAATGGCAATTTCTCAACTTTCATCCTCTTCTATGGTTTCACTCTTGGGGGAGAATTAGAATCCACATTGATTGTTTGATGGCCAGGGGAAAGAGAGGGAGTTTCATATGGTGGGTCTGATTACACATTTTCTCTAATAATAGTTCCTTGGGGCCTTCCGATAGAAAGGTCAAGTCTAGGTCGCTTTGCTGGTTTCTCTTCCAAGATAGGGGCCTTAGCTACAACTATGTCAAAATTCTTCAACATCACCTCAATCTTGACAATTGGCTCAACAATATTAGAAAATTCTCCATGATAATCCTTATCATTCTTTATCCTTACAACCTATGCCTTACTAAATGAAATCCATTTCACCTTTCTATTTTTTTACCTCAGATTCATCCTTGCAATTTCTTATGACATCTTTGTTTAAATCAACCTGATGGCGAAAATTGGACCTTCTGAGCCTTTTCCTGACCTCCTGTATGAAACCTTCAGTGTCAAAATCCCTGACATTTAACTAAGATAACCTATATTCCCCAAGAATTTCTTTCATCTTATCTAAGCTCTCTTTGGTAAAACTGAAATCTAAAAAGGCAGTAACATAAGGGAAAAAATACCCTTTCTTTTTTTTTTCCTAAATGAAAGTGACTAGTCTCATTCAATTGACACATAATTTCCATGAATTCCAACCTGGGTGACACATATCTAGGTAGAACATGGGGGCCTTTAGGGCACCCATATCTTCTAATAACAGCGAAGTTGTCATTGAGGTAAAAATCTCCCCAGTTATACTGTACTCTTAACTTCGGCCTCCTCTTCTTGGGCCTAAGGAAATCCAAAATTTCCTTATGAAAACTGACTCGAGGTAGACTCTCACTTAACCTTTCCATGACTTTTCTTACGTAGCAATTCTCAAAAAAAATATAGTTAGACTCATTTCAATGTTTGTCCAAAATATGGATCCAACATTGCATTGGGAGATCGATGCCTACTTTATCTTTCATGTTCAATTGTAAAAATCTGCTGAAATAATCTTTCCCTTTGTACAAAAGCATATGGAAAAGGATATAATAACACATAAAATTCACCTCTAACTCCTTACCACTTTTCCTTCTCTTAATGTCCACTAGCCGATTGTGAATAGCATCAACTAAAAATCTGGCATAGTCAAAGTCACTATTGACAAAAGGATGTTGTACATAAACAACAATATACATAAGAGGTGTCTCTATTTTTTATCCTACATCTTGTCCCAACACCTAGCATAATCCCCAATATGTTCTTCTAAAATAGTCCTCAAAATAATTGACATCAAAAGGCTCATGTTTGATATCAAGGATTCACAATGACTTTCCATATAATCTCTTATGTCTAAATGAAGGAGTCATTTCACTTTGAAGCTATTTCTTTCTTGCTTGTATTTTATTCTTAAAGAAGCAAGGTCTATAACCTTATTTTTAATCACATTGAGTCTAAAAACCTCATAAATAAACTCCCTGGTTATATCCATCATGACACTTCCATCCAATGCCCTAATTACTCTAATATTTTCCTCATACCAAGAAGCAAGGCATCTAATGAGATCCACATTTATAAAGACACTAGGAACAACCAACTTCCCCAAATCATAGGTCCATGCATTGGATATGTAAGGGAATGGTGGTTTCTTTTTCCATAGTAGTGTAGCAACAATTCCCACCCTGTGAAGTGTCATCCTGGTACTTCAACTTAGCATCTCTACAATTTATGGCTGTCTACCATCCCCTCTATTGCATTAGGGTTGCGGTTATTGTTGTGTGGTCTCACAACACACCCCAATACTATAAGACTTGGGGACCCGAGTGAAAAAAATATGTAACTCTTATGGCAGGAGCTAGCTAGTTGAAAATATCATAGGAAGTCAAAAGTAAAGAGAAATATTTAATCAAAGAGTACTTCATAATGTAAGTGTTTTGGGTACTGTATACCGGGAACCAAAAATGTTTGAAAAGGAAAAAGGTGATGTAGATATGAGTAGATTGTTCCAGTATGATATTTGGAGTATGGTAAAATGGAAGTCCAGTAAAAATGAAGTCCGGGAAAGTTCATGGGTAAAGTTGAATACCGGGTACTGGGTAACAATGTGAAATGAAAATTTAAAATTTTAAGGTTATCTAATGATTCTGATAGTCTAGTAACTTAGTAAATATAGAAGATAATCATGCAAGGATTTGTAATATACTAAAAAGCATGTTATCTATATTTATGTGCTAGCATTGAATAATGTTTTTTTTTACATGAGATGTTTATAAATGTTTTTCTTTTAAAAGGGATTTAATGAGTAGAATTTGTGATTACAGGAGATGCAGATTGTGATGCAAAGTTCAGGTATGGATGATCAGGAAAATTTGAATCATGGATGTAATCATATCTAAGTTGGGTTGCTTATTTTGGGATGCTATAAGTATAGGAGTTTGAATCCACTAGAATGCTAGAGATCCTAGTACTTCACATGCAATAGATAAAAGTACCAACCTCTGAGGAAGCCCATTCCCGAGAGTAGAAAGCTCGAGGAAAAGAAAAAGTGTGGGAACAAAATGATGATTTAATTGTGTTGAATATATGGGAAGTTCCTACATATTATCTTGATTTGAACTATCATCCTGGCGAAAATTAAAGATTAAATCCCAAAGAGCTTTAATGTGCAATTGGAGTTGACCTTCATTGACTTCAATTGCAATTCTCTTACCAGTCACTATATTCCACGTGCCTTGATGTGATTCATCCCTTGGATTTCCTCTCATGTATTTTCCTTATCCTATCTATGCCTTGTGTTCTATAAAAGGGTAGAGGATACCCCCTTTTTAAGTTAAGTTCAAAATTTGTGGATGTCAAAAGAGCCAAAACTTCTCTAAGTTTTCTTCTTTTTTCCTATTTTCTGAATCATTCTAGTCTAAAAACTTGTATGCATGTAGACATTAATCAATATCAGAGCCAATTTGATAGCTACCTATCACATGAATCTTTTGTAGTTGGTTTTGTTAGTTAAGCCGAACAAGACTGTGTGCTACACCATTTAAGGGTGCCTAAAAAACCTACTCGGTATCCAAACTAAAATCCCTCTCATCAAAATATCACACCATTTTATATGTAGCTATGAAGCAATGAAGTATAAAGTGGTTTGCATTGATTTGGTTAATTCTTTAGGGCATGCGTGGAGAATAACCAGGAAAAATTTTAATTTTTAGTATTTTTATGCTTTGTTTTAGAATAGATGTTTAAATTCTTGAAAATGTTCCAAAAAATAGATGAATGAATGGAAATTTTTTGAAAATATTTTGATTTCTATGAAATTGTTGAATGCTTAATGCTAAATCTACTTAAGTGATAGTAAAGAAATTGTTGATGTTCATGGAATATTATTTCAAATCTTTCAATTTCATGATATTTTTTCTTATGATCCAATTGAAAACTCAGTGTCTAATATATATGATTTTAAACAACCATATTCCATTTTAGATTAACAAAAATATCACATCATACCTAGGAGTGAACCTAGTACAATCAAGACCTGACTACTAGAGACTTGGGATTAAACTAAGTCAATCTTTTCCTATTAAAGTAGATTCCCCTTTTAGATTGTCTTTGTTCCATATCTTTCAAGAAGGATAGGCTCTTTGTGGTTTATCTGTGAAGAATTTATTCACCCTGTTGCTACAAGTAAAATCGTTGTCAACAGGAACTGGTGCTAGGAGGGTGTATTTTGAATTTTATATTAGTCCTAAGTTTAAGAAGGAAGCTTGTAAAGTGAATTCAATGCAAGTTGGTATTTCAGTATGGAAGTTGAAAAACTTTAAAAAAAAATTAACTAGAGATTACATCCTTTGACTTTATTCACCTTTGGTAAAGTTACTGAATTCATGACAAAACTGATCACAGTGAACTCGAGTGTGAATTTTTTTTAACTAGGATAAGTCTGACCATATGTAAAGTGATTGCATTAATAAAATAAGTTCTAACTACTAAAAGAAAGGAACTGTTTATGAGAAAAAATTTCAACCCTAGTGGAATTGGAAATATTAAAAGATTAACTGATACATCAAAATGGTTTGAAAATTGCAATTATTATAGAGAAAATCCTAACGTTTTGCAGGAAAATAGGTGAGAATGCACTGAGATTTAGAGACATTGCATCACAGACAAGGAAACAGTGTTGTTGATTCATCATTCTCCTTATATGTGGAAAACACAAATGAGGAAAAGGAGTGGGAAAATTGTGTGGGAGATGCGTGCATTTTGCTCCAAGTTGAAAATTCACAAGTTAAAAAAGGAAAATTTCCCTATTTTATGCAAGATACAGAGTATCAAAATTTTACTTTTTCTCTCTCTGATAACAATATAAATTGTGACATATCTTGTTCTAACAAAATGCAAAGTGAAGAGAGTACTGAAGATATGAAGATTTTTAGAGGAGAAAGTCGAGAAATGGACACAACTGTTCATGGAAATGAATAGAGTATAGAGAGAAACCATGAACCAGGGTTGGAAGAAGGTAGAGTATGGTTGCATTAGACGAAGTGTGTGCAATCGACCTTTAATGAGGTCATTTTCATACATATGAGCCAAGTCATTAGTAAGTACACCTTTGAATTTATGATTATTAAATGCAGAAAATTTAGGATAATTCATTGTCATAGTAGAACATTTGAAATTTATTTGAATGAATTTAAGGATAAACCTATCGTAATTCATACCAAAATGACAATGGAAATAGTCATAGAAATTAAAATAAGTTTCTTTGTTAAGGTTAATTGCTTGTTAGATTAGAGTTTAGGTAGTTAGGGTTAGTTTGCTTATTGTAGGGTTTTGTTTGTTTTGTTTTGTTTTTTTTTCTTCACTATTGCTTTTCTTTTTTGCTTGGCCTTTGCATTAGAAAATTTTGCCTAACTTATCTTACACATGAGAGTTAATTCAAACATTTGTAAAATTGAACTGTGAAATGAAAATGATAAAAACATGCACAGTAAAACTTAAGATGTACTAAAATCTACATATATGTGTGTGTGTGTGTGTGTGTATCACGTAAATACATGAGATATTGATAATTCTCTCTTCAAAAGATCAAAAAGGCCAAAAGAGGAAGTCGAGCTACAGGTAGTAGTAGTCATTTAGTCGATATGGGATTCCTCATCTATTAGGGCTAAATACCCTATGGAGGAAATTTCCCGGTGAAATTCAAAGTCACGAATATGGAGGTCAGTGAGGAAAGGTCAGAGTGGAACCACTTCCCTGTGTTCCAGGAAGCAAGGAATATCATCCATGGAAGGAATTTCGATGGTCAGGTGTGCAATAGACAAAATAGTATCCATATTCTCCAAATATTCAGGCCTTATTATCAGATTGGTAGTCGAATGAACATTTTCCATAGGTAGCCCAATATCTAGAAGTGATGCTACAAAATGAGGAGCCACGTCAGAATAGAAACAAAAGTAGCAGTTGGATTCTACATACCTTTCCCCAAGGACTCAACACAAATTTGGTATAGTGAAATTGGAAGTCTGAATGAAGAAAACCTTTTCAAGCCTTTGCAGTGTGATACTTCCTAAGAAAACATTCTAGTGGCGAGAGAAACTTAAGAAAATTGGAGTATCCATGGCCTAGAAGCAAGTGAGAATTATAAACATAACAAAAATTTAGAACAAGAAAAGAAAGCTAAGAAAAAGTGTGAAGGATTCAAGAAGAAGTGAAAATTTTATAGAAAGCCATGAGGAACTTGTGGTACATAGTTACCTCAAGTGAAGTTTTGGAAATCATAAGCAAGGTGGCAATTGAATAATAATCTTCAGAGTGGAATTTTAAATAAAATCAATTCTTTGTGCATAGTTGGTGATAAATTGCTTCAAATTTGATCAATATGAAGATTGTGAATCAAGCAAGTTGAATATTTTGAAGTTAATATTGGTCATTTCATTTTTTTTTAAAGTCGTATTAATTATGTAGGTGCTTATGTGTGTGAAGAAAAAAGGAAAAATGAAGCCGGTAAGGCAACACACATCATCACCTGGATAATTTGAAAGAAGTAATACATGCAAAGTAAGGCATGCAAATTTAATGAAGAATAATGTGATCGTGTTTGAATTTAATCATGACATTTTTGATCCATTAATGAGGTGCAACACCATCAAATTACAAGTGCTAGCAAAATATTTAGCAGTTGCATAAAATTTAATCAGATGGGTGGTAACTAATGTTTCTAAATTTAGATTTAAAATTGATGATTAAATTGTTTGCTACTAAATTTAAATTTATGCATACTTTTAACACAACAAGTTGCAGTTAGCTAGGATTTGGCATAAAGTGGTGAAATTTATCCAGAAATACACACCAACAAGGAATTATTAAATGATGTTTTGGGAAATGGTGAATTTATGAAGGGATTTACATTGAATGAAAAATCAAAGGTAACCTTCCCTACCACAATAATTCCCGACCTAATAGTGGGATTCATTGCTTGCAAGTTGAAAATGAGCTATCATTGAAATACCAAAATTTGAAAAATTAGCTATCATTTCTATATCTAAAAAAGAAGAAGAGAAAATCAACTCTTTAGGCTATCCAAATAACTCTACCGGGGCTATAGATGCCTGGCTAGTAGTAGAGCTATGTTTGGGAGGAATTACAGAGATAACCTTGTCAGTGCTATGGATGCTTGATTGGAAGCAAGGTTCTATCCCTGGTTGGCTTTGTAGGATTACTATACTATGTAGTTCAATCTGAATGAACTTATTCTTTTTATTAAATTCCAAGAATTGGAATTAATCAGAGCAGACACAAATTTTTTCGGTGGAGTTTTACTTTTTTATGCCAGAATCTAAGTAAAGGTGAAAGTTATTGTTTTAAAATATGTATAAATTATAATTTACAATTGGTGATTTAATTTCAAGTTTGGTTTAAATTTGGTTTTATTTGTTGCAAGTTGTTGTGTGGTCTCACAACACACCCCAAGACTGTAAGACTTGGGGACTCAAGTGCAAAAACTATAAACTCTTATGGTAAGAGCTAGTTAGTTGAAAAGATCACCGAAAGTGAAAAGTAAAGAGAAATCTTTAATCAAAGAGTACTTCGTAAAGTAAGTGTTTTGGGTTCCGGATACCAGGAACCATAAATGTTTGAAAAGGAAAAAGGTGATGTAGATATGAGCATAGTGTTCCAATTCGATATTTGGAGTCCGGTAAGATGGAAGTCTGGTAAAACCAAATTCCAAGAAAGTTTATGGGTAAAGTTGAATACCGGGTACCAGGTATCGGGTAACGATGTGAAATGAAATTTTAAAATCTTAAGGTTATCTAATGATTTCAATTGTTTGGTAACCCAGTATATGTAGAAGATAATTTCATGCAAGGATTTGTAATATGTTAAAAAGCGTGTTATCTATGAGATTTATGTACTAGAACTGAATAATGGTTTTGTTTACATGAGATGTTTATAAATGTTTTTATTTTAAAAGGGATTTAATGAGTGGAATTTGTGATTGTAAGAGATGCAAATTGTGATGCAAAGTTCAAGTATGGATGGTCAGGAAAATTTGAATCATGGATAGAATCATATCTAAGTTGGGTTGCTTATTCTAGGATGTTGTAGGCAGAGGAGGTTGAATCCACTAGAATGCTGGAGATCCTGATATTTCACATTCAACAAATAAAAGCACCAACCTCTAAGGAAGCCCATTCCCAAGAGTTGAAAGCTCAAGGCAAAGCAAAAGTGTGGGAACATAATGATGATTTAATCGTGCTGAATATATGGGAAGTTCCTATATGCTATCTTGATTTGAAGTATCATCTTAGCGAAAATTAAAGATTAAAGCCCGAAGAGCTTTAATGTGCAATTGGAGTTGACCTTCCTTGACTTCAATTGCAATTCTCTTACCAGTCACTACATTACACATGTTTTGATGTGATTCATCCCTTGTATTTCCTCTCATGTATTTGTCTTATCCTATCCATGTCTTGTGTTCTATAAAAGGGCAGAGGATACCCCTTTTTTAAGTTAAGTTCAAAATTTGTGGATGTCAAAAGAGCTAAAAATTCTCTAAGTTTTCTTCTTTTTTCCTATTTTCTGAATCATTCTGGTCTAAAAACTTGTATGCACATAGACATTAATCAATATCAAAGCGAATTTGATAGCTACCTATCTCATGAATCTTTTGTAGTTGCTTTTGTTAGTTTAGCCAAACAAGACTATTTTTTGTGTCGTTTAAGGGTTCATACAAAACCTACTCGGTGTCCAAAACTAAACCTCTCTCTTTAAAAGCTCACACCATTTTATATGTAGCTGTGAAGTAATCTGGTGAAGTATAAAGCAGTTTGCTTTGATTTGGTTAATTATTTGGGGCATGCGTGGAGAATAACCAAGAGAAATTTTAATTTTCATTATTTTTTATACTTTGTTTTAGAATAGATGTTTAAATTCTTGAAAATGTTCCCAAAAGTAGATGAATGAATGGACATTTATTGAAAATATTTCATTTTCTATGAAATTGTTGAATGCTTAATGCTAAATCTACTTAAGTGATAGCAAATTAATTGTTGATGTTCATGAAATATTATTTCAAATCTTTGAATTTCATGATATTTTGTCCTTATGATCCAATTCAAAACTCAGTGTCCAATATATACGATTTTAAACAACCATATTCCCTTTGAGATTAACAACAATATCACATCATGTCTGGGAGTGAACCTAGTATAGTCAAGACCTAACTACCAGAGACTTGGGATTGAATTGAGTCAATATTTTCATGTTAAAGTAGATTCCCCTTTTAGATTGTCTTTATTTCACATATTTCAAGAAGGGTAGGCTCTTTGTGGTTTGTTTGTGAAGAATTTATTCGCCCTGTTGTTGTGAGTAAAATAGTCATCAACAGTTATGTTGATGTTGAGGATTTTCTAAGGAACTTGACAACTAGGCCAAAATAGCATCCTCAAAGGGTCTTTTAGATTTAGATCCAGAGGGTTGGATGTTTCACTGACTCATAATTCCATAATATTTTAAAATGAATTTCTACAATATTTTGTAATAGAGTTTACAGACCTGATTATGAGCTTCAAGAATAAAAATGGTGCATTTTTCCAAGAAGGTCATACCTATTTTTTAGTTTAGCTCAAGTTGATATAGAATGAGCACACCTTTGTGGTTTTTGCTACTATTCCAGACCAAACAAATGAACTAAAAATTTATGAAGGAAATTATGAGCCATTATCCATCACATCCAACATTACTTCTTATTCATGTGAGTGTAGTCCATTCATCTACCTATTTATCAATTTTGAATTTGTGGTTCATCCATCCCACATGAGAAAGGGACGTACAAATCTAAAATTTCAATGATGAGTAAAGACTTGATTTTATTGAAAAGGATGCAATTGTCCCCTCTTTCCAATAGATTTTTCCCACGTCCCACATGAGAAAATTGTCACACAATGTCCTTCTACTGTTATGTAACCAAGAAAAGGACATTCTGTTATGGGACCATGGAATTGTGGAATTCTTAATCTTCTACCATGTAACAAACATAAAATAATAAAATAACAAAAAAAATAAGGTTTTGATTTTGATTTTATAATTGATATTAAAGGGGCACTCATAGCAAAAGGGAATATGAGACTCATGACATCAATACCCATAGGTCATAACTTAAAGACCAGTCAAAAAGTGAATGATGTTAAGAACAAAACATAACACTACGATTTTAGGATAATAGGGTATGAGAAAGACCAAGGTAATAGGTTGCAAACCTAACAACCTGTGCCATAGAAAAATGGTCCCTTGTCATTTTCATGGTCTTTTAGGCCTTTCTTCATGATGCTTGGTCCATTTTACTTTTATTTAATGTTACAATAAGGCTTCAACATGCACATTTAAGTCCTTAAAATTCATATTATGATTTCTTGTGAAGGTGTTGTGAACTATTGTAAGAAAATTCTAAACTTTTCTAGACTTGATTCATTACAATTCACCTAAAAAATCACCTTTTCATCACTTATCAAGTCCTATTTTAAAGTGTTGTAAAGTCTTGTAACAAGATTTCACACTTTTCTAGGCATAATTTCACTATTTACACCAAGTTCTTATGCTTTATTTGACCCTTTTATGCCCTTATAAGGCTTAATTAAGTGTATTTCTTAATGTAAACTTGAAAAATAACATTAAATGTAACTTAATTCCCGACACCCACTTTCAAGTCCAAGGTGGGACCCATTCACCATGGGTGGCGAATGAGTCCCTCTTGGCTCTAAATTCAAAATATTTCAAATTTCCTTTTGGGTTTTTATTCAAATTACTTGATGTCAGCCTGTGATGAGGTATCAATGGGTTACTAAGGCACAAGAATGTATAAATAAGTGATTTTGTCCTCATTTTACATCTCCTACAATCTCCTAACTCATTCAAGCATTCAATTAGCATTTGAGCACTTTGCATCCAATAATCAAGCATCTATCAAGCATTCAAGAGCAGCCATTGACATATCTTCAAATTTTATTCAACAAGGGTTTGGTAAGTTGATAGCATTTGCATGTTATTTTTTTAGCATTCTCCTTCATTTCATTATTTCATTAAAGGTTTAATTACCAAAGTGGGATTTGACCAAGGAAAATCCCTATAACCTAACCCTTAACCATTTTTCCCCTTTTGCATGTGTGTTTGCAGACTTGTGTATGCAAATTTGACAAGAATTTAGGTGTTGAAAAGTGGACAAGAAGTCAATGAAGTGTTTCAAGTCAACTACATCATATTTCATGTTTGGAGAAGACATTTTGTCCATTTTTTGTAGATTTGACTTTGACAACCCGACAAGCAGTCAACCTCAGATCTGGTGCTACAGAATTGTCTCTTGATTTCTCATAATTTTGGGAGAGGACTAATTCACCATCAATGGTGAATAAGTCCCACCTTAAGGATGGAAATCCAATTTTTTTCAGATTCTAGATCCTGACACTCAGAAACCAGTTTCTGACAGTTTTCATCAGAAGCAAGACTAATTCACCATCAGTGGAAAATAAGTCCCACTGGTAATTTTCTGTGATCTCATACAACATTCAAAAGATTCCAGATTCTCTAATCTTTGCCCAGGTACACACTGAAATAAACCTCTTTCTATTATGTATTGCATTTGTTCATTCATAGTTCATTGTTTGAAAACATCGTGTTGTGTTTTCCAACACTACATAATTCTTAGGTTTTGCATACATAATTAGTTAATTAGTTCATTTAACTGCAATTATTTCATTTCATTTAGTCTAAATAACATCATACATTGCATAATTTGAATGAACCTACCTAGACTTTTGGCTCTACTTTCTCCTTTTAGGTGAAAACCCTAGAAGTGCTAGAAAGGATTAGGGTACCAAAAATCTACGGTTCATTTTGGTGAACCTACATTTTGAGCACTTTACACTTCTGATTTCAATTGCATCTTTCATATCAAACTTCATTTGCATCAACATTCAATTAGGGTATTGTTTTGTTTTTGCATCCTAGGGTTTCTTAACTTGCATTAGTGAAAGACTCATTTAGATTTCATTTTTGCATTACATATCATTGAAAAAACTAAACATCTACATCTGCATCCTTAATTGGCATCTGAAAAGCATTAGAATCACATTAAATTTTTTGAAAAAACATAAAAAAATCTCATACTGCGACTCATTCGCCACCCTGGGCAAATCAGTCCACTTGCACATTTCAGATTGCATTTTTAGGCATTCTCTAGGAATTTCCTACATTTTTGTTATCTATTGTTAGTTCTTTGTTTCAGTTAGTAGAATTTCTATTATTTTCAATCCTAGATTACCTTGGTTTTACATTCACCCTATCTTTTGTGGTACTTGTATGAGTGTTTGTTGCCCCATTGATAATACTTTAGTGAGACGAAGTTCTAGACTCATGGCTTCTCGTGATAGCACTTTCGTTGTGAACCTTGGGATCTCAAGAGTTCCTACTCCTAGTATGGACAATGGTGCATTAGGCATGGACAATACCACTTCTATTCCCTCACCTTTCAATCCAATGAATGTTGACATACAAAACAACTCCATCATACAAGAAAAGGTCATAAATATTCATGAGGATTTTTCACACTTACAACAAGACTTTTCGCTTGAAAAAATTTCCACCACTACCATACCAACCATAGAAAAATTTCATTGTTTGATTGAAAGTGATGATGGCCTACATGTTATAAAAATAATTGCTGAGATTTACAATAAACATGCTTCTTCTAATTCCCAATCAAAAAACATAGTTTCAAACCAAGGAGGACCTCACATTCTTCCCCAGGTTCAACCATAGCATCCATACCAACTTATACCACTCCTCATGTTACAACAACTATGCAATAGGTTAGTCATGTAGCTTCTTATTCCACAATTCCAACTAGCATTCCTAGTTCTATTGTGGCATCACAAGCCCCCTCTACTACCTTCGCCCCTCTTAGTGTTCCTTTCACTTCCCCTAACATTACATACACTCCATTGCCATTTTCTCTTCCACCTCAAACCACTTACCTTGACCCCATCATTACACAACTCCTTAATACCATTTCATCCATGGAACAAAAAATTTCCACGATTAGCCAAGGTCAAACTGCTCCACCCACATATCATGTTCATAGTATCCCCTTATCCTTATTTAAATATTACGCACCCTGATGCCACAAGGGATAGAATTTCCTAGGTTTGAGAAATACAAAGGTAAAGGAGACCCTATTAACCATGTCAATGCTTATACAACTTTATGCAGTGATTTTATCCTTGATGATAAACTCTTAGCCAAAAAATTTCCTAGGACCTTGAAAGATATTGCATTAGAGTGGTTTTCAAACCTACCTAATCATTCCATTCAATCATTTAATGAGCTTGTGGATTCATTCATAAGTCACTTCCAAGTTCATATGACCCCTAAAAAGACAATGGCTGACCTAATGTGTTGTAGACAACATGCCGATGAAAAAGTAACTGACTTCATTATGTTATTAGTCATTGTATGCTCAAGTTGATGTCAAAATTCCTGATTCACATATGTAGAAGATGTTTATCAAAAACTTGAACACAAACCTTCAGGATAAGTTAACTATGATGAAATTCCCTTTGTTCATGCACTTATGCACAACCCTATGTGAATATCATAACTCAATTTCAAGTCGTGATTCAAAGTCCACTTCTAACCAAGCTGAGAAGTTTGAGAAAAATAATCAAAACAACATGCAAAAATTTCACAAACCAAATAGAGGATTTTAACAGTTCAATCTGCCTCTGCAACCAACCCAACCTATTATAATTCAAGTGGTAGTTGTTAAAGCAATGGTGCCCTATACCTATGGGGACCCAAAGAGATAATTTACTCCCTACCTGATACCCTCCATAATACAATGAACCATTACTCCAGAAACAAATGATCACCTTACCTACCATCAAACCACTTGATACCACCAAACCTTTACCACCCACCTTTAAACCTAATGCTTATTGTCATTTTCATTGCCAAAATGGTCATGACACTGAAGAATGTAAGCATCTCAAACACTTAGTTCAATACCTCATTGATTCAGGTTGTTTGTCCATTGTGGGTGGCAATGATCAAGGCAATAGTTTTGTTGCACCCCCTAACCAGAATTTACAAATCTTTACCAATCCCATGCCTAAACACAATGTTTCATTTGTCAAGGCTAGTGAACCTTCAAACCCTCAAGCTATGAACATTGATACAAATAATGACCATGATATAACTCCAAATGTTACCCAAGTTACTCCTATGGATGAACTTGTGGGTGTGATAGACATTATCCCTCGTAAGGGCCCCACCAACAAAACTCTTGATATCACTTTTTCTTCTAAAGATATACATCAAAAACTTCCTGATGGTCCTCTTTACATAGCTGGAAGAATCTATGATAAGCCCACTAATGGGATATTAATAGATCTCTCCCATGGTGAGAATGTGATCACATAAGATTTTCTCATATTACATGAGTTGTATCAAGATGAATATAATAAACCAACTGCATGGATTTAAAAACATACTAGTTTTGCATGCCCTACGATTGGATCAATTGTACTCCCCTTGCAAATAGGACCCAAAACTTTGGAGATAACATTTTCTATCATTCCACAATCTGATCAGTTTCGTTTACGGCTAGGCCACCCTTGGCTTTTCTCAATGAAAGTAGTCCCCTCAGTTGTTTACAAGTGTTTAAATTTTCCACATGGAAATGAAGTATCTACCATACACCATAGTGGCTTTAATCCATTATCATCTAAAGGTAATTTTTCATTAGAAGCCTTTTGGCCTGCACCTATGGAACCCATCACCCCCCCGTAAATATTTCTTTTTCATAACCTATCAAAAGTTCAAAGCCAAATGAATAGCTAAGTTGTCTCTTCATAACATGTCCCCATCCACTTCCACTCCTCCTATCCTAGATGAAACCATGCTTCGGCCTAATTCCAACATCGAACAAACCATACAACCTCATGAACAACCACCCTTAGGCACTTCCCCACCATCATTTAAATGACCAAGGGAAAATGAAACCAATCCTGTCATAGCCCCTCGCATTAAACATGTGTACAAAGCCAAAGAGAAAGTGGTTGAACTATCTTCTTTGGTTTCTTCCATTCTTCCCCCTTCGGAAGAAAAGGAAGCTATGATGGATCAATCTACTCTTACACCTCAACAAAATTCAAAATAAAATTAAAAAAACTGTGGTGCTAGGGAGTGTAGATGTCGTTCTCATCTCCTTGCTCGTCAGTCTTGAATGGAAGAAAATAAAGAAAACCAACCTCCACCTTTAACTGAAGCAATAGATGACCACCCTCTTTTTTCCGACCCACCATAGTCTATCCCTCACAACAAAATGAACAAATCCAACAGCCACAACTTTTGATACATCCTTCCTTGGAAATAACCCTTCACCCTCCTATCGTAATCAATATTGATAATGATGATGATGAGTAGATCACAAAAATAGATGAAGAAGTGCATAATGATCTAAACTCTTTATTTGCCTCTACCATGAGCTTTAATGAAAAATCTTCTCAACCAAGTGAGGAACTTGGTACATCTCCTAATTCAGCACTTGCAATTCTTCCTTTGGACAACCAACCACTCTCGTAATACACTGAACATGATTGGGAGGCAGATGACTTGTTAGATGGTTGACATGCCTTCATCTTACTAGCCTTTTAAATTTTTCTTTCTTTTCCTATTGTATGTGTTTATCATGTTCCCCCCATATCGTGTGTTTGATTTTTTCCCTCTAGTTGTACACGTCTTCTATTTGTACCTTTATTCTTCTATATGTCATGCATTGCATTTTTCATTTTTTCTCTTGTGTTTTCTTTTTGGGGATGACACAAGGCATTGAGACCGAGATGTATCCTTCATGTTGACCCAAAATATTTTCCTTTTCTTTCACCTTTTTTTTTCTATTCACTTGTGTTTTCCTTTTGGGGATGACACAAAGCTTTGAGACCATAATTTCTCTTCCATGTTGACCCAAAATAGACTTTTTTTTTCTTTTGTTTTTGCTTTCTGTGTCATTCTTCCAGTTCTATGTGCTTTGGGGAATGATGACAGTTTCGAGCTCCTTAATCAAAACATTCAACAACTAACATACTGACCCCAAATCCATAGATCCCTATGTGTTTGGTATGCTCTTTTCTGGGGGGAAACTCCCTTTTCTTCTATTTTTATTTTTGTTTACATGAAGTAGCCTAACTCAGAAACATAAGACTTGGCATAGGGCTTTTTGAGTTGGCTCTCATGTCTTGTTTTTACTTTTTTCATTTTCTTTTCTTTGCTACTTTAAGGTAATTTCTCACAAAACGGTGCGTAGCAATTCCTTTAAAGTGGGGGGCATACATTACCATATTTCATTTTGCATTTTTCAGTTCTTAGTGCAACCTTATTGTTTCATATGATGCTTTTGTCACTTTGTGGATGACATTGGGTATGATGTCCTTCATAAGTGTGATCTATCTTAACATATTACATTCCTTTTAGTGGCCTGATGTGACGCACTGCATCCCCTAAGTTGTGAATATTTTATTCTTTTATTGGTCCTCTCTTGGAGACACTAGACACAATTTTCCCTAAGTGACAGACCTTGCATGAAATTAACAAGACTCCTTTGAACATCCTTTTACATTTTACATTTTTTTTTCATTTTACACTTTTCCCTTTTTGCCACCTTGCATAACACAAATTTCATGCTTGTGGTACCTTGAATTTTTTCATTAGTTCTAAGCATACAAAGCTTTGCTTGTCTCATGAAGCACGAACCAACATGTTCCTTTGTGGCACCTTGTTAAAGTTATTAGGAGGTATAACTTTGATATGATTGAGTGGGAAGTCCACTTAATGACACAACTTTCCCCATAGCCACCTATGTGTTTGTGAGTGCATACCAAATAGTGTATGTACTTCAATTTTTGGGACTTCTCACCTAGTAGACCGCCATGAGTTCTATCACCCCAGAGTGAGTATCCATTCTCTCTTTCAAATAAATAGCCTAGATCTAATCCACAACTAGTTGGATAGACAATCAAAGCTTCATCCTATCTCTTCATTTCAACATGTGCGTTCATTTGTTCTTATGCTTAGTTTTCCATGGGATCTTCATCCTAGGGGCATGATCATCCTTCTTGATCATTGGTATTCCATCTTGCTAACATAGGTGTATTTGGACCTCTCTCTCGATATGCATGGCTACTTTAGTGTGAGTTTGAAGCAACTTCATCCTCTCACTAAAGTGGGGGCTAAATGTGCCATAGAAAAATGTCCCCTTGTCATTTTCATGGTCTTTTAGGCCTTTCTTCATGATTCTTGGTCCATTTTGCTTTGATTTAATGTTGCAATGAGGCTTGAACATGCACATTTAAGTCCTTAAAATTCAAATTATGACATCTTGTGAAAGTGTTGTGAAGTGTTGTAGAGCATTTCTACACTTTTCTAGACTTGATTCATTACAATCCACCCAAAATCACCTTTTCATCACTTATCAAGTCCTATTTTAAAGTGTTGTAAATTCTTGTAACAAGATATCACTCTTTTCTAGGCATAATTTCACTATTTATAGCTTTCTTATGCTTTGTGTGACCCCTTGATGCCCTTATAAGGCTTAAATAAGTGTATTTTTGAATGTAAACCTGAAAAATAACATTAAATGTGACTTAATTCCTGACACCCACTTTCAAATCCAAGGTGGGACCCATTTGCCATGGGCGGTGATTGCGTTCCTCTTGGCTCTAAGTTCAAAATATTTCAAATTTCCTTTTGGGTTTTTATTTAAAAATTACTTGATGTCGGCCTATGATGAGGTATCAATGGGTTATTAAGGCACAAGAATGTAGAAATAAGTGTTTTTCTCTCATTTTACATCTCCTACAATCTCCTAACTCATTGAAGTATTCAATTAGCATTTGGGCACTTTGCATCCTATAATCAAGCATCTATCAAGCATTCAAGAGCAGTCGTTGACATATCTTCAGATTTTCTTCAACAAGGGTTTGGTAAGTTGATAGCATTTGCATGTTATTTTTTTATCATTCTCCTTCATTTCATTATTTCACTAAGGGTTTGATTACCAAAGTGGGATTTGACCAAGGCAAATCCGTATAACCTAACCCTTAACCATTTTCCCCTTTTTCATGTGTGTTTGTAGACTTGTGTATGCATATTTGACAAGCATTTAGGTGTTGAAAAGTGGAAAAGAAGACAATGAAGTGTTTCAAGTCAACTACATCATATTTCAAGTTTGGAGAAGATATTTTGTTCATTTTTTGTAGATTTCACTTTGGCAACCCGATAAGCAAACAACCTCAGATCTGGTGCTATAGAATTGTCCCCTAATTTCTCAGAGTTTTGGGAGAGGATTGATTCACTATTAATGGTGAATGAGTCACACCTTAAGGATGGAAATCTATATTTTGTTAGATTCTAGATCTCGACACTCAGAAACTAGTTTCTGACAATTTTCATTAGAAGTAGGACTGCTTTGTCATCAGTGGTGAATGAGTCCCACTAGTGATTTTTTGCGATCTTAGAAAGCATTCAAAATATTCTAGATTCTCCAATATCTACCCAGGTGCACACTGAATCAACCTCTTTCTATTATGTTTTGCATTTGTTCATTCATAGTTCATTATTTGCAAACATCACTGTGTTTTCCAACATTACATAATTCTTAGGTTTTGCATACATAATCATTCAATTAGTTCATTTCATTTAGTCTAAATAACATCATACATTGCATAATTTGAATGAACCTAACCTAGATTTTGTGTGGGGTTTATCTCTCTCATTTTAGGTGAAACATCCTAAGAGTGCAAGAGTAGTCTATAAGCCCTACCCAAAAATCTACGGTTCACAACCCTAATTTAACCAGTTGAGGATAACCAAGAATTTTACACCAATTTTTTAGGATAATAGGGTTTTAGAAAGCCCTAGGTTGTAGACCAGCAACACTAATTTAACCAATTGAAGATTACCACAAATTTTATATTTTAAACTATAGTTGATATTTTATATTGTATTCCTTGAAATTATGCATCATATTGAATAAATTAACATATTATTAATAATTTCATATTTTAATTGTGTTAAACATGTACTCAATGATTCATCACTCAACTCAATTCTTAATAACATATTAAAAAAAGTAGCATATACAACAATGAACATCAACAATCACTTAATGTGTATCTAGTAGTTGAAACTAGATTTTTTCTTCAATTGATAAAATAAATAATATAGATAATTGAACATCAACACATTACTGAATTTGATTTTTCAATTAATTTTCAATTTAGGGCATACATAGAGGAAATACAAAATCTTGCTCAAAGACAACTCTACACAGAGCTGAGTTGGAACATGGAAACTCATATTACCAATATCAAATAATTCTATCAGCTTTTGTAGCAACTTCCACTATTTAGGTGATGGAATTGTCATTTGTTCCAACTGATGTTTTTTGACTTGAAAATTTGTTAACAATGTATGATTGAATTTGGATCTTGACTTGAATATTTCAACCAAAGTTACATTCAAGGCTATCAATGGTTTGATGGAATCCAAATAGTTCTCCTCATTTGGGTTTTGAGGAAACTGGTCCAAATCAATCTTCCTTACACCCTCCATCTTCTTTCTGAAACCATCATTTCCAATGAATTTCTCATTTATGTGAAAATCCTCTAGAAAACAAAGCTCTATCATGTTCCTTACCTTTTCATCCAACTTCTCATCTTTGTTACAACTAGATTCACAATTTCTAATTTTTCACGCATTCTCGAACACTTTTGAATGATAAATAACACCTTCATTGAGGATTTGTAGACTGTTTGTTGAATTTGATTTGTGGATTTCTCTGATGCCAACACATTTTTGTTGTCCATTAAATATTTGTTGAGCTTCTTATAATGTAGTCTCATATCATCAATCAATTGAAACAATTCACACAAATGATCAATCCTCTGCATTATTTCCTCCTAGATCTTTTGTTTCATATGCCTCAGTGTTTCTCTGCAAAATGCAGTTAACTTATTTTGACAAGAGTTTATTTCATTTTTTGCTTCCATTAGCTTTGCGGCCAATGTTTCACTTTTTTTTCTCTCTTTCTCCAATTTTTGTTTCCAATGTTCATTTACTTTCCCAATGCTTTGTCTTAATCTTTTTGAAGTGGATTTTTCCTCATCATATTTATTTTTCTCTTATCTAACCTTTTCTTTTGTTCATTCAATTTCACCTTTGTTTGTTTATCCTATGTGCTTGTTGATGTAGATGTAGATTTTTTTGTTCTTTTTTCTAATTCATTGCTCTTGTTATTTGTTGCTTTCCTCTTTGCTTTCTCATTCGTTAGGTATTCCTATAAATTTTCGATTTGAGTCTACAACCTTTTTTATCTCTCTTACTTTAGCAATGATGTGTACACCAATTCATTGTTCTTCTTTGATACATTAATTTGGTCAATATTTTTGAATCCAAATAAATCCACTTGGAAACTGCTCACCTGAAATTCAAATCGATCCATCTGATTTGTTGGTTTATTTTGAACTATGGGAACAACAAACAAATACTCCATGATTTCTTTATTTGTGTCAAATGTGGATAATACCATGGTTGTTGCAAGCTCTAAAGTTACATCAGATGCACTCTCCACCAATTGCTTTTTCTTTTTTATACAATTCTAATTTCTTTTTAAACTCTTCAATGTAATAAAAAATTGGGGATGCAAGAGTAATGGAATGCTTTAATGGTGAATGACTAGGAGTACTTATAGTTGCTAATGTTGTTGTAGCCACACTAACTAGGGGAGTTCCTAGAAATAACTCCTTTGTGGTGGAAATGGTAGTGTGACTTTGACTATCGACATCCTTTCCCTCTTCTCTATGCCTTGATCACTTGGTGTTTGTGTGGTATCTTGTATTGTTTTCCGCTTGTGTGTAATTTGTTGAACTGTATCACATGTTGACCAATACTAGTATTACTACCCATACCATCGCCACCAATGGCAGTTCCAGTTGCACTAGGTTCTCCACCATGGGCATGTCCTAGTTGTGATTGTATTTGACCATGAGGATTAGGATTTGAAGCTTTAATAGAATGAATTGTTTGAGCTATACTTGTATACCCTTGGTCTACTATACCAGCTGCAAGGCCTCGTTTATCACCTAGTTTTCTATTATCTACATCTTGTACCTTCAAAGAGACTTGTTTTCGTGACCCCAAAGGACCACCCTCATAACTAATTCTTTTTGGCTATGGATACTCCTAAAGTATATGCTTCTTTTGTGGTCTCACTTAAACCAGCTTTATCATATCTTTGGTCTTCCATATCATCATTAGATTCATCATTAGTTTCCTGATCTTCACATTTATTGGGATGCTATATATTCCACAATTTGCTAAACTCATGATCTTCTTCATTATCTCCAAATTCTGCAAGAGTTCTTGGTTCACCTAGCTCCTTCCTCATAGACCAAAATCTGACAATATTTTTTTATCATGTCAATTTTTTATCTATAACTTCTTTATCTAGAGAATCTGGCATGTTTACTCTACTAGATGGTTTATCACTTTTTTCATAAAAATTTTTGTACCTCCTAATTGTCTTTTGGTGCAATGCAAAAATTTCTATTGACAATTGTTCAAAATAAATACCTTTCTCAGCAACACTTTTCTCCATTGCTATTTTGACCTCATTCCAAGAATACTTGTTTCTCAACTATTCAAGCAAGGTTTTACTTTGATATTGAATTCTACTGGAAACATTCCTATTGGCCACAATCATTGATTTAATAGTGTCACATGGATCATACTGCCAGTGACAGACATCATCAAAATTAAAAAAATTTGAAAGATCATGTTCCACCTTAAATACTTTTCTCTTGAATGTGAACCCTCCACATGAAAAAGGTAAGGAAGGAAATAAGGCCTTTTTTTGATTGATAAAGTGTAGTTCATCAATACTCTGCATCTACTTTACATATTCCATTGCAAAAACCCTTTCTGTCACATGTATTGGAAGTTTGTATGGCTCTGCTCCTCATCTATAAAATCTTAGCATAGTATATTCTTCCATTAAGTACCAATCAGCCAATTCCATTTATTTTCCTAGATGAATACAATTTCTACATGACATAGGAAATCTAGGAATTGGAGTATTTGCAATTGCTTGATGCAATGGAGCCAAAAAGTAGTCTACAAAATTATTTTATCTTATTTGAGAATCATGCATCCTTATCTTAGTGGTCCAATCATATATTGGAGCCATTTTCTTTTCCTTAGCATTCATATAGGGCTGAATATGAAGCTTGTTGGTTTGAAACATTCCACTAAATTTGAATAGAAAATAATAGAACAAGTAGGTTGTGAACCTAAATGTCTTAGTGGACTTTGAGTGTGAACTTCCATTAATCATTAAAAATTATTCATGCATGGATTCTACAATGTGCTCAATAAAGTTATATTTTATAGGTTGAGGTGGAACATCATAATGGATATTATAAACCATTTCAAGGAGGCTTGCACCCACTTCCCAATTGTTATCCATTCTGAGGAAAAATGATAGCATGGAAATAGTATCTTGAACCCATGGTCTAAAAATATCAAAATCATAAGGAGGCTTATGATTACCTTTCAATTTTTTTCTAACTTCTTTGGTATCTTGAAATATTTTATTTAGGAAATAATTTTTCTCCCTTTCATCCACTACTTCATAATCACTAGCAAGCTTTTCTAGGTCAATGTGGATGTTTCCAAATTATTCATTTGTAAACCCCAACACTTTTCCAAGTTATTTTGTATTAATGGATAACAATTACTCTTTTTTTATCATCATAATTGTGGGCATAGACCATGATAAATTATGGGCAAGGGAAAACCTCATGTAACATCATGCGCCCTAATCCACTTACCTATAGTGCACTAAAACTATTAAATTGCATTTGGTTTGTAGCCTTATTCTCATATGAAAATCTAAGTTCTAAGGTAAGCCTACCATAGATTTCAGGATCATAAATATCATGGTATTGATCAATGAAACCTGGGGTTTTAAGCAATCCAACATGATGTATTTTTTTATATGATTTTACTCTACCTTTCCCAAAAAAGTTCTTTGGTATGCTAGTGGTGGTAGACATGCTTCTACAATGTGAAATTGTGAATTCCCTCTTAGTCCTCCTTAATTTTTCTTAAGTGTCTCAACCCTAAACCTAAACTTCAAATTTTGACAAAATAAGATTTTAAGAAACAATGAAATATAGCCATAGGAATTTTGTCTTTCACTTAGGTCTAGTTTTTTATTCTTCAAAATATTAACACTGGTAGGTGTGGACTGGCTTTGTTGGAACCTAGAATCTCCCTGGTGCACTACAATGAGCAATCTGAAATCTCTTTATGTGTTGAATCTCTCACTTAAAAATAAAATCACTTAGTAGTAGAAAGTTCACTTTTTTTTTAATATTAAAGTGAATGGAATGTCAACGTGTTATCGCTAGACTACACAATTAGTACAGTATATATTTCCATAATGAAACTTACAAATAAATTCTCAAACAAATTCTCAACTGTTGATCTTTGTAAATCTAATGGTTATAGGGTGATTATAGAGGTTTGAGTTTGCAAGACTAGTGCTCTATGCATTTCATTTCGGAATGTAACTACAACCATCCATCAAATGTTCATTGAAGGGTTGAGTAATTTATGATATAAATAATAAATGTGTGCTTTAAAGTTGTTTTAAACATGTGAATTAATTTTTTTAAAAACTTTAGTGGTGCTAGGATACACAATCCTAATGGATTCATCAAGATGAGTCCACATGTCCATTTCATGATTTTACAAGTCACATATAGATCTACTTGAAGCATCTTGTAGACTTGCAGAATCCATTTGAAAGCAAGACATTGATTGACATCAAGGCCAAGGGACCGGTAACTGAATGTTACAAAGGACTTAATAAAATGACTAATGATATTGAGAACTAGGGGAGTAGGCCAACGACAAATTAGAAATCAATGATATTTTGAAAAACCCTAGAAAGAGTGACAAATTTTAGTGTTTTTAGCATTTTTTGTCAATTTGATGGAAAATTTCTTTTTTCATTTCTATTGCTTTATTTTTTAAATCTGCATGCAAATATTTCATAAATAGATAATACTTAATCTCTTAAAGGAAAAAAATCTGATTTTTTTAAGTTTATTAAATATTCATTACATTATTTTATTCCATTTAATTTACTTGTATAATTTGAATAGACATTGTAAGTTCATAAAATAATTCTTTACTGTAAATGAATACTGAAGAATAACACAACCATTTATTTTATTACCTCTGAATACAATGTTACATTATTACATAGCTTTTTAACTATGAGTAGAGCATGTAAGCTCTTGTTTTGTATAAATGGCACATGTCACTTTACATCAGACAATTGATTCTAAGTTGTTGGGCCACTGGATGCTTCTGTTACTGGTGACAATACAAACCATATTCTCAAATCATTGGGCTTGTCAACCATGGTTTGGATCTTGGCATCTCGAATATGGTTCTACAATATAATATGCTCAATCTGATGCACCAAAAAACCCCAAACTGAAACAATCAATTCTGAGCTAGTAGTGGCAACTATGGGATCCAGACCATATTATAAAACAAGTGACTTTGAGAATCCATAAGGCTTGGCTACCATGCAAGGGAAATGGGAGTTGTGAAGATACAAAATGTGCCTATCATGTTTGAGAGCTAGAGTCATGCAGAAGATGAGGGGTAGTAAATTTATTACCACCTTTTGCATGCAGCTTCCATGCATCTAGATAGCACACAATGAGTTTGAAAGTCAACAGTTCCTCTTTTGGGTAATTTTTCAAAATGGAGTATGAGAAGTTGTTGGCTTTGAATGCAAACAAGACTAAAATAATTATGTGGTTTTACTCTATGTGAAATAACTTATCTCCATCAAGGCTCCTCATCTTGGTTCAAAACTTGTCTTAGAAGTCAGGTGAACTAGATCAACTTCTTTACAATTGCACCAATTCTAAACTTGAAGGAAATTAGTCTTTTACTTTGTAACTACATAACTGGAGGTAGGAGAATTTAGAGTATCCCCAATTATACCACATCATCTTCTCCCTTATTAACCTTGCAAAATAAAAACCCTTATGGAAATTCAAAACAGTGCATTGAATAGTAAAGCCTTTATCCTTCTATGAATGATTTCAGTTGTACTTACTATCCCTATTTATGCGCCACCAATACCACTACTAGCCTAATCCCTATTTACTCATGAGTCATGTGAGGTTGGGTATAATGATAATCGTGCAAACCAAAAAACCAACTTAATCATGTAACTTAAGTCTTACATTTACAATGTTTATTTTTATTGACTTCTAGCTACATTCAAATTGTACCTCAAGCTAAAAAGCTATCAAAATCACCACTCAAATGATATGAAATCATTAAAAATCTTGTTTCAATTGATCACTAGATTAATGACATCATCATCTACAGTACATTGTGTAGTTTTCAATATCAAGCTATCAAAACAATCGCTTCGGATGTACATATGGCATTAATCCAGAGTACTGTAACCACACTTTCTTCAAAGAAAGATAATCTGGTGGATACACAAAAATCAATAAAAAGAAAGAACATGCCACGTGCCATACTTTCTACCATTTTCAATATCAAGTTATCAAATCAAACATTTCACTCACTTCATATTAGAAGAGCAACCTAATTTAAATCTTTTAAATATTTCCTAGGTACATATAGTATTAATTCATAGTACCGCAATCACATTTTCTTCAATGAAAGACTATCTGGTAGATATGCAAAAATTGATAAAAATATTGAGAATTAAATGAAAGGTAGAGTACTTCAAGGAATTGAAAAGAAAGAATTAAATGGCTTGTTGTAGCTTAATCATTATCAATGTCCACTAATAAGTCACAATAAATTTCATTCATTTATGATTAGAAGTATATAATCAAATCAAACATTTCACTCTCTTCGAATGTACATATGGTGTTAATATGTGGTACTATAACCACATTTTCTTCAATGAAAGACAATCTCGTGGATATACAAAAATCGATAAAAATATTGAGAATTAAATGGTAGATAGAGTACTTCGAAGCATTAAAAATAGAGAATTAAATGGCTTGTTGTAGCTTAATCATTATCAATGTCCACTAATAAGTGACAATAAATTTCACTCACTTATGATTAGAACTATATGTTGATAATTTCTTAGTTTTAAAATCCACATTTTTATATTGAACAAAGTAAAAAGGATGTACAAGAATGGATCCATGAAAAGTATTTTAATTTAAGTAGTTGAAGATGCAGTACATACTACATAGCCAACTTGGCCAAAAATCCACTAATCATGAAAAAAAACTAGTCACAAAATACATATTATAAGAGATGTACAATAAAATAGACACAATTCATTAATAAAATTTTTTGTAATAGTAGCAGAGGCCCTCAACCAGGTGTTTGAGCAGAAGGTGAATCAAATTTAATAAAGTGACAACAGAGAAGAAAAGGGAATCACCTAAATCCTTCCTCCAAAACTTTGGACTCTTTAATTATTCATTTTTCATATCACACAACAAACCACACCTCATATTAACTAGGGCAAGAGCTTGCACTATAGAAGCATGCAATTCCACTTTGTGGAAGATTCCACCAATAGGCGCTAACCAACTTTCAAAATTGTAATACTCTAGTGCCAACTCCAACAAATGAATAGAGTAAATGAAAGGCCACAAATAACGTATTGCTAACATCTTCACCAAATATTTATCAAGAAAAATGTCCATGCAATTGGACAAGAAAGCCAAAGCTACCTTAGAAAATAGAACATGAGGGTTGTTCTGAAGCCATTCCCTACACACAATTATACTTATAGCATCGTCAACCCACACACAAGGAATTGTAAAAACCATACCCAACTTTCATTTGTCATATGCATCATCGCTTTTTTTCTCCCAAAAACATTTGGGTAGCATGACACACCATGAAGAGTTAAATTGATAATAAAGAAGAAAGAAACCAAATCCAATTACCAAATATATTATAAATGATACAAAGAACATCAAGTTGGTGAAGTATATATAGAACGAAGACATCAAATACTCAACACTTGAACATTTAATTCACCACTTGATGTGATAATATTATTTTGAAAAAATTAAGTCATGAATTTAAGTGATTTAAAAATAATAAAATGTCAACCATTGAAATTTTAAAATATAATGGTTCTAGCATTATTATGAAGGTTTGAATTCACAATTCTAGTGCTTCAGACATTTACTTTTGGAATGCAACTACAATTGTTCATCTTGCGATAACTGTTGATCTTTGATGAACTTAGAGTTGACTGTTGATTCATTTTAGACCATTATCCATGAGATGAAGCTTGGTTCTACCAAGGATAGATGTCACAATACCGTATTACTGCAGAAAAATGATGGCATCACCTTCTCAGCAGTGCGGGCATGCGGGAGCCGCTTAATCATTAATCATCAATCTCAACAATTGATTTTTATGAGAAAATATTTTTCACCTAACTTTGATAACCCACTGAACCAATAATCTCTTAGGTCGAGGGGCTGATCACCACGATGACTCCAAAGGATTAAGTCATAACTTAAGCGACCTTCAATTGTGGTGCAGGAGCACCTAAGGCCTTCAAGGAGCTCTTCAAAGGTCAGAAGTGTGCAGGGGTTAGGAGGACCTTTCCATCAAATCAAAACATCAATTATGGTATCTTGGAGCCTATAATGGCATTTGGGATGAATAGATGTAATGGGAATATCAAAAGTCCTAAGGGTCCTGAAAGGACCATAGGACCAAAAAACCTTGTAAGTGGACCAATAGTGTCCCAGGGGGTCTAGATAGGTTTATAAAGTTTACTCATGTCAATAAGGTTGAATAATAATTATTTAATAGTTTGGAATGGTTTCTAGTTAATAGGAATTAATAGAATAAGAGTTTGGAAATTCAAATTTATAAAAATCCACTTTAGGCGGGAAAAGGAGTTTTAGGTGTTTTAGAGGTAATTATGCAACTTAAACAATCCCAAATAGTTGGATCAGTTGGGGAATGGTTCTATAACCCAAAAAATATCATTTGTACGGAGGTTGGGCATTTGGACCAAGTATTGTACGAACTGTTTTTTGGAAATAGTGAAAAACACACTTTTCTTACATTTTAGTGTGTTCTTTTGATGAATACTTGATTTGTATTGAAGTTATGTCTAGTAGGATGCTTTAGGAGTTTGTGTTTACATATTTTAACACCATTGAAGGCTCTAAAAGTAGTGATAATTAATTTCTTTGCATTTTATATCGAGGGTCCTAAAAAAGAACACAAAATTTACACTAGTTTGAGGGTTTTTCATGGATAAATGATCCATTTCATGGGAGTTTATGATTGTATCTTGTGAAATGGATCATATTTAACATGTACCATACTGGACTAATATATAATGTGCAGGAGAGATGCTATGGTGTACACCAAGATTTGACTGTGAAAAGTGCTTGAAGTTGGAGGCTAGGGTATAGCAGCAGCAGATCTGCCTTAATGAGGGGCATTTTTTTGAGTTGGGATAGACTAAATATGTTGTCCTAATGGTGTAGAGTCAATGAGAAAGTTTTGGAAGTGATTGGAAGGTTAGTTTTCAAGAAGCCCTAGTTTCCGAGGCAAGTTAAGGAGGGTTTTGTGTTTGAGCATTTTCGAGGTGTCATAGAGGCCTAAAAACTTGGAATCCTTGGTTTTGAGTCATTTTAAGGGACTGTTGAAAGTTTCATGGTCAGGGGTTGAGTTTAAAGAGGGGTTTCTTTGAAAAAGAGGGCTAATTAGGCCTAAATTGGAGGAAACAATAGATTTTTGATTGGTGTGCTCCAAAACAAGTGCCATCAAGAATCTAGTATGTTATGTATCATCACAAACCACATCTAGTTCAATCATTATTTTGGAGGTTCCTTTGGAAAGTTTGAGTGCAAAGTCAAAAATCCTTCGCTTGAGGCCTAGTTGGGCTAGTAGCCTAGTTAAGGTGAAAATTTGGTTTTGTGTCTAAGTCAAAGGGTTGGGCTTTGAAATCATTCAAAACAAGCTTTTTTGGGTCTCTTAAGAGTGTTCCTAGGGTTTGGTTCCATAAGGAAGGCAAATAATTCATTTGGTGCATTATTGAGGTTTGTCTCCATCAGAGTGCCTGGAAGAGTGGTTGAGATTGTGTCTTGCAAACCTTGAGAACTTTGTGTTTCTTTCAAAGTCCCCGACCCTCTACATCAGAGTGGTATCAGAGTAGTGAGTAGGTCCTTTAGGGATTGAAGAATCAACAATGGCACCAAAAAATAAATTGGCAAGAGAGTTGGAAGAGTTGAAGGAGATCTTGGAAAGGGAGAGAAGGGAAAGAAGGGAACAAGAAGCAGCAAGAGAGCAGGCCAGAGCAAGAGAAGAAAGGAAATGGAGAAGGGAGAGAGAGACCATGCAAGCAAGGATAAATAACCTTGAGAGGAGTAGGAGGAGAGAAGACCAAGAAGACCAAGAAGACAATGATGAAGATGAAGAGCATGTGAGGGTAAATCAGGAACAACAAGCAGATGAGATAGAGGACCCTAAGGAAAGGAGGTTACTAAGATTGTTGAAGGCAGTACAAGGTCATGGAGGAAAGAGTCACATATATTTTCCCATCTATCAAGGGAAGATGGATAGTGAAGAGGTGTTGGGATGGCTTGATGCCTTAGAAAACTACTTTGAGTTTGAGGAGATGGATGAAGAGAGGAAGGTTAAGTTTGCCAAAACTAAGTTGAGAGGCACAACATTGACATGGTGGACTAGTTTTCAGAATGATAGGATGGCTAGAGGATTGGAAAAATTTTCTACATGGGCAAGGATGAAGAGTTTGGTCAAAGAGCAGTTCCTACCATCTGATTATACCATTCATGTGAAAAGGATGAGGCAGAATTTAAGGCAAAAGGACATGGATGTGATGTCCTATACTAAGCAATTTCACAAGCTCAGTATTAGAGGAGGTTATGAGGAAGAGGATGAGAAAATAGCCAGGTATATCAATGGCTTGAGGTATAATCTGCAAGATGAGATTGGTTTGCAATTGCCAAGGAAATTAGGAGAATGTTTTTAGTTGGCCATTAGAGCAGAAGAACAGGTGAAGAGGAAGCAAGAAAGATCAAGCAATGGTGGAAGAGGAGGTAGTTCAAACAGGGGTAGAGGTAATAGAGAGCAAGGACAAGGCAGCAATGATAAGAGCAGCAATGACAAAGGTAAAGAGGTATTTTCTAATCAAAGAGGTGGATACACTCCTAGAGGAGGAGGAAGATTTGGACAAGGTAGAGGCCCATTCATAGGTAGGTGTTTCAATTGAAATGAACCACAGAATCCTTCCTTCAAGTGTCCTAAATGGGAACAAGCTGATAAAGGCAGAGATAGGAGAGCTAACTTGGTACAAGAAGAAGAAGACAAGGAGGAATAAAAAACATTCATGGCAGACCCTATGACTGATGGTGAGTTTCTTATGGTCAAGCAAGGAGAAAGACTTCATCAAGAGCCAAAGGTAACTATTTTCAAAACAATTTTTTTAAGTCATGGTAAGATCTGTAGATTGCTCATAGATTCAGGGTCACATAGCAACTTAGTTTCACTTGATTTGATAACCAAGCTAGGGATTGAAACATTTGATCATCCTACTCCCTACAAGGCCACTTGGGTAACTCAAGGACAACATGTAGAGATTTGTAAGAGGGCTTATGTAGATTTCTCAATTGGATCATAACATGATAGGGTTCTTTGTGATGTCATTCCAATGACTTGTGGTCATATCATCTTGGGAAGACCATGGCAGTATGCTAGAAGGACATTGCATGATGGATTTCTTAACACATATTTGGTTCACAAAGGAGATGTTAGATACAAATTAGTGCCTTTGCCTTTGGAGCAATATAATGATAGTTTTGTGATTTGTTTTGAGAAAAATTTGCAGGTGAATAAGTAGGGTAAGATAGGTAAGACAGGGGAAGATACTGGTTGGAAGAGGAATAATGAGTTGCAGCAGATATATGAAGAGTACAGTCCTAAAAATCAGAATATTTGGGACTTAGACAGTATTAAGATTGGGAGTATTGAATGCCCTATTGTTGAGGGTAATAGGAGTGGTGTTCTTTCACAAGGAAATGAGTGGAATAAAGGTAGAAACAAGGTACAAGGACAGGCTGTTATCAAGCAGCAAAAAGGGAAAACAAAACAGATTTTTGACACTAACATGTTGAGTGACATGAATGCAGGTTGGAAGAAAAGGAAAAAGGTAACTTTGGGAGATTTCATTCTTGGTAATCGGAAGGTACAAACATACAGGAACAAGGAGTATTATGGCAGCAACAAGTTGGATGCTTCTTGGGGCAAGAACTCTTTCTTTCTTGGGGAGAATGGTGCAGGAGCACCCAAGGCCTTCAAGGAGCTCTTCAAAGGTCAGAAGTGTGCAGGGGTCAGGAGGACCTTTCCATCAAATCAAAACATCAATTATGGTATCTTGGAGCCTATAATGGCATTTGGGATGAATAGATGTAATGGGAATATCAAAAGTCTTAAGGGTCCTAAAAGGACCATAGGACCAAAAAACCTTGTAAGTGGACCAATAGTGTCCCAAGGGTTCTAGATAGGTTTATAAAGTTTAATCATGTCAATAAGGTTGAATAATAATTATTTAATAGTTTGGAATGGTTTCTAGTTAATAGGAATTAATAGAATAAGAGTTTGGAAATTCAAATTTTCAAAAATCCACTTTAGGCAGGAAAAGGAATTTTAGGTGTTTTAGAGGTAATTATGCGACTTAATATATCCCAAATGGTTGGATCAGTTGGGGAATGGCTCTATAACCCCAAAATTATCATTTTTACGGAGGTTGGGCGTTTGGAGCAAGTATTGTACGGACTGTTTTCTGGAAATAGTGAAAAACACAGTTTTCTTGCATTTTAGTGTGTTCTTTTGATGAATACTTGATTTGTATTGAAGTTATGTCTAGTAGGATGCTTTAGGAGTTTTTGTTTACATATTTTAACACCATTGAAGGCTCTGAAAGTAGTGATAATTAATTTCTTTGCATTTTATATTGACTGTCCTAAAAAAGAACACAAAATTTACACTAGTTTGAGGGTTTTTCATGGATAAATGATCCATTTCATGGGAGTTTATGACTGTATTTTGTGATATGGATCATATTTAAATGTACCATACTGGAATAACAATATAATTTGTAGGAGAGATGAATATTATGGTGTACACCAAGATTTGACTGTGAAAGTGCTTGAAGTTGGAGGCTAGGGTATAGCAGCAGCAAATCTGCCTTAATGAGGGGCAGTTTTTTGAGTTGGGATAGACTAAATATGTTGTCCTAATGGTGTAGAGTCAATGAGAAGGTTTTGGAAGTGATTGGAAGGTTAGTTTTCAAGAAGCCCTAGTTTTTTAGGCAAGTTAAGGAGGGTTTTGTGTTTGAGCATGTCAAAGGTGTCATAGAGGCCTAAAAACTTGGAATCCTTGGTTTTGAGTCATTTTAAGGGATTGTTGAAAGTTTCATGGTTAGGGGTTGAGTTTAAAGAGGGGTTGCTTTGAAAAAGAGGGCTAATTAGGCCTAAATTGGAGGAAACAACAGATTTTTGATTGGTGTGCTCCAAAACAAGTGCCATCAAGAATCTAGTATGTTATGTATCATCACAAACCACATCTGGTTCAATCATTAGTTTGGAGGTTCCTTTGGAAAGTTTGAGTGCAAAGTCAAAAATCCTTCGCTTGAGGCCTAGTTGAGCTAGTAGCCTAGTTAAGGTGAAAATTTGGTTTTGTGTCTAAGTCAAAGGGTTGGGCTTTGAAATCATTCAAAACAAGTTTGTTTGGGTCTCTTAAGAGTGTTCCTAGGGTTTGGGTCCATAAGGAATGAAAATAAGTTATTTGGTGCATTATTGAGGTTTGTCTCCATCAGAGTGCCTGGAAGAGTGGTTGAGATTGTGTCTTGCAAACCTTGAGAACTTTGTATTTATTTCAAAGTCCCTGACCCTCTGCATCAAAGTGGTATCAGAGTAGTGACTAGGTCCTTTAGGGATTGAAGAATCAACAATGGCACCAAAAAATCAATTGGCAAGAGAGTTGGAAGAGTTGAAGGAGATCTTGGAAAGGGAGAGAAGGGAAACAAGGGAACAAGAAGCAACAAGAGAGTAGGCCAGTGCAAGAGAAGAAAGGCAATGGAGAAGGGAGAGAGAGACCATGCAAGCAAGGATAAATAACCTTGAGAGGAGTAGGAGGAGAGAAGACCAAGAAGACCAAGAAGACAATGATAAAGATGAAGAGCATGTGAGGGTAAATCAGGAACAACAAGCAGATGAGACAGGGGACCCTGAGGAAAGGAGGTTACTGAGATTGTTGAAGGCAGTACAAGGTCATGGAGGAAAGAGTCACATAGATTTTCCTATCTATCAAGGGAAGATGGATAGTGAAGAGGTGTTGGGATGGCTTGATGCCTTAGAAAACTACTTTGAGTTTGAGGAGATGGATGAAGAGAGGAAGGTTAAGTTTTCCAAAACTAAGTTGAGAGGCACAACATTGACATGGTGTACTAGTTTTCAGAATGATAGGATGGCTAGAGGATTGGAAAAAGTTTCTACATGGGCAAGGATGAAGAGTTTGGTCAAAGAGCAGTTCCTACCATCTGATTATACCATTCATGTGAAAAGGATGAGGCAGAATTTAAGGCAAAAGGACATGGATGTGATGTCCTATACTGAGCAATTTCACAAGCTCAGTATTAGAGGAGGTTATGAGGAAGAGGATGAGAAAATAGCCAGGTATATCAATGGCTTGAGGTATAATCTACAAGATGAGATTGGTTTGCAATTGCCAAGGACATTAGGAGAATGTTTTTCAGTTGGCCATTAGAGCAGAAGAAAAGGTGAAGAGGAAGCAAGAAAGATCAAGCAATGGTGGAAGAGGAGGTAGTTCAAATAGGGGCAGAGGTAATAGAGAGCAAGGACAAGACAACAATGATAAGAGCAGCAATGACAAAGGTAAAGAGGTATTTTCTAATCAAAGAGGTGGATACACTCCTAGAGGAGGAGGAAGATTTGGACAAGGTAGAGGCCCATTCATAGGTAGGTGTTTCAATTGCAATGAACCAGGGCATCCTTCCTTCAAGTGTCCTAAATGGGAACAAGCTAATAAAGGCAGAGATAGGAGAGCTAACTTGGTACAAGAAGAAGAAGACAAGGAGGAATAAAAAACATTCATGGCAGACCCTGTGACTGATGGTGAGTTTCTTATGGTCAAGCAAGGAGAAAGACTTCATCAAGAGCCAAAGGTAACTATTTTCAAAACAAATTTTTTAAGTCATGGTAAGATCTGTAGATTGCTCATAGATTCATGGTCACATAGCAACTTAGTTTCACTTGATTTGATAACCAAGCTAGGGATTGAAACATTTGATCATCCTACTCCCTACAAGGCCACTTGGGTAACTCAAGGACAACATGTAGAGATTTGTAAGAGGGCTTATGTAGATTTCTCAATTGGATCATAACATGATAGGGTGCTTTGTGATGTCATTCCAATGACTTGTGGTCATATCATCTTGGGAAGACCATGGCAGTATGCTAGAAGGACATTGCATGATGGATTTCTTAACACATATTTGGTTCACAAAGGAGATGTTAGATACAAATTAGTGCCTTTTCCTTTGGAGAAATCTAATGATAGTTTTGTGATTTGTTTTGAGAAAAATTTGCAGGTGAATAAGTAGGGTAAGATAGGTAAGACAAGGGAAGCTACTGGTTGGAAGAGGAATGATGAGTTGCAACAGATATATGAAGAGTACAGTCCTAAAAATTAGAATATTTGGGACTTAGACAGTATTAAGATTGGGAGTATTGAATGCCCTATTGTTGAGGGTAATAGGAGTGGTGTTCTTTCACAAGGAAATGAGTGGAATAAAGGCAGAAACAGGGTACAAGGACAGGCTGTTATCAAGCAGCAAAAAGGGAAAACAAAACAGATTTTTGACACTAACATGTTGAGTGACATGAATGCAGGTTGGAAGAAAAGGAAAAAGGTAACTTTGGGAGATTTCATTCTTGGTAATCAGAAGGTACAAACATACAGGAACAAGGAGTATTATGGCAGCAACAAGTTGGATGCTTCTTGGGGCAAGAACTCTTTCTTTCTTGGGGAGAATGGTGCAGGAGCACCCAAGGCCTTCAAGGAGCTCTTCAAAGGTCATAAGTGTACAGGGGTTAGGAGGACCTTTCCATCAAATCAAAACATCAATTATGGTATCTTGGAGCCTATAATGGCATTTGGGATGAGTAGATGTAATGGGAATATCAAAAGTCTTAAGGGTCCTAAAAGGACCATAGGACCAAAAAACCTTGTAAGTGGACCAATAGTGTCCTAGGGGGTCTAGATAGGTTTATAAAGTTTAATCATGTCAATAAGGTTGAATAATAATTATTTAATAGTTTGGAATGGTTTCTAGTTAATAGGAATTAATAGAATAAGAGTTTGGAAATTCAAATTTTCAAAAATCCACTTTAGGCGGGAAAAGGAGTTTTAGGTGTTTTAGAGGTAATTATGCAACTTAATCAATCCAAAATGGTTGGATCAGTTGGGGAATGGCTCTATAACCCCAAAATTATCATTTGTACGGAGGTTGGGCGTTTGGAGCAAGTATTGTACGGACTGTTTTCTGGAAATAGTGAAAAACACAGTTTTCTTGCATTTTAGTGTGTTCTTTTGATGAATACTTGATTTGTATTGAAGTTATGTCTAGTAGGATGCTTTAGGAGTTTTTTTTACATATTTTAACACCATTGAAGGCTCTGAAAGTAGTGATAATTAATTTCTTTGCATTTTATATTGACTGTCCTAAAAAAGAACACAAAATTTACACTAGTTTGAGGGTTTTTCATGGATAAATGATCCATTTCATGGGAGTTTATGACTGTATCTTGTGAAATGGATCATATTTAATATGTACCATACTGTACTAACAATATAATGTGCAGGAGAGATGAATACTATGGTGTACACCAAGATTTGACTGTGAAAAGTGCTTGAAGTTGGAGGCTAGGGTATAGCAGCAACAGATTTTCCTTAATGAGGGGCATGTTTTTGAGTTGGGATAGACTAAATATGTTGTCCTAATGGTGTAGAATCAATGAGAAAGTTTTGGAAGTGATTGGAAGGTTAGTTTTCAAGAAGTCCTAGTTTTTGAGGCAAGTTAAGGAGGGTTTTGTGTTTGAGCATGTCAGAGATGTCATAGAGGCCTAAAAACTTGGAATCCTTGGTTTTGAGTCTTTTTAAGGGACTGTTGAAAGTTTTATGGTCAAGGGTTGAGTTTAAAGAGGGGTTGCTTTGAAAAAGACGGATAATTAGGCCTAAGTTGGAGGAAACAATAGATTTTTGATTGGTGTGCTCCAAAACAAGTGCCATCAAGAATCTAGTATGTTATGTATCATCACAAACCACATCTGGTTCAATCATTAGTTTGGAGGTTCCTTTGGAAAGTTTGAGTGCAAAGTCAAAAATCCTTCGCTTGAGGCCTAGTTGGGCTAGTAGCCTAGTTAAGGTGAAAATTTGGTTTTGTGTCTAAGTCAAAGGGTTGGGCTTTGAAATCATTCAAAACAAGTTTGTTTGGGTCTCTTAAGAGTGTTCATAGGGTTTGGGTCCATAAGGAAGGAAAATAATTCATTTGTTGCATTACTGAGGTTTGTCTCCATCAGAGAGCCTGGAAGAGTGGTTGAGATTGTGTCTTGCAAACCTTGAGAACTTTGTGTTTCTTTCAAAGTCCCTGACCCTCTCCATCAAACTGCCAGTATCCAATCAATGATAAAATATTATTTTAGGTGTCATGACTTTAAGTTTTTTAATATGAAAAATAAAATGTCAACCAATGATTTTTGGAAATCTAATTGTTCTAGTGTAATTCCGGAGGTTTGAATTTGCAATTCTAGTGCTTCATACATTTGCTTATGGAATGCAACTATAACCATTCATTGAAAATTCATCGAATGGTTGTGGGTTATATTGATTTTCACTGACATCCAGCTTCAGAAATAGTGAATATGTTGACACTTGTCCCCATTTAGGACACTTTATGAAGGAATTTGGATGTGTGGAAATTTTTTCTCAGAATAGAACAATATGTAGCATTTGATATTTTTTCCACCCATGCTATGATTTATTATTGGCATACCAATTTATTTCATCAATGAATTTTTTTATTGGTTTCAGATTATGTTTAATTCGCCAATGTTTTTTTATTCATTTGAAAATAGGTTTAATTCACCAATTAAAATATATATTTTGGTTTGAAAACATTTTTGAATCGCCAAAAAAAATATTTTATTTGTTTAAGTATAGGTTTAATTTTCCAATAGAAATATTTTGTTGGTTTAAAAACATGTTTAATTCGCAAATGAAAATATTTTATTGGTTTGGAAATAGGTTTTAATTGCCAATGAAAATATCTTATTGGTTTTTAAAAAAATGCAATTCACCAAGATTTTCTATAGACTTCTAGCAATTACAAAAGGTTCACCAATTGAGATTTTTTTCCTCAAAAAATGAAAAAATTCACTAATTAAATTAAATTTTTTTGGGAAGCATACAAGATTCGCCATGATTTTACACCTTCATCAAGGGGGGATTCTTAAAGTTATCCTTGGCACCACCTTTATCATAGCTAGATCAACTACAATCCCTTTCTCTAAAATTACATGACCCAGGTACTGTACTTCCTTCTAAAAGAATGTACGCTTAGAGAGTTTTCCATATAGCTTGTGCTCTCTTAACCATAGGAGAACTATATATAAATGTCTACAATTCTCCTCTTCATTCTTCGAATAGATTAAGATATCATCTCGGAATACTAATACAAACCTATCCAAGCAATCTCTAAATACGTCGTTCATTAGGTTCATGAATGTTGCAGGTGCATTCATAAGTCCAAAGGGTAGGACTGTGAACTCTGTAAGTGGAAGAATGGGATAAACACTCTAAACATGCTTCTACACTTCTAAATAGGACATTGCATCTAAGATTCGAAGAAATTAAACTAATTTAAACTAGAAATCTTCAGAAATTTATCCTATTGCTCTCTAACTCTAAAGGATCTCTCTAATTTATTTTGCTCTTAGATTTAGAAGCTAATTAAACTGTTGAAATGACATTTAGAGAATGTGAAATGAACTAATTCTATTTACTATGTGATTAAATATGCAAATCTATTGTAATGGCAGCCATGACTGCAAATGATGGATGCTTGATTGCTGCTTGATGGATGCTGGATGAATGCTTGAATGCTTGAATGCTTGGAAAACCTACCGAGTAAGATTACACAAATTGGGATCCATTTCCTATAGCCAAAGAGTTGTATTTATAGCTTTCACAGCAACACATTTGCACAGGGATACGGGATAAGGGGGTGTGATTCAATCTGAAGAATTGAATGGCATGGGATGAGAAGATGGAGGTGATCATGGAGGATTGTTCCTCCCCATGAAAACACTAGGCAAGAAGAGAGGGAGGATTGATGGAAGAAGATTGAGAGGACTTCTTGCAAGTTTGTCCCCGAAGCTCTTCCCGTGAATGGAAGTTGCATTAATTAGATTTTAAAAAAATCTAATTTTATTGGTGAGTAAATAGTGTAAATGATTTATGCATAAATTAAATATTTTTAGTTTATTTAATTTTAGCAAAAGATGAATAAATAATTTAATAAATCAAACTATAGGATTTGTTTATTAAATTAAAATATTTGGAAAGTGATAATTAAATAAAATATTTTTAGAATATCTTTATTTAATTAAGAAGAAATGTGATGAGGTAATTAAATAACACAAATTATTTAAGTTGTGTATTTAATTTTCAAGATATAAATATAAAAGAAGCAATAATGATAATAATTAAATAAAACAAGGTTTTTAATTTCGTTTATTTAATTAGGAGAGAAAATAGAAGAATTAATAATGAACTTAACATAAATAAATATTTCTATTTATTTATTAAGTAGATGAATTTAAGATTAATTAATCAAATAAGTTATTTAATTAATTAGATTCTCTGGACCATTTTTAGGTGTCTACATTTTGCCCCTCTTTGAAGTGACGGGTTTACACATTGCTTCAAAGAAAATTTTGCCTCAGCTGCCAGTATTGATGAAAAGTTTGAAATATGCCGCAGATTTGCCCCAGGTGTTGGATTTTGGAATGATAGCGATATATGCCCCCATGGGAGATAAATTGATAAATTTTGGATTTTTATGATTTTTTCAAAAAATTTGAATTTTTATGATGATTTGATGATGTATTGGTGAAGAAACAATTTATCTCCCGACAGAATTGTCCAAAAATGCCCCTGTGATAGATAAGAATTAATTCCTCAGAGGGAAAAATAAATAAATCCCCTGAAAATCCCACAAAAATAACCTATAAATGCTCAAAAGGTCATTTTCAAAAGTCATTTGTGCATTTGACTTTAACAATCTTGTGATAGAGACCCTCAGAGTGCTAGAGCTTCAGGATGTCGATCCCTTTCCACACCCACCGACTCGAGCGTGTGCGACGTCACCAGCGTCCAGCCGACTATGGACCTCCGGTATGTACCCCAAATTCTCCTCGTAATTTGTGCCTGTACTTTTCATGTCCTTTTTGCACATTTTTATCTTTTTAGCGCGCGGCAGATGCGGTTTAATGCGTCGTTGATCTGTTGTAGCATGCCATAGTTTTAGCGTGCCCATTGAAATCTATAGCGCATCCATAGTTTAGTGTAGCGCGTCATAGTTTTAGCACGCAGGGTCAAATCTGTAGCGCGTCCGTGGGATTTTATAGCACGCCAGACTTTTTAGCGCGCTGAGTTGTTTTTGTAGCGCATCAATAGGATTTTGTAGCACGCCAGATTTTTTAGCGCTCGAGGTTGATTTTGTAGCGCTTCAATAAGTTTTTGTAGTGCTTGGAGGTATAGATTGATGAAAATTGTGCATTTTTATTTTCGTCGATTTATTGTTCATTCCATCTATTTTAGTTTGATCTTGACTAAAATATATGGTAAACGATCTCATGATGAGCGAGATCTATTGATTTGATAATAATTACCCTCATGATAGGCGAGGAATAATTTAGAATGTCTGAAGGAATGAACCTGATTGATAGATGAAGGTTCCTTCTTGATTAATTGATCGTTTGATAGGTAAAGCATAATTTTTGAAAATTTGATGATCTCTTGATGTTTGATATTTTGATTAACATGTTCTGTTTGTATGATAACATGAGCATTTAGATGTTATCCAGGTGCGAGAGCAGTTCCCTTGGCCTTTTGATATGATACCGTGACTTTCACCTGATGAGAGACAGCATATTACCGCTTGTGGTTTAGCGACATTACTGGATATGCCCCATATTAGACTTAATAGGGGTCTTTTGACAGCCTTAGCGGAGCGGTGGCATAGTAACCACAACACCTTCCACTTACCTACTGGCGAGATGACTGTGACGCCAGAGGATGTATGGCGTATTCTTCGCATTCCTTTTGTTGGAGAGATTGTAGTGCATGATTCAGAGGAGGTTGGTGGGGTAGAGGCTATGCGGAGAGTCTTTCAGGATCCCCATGTTGTGGGAGAGTGGATTCCATGGGTAGAGATGCATGATTCATATGCTCCACTTCCTTTAGTTTTGGCCGACTTTATTGGTGGATTCCTTTGTCCTAATAAGAGGTCAAAGGGTCTATCTCTCGGATGGGGTCGATTTTTAGAGGGCATGGTGGTACACAGGATGAGATACGCTTGGGGCATGTGCATGCTTGCTCAGCTCTATCATGATTTGCATTGGATTGTGTACCTCGGTGGCAATAGTTTATCGGCGGGAGCTACCCTTCTCCAGGTATGGGCATGGGAGCATATTGCCGTTACACATCTCGTGTCGGTGTTAGTGAGACCAGCGACGAGACCCTATGTGTTTTGTTACAGAGGCAGGCCTACCCAGTATATGATGGGTAAGCTAGATTATTGGAGGCAGATTATTGATGATGTGGAGACGGTGACCTGGCATCCATATTTAGACTGTGATGACTGGGATGATGATGATATTGAGTTGGGGTTCTTGGCCGATTCGATGTACTTGATCAGGAAGAGCCCCAAGATCTTGGAGCGATTCCTGTTTCATCGTGTGTACAGGCAGTATGGTATTGTGCAGTGCATGCCACAGGGAGTAGTGCATTACAGATGTCGACGGATAGATGTCAGTGATTGGGGTCCTAGTTTTCCTTATGGGGCACTTGTTGAGGGTTATCATGCTTTACAGCCATCAGCATGGGATATGCGATGGGATATTGTCGAGGCACCTGTTACTCCTGAGTATGGATAGTTTCTGGCTCTGCACCCTCCTCCACGTATTACTATTCCAGATGAGCCAGTACCAGTACCAGCACCAGCACCAGCACCAGCAGTAGTGGGTGGTCAGTTTGCTCAGCGACGAGGGAGAGAGGAGGATGTAGATGTGGATGTGGAGAGAAGCTCAGAGACTGACAATGATGAGAGCAGCGGGGATAACAGTGACGGTAGCAGTGATGATGATGGTGGAGATGGGGGAGACTGAGAGTAGCGGGTACTTCAGAGCCATCTTCTAGTGTGCCTCGTAAGAGGTAGGCTGTTGCTTCCTCGTCGGCAGATCGATCAAAGATTGCAGGTTTACAGGTGCAGGTTCAGACCTTACAGGGACAGCTAGCACAGGTGCAGGGATTACTAGCATAGACACAGGCTCAGATGCAGGCACAACTAGCTACTGCACAGACACAGATTACCTCTCTGATTGGTGAGAGAGATGGGGCTCTACAGGCAGCAGTGACCGCACAGGCTCAGCTAGCAGGTGTACGAGCACAGTTGACCACTGCCTAGGCACAGATCACAGCCTTGATTGCAGAGCGAGACACTATCTGACGGGCAGCAGAGACATCACAGGCTACTACAGAGAGATTGCAGAGAGTGGCAGATGGGACCTTTGTGGCAGATTACATGCGAGAGGCCATGCGAGTAGGTGCCGAGATTGAGTTTTATAGGAGCTGTTACCATGAGCTTTGCCCCCCAGAGCAGAGAGTCAGTTATGCCCAGTCCTGCTTAGAGAGGACTCATTCAAGGACAGTGAGCAGAGGTGTGACACAGCCTCTTCCGAGAGATCCAAGAGATCTTGGGACATCTGGTGGTGGTACTGATACTGGCACGAGGCCTGCTCCTTCTGGTGGGAGCACCACTTGAGATCTTTTGTATACCTTTTTGAGAGATATATACAGCCATTTTTGACATGATGTTATTTTCATTCTTTTCCCACGTCATTGTATACTTGACACTTGATGAGATATATATGTGCAACGGTTCGATTGATCCATGATATGTTTTACATGATTTATGTGATGGATGCATTGATCTTATGATGTGTTCTACATGATTGATGTGATGGATGCATTGATCTTATGATGTGTTCTACATGATTGATGTGATGGATGCATTTTAATTTCTATGTTTTTATGATGATTTATTTTACTAGTTTGTATGGATGCATAAATAATGATGTGATATCATATTGATGATGTATTTATTTTCTTAATGAGATGCAAATGTATGATAGATAAAATGTGATGTAATGTATGATATACGAATGAAAGGCAATGTATGATGTATCTAAATGTAAATGAATGATATACGAATGAAATGCAATGTATGATGTATCTAAATGTAAATGAATGATATATGAATGAAATGCAATGTATGATGAAAATGTATTGATGTATGAATAAAGTGTAATGATGTATGATGAAATGTAATGATGTATGATGAAAATGTAATGTATAATAGATAAATGAGGTGTAAATGAAATGATAATGGATAAAATGTAGTATATAATGAAACGTGAATGAATGATGTATATGAAAAATGAGATGTAATGAAATGATATATATAATGAAACGTGAATGATGATGTATATGAAAGATGAGATGTAATGAAATGATATATATAATGAATGATGTAAATGCAATGAAGTATAAATGAATGATGTAAGGATGAAATGTAATGTATGATGAATGATGTAAATGCAATGAAGTATAAATGAATGATGTAAGGATGAAATGTAATGTATGATGAAAATGTAATGTAATGATATATGATGTCCTCTATATGTATGCAATGAATGATGATTTTGCAACTATATGATAATGACGATGTGATGAGACGTAAATGCATGATGTAACATAACGTGTATATGATGTCACGAAATGAGATGTTTATTGTGAAATTTATGATGAGATGAAGAAATGATTTTATATGCATGCCATTTTGAAAATTGTACATGTGTCAAGTATACTCAATCTGTAATAAGAAAAGATAACATTCTTTGCAAATGAAACCTTGTAACTTGTGCAACCAATACTCTGCAAATGCATTATTATGAATGTAATCTATGTTTACCATGCAAAACCTATTTTATTAATGCAAACCTAAGTGTCATTTCAACAATCTTTTTATTTTGCTTGGTATCATCATTGAGCCTTTAAAATGTTGAAAGCGCATACAAGCATCAATGATATGAGATAGACCAATGATGACCTGAGTATTTCTTTCATGATTTTTGATATTGCAAGCGAACACAAGCATCATGGTATAAGATAGACCAATGATGACCTGAGCATTTCTTATGTAAACAGACAAGAATTAATCATTTTCTTAAGTGAATTGGAATGTCATCCATGATACTTGGTAGAGCACTTCCCGCGACAATTCACAAAATAATAATGACTAACTCTCAAACAGAAAACAAAGAAAATGTATCATTCTCCTTCCTTGCTTCTCTAGTTCAATACATTATCGAGTAGCTCTAAAGAAATGATAAGCAAATGATAAAATAAAAAGCACAACAATTCAAATTCTACTTAATGTATTTTCGAATCATTATTCAAATTAGATCATCAGTGTTGAAATGTGTGTGCTGACATTTGCATGATATTCCCAGACGTTTGACCAAATGATGTAACCTAAAGACCTATCCTAGGGGTCTCGGGGACTGATCAAAGATTAGTCTTGCCTACGTTATACACGCAGAGACCACGTAGTTCGACTGACACAGACTCCATTTTCTGACTGATGTAGACTCTATTTTCCCGTTTTTGATTTTCTGAATGTTTTTGCGTGAATTTTTTGATTTTCTAATGTTTTTGCATTTTGATGGATTTTCTGATGTTTTTGGATTTTGATGGATTTTCTGATGTTTTTGGATTTTGATGGATTTTCTGATGTTTTTGGATTTTTTCAAGTATCGTCACTTAGTGTTGTCATGTTTGACTGCCTTTTCATTTAAGCTGAAAGTCCATTGTACCAAATAACACTAGGATGTTGCCCCCAAGCCAGGGTAAAACATGATATCCTTGCTATGACATGGATGATGATAGTGATTATTTCAAATGATAGATGGAAATGATTTGAAAGGAAATAGTCATAACAAAACTATACCTAATAGATGGAAGAGTTGGTAAAAATCACAAGTAATGCCTGTTTGCTAGGTTTTCATCACTTGTTTTTATTGTGTCCTTTTTTCTTTCTTTTTTTCGTCATCATGACGCCTGTTTGCCAGGTTTTCATCAAGACAACTTTATTGACTGTGCACTAGGTTTCCTCAAGTGTAGAATCTCCTGAGATGAATGCTATTCATGGGTTCCTCCAACATGTCTCCTTCTGGTGTAGACAGTCGGTATGCTCCTGATCCATAGACTAATATGATGACATAAGGCCCTATCCAGTTAGTTTCAAACTTGCCCTTCTTTTCTCTGTCTGCTTGATTTCTAAGGTTTTCCCGTAGGACCAAGTCTCTGATCTGGAAGACTCTAGGCTTAACCCTCTGATTATAGTTCCTAGACATCCTTTGTTGATAGGCTGTCAAATGATTGACAACTTGTTGTCGACGTTCATCAAGTAGCTCTAATTCTTGAAGTCTAGAGATCCTATAATCTTCATCTGAAATGAGTCCCTTTAGTGAAACACGAAGGGATGGAATTTCTACCTCGATAGGTAATATTGCCTCTGATCCATAGACAAGATCATATGGTGTAGCTCCTGTTGGTGTTCTGATGCTAGTCCTGTAAGCCCAAAGAGGAGGGTTAAGCTGAATGTGCCAATCATGCCCTACCTTATTTACAGTCTTCTTGAGAATCTTGAGGATTTTTTTGTTTGAAGCTTCAGCCTGTCCATTACCTTGAGGGTAATACGGGGTTGAAAAGCGATGTTGAATGTGGAACTTTTCACACAGCTCTTGGACGTCTTGGTTCTTAAAAGGCCTGCCATTATCTGTGATGATTGACTGAGGTATCCCATATCTACAAATGAGATAATTTAGTATGAAAGATGATATTTTATTCCCAGTGATTGTGGTTAAGGGAACCGCCTCCACCCATTTTGTAAAATATTATGTTGCTGTGATAATGAACTTGTACCATTAGATGAAGATGGGTTTATTTTCCCTACCAAGTCTAATCCCCACTGACAGAAAGGCCATGTAGTTGCAAATGGATGGAGCTCCTGTGCTGGTGCATGTATAAGGTTGCCATGAATTTGACATTTATGGCATCTCTTAACAAACTGGTAAGATTCTTGCTCCATGTGTGGCCAATAATACCCTAAACGAAGGAGTTTCTTGGCTAAAGATAATCCACTTGAATGTGTACCACAAATTCCTTCATGGACCTCATGTAAAGCAGAAGCAGATTCGTTATGTTCTAAACAACGTAAAAGAGTACCATCTAGGCCTCGATGGTAAAGGGTGTTAGCAATAATGGTATGTTTTGTGGATTGGCGTATGAAGTTGTGCTTTTGGTTGCGAGAAAGATCTGGGGGTAAGATATTATCTTTTAGATAAGTATAAATGTCTCCATAAATGGAAGATGGAGTACTATCCAAAAGGCTTATGGTTAGGGATTTGGGATTTGCGTATGTAGGGTTTGACACTTGTTCCACAATAAATCGATAACGATCTTGTGTTTCAGGCATTTGTAGAAGAGATGCTATTGTGGCCATGGCATCTGCTGCTTTATTCTCTGATCTTGGTATCTGCTCAAATTTGATATCTATGAAGTATTTCTTTAGATCATCTACCAGTCTTTTGTATAAAATCAGTGTATCATCCTTGGTTTGGTAATCATTATTGACTTGATAGATGATAAACTGAGAGTCTACATATACCTGTAGTTCTGTGATTTTCCAGTCAATAGCCACTTTAATTCCAAGGATCAAAGCTTCATATTCTACCACATTGTTAGTGCAACAGAAGGTAAGCCTATAAGATCATGGAATTGTGTGCCCAAGAGGTGTGACAAATAAAATTCCTGCCCCTGATCCATGTTTTGTGTAGGATCCATCGAAGTAGAGTTGCCATGGTTGTGTTGTAATATTGAGGATATCTGCATCAGGAAATTCCATGGTCATAGGATGATAGTCTGATAATGGAGCTTCTGCTAATTGGTCGGTGATGACTTGTCCTTTGATAGCTCACCTTTCAACATACTGAATGTCAAACTCACTGAGGAGCATGACCCACTTTGCCAACCTTCCTGTTAAAGCTACTTTGCTCAGTAAATATTTGAGGGGATCAATTTTTGCAACAAGCTTGACAGTGTGAGTGAGCATATAGTGTCATAATTTTTGTGTTGCAAATACTACTACTAAGCATGATTTTTCAATGAAGGTGTAGTTTACTTCATGTCCATTGAGTGTCCTGCTGATATAGTATATTGCCTGTTCCTTCCCTTCTCTATCTTCTTGTGCTAGCAAGGCTCCTAAAGAGATATTTGTTGTTGCAATATATAGCACTAATGGCCTGTCTTCACTGGGTGGCACCAAGATTGGTGGTGTCATCAAATAATGCTTGATTTGATTGAAAGTACTCTCACACTATTCATCCCATTTAAAAGACACATTTTTATGCAAAAGATGGTTGAATGGATGATACCAATCTGCTAGTTGAGAGATGAATCTTTTGATGGACTATAGTCGGTCTTGTAGAGATCTTAATGTGCTGATATTCTTAGGAGGTGGAATTTCCATAATGGCTTTAACTTTTGTTGGATCTACTTCAATTCCTTTTGTAGAAACTATGTATCCAAGGAGTTTTGCTGATGTTACTCCAAAGGCACATTTCTTGGGATTTAATCTGACTTTAAATTTCTCCAATCTGTCAAATATTTTTACTAGTATCTCAAGATGTCCTTCTTTGGTGTAAGATTTGGCTAAGATTTCATCCACATAGTCCTCCATGAAGGTGTGCATCATGTCATGGAAGATTGTTGTCATAGCTCACTGGTATGTAGCTCTTGCATTCTTTAACCCGAAAGGCATGACGTTCCAACAAAAGGTGCCCCATGGACATGTAAATGTTGTCTTTACTTGGTCTTCAGGGGCTATTTTGATTTGATTGTATCCTGAAAATCCATCCATGAGTGATAGCATGTGATGGCCAGCTGTGAGATCTACAATCATGTCAATGTTTGGCAAAGGAAAATCATCCTTTGGACATGCTTTATTTAAATCCCTGAAATCAGTACATATTCTAATGGTGTGATCTGGCTTTGAAATAGGTACAATGTTGGATATCCATTTCGCATAATCAATAGACCTGATAAATCCAGCATCTAGTAGTTTCTTCAAATAATTTTTTACTAATAATGCAACATGTGGATGCATTTTTCTCAGCTTTTGTTTTACTAGTTTTGTGGCAGCTAGAAAAGATAAGTGATGCATAATGAGATTTGTGTCTAAGCCTGGCATGTCAGAGTATGACCAAGCAAAATTGATGCATCTTTCTTCAAAGAATTTGATAAAATCTGGTTTTTCTGTATCTGTCAGGGATGCTGCCAGGTGGAGTATTCTTGCTTTCTTTGATGTGCCAATATCAATAGACTGTGTGGGTTCTATCAACACAGATGATCTTTCATGGTAATGTTGTGGGAGGATGTCAAGCCTTTCATCCTTTGGTGCCTCAATGAGGTTTTCACCATTGGATGCGTTCTTTGTTTTTACTATTTTAGGATCAAATACTGCCATAGATTGGTTTTCACCATTAGATCCATTTTTTATTTCCATATTTTCACAACTGAAAGGCTTGGAACTCTCCTGCCTAAAAGCATCATTAAAAGAAGTATTGTTAGAAAAAGTATCAGATTTCTCACAACAAAGGTAGTTAATAATAACAGAGTCATTGTCAAAAATAGGGAGATTGATGGGGTGTTGGGGTTCCCATTCGATAAGCTTGGGATGCAGTAAAGGCAATGAATCATTAGATGGGTCGAGGTCAGCGATTGTGAAAGCTCGAACAGAAATGTTGTCCAGGTTGTTAATGGTAATGTCGAGGCCTACGAAGGTATTTTCTTCCACATCATTTATCTCAATCGATGTCTGTTCATCTTCACTTGAGTCATCAAAATTTTGTGTTTCAAAGACAATAGGATTAAAACTCGAGCTTTGACCCTCCTCACGTTTGGGGGTATACTTTTTGATAACATCAATCTGAATATCTTCATAGGAAACATCTGATAAATTGTCCCACTCATATTCATTTGAATCTGTTTCAGAATTATGTCTTATTTGAAGAATACGCTCCACAGTTTTATTGGTGAGTTCTGCTCTTGCTTCTCCTATGTATCCAGTTTTGCCATTTTGCTGAATTATGAGAACTTGAATTGGTTCTGTTACACTTTGATTCCCTCGGTCAAGAGATCCTTGTTCTGCTGCATATCCTAGTCTAGTTTTATCCTTATGTTGGAGTGTGAGTGGCTGGATTGGTTCTGTTATGCCTTGTTTCCTTAACCCAAGAGGTCCCTGTCCTAAATATCCCATCTTCTCCAGAATAGTTTTTCCCTTTCCATACTGATTTGTCTCTATGATATTACTTGTGGAAGTGGAAGCTTCCTCATCCCTATAAATACAATTTAGTAGGGCCTTATCTTCTGATTCTTCTTCTAAGTTCCCAGCTTTTACAAATCTGCCATCTAATACCGTTGTAGATTGTTCTGAATTTTGGGTGATTGTGGATGGTTGTCCATACGTTTGTAAGGAGGGTAACATTTGTGATAGATGAAATGAGTGTCCAACACCATATTCACTTATTCCTTCATCACTTATCTGTACTTCCTTGGTGAATTGATGTGAGAGTGGAGCCAATTGTTCTTCAACATTTGAAGGGTTAGATTGTGCTACCCTTATCTCTTGTGATTTTTGTTGTTTTGGAAGCCACTTGGATATGAAGCTTTGTTGTTGCTCACCATCTGATGTGCTAACTTCTCTATTGTGAGGTATCAATGTATCCTGAGATGTTTTCAATGTATGACAAGCTTGAGTGTCATTATAGTCTGTTGTGATTGTTACCTCCTGTCCATTGACGGGAAATTTCAGGCATTGATGATAGGTGGAAGGCACTGCTTGCATATCATGGATCCAAGGGCGTCCTAACAGTATGTTGTATGTCAGTTCCCTATCTAAGACCTGGCAAACCACTTTTTGGACAATAGGTCCCACTTGAATAGGTAATATGATCAACCCTTTAGAGGACCTTTCTTCTTCATCATATGCTTTGATTGTGATTTTTTGTCTTGTATCAATGGCTTCATCTGAGTATCCTAGTGCACGAATCAGCTTTAAGGTACAAATATTTAAACCAGCCCCTCCATCTATCAGGACATGCTTTACACGGTGTTTATGGATGAGGACTTCAATGTGAAGGGCAGAATTATGTGGATGGGTGAGTGATACATCATCATGTTTAGAAAATGAAAGGCAATGAGGTGCAGATAGATGTCCCACCATAGCTTGGAATTGACATACATCCAAATTGTTAGGTACTGTGGTTGATATAAGAGCTTGTTCAAGAACCTCTTTGTGTGATGGGGAAATCTTTAAAAGTTCCAAGATGGATATTTGTGCCAGTATTTTCTACAATTGATCGATGAGATTATATTGATTAGAGGGAGGATCCACAGATGGGGATGATATTGATGCTCCTTTCAATATAACTTTTGATTGTTCCCTTGTTGTGGCATTAACTGGTTGGTACTCTTGTTTCCCTTTGAGTGTGATTACGTTAATTTGGTTTTCAGATTTGTCCATATGTTGTACCAAATCGGTAGATGTAATGTCCTTGTTCCGATTGATTTGATTGCATAACTCTTCATCCTCCTTGGCAGCAAAAAAACAAAGGATCGTTGTGTCATAAACATAACCGATGTTCTTACCTTTAGTGTTTGCGGAAGAGGATTCTCCCTTCTGATAATTGGGTAGAGGATTTTTGAACGTTGTATGTTCTTTGTTTGTTTGGTGCCCCTCTACAAATACTTTCTTTTGATCTATGAGGTCTTGTACCGCATGTTTTAACTGCCAACAATTTTCAGTCATGTGGCCTTTATTTTGATGGTAGTGACAGTAATGTAAGTCATTCCACCATGATTGTTTGACTTGAGGGTCCCAATTTCTAGCCTCTTGTACTTGAATGAGTTTTTCATCTAAAAGTTCTTTAAGGACTGATTCCAATGATTGTCCTAATGGCGTGAATTTTCATTTATTGGATGTTCGTTGGAATGATTGGGTTTTTGTTTCTCCACTGTTTTGATTATTTCCTTGATCACTACTTTGTTTGACATTAAGACCATTGTTTTGTTTGTTTGTAGTGGTTGGAGTCAAGGTGAATATTGGTTTAAACGTGTGTATCAATCATGGTATCATTATTCTTGTTCTTTTTCCAAAATCTTGGCTTTTCGTTGTTGTTGTTAGAGGAATTGTTATTGTTTGAACCTTCAATGAAGTGTTTGATCGTTCCTCTTTTGATTAGAGCCTCTTCGATTTTGAGCCCTTTTTCGATAACTTGTTCAAATGTAGATGGACATTGTAAGTCCAATCTGTAATTCATGTCATCTACTAAGTTATCAATGAACATCTCTATCTTCTCCTCTTTAGGAATAGATCTAGGGTATTTAGCAAATAGCCTTCTCCATCGTTGGAGAAAGGAAAGAAACTTTTCACCCTTTGCTTGTTTGGTGTTGTAGAGTTCTTTTAAGGTCACCCCATGTTGGATGTTGAATGAGAAGTGTGTTATGAACCTATTGATCAGTTCTTCAAAAGATTGAATCCCAGGTTCCAATTTAGAAAACCACTCCATGCAAGTGTTTCCTAAGCTTCTTGGAAATAATTGTAGTAAGAGTCCTCGTGTGTGAACTCTATGCTCATGGCTCAAAATTCCCGTACGTGATCAAATGGATCGGTTCTTCCATTGTATTTGTTGTACGTCAGGTATTCACAATACTGTGGAAATGGTATCATGTTAATGCTTGGATCGAATGGATAAGGGCAAATGTCTTGTAAGGAATATCTTTTTGTTGGCCCTTGTTGGATATTTTGGAACTGTAATTGTAATTGTTGGATTTGTTTTGTCAAAGCATCTATTTGATTTGGATTTTCTATACTAGTTGAGTTAGGTGTGGTCATTTCCTTGAGTTGATTTACATCAAAGTCTTTAGGAAGCTTAGCGCCCTTGTCAGCTAATAATAGAAGATATTTTTCCATATCTTGCTCTAACATATTTTCCATAAATTTATGGAAATGAGGATCTTGTTGAACTTTTTTGATTTCCTCTGCCGTTATTTCTTTTTCGTGTGAATTAGTGAGAGGATCAGTGTTGCTATATCATCCCCAAGGGTTTTCTTCAGCCATGGCTGCTATTCTTTCATTTTGTTCTTGTTGTTGTCTTTGATATGCTGATCGTGTAAAAATAGGCATACAAACTTTTTACTCTAGACTTTGATCTTGGATTTTTCGATTGGATAAGTGTCAAGGTTTTTGATTTAAAATCTGATTTAGTCGTGTCTAGTTTTGTGATGGAAGGATGATAAAAATCCTTGATAGGGAAACTTTGATAGAAAATCTCAGAGTTGGTGATAAGGACACTTTGCAAGATGTTTCAAGATCTAGGTGTAATGGTAAAGTTTTTCTTTTGTATGATCCAAGTGTTTTGGACTGTGAAAAAAATGTTTTGGACTGATGAAAACCTTGTTATCGATATGGGCAAACTGACAAACTGTCCTACCAACTCTCTCTTTTTCTGACTTTTTGGAGCACTAAAACAGAGACCTAAAGCGCTAAAACAGAGACTGGACATCTGGAACAGAGACTCTACGCGCTGAAACAGATACCGTACGCACTAGAACAGAGACTGTACGCACTAGAACAGAGACCGGACGCGCTAGAACAGAGACCGAACGTGCTGGAACAATGACCCAAAGCGCTAAAACAGAGACTCTACGCACTGGAACAGAGACCGGACGTGCTAGAACAAAGACCAGAAGCGCTAGAACAAAGACCTGACGCGCTGGAACAGAGACCGGACTCGCTGGAATAGAGACCGAACACACTGAAATAGAAACCCAAAGCACTAAAACAAAACCATGAGGTGCTAAGATAGAACTATCTTATTCTATGAAACTCACTTGGTCTGGTATCATATTGTATGGCTGGTTGTGGGATGTATTCTGAATGAATTCTTTGACTATGATTGTGGTGTTGCCTAAGAGCCCTTCTTTGATAGAATGCTTGTGAATCTAAGGGAGCTACAACATAGTCGTCTTTATAACCTCTAGAGAAATCGTGATACCTATGAATAAAAGTCCTATGTTGGAGTAGAATTTTCCTGCTTTGATATAGAAATTGTTGCTTTCTCAGAAGTTGTTTGTATGCAAGTGTTTTCTTTGGTTTTCTGATACGTTTGACAAGAGATTTCCTGACAAACTTGGTGGATACCCAATCTTGAATCATGAGAATTCCACAAGTGTTTTGATTTTGATGATTTTTGTGATGATCTTATCTGAATTTAATGAGAGAAAACACAGCAAGCAAGAATAGAATGGTTGACTTTAAAATCCTAGAATCTAAACAGATAGTGTATGTTCTTAAGAATCAATGATTCTTCTTGATTTTCACTGGTTTATAACAGATAAGACACTTCAGATAGACTCACTCCTAGAGACAAAAGGTCATCGTTATATACTCGAACAACCCATAGCTTGGAATTACGTCGACTCACACAGCCATGTCACCCCCTAGAGGGCGCCCGTGTTTTTTTCTTTTCCAGGTGCATACTCAGAGTGACAGAAGTGGATACCGGATCCCCTGAGCAAATAGTCCTTGGAAATTATATGGTGAGTGCTTGAGGGTAGATTCTTCCCCGCCCCTGCACTGCCGAGTATTACAATGTTTAGAAATTTACAAGCGTGCTTCTAGTTCTAGGTTCTTAGATAGGATTTCCATTCGGAGCGGAAAATGAATAAACTCCCTCGAGAGACCTCCCAATCTTTAGAACAAAGATTTTGGGGATGGTTATCTTGCACACTTCCATTGAAAGAGGGTTTCCCCAAATTCACATAAATTTTTAAGTGGGTTGGAATACCATGGCTTTTGGTTGTCCCCACTCAGGTCGTTCCCGTAGGGTGAGTACTTTTTCCCACTACGGCAGGCCTGTCTAAAGGTTTTTAAAAAGCTTTAAAATGCATAAATAAAAGTGACTCTAGTATTCTGATGCACCCAGTAAAGGGGAGAGCATAAACCTATCACCCAATCACAGCAGAGAAATTGTTCTTTTTAAAACCCAAAAGACAAGTTAGCTAATCTATATGGAGATATTGCTCCATAACAGCATAATGTTCATTTTTAATCCCACAAAATAAATGTGAAGTTTCTATCCTAGGATTGATCAATTTTTATCCATTTCTATCCTAGGATTGGTAAATTTTATCTATTTCTATCCTAGGATTGGTAAATTTTATCCAAAATTAGACAGAAACAAAGTCTGGCTGCGGACACGTCGGATCCAGATTTTTTTTTTTTAAAAAAAAATGCTTTTAAGGACAGGGAAGTAGCGCACTGAAATAGTTAAGCGGTGCGCTGAGACAGAAACCCGGTGCGCTGAAACAAAAACCCGACGAGCTGAAATAGAAACCCGGCGCGCTGAAACAGACCACCGGCGCGCTGCAAAAAGTCACGGTTCCGCGAAAACTTTCACGCCGATACCTATAGGACACAATTTTCAAAAATTAAGCAAAATATGGGGTTAGGCCCCATGGTGGGCACCAAAATGTAAGTGGAAGAATGGGATAAACACTCTAAACATGCTTGTATACTTCTAAATAGGACATTGTATCTAAGATTCGAAGAAATTAAACTAATTTAAACTAGAAATCTTCAGAAATTTATCCTATTTCTCTCTAACTCTAAAGGATCTCTCTAATTTACTTTGCTCTCAGATTTAGAAGCTAATTAAACTGTTGAAATGACATTTAGAGAATGAGAAATGAACTAATTCTATTTCCTATGTGATTAAATATGCAAATCTATTGTAATGGAAGCCATGACTGCAAATGTTGGATGCTTGATTGTTGCTTGATGGATGTTGGATGAATGCTTGGAAAACCTGCAGAGTAAGATTACACAAATTGGGATCCATTTCCTGTAGCCAAAGAGCTGTATTTATAGCTTTCATGGCAACACATTTGCACAGGGATACGAGATAAGGGGCTGTGATTCAATCTGAAGAATTGAATGGCATGGGATGAGAAGATGGAGCTGATCATGGAGGATTGTTCCTCCCCATGAAAACACCAGGCAAGAAGAGAGGGAGGATTGATGGAAGAAGATTGAGAGGACTTCCTGCAAGTTTGTCCCCGAAGCTCTTCCCGTGAATGGAAGTTGCATTAATTAGATTTTAAAAAAATCTAATTTTATTGGTGAGTGAATAGTGTAAATGATTTATGCATAAATTAAATATTTTTAGTTTATTTAATTTTAGCAAAAGAGGAATAAATAATTTAATAAATCAAACTATAGGATTTGTTTATTAAATTAAAATATTTGGAAAGTGATAATTAAATAAAAGATTTTTAGAATATTTTTATTTAATTAAGAAGAAATGTGATGAGGTAATTAAATAACACAAATTATTTAAGTTATGTATTTAATTTTCAAGATATAAATATAAAAGAAGCAATAATGATAATAATCTAATAAAACAAGGTTTTTAATTTCGTTTATTTAATTAGGAGAGAAAATAGAAGAATTAATAATGAACTTAATATAAATAAATATTTCTATTTATTTATTAAGTAGATGAATTTAAGATTAATTAATCAAATAAGTCGTATTTAATTAATCAGATTCTCCGGACCATTTTTAGGTGTCTACAAACTCATAATGATTGTATCTAGTCCTAAAAGTAGTTTTGAAACTGTCTTTTTCTTTGATCCTTAGTTGGTGATAACCAAATCACATATCAATCTTTAAAAACACTGCCACTCCTCGCATCTGATCAAAAATGTCATCAATACGTGGCAATGGATACTTGTTCTTTATTGTAGCTTTATTAAGAATCTGATAATCTATACATAAGCATAGGGTACCATCCTTCTTCTTTACGAAGACCACTGGTGCTCCCCAGGGTGAAACATTAGGTCTTATCAATCCTTTGGACAACAACTCTTCCAACTATGCCTTAAGCTCCATTAATTCCATTGTAGTCATCCTATAGGGTACTTTAGATATAGGTTTTGACCCTAGTACAAGATCAATGGAAAAATAAAATACTCTCTTGGGAGGAAGTCTAGGTATTTCTTCTAGAAAGACATCCACAAATTTTAGTAAGATTGGATACTTCTCCATATCTATTTCTCTAGACTCCACCACTTCTCCTTCTTCAACTTCTTGCATATCACCATACATGAATTTATCTTGAGGAGTGACTTCCTTGAATTCTTCTAGTTTATCCATTTTAAATGCAAAGAGTTGGAAACCTTAATTTTTCACCCTATGCATTTGCACAACCAATATTTTTCATAGCCTTGAAAAGATATTGGATTACCTAGATCATGTAGAAATTCTATGGTTTTAGCATGGCAATCCACTTTAGCTTTATGCTTCCATAGCCATTTCATATCTAACATAATGTCATATGAACCTAAGGGTGCTACATATAAGTTTACTTACATTGAGAAACTTTGAAGTTCAACCCTTGTCTCAAATAAACATTGGCTCACCGTTGCTCTTGTCTGGTTTCCATATTCTACAACCCAAGATTTTTCCATAAAAATTGCTTTCCTAGAAATCTGATTAGCTACTCTAGGTGAAACAAAATTTTGTGTGGCTCCAATATCAATAAGTATGGAAATAGGTAAACCAAAAAAAGTACCTATAGTTTCCATTGGGGTGATTTGGTATTCATCTTGTCGATTATCCACTGTTTCATGGATGCTTTGTTAAAACACAAGAAATTGAGGAGTAAGTGAATTACAATGTGGTTGCAAACTATATTGTTTGTTGGGACATTTACTAATATAATGATCCAATCCACATGTAAAGCATCCTTTTTTTGGTCATCTTCTCTTTGTTGGCCTATCAAAATTACCACCATTCCTTCCAACTTTTTTGTAGTTAGAACTATTGTAGTTGTTGAATTTGTTTCCTTGATGATTCTTCCTCATCTCATTCCAATTTATTGTGGGATCCTTTGTCCCCTTTCCTTTGAAATTATTTCCCCTCATTAAGCTTCTTGGGAGATTGTTTAAATTGAGTTCCTCCTTTCTTCTTTCAATTCTTCTCCTAATAAACCAAGATTAATTTGAGATTTTTCTCTTGCTTGATTACCTTCTCATAAACTAGGTCCATAGTGGTTGGTCCATGTACATCCACCTCTCCACCTATTTGGCCATTTAGCCCCATAATGAACTTTCTAATTGAAATAATCCTTTTGGTACATTGGTACATACCTCAAGAGATGAGTGAATTTCTCCTAGTATTCATTCATTGAATCTCCTTGCTTAATATTCTGAAAGTAAATGAGATTTTGATTGAAAAAGAGTTGGGGTAACCATGTCTTTTGAAAATTCTCAACAAAATCATTCCAAGTTAGCTTTAAGGAGCTGATTCCAAGTTCCATCTTCTTGTTCATCCACCAATTAGAGTATTCTTTTGCTAACTGGAATGCTCCCCATACAAATTTAGTAAACTATGAATAGTTTCTTATTTCAAAGTACTTCTCCATGTTGGAGCCTAAAATTTCATGCAAATTTTAGGTCCCCATGTTAAAAAATTTGGTTTTGGCACTCAAATGTACATTTCAAAAATCTACTCGAAGTGTACTACAAGGATTGATACTTTTGGGATTTATGATATTATTAGTAAACATATTTTCAATGTTGGACATACCCACTATTGCTCATAATGAATTTGTTGGAACAAATATACTGCTAACACCTAGAGGGAGTGGATATTCTTATCATCTATTTTTCATACAGTAGACAATATGCAGTATCAACAACTTAGGAGGAGAAAGTTGTCCAAAAACAAATGAGGGTCTTGGCAATATCTATGGACATACAAGCTAGTTGCTTCCCATCCAATGTTAATAGTTGAACAGAGAGGCTCTCATGAGATAGTTTTATATTTTTCCAAACCGGTAGTAGATGGCATCTTCTTTGTACCTAGCTATGAAATTGATGGATTGGTTGTTTCTTAGGGTAATCCAGTTTTAAGTGTTCATGTATATTTTTATTTTGATGATGTCATTGAGGTTCACTACCACCAGGGTGTTGGAGCAGCTCCATGAGAAAAACAGGCACTCTTCCATGCCATATCTGATGCAAATGGAAGATTTTATTTTAAATCTATTCCTTGTGGAAAATATAGGTTATTACCTTTTGAAAAAGGGGAGAATACAATATTTGATGTTTCACCCCTTCTATGGAACATCTAGTTGAGAATAGTCAAGTTGCCATATCTTAGCCCTTCCAGGTAACATGGTTTTCGGTTGGAGGACGTGTTGTGAATTCTCAAGGAATTAGAGTTGAAGGTGTTAAGATATTAGGTAATGCATGATAAAAAGCTAGAACAAGCATTTGGGGATATTATAAATTTAATCAGGTTACATCCACATGCTATACGATCAAGGCTGAGAAGGAACACTACAAATTTAGTAGTTTAGAGAATTTCATGGCTTCTATTCCAAACATAAAAGCTACACATTATAATATTTGTGGTTCTATCAAATTGATAACAACAGAGTTTGTTGGCAAGTGCCAAGTTGCATCAACGCTTGCACTAGAGAATGTAAATCCACAAAAGACATATGAGATGGGTGAGTTTTGCTTTGAGGTTCCACTTGGAGACTATTGTGTGTATCCCCATACTACACCATTAGAGAATGATTATGGCTTAACCATGAATGGACCATTTCTTAGCATCAAATTTATACAGGCCCTAGTTAATATCTGCGGATCTATAATATGCAAGAGTCCATTTTGAAGATGTGACACCATCATCCCTCATTGTGTCATTGAAGGAAATTGACCTAAATTCATCATAACATGTTTATAAATTGTGGCACCATAAGATTAGACAATTGAGCTATCCCAGAGATCTTACTTGTATTTTTCGTTGAACTCAAATGTGTGCTCTAATCTTGGATCTTCAGCCTTGCACAAAATATGCCTTCAAGATTGTTGCATTTACAAAAGATAAAGACACATACCAATGAAGCAAAATCAATGAAATTTCATTAGAATAAATGGATGTCATTGACCTAGAAAATGAAGCAATAGATGATGAGATTATAAATCTAATGGTCGTGACTAATGAGTACTTGCAGACTACGTTGGGCTCTAGCAACCCATCCGTTCTCCATGAAACTATGGTTGAAGTTCCTAAACATAACTTGAGAAAATATTGGAGGATTGGAGAATGTCAAAGGGAGCTTCAAGAGATTGTTCAATGTTAGGTGGAGCCGATATCACTGAAATTTGTTAGCAGGCTTGCAAGTATGCTATTAGAGAAAATCTCGAGAGGGATATTGAACGTGAATGAAAAGGAATCAAGAATCTTGAGGTGATGGATGGGGATGATAACATTAGACAAGCAAATCTTGGTACAGCAAAAGAGGTGATCTCTAGAAATTACCTGCATCACCACAAGCACCCAACAAAAGATGTGCAGTATTGCGGTGAACCTTCCCGCGTCCCTGCAAGAGGAGTCAAAATTGTGTATGGTATTGTGGGAGATCTCTTTAATATTCCCCACATTATTCAAGGGGTCTCAAATTTATAAGCGGGTATGCGGTGAAATGAAATGTGTGTGATGGATTCAATGAGCGGTAAAAATAGAAACTAATTTATTGAAAATGAAAGTGTGCAGGGTAAGATATTTTTGAAGAGTGTAAATATAAACTTTGTAAAATGTTTTCACAATTGAAATAGGGAGTGGGTAATTATTTTACCAAAAGGATATTTTATTAATTGGGTGAAAATGCATACGGGTAAGAATGAAGTGCAAATTTCCAAACAAATGAAGAATGAAAATAATAAATCAAATTAGTCTTCATGAAGAGGCAAAAAATAAGGGAGTTAAAAGGTGGGTAGTTATTTTTACCAAAATTATATATTTAAAGGGTGAAAGAATGAATGTGAAGTTTCTAGTAAAAGAAGATTATTGTTAAATTAATTTTCATGAAGATGCAAAATGGAGAATAAAGTTAAAATATTTAATTTTCCAAAGGAAACTAATTAAATATTTTATTTTTTCGAGAATAATTAAATGAAGAGCTACACCGCAAAGAAGAGTTGCACCAAACGGATGCTATGAAGGGTTGTAACCCTAAAGAACAATGTATATATGTAAGATGAAATAAAATCATCAAGGGGAGGGAAGCAATAAGTTAGGTAGTTGGATAGGTTGGTCAGTCGCCTCAACAGAACATTATGCTATATATTGTAAAATCTTTTAAAATTACATAATGGAGAAGAATGCATAAATTTGGTGATCCAATTATGGTGTCAATTGTTTTTTGAATTAATTGAAAAATAGTATCAGGTTGTCTCCAAGGTTGACATATCCTTATTATTTAAATTGATGTATCAAGGATATTTTTCAATTTATCAAGGGACATTTGTTGTTCTTGTGTGGTTTAGTTAACTGGCTCCTTCAAGGAAGGATTAAATTGTTTTAATTAATCACAGTAATCTGGAAAAGGTCACTTGGATCGATAAGAAGAACTTGATAATTACATTCTTGCATGTTTATACAAGATATAAACAGTCACAAGTGCTAGGCAATTAGAGTTGTAGCTAGTAAGTCACATATCTTTCACCTCTTGACTCCATTAGCCCAATAGGAGTAGGCATTGGTCATACCAATTCCATTTTAGAAATTTTAAAATATTATTCAAACATTCACATCTCAAATTTTAGTAGGAGTAGTTATTAAACTTTCATCTATCCCTCACTATTTGCAATTGTGGATAGATTGTTCAAGTAGGAAACTAGTAGTTTAATTCTACTTCATTTACATAGGTATACCCACTGAGGTCTGGAAGAGCCTTAAAAGAAGAAGGTTCAAATAAATTATTTGACCTTGTTCATTAGCCTAAAATGTACCAAGAGCTTGGCAACCTCTTGAGGTTTTTCAACCAGCGTTTTTGAGAACTAATAGATTGGCGACTTTGTTGGGGAGTATTTCAGTTATATCAGGTTAGAGACCAACATAAAGAGTCATTGAAAATAGATTCATAGTTGAAAAGTTTGAGGAAAAGTGACTCCGTTGGGTAAATCAAGAATAATTTCATTTTTCTCAATTTTAAGAAAGTGAGTAGCGACTCTAGTAAAAAAATGATGAGGAATACAAAGAAAATTTTGGAACTACAACATTTCCAGTCAAAAATAGAAGTCAAAGATTGAAGTATGTATAGCAATTACTCCTTTCCCCATACACACTATGGTACAGTTGAAAATTTTGGTAAAGGAGGTAATGCATATCATTCACAACAAGATATTTATGCACCACAGCCATCAAATCAAATGAATGCTTATCTTGTCCCTCCTAGACAAAGACTGGTAAGCTACCAAGATCATCAATACAATCCATATCCTAAGAATTATACATATCAATACCAAGCTCCTCATCGGAATGTGCAAAGAAATGTCATCCCCTTTGGAAGTGTAAATCAAAATTTTCAGCAAGGTATGTATCAAAATCAACAATCTATGAAGAAAAATGATGAATGTTTATGTATTCAAGAAAGAAGCAAATTTTTTTCGGACGCCTTTCTTGACATAAGGAGATATAAAGGAGAATCTTGGCACTCTTTGTTTAGTAGAATGAAAAATATTTTTAGGAAAATACCTATTAATTTCCCACCTAGTAGGTCTGAGTTCATTGAGCAGTTCATGAAAGTATATGAGCCTGATTCAAATTATCAGTCAGAATCATGGAAACCAGTTGCTCTTGACCAAATAGATGAATGGATTTCTATCATAGATAAGAAGAGGTATGAGGATGGTGATTCCATTGATGAATATGGAGAAATTGATCAAGCAATATAGCTAGAAGATGAGACATGTGTGAGTGAAAAAAATTCCTATGACATCCTACATGAGGAGGATGAAGATATAGAGGGTATCTCCTACATAACAGATTGTGACAGTGCATGTTATGAGGGATCCATTGAATATTCAGATAGTGAAGACAACCTGTGGATTTTGATCTACAACAAAGTGATTCTTGTAGTTCTTATGGAGATTAGGAGGAAGAAGCAATGGAAGAAGCAAGCTCATTTGATAGTGAACAAATAACACATCTAGCTCTGCAGTTGAATACCATGAAGACACATTGGATGAGGAAGAGGTTTGTACACTTAAAAATGGTCTTCAATTTTTTTTAAATCCATTGTATGATGAAAAGATAAAAGAAGATCAAATGACCTTTTTCCAGGGTGTGCCAGAGCATGAATTTCACATGTTTTCAAATACACTTTATGATGAGGAAGAACCATTTTCAGATAACCAAGATAATATGTCAACTTGTGGAATAAATGACTGTGTTGATAATTCATCTAATTTTTTCTATGATGATCTTGATCCTGATTATGATGATGAAAAAGGTGAAGAGTATATCAACGGTGAAGTGGAAAAAGAGGCATGTTCACTCAGTAGTGAAGGAATTTCAGACTTACTAGCAATGGAGTACCAAAAATACACACATAAGAAAGATTCAAAAAATTCTTCCCTGACATTAGTTGGTTTGAATGTGTAGAATAATGATTGTATGAATCATGAGTTTATGTCACTGCCAATTTGTGACATAAAAGAGATAGAATTTTTTTTAGATCTGGTTGTCTTAGGAAATTTTGATGTGACAAAAAAAATTGACTTACAAGAGAAGCATTCAGATGGTGCATGTTCAACACAACTGGGAGATCATTTAACAATACATAATAGTGAGAAAAATACTGAGAAATGTTTCATTAAATGTGAAAACACTTTTGAAAATGACAAATATTTATCACATGATGATGAAAAATATGAACTACAAAGTGGTGAAAGGAATATGAGTCAAACTAAATACCATAATCTTCTAAAAAATTTCAATAACAGTAGCAGGGCAGATTGTGTGAATGTTCTCAAGGGGAATCTGATGAACTCAAAACAAAAAAGGTGTATGACAGGGGAAAATAGGGGATTTTCTTTTTGGTGGCCTTGTACCATCAGCTATGGTGTGGTTTTTTCAAAACCATATCAGTTCATGATAGAAAAAAGGTTTGAATCGGCTACTCAATAGATAAAACACTTGATCTGCTCTCGTAGAGACCTAGATTCTTGCTATGCCCACAAGGAGCATACATCCCCAGATGGAGCCACTGTTGGAACCTAAAATTTCATGCAAATTTTAGGCCCCCATGTTCAAAAATTTGATTTTGGAACTCAGATGTACATTTGAAAAATCTACTCGAAGTGTGTTGCAAGGATTGATACTTTTTGGGATTTATGATATTATTAGTAAACATATTTTCAATGTTGGACATACCCACTATTGCTCATAATGAATTTGTTGGAAAAAATACACTACTAACATCTAGAGGGGGTGGAAATTATTATCATCTATTGTTCATATAGCAGACAATATGCAATATCGACAACTTAGGAGGAGAAATTTGTCCAAAAATAAATGAGGGTCTTGCCAATATGAAGGTCAAACTCATCTCCACAAAGAGTGAACTAAGTAACAGTGTGTTTACATCACATTGAGGAAGTTTCAACTTCAAAAAAATTATTCCAAGGACATACAAGCTAGTTGTTTCCCATCCAATGTTAACAATTGAACAAACAGGCTCTCATGAGATAGTTTTATATTTTGCCAAATCGGTAGTAGATGACATATTCTTTGTACCTAGCTATGAAATTGATGGAATGGTTGTTTCTCAGGGTAATCCAATTTTAAGTGTTCATGTATATTTTTATTTTGATGATGTCGTTGAGGTTCACTACCCCCGGGGTGTTGGAGAAGCTCCATGAGAAAAATAGGCACTCTGCCATGCCATATCTAATGCACATGGAAGATTTTCTTTTAAATCTATTCCTTGTGGAAAATACAGGTTATTACCTTTTGACAAAGGGGAGAATACAATATTTGATGTTTCACCCCCTTCTATGGAACATCTGGTTGAGCATAGTCAAGTTGCCATATCTCAGCCCTTCCAGGTTACAAGGTTTTCAGTTGGAGGATATGTTGTGAATTCTCAAGGCATTGGAGTTGAAGGTTTTAATATTAGTTAATGCATGAGAAAGAGCTAGAACAAGCATTTTGGGATATTATTAATTTAATCAGGTTACATCCACATGCTATACAATCAAGGCTAAGAAGGAACACTACAAATTTAGTAGTTTAGAGAATTTTGTGGCTTCTATTCCAGACATAAAACCTACACATTATAATATTTGTGGTTAGATTGATAACAATAGAGTTTGTTGGCAAGTGCCAAGTTGCATCAATGCATGCACCAGAGAATGTAAAGCCACAAAAGATAGATTAGATGGGTGACTTCTGCTTTGAGGTTCCACTTGTAGACTATTGTGTGTATCCCCATACTACACCATTAGAGAATGATTCTAGCTTAACCATGAATGAACCATTTGTTGGCATGAAATTTACACAAACCCTAGTTAATATCCATGGATCTATAATATGCAAGAGTGCATTTTGAAGATGTGACACCGACATCCCTCATTATGTCATTGAAGGAAATTGACTTAAATTCATCAGAAGACATTTTTTATAAATTGTGGCACCATAAGAGTAGAGAATTGAGCTATCCCAAGGATCTTACTTGTATTTTTCCTAGAACTCAAATGTGTGCTTGAATCTCAGATCTTCAACATTGCATAGAATATGGCTTCAAGATTGTTGCATTTATGAAAGATGAAGACATAGACCAATGAAGAAAAATCAATGAAATTTTGTCAGAATAAATGGATGTCATTGACTTAGAAAATAAAGAAATAGATGTTGAGATTATAAATCCAATGACTGTGACTGATGAGCACTTCCATACTACGCTGGGCTCTAGCAACCCATCCATTCTCCATGAAACTATGGTTGAACTTCCTAAACATCACTTGGGAAAATATTGGAGGATTGGAGAATGTCAAGAGGGAGCTTCAAGAGATTGTTCAATGTTCAGTGGGGTTGATATCACTAAAATTTGTCAGCGGGATTGCAAGTATGCTATTAGAGAAAATATCAAGAGGGATATTGAACGTGAATGAAAAGGAACCAAGAATCCTGAGGCGATGGATGAGGATGATAACATTAGATAAGAAAATCTTGGTACAATGAAAGAGGTGATCTTTAGAAATTACTCGCATCACTGCAAGCACCCAACAAAAGACGTGTGGTATTGTGGCGACCCTTCACGTGTCCCCGCAGGAGGAGTCAAAATTGTGTGCAGTATTGTGGGAGATCTCTTTAATATTCCCTACATTACCGCAAGGGGTCTCAAATTGATAAGCGGGTATGCGGTGAAATGAAATGTGTGCAGTGGATTCAATGAGAGGTAAAAGTAGAAACTAATTTATTGAAAATGAAAGTGTGCAGGGTAAGATATTTTTGAAGAGTGTAAATATAAACTTTGTAAAATGTTTTCACAATTGAAATAGGGAGTGGGTAATTATTTTACCCAAAGGATATTTTATTAATTGGGTGAAAATGTATACATGTAAGAATGAAGTGCAAATCTCCAAACAAACGAAGAATGAAAATAATAAATCAAATTAGTCTCCATGAAGAGGCAAAAACAAAGGGAGTTAAAAGGTGGGTAATTATTTTTACCCAAATTATATATTTAAAGGGTGCAAGAACGAATGTGAAGTTTCCAACAAAAGAAGATTATTATTAAATTATTTTCATGAGGATGCAAAATGGAGAATAAAGTTAAAATATTTAATTTGTGAAAGGCAACTAATTAAATATTTTATTTTTTTGAGAATAATTAAATGAAGAGTTGCACCAGATGGATGTTGTGAAGGGTTGTAACCCTAAAAGAATAATGTATATATGTAAGATGAAATAAAATCATCAAGGGGAGGGAAGCAGTAGGTTAGGTAGTTGGATATGTTGGTCAGTCGCCTCAACAGAACATTATGTTGTATATTGTAAAATCTTTTAAAATTACATAATGGAGAAGAATGCATAAATTTGGTGATCCAATTATGGTGTCAATTGTTTGTTGAATTAATTGAAAAATATTATCAGGTTGTCTTCAAGGTTGACATTTCCTTATTATTTAAATTAATGTATCAAGGATATTTTTCAATTTATTAAGGCACACTTGTTGTTCTTGTATGGTTTAGTTAATTGGCTCCTTCAAGGAAGGATTAAATTGTTTTAATTAATCATGGTAATCTGGAAAAGGTCATTTGGATCGATAAGAAGAACTTGATAATTGCATTCTTGCATGTTTATACAAGATAAAATCAGTCATAGGTGCTAAGGAATTAGAGTTGTAGCCAGTAAGTAAGTCACATAGCTTTTACCTCTTGACTCTATTAGCCCAACAAGAGTAGGTACTAGTCATATTAATTCCATTTTATAATTTTATAAAATCTTATTCAAACATTCACATCTCAAATTTTAGTAGTAGTTATTAAGTTTTCATCTATCCCTCACTATTTTCCATTGTGGATAGATTGTTCAAGTAGGAAAATAGTAGTTCAATTCTGCTTCATTTACATAGGTATACCCATTGAGGTTTGGAAGAGCCTAAAGAGAAGAAGGTTCAAATACATTATTTCGCCTTGTTCGTTAGCCTAAAATTTATCAAGAGCTTGACAACCTCTTGAGGTTTTTCAACCAGCATTTTTGAGAACTAACACTCCATTTGAATTAACCAAGCCTCAGATTCTTCTCCCTTGGTGCTTCCTTCAAATTTAGGAGGAGTAATATTTCTCACATCCCTAGATAATTCAGTTGTTATATGCTTTCTCTTGGTTCTCATTGAATATGATTGAGTTCCATCGCTTTCTTGATCCTTAGATTCAATGTGGTTTCTAGAATCTTCAGCTTCTTCCTCATTGTTGGGAACTTCATCTTCTTCATTGTGTGGGACTTCTTCTTCCATTCTTTCTTTTCCCCTCGCTTCTTTCTCAAGATTTCCTATCCTTGCATTAGTTTCATCCATAGTTTCTAGAAGTCGATCCAACTTGGCTTCAACATTTTTTGGACCTTGTCCTACTTCTTGATTCCCTCTAGGATTAGTTTTTGTCTTAACCATTGTCTTGTGTATAGTTATACCTAGAGGTTCATCTTAAATTAGATCCTATCATGGTTTACTAAATGCATAGGAAAAAAATTCAAAAGAGAAAATAATCACACAAAGTTTTATTGTATTTCAAACACAAATTTTGATAAAGAAAACATAATCTTCCATTTATTCATAAGTATTTCAATATCCTTCCTTTTACATATAATGACTATTCAAATATTCAAGAGGAGAGTATCCATTGAATTCACTCTTAGATACATAACTCAATGGGGTGTACCCCTCAGAATTTTTCTCATCTCCCATTTTCTCTTCTCTATCCTAAAAATGATAGTAACCTTCATATTTATCTTTCGATACATAGTTTCAGGGAACATATCCCTCCAATTCTCCACTAGAGGCTATAACAATTACTTCAGCCATTGGTACTACTCGAGAGTTTCTAAATATTAATGTTGGAGTGACATTACATTCTGAGGGAATATCCTTAGATAGTGATAATGAGTTTGATCTAGCCAAGGAAATAGATGGTAAGTTGTTGAAACTGGCTTCATCCCTCATCCTATTTTCTCTTAACTAATATGTGATATAGCATGATTGATTGTCTTAGTATCACTTAACTAGATGGAATTTTCATGGTTGGTTCCCTTTATAGTACAAACAAGGGCTTCTTTTTCCCTCTTGGCCTATAGGTAGCACTCATTTCCAATCATTAACTTTCTTGCAATTCACTTGAGACACACCATCCTAGCACAAGAATTTTCCAAACATTAGACTCATAATATTGGAAGGAAAAACATAGAGAGTACATAGGTTTCAGAGCTAAACCTAGTAGCTCTGATACCATAGCATTCCCATTGTTCTAAATAGTAATTTCCCTAATTTTTAACCTCAAGTAAATAGATCATGCATCTTAGCCAAAATGAGCAATAATTTTTTTCTTTTTCAAAACTATAAAGATAGCATGCACATTTGAGATAAATATTATTTCCAAACTTTCCATTGCATTATATAAAAGTATTACTTCTTATTACATATTACATGATAACATGGTATGTTTTCTCTTTTACAAACTTCCCATAGTTATGGATACAAAATACACTAACATGGCTCACAAAGCTTACTTGAAATAGATACGAACAGTCCTGGAAATCCCCATCCAAATCTTGGTCACCTACTGATGAGGAGAAGCATCACTCAAGTGCTTTTCTTCCAACCTTGGACTAACTATGGTCCCTCACACATCTATCAAACTTATAGATGGTCCTACCCTTTGATAAATATATTGGTTTGGTAACCTCATAATAAAAATTGACATTTTCTAAGCTTTGTGTTGTGTTCTACATATCTAGATCTATCACGTAGTGGCTACAACATACACATATGACTTTCCCAAACTAGTATGTAAACCTGGATTATGGTGACTGATAGTGTAAACAGTGACAACTTACACTACTTTGGCCAAATTATTTCATTCCCTTGAGTAGTATAACAAGTGGACATCATATATTTCACCCACCTTCCTAGCTCTATTTATATTGACCATTCATAATCTATGCATAGGCTATCTCCTTCACTGGATTATCCAACCCCAGGAATAACCTATTACCTCTATGTTTTACTAACTCATATACTAAATAAATCACAATACTCTACTACTCAACTAGTTTAATCAATTAGCTATGAAATATTTATTCCCAATATAGTATTTATTCCCACTGCATCCACCTATTCCTTAATATGGAATATGTACAAACACTTCAATCAAAATAGATATTTACACAAAGTATACAAGAAATATTTCCCTTTCACTTATAAAAATATTTTTCTTTAAATAGATGTTATAATCCTATAATCAATACAATCATTAACTCACAAACAATCCAAATATAAAAAGAATACAAGAGTAGAAATCAACATGCCTATTTGTGCAATGCTCCAATTGATTGTATTGGATTCCTATCTTAGCCTTCCCTCAATTTAGTATGCAATTTCCCTAAATAATCCTTCTCACTTTCCACCAAAATCTTACTCTCAAATTCCTCTCTCAACTCTCAAAACACACTCAACTCAAAAATTCAAAATATATTAACTTAAAAAAACACAACAAGAATGTAGATATGCATCCCCAAATGAGGTAGATAGCTCCTCTATTTTTACATAAAACATTAGCAACTAAAGGCTAGAAATAGGGTATCAAGAATGAAACTTCTCAACACAAATGGTTTGACTCAACAAGGTAAATAAAAGGTGGCAACTAAACTTAATGCACAATGAACACATACACAACCATGGTGAATGAGTCACACTTCTCAATGAACAACAAGAAAGATAATCATGAATGCAAGGTATTTGTCTTCTATAGGTCGACTTACATAGATAGCTACACTCTTGAACATTTCCACTTATTTCAAATGCTTCTCATACTAGAAATTCATACTGAAAAATAGACTTCTAATCAATTCAAATCTTTCTCATTTGGTGCCACATTATGTCATTCGCATCATTTATCATGGTCAATGTTTGTTGTTTTGACTTGGTTGACTAAGTTCCTATACATGCGTACTTACTATTGCTTTGTTTTGACAAAGTATTGGTAGTAATATTTGGACGTTGAAATTCATTGGATAATAAGTACTTTATATGGCACAGTCCATAGTCATATTTCTTTGCACTTTAAATGTTTTAAGCAGATCGTTCAAATATATATTTGCTACTCAATTTAGTGATATTTCTAGTTTTAATATGTTGTGCACTATTCTTAGCATAAGCTATGTTTTAAAATGATATTCCCTATATTGATAATTCAACACTTTAGAAAAAATTACAATATATATAATGTATATAAGTATGTATATATATACATAATTCACAAGTTAATAGAATTGTATCATTCGATATATGGATACTCATATGTATCCTCATATTTCATATATAATAATGTATGCATATATGTACATTTATATACATATATATTAATATACTTGTATGGACATTTCCATTACGTCAATACATGCATGTATGTTGATATATATATATATATATATATATATATATATATGTATGTATATAATTGTATACTATATATATATCATAATTTGATATTAAAACATATATTAACACAATTATATCAATAGACATATATACATGGTATATATTTATGTTTATATGTCATCTTATCTAATAAATATTCTCATGCATATGGGTACTCTGTCTATGAGCATGCATAGATACGTCTATCTTTGTATACTCATGTGTATGAGTTTATCATTGACACATACATATATACATATATATACATTTTATGTATATATATCCTATCGATTAAATAGAAACACATAAAGAAGAAATCACTTATCCCAAAGAGACTCAACATCGTTAACCTCTAGAAAAGAACATTCACAAGTAAACCATAACCAATACTAAAGGTAACTTACTATTTCCCAACTATTATCCCGAGTTGACCAAACTAGAAGTGTGTGTGTGTGTGAGAGCTCAGTTTAGGTCTTTTATTGAAGGTTACCAAACCAAGTTCTTCTCCCTAAGTGATACTTCCCTTCTATTTAGGAGGCTTGAATCAATCCTTGCATCTAACCTATTACATTGCAATAGTATTCAACTAAAAATAATATTTTCATTTGCATCAAATATTTCACAATTAGAATAATTTGATAACATAAAGTTGAATAAACATTTATTCCTCATATTTACAAAACACATAAAACATAAATATACTCATTTTAAGCATTTTCACCCAACTAGGTAAAAGAAAATAAATAGTAGCACAACAAGGGTAACAATAAATGTCTTATGCAAAGGCAGAGGGTGTTGATAGCCAATATCTATTGTAGAGGAATGAAATGTATATTATAGGAGAGTGTGGATTTTATTTTCATTCTTTGTATCATAGCCTTTTTTAGAAAGTATATTAAATCCATGAACATAGCATTTCTCTAGATTGATATGAATATTATTATACTCATTTACATTTAAGATGAAATATTATGTTCAGGTTGAGGTTTGTCTTTATCATAATTGGAAAGGGATTTTATACACAATGGGTGATTGATGAATTGTAAAGGATTCTCTTTAGGAGAGGAAGAAAACATGTCAAGTGAAGGTATGATAGGATTGGCAAATTTTTGGCAGAGGTAAGGAGGAAAGATTGAAGGATGGTATATGGATTCTTCATTCTTGGGTATTATGTTTTAAGAAGAATGTTGGGTTGAAGGTGGGTAAGGTATTGTTTAGGGATACATCCATGATCTCTTCCTCTTGCACCAAGATATCCTCATTAGGAGGGCATGTATTAAGAGAGAAGGAAACATGAGCTTCACCATCTATTGGAGCAAGATTACTGAAAGTAGAAAATGAAAAATCAACCAAGGCTTTTAAGGAAGACATTATTTTTTCAAAGAGTTCAATCATTTTGAAAATTCTTTATCAAAGTAACATAATTTATACTTATATATTGAATTATTACAAATAAATGCATAGAAATTGAGAATATATCTGAACATACAACTCAAACAAATTACTTTCACTGAAACCTAGTCTAGGATAAGCTATTCAAGAGAGTTGGCACCATAGACAAGAGGAATTAAAATGTCTTGAAATTATTGAACTGAACTATAATTTCTAAAAGTTTAAAGTTGTAGGTATTCAGGTTTGTATGTAGACAGATTTTTGTAAATGCACAAAATCCTATTTTTTTATATGTAATACACAATTATGTATATAATTTTTATATTTTTGAAATAATGTAGTGTGTTCTAAAAGTAATTTTAAATTGTACAATGCAATAATTGACTATTTAGTTTGAAAAGTTTAGAAAATTAAAATCTTGCATCTTTTGAACTGACAAACATAATTTAAATCTTTACTTTTTCAACAAGAGATACATGCATATATGATAACTTCAAGCATTCTCATATTATTTTTTAATTTTAACATGACCTAATTAAGGATTAAAAACACTTTAAAGTGCACAAACATCAGGCTCACCAAAATGTGATGTAGGATAAGAGGATCTAGGGTCTAAATCACACCTCATCCTATATCACAATGGAAAGGACTAAAATTGATCTCAAACACACACTTGGCTACTAACTGTTATGCCTTGCATAACCACCCCATTTTTTATTTTGGAACAAAATGGGTCCCCCTTTGTCTTTGTTTTGTATTTGGTTTTTTTTTGGGTCTTAGGAGTTGTTTTTTTTTCTCCTAAGTCTTTCTTTCTTTTTCTCTGTCGGAAGTGGACCTAGAACCGAAACTGGACTCTAAACTTTTCCAAAGTTCGTAGTTCAAGTTTCGTTCTGACTCCGAGTCTACCTTCCTTCCTTGTTCTTTTCATTGTTTGTCAGTGTGTTTTGTGCTCTTGGATTTTTTCTTCCCTTGAGTCTATTGTCATTTTCCTCATGTTGTGTTTGAGCCCGAGTGGAGGCGGAACTGGAGTTGGAAGTGAATTTGGAACTTTTTCAAAGTTTATGTTCTTGTTTCTATCCTGATTCTAACTCCGCTCATTTGCTTTGTGTTGTTTCGTTCATGTTTGGGTCAGGTCCAGTTTTTGTTCTAGCCCCACTTCCCATCGTTTGTTGTTTTCATCTTGGTTTTTTTTCTTGCTTTTCAGGAGCAGAATCAGAGTTGGAACTGAACTTGGAACTTCATAAAAAGTTCCAGTTTTGGTTTTGGACCCGACCCTGCCCCTGTTCCTTCTGTTGTTGGTTCCTTGTCGCAGATCTGGGTCCGTGTCCACTCTACCTTTGGTGTCCATAGGTGTTAACTGTTTGTTTGCATTGTTCGCTCCGCCTGACCTACCATCTTTATTGCATTAATTGTAGGTTCTTCACATGTGCAAAATCATTTTAAAACCATAATTAAGATTAACTAGCTCATTATCCTTATTATCTAAATTATTTTAGCAAACCAAAGCTGGGAGAACTTCAAGAGAAGCGATTTGATTGTGGAGGTGTGTCGCAGAGCAAATCTCTATCTGATTTCAGGCTTTCCTTGTGAGCATTTCAAGGTAGGGTCTCTTTTTCTTTCTTTTCCCATTCTGTTTTGTCGTTTCGTCTTCATGTTTTTGTGTGTTGTTTTCTCGCGCATTCACAAATTATTTTTCTATGAATCTTCACTTTCTTTCTATTTTTCTTTTGGTTTTGTTTTTGTCTTTCGTTATTTTTCGTTCTATTTTCTTTCTTTCCGTTTGTCACTTTCATGGTAGGTGCGCTTTGTCATGCCCTAGTTTCTAATTAGGGCTTCCATTTACCTAGGTTTTTTGTACTTTAAATGTTTTAAAATTCATTTTGGAACCCTTATGATCTTAATTCCATGTCAATTCTATTATTTATGTGATGGGTTGTGATGCCCTAAATTTTTGAGTCGACGTATTGTGTAAACTAGGGTTTGCTCGATAACCTTTACAAAATAGTTTCCTCTAGGTTTAAAATGGTCTTGTATGATTAAGGTGTGGGGTTAAGCCCCTCTATTTTGAATTTCCTTGTGATCCATGTGATCCAAGTCCTTAGATTCATATGACCATGTCTTCAAGAAAGTACTTTTTTCTTATGGTAAAACTACCAGAAGCAGACTCGAGACCAAACTCGTCTCGAGGATGTTTGGTATTGGGGTTTATTCCTAAAATGATCCCACTTACGGTCATTGTGGCCTTTGGTCTTTATGCTTATCCTTAAGTGGAATTGAAACTAGAGTGGAAGTAGAACTTGGAACTAGCAATTAGTTTTTAGTTTGGTTTCTTTTCTGACTCTGGTCCCAATCTCATCCTGATTCCATTTCTGATCCTGCTTTGTACTAAAATGATTCCCTATTTCTTATTTTTTATGGCTTTTCCTCTGATGAAGTTTGAAGTTTGGCTAAGTATAAACATTGTTCCAAAGAAGAAGAGGTAGATGTTAATGTATATATTTACTCTTATGTCTTTTGTTCATCTAATATAGGAGTTTATTGTAAAAATTGAAAGATGTATGGAGCATTAGAAGAGGCTTCTCAAAGGATCCAACCCGCAGAAACTTCAAGGCAAGGAGCCAAGACAAAGAAGGTTAAAGTGGAGCAGCTCCCCTACACTCTAAGGTGTAAACATAGATAAGCTACTCTCACTGCTAGCAATGTTGATTCTGAGTGGGCAAATATTACTGATACCAACTTAGGCCCTTTCAACTATGAGGAACTGGTGGATGATACTTTTAATGAAGATGTTACACCAAGGGCATAGAGGATCGCTCAGTTAGGATTGACATATGCTACACTTTTTCCACTAATTGTTCAATGTCCAGAATCAATACTAGCAACAACTAGGGCCTACAATCCTACTACTAGGTAGTGTGTGGATTCACAGGGGAATGTTATCATTGATTTAACAACCCAAAGGATCAAGTTCATGTTTGATGCACCTGTTCCACAAAATCCTAGGTAGCTAAATGAAGCAGAAGCATTGAAGCTTTACAGTGACAATAAAGAAACCAATATATCCCACATGAACAAGCACTAGATGAGGGTAGAGAAGAAGTCTCTAACTAAGCTTCCTAACCAGCCTAAAAGGGCAGAATTTGGAAAAGAGATTGGGGACATAATCATGTTGCTCTCTAGAGTATTTGGGAAAATGGATGCTTCAAAATTTAAAGAATGGATGTTCCCATTTATCCAAACCATCTTGGATGGAAAGCAATAGTTTGACTAGCCTATCATGGTTTCAGAGAGCATATATAATCAAATTCTCAAAGTGAGATAAACCAAAAGTTTCTTCATGACCTCTTATGTGATCTATGCAGCTACTAGAATGGGGCTCTTTCCTGGACTAAATATAGTGGGCATATTGGGAGAATTCCAAGGACAAAAGAAGGTGTGGGAGAACTATAATTAGCCTACCTTGCAAGCATCAGAGTCACATTACAAGAGGGTTAATGATGCATTTCTTTATGTTATCATTAATAGGCTCACCGAAGATACTGGGTACATATTGAGTAGAGAGGAAATGGCCTTCATCAATGAATGTGGACACTAGTTTATTCAATATCCCACTTTTACTTACTTCAGATTGTGAGGTTTTGATGGTCATCCCCATTTGCTCCCTAGGTGTTGCAGCAATAGAATTGTGTTAATGGAATTCATTTATCAATCTTTGAGGGTTAACTTTAAATTTGGTAGCAAACATAAGGCTGGTTGTTGCAAGTTCCCCATGAAGTTGGGTGAGTGTAGTTGTCCACACATTATGGAAGCTAAGGTTGTTTGCGATGAGTTGATTCATTTGACGTTAGGTATGTACACTTCTAGGAAGCATTATGATCCTAGACAAAAGATGTAGGCCTTACTTCCCAATCTCTTTGACAAACATTTCAATCTATTAGAGGACTTTTGGATGGATTTGCAAGATGAATATGATCTCAAGAGGAGAAATTATGAAAGACTATCTATCCCACTCATGGTTGAGTATGGGATCAAGGAGGATATTGCAGAGAAATTTCTTATGATGGGATAAATTTAGATCCCCAATATGATGTCGATAAGATAGGCACCAAGGATCTTGATCTAGTGGATTGGAATGCTAAAGAGTTTATCGCTATAAAACAAATTGCAAGACCATTCTTGGATAGAAGTGTGCAATGGGTTAGCTTGACGGTTAACCAGCTAGAAGCCCATCAATCCAAAGAGAGGAAGGCTATAGTTACCACTCAAGGTTACAAGAGGACAAAAAGAAGGATGGATCCTAAGAAGCCCTTAGAGTTTTTTCCTTCTAATTTAGAAGAGGAGGTTGTTGCCCAAGACCTGCCAGAAGTACAAGAAGGGGAGACCATTATAGAAGTTGATGCTTCAACATCTATTGTAGGAGAAGCATCCACTCAACCCCTTGTTATAGAGCAACCAAGTGAGGGAATTCCCATTGGAACCCTCCATAGAGAAGCTGAGTTGTTGAAGGAGAAGGAGCCTGAAATAGAGATACATGATATTGCGACAGATTCTGAGGCTACCCCATCCGACAAAAAGACTCATGTAGTGGCTTCCCTTGATGTAACAGATGATGCCAAGACTGAGCATGTGCTAACATAAGAGGATTAATGGAAACTCTTTGAGGATGCTAAAAGGGAAGAAAATGCCAAGGAAAAAGCTAAGGCATTAGCTAAACAACATGAGGATGTTGCCAAGGAAGAATTGGATGCTAAACAGAAGGAATTGGAAGCTCAAGCTAAGATTGATGAATTGGATGGGCAGTAGCAACAGAGGGAGTAGGAGCTCAAAATGGAGGAAGAAAGAGATAAATTGGCTTTGCAGCAAAAGATCCATGATCTTGAAGAAGAAAAGGCTACCCAAAGAAGAGATAAAGAAGCCCTTGAGGCTAAATACAAGGCTATGGAAGAGGCTCATAGAAAGAGGGAGGAGCAAGAGCACCTGGAGAGGGAAAAAGAGGCTGAAGAACTTGCTCAACATGAGAAGAAGTCCAAAGAAGCATGGGACTATGTTGAGGAGTTGAAAAGGAAAAGAGACTAGATGTTAGAGGAAAGGAAGTTGGAAGAGGAACATCTAAAAAAGGAATTGGAAGCCAATAAATTTCAAGAACAAAAAGGAAAAGAAGAGGCCAAGAGGCTTGCACAAGAGGCACAAACAGAACAACAGAATGTGCAAGAGGTTGACTCTCAACTTAGAACTACTATATTGCAACCTTTGTCTTCTACAATTGTTGCCTCCTCTTCAACACAAGTGACCACTACCCATGCTGCCCCTACATGGTTAAAGCTGGACTTGGAAAATAAACAAATAGTTCAACCTCAACTTCTCAATTGGGATGAGATGATGAAGGAAATTGAGAAGGAAAGACCCAAAAAAGAGGCTAGGGTTCTTCAATCCACCAAACTTATAGACACAGGAGAAATCATTGCTGAATGTGCAATACCAATGGTGGATAAGACCCAGGAGGATATGCAAATGACTGATTATCAACTGGGTATGGTGAACTTGGGAAGACCTACAAGAAATCAACAAATGAACTTAATTGATAGTGTGGATTCCTCTACCAAGTCCAGGATGATCAAAGACAAGCAAAAGAAGGATGATCTTAAGGCTCAATTGGATCAATTGCATAAGTTTTTAAAAGATGTCTCAACTCCAATTTCTCAACACGCTACTACTCCTAAATCTCCAGTCTTATTAACAAAGAAGGAAGCTGATGATTTGGTGCATATGAAGAGTAAGGTGGGAATGCTGGAAAGATGGATTGGTAAGCTCAATAAATAGGTTGATGAAGTGTTAACTAATAGTTTCAAGGTTCATCAAACAACACTTGAGTTGGCAGGGGGTTTGAAACAACATGTTGAAGGTCTAGACAAGCAGGATGAAGAATATAAAGAATATATTAAAAAGCTTAAGGACATTAGCAAGGTACCTAAGTCAACTCTACTTGAGTAGTCAATTCTTGAGGATGATAATGTGGATTTTTTTGAGAAAAATGTGAGTATAATAGGATATAAATCCAAGTCTATTCATGGGCATAAAAATTAGATTCAAGAGGTGAGTAACTATTTGAATCAACCTATTGATGAATTAGAGGCAATTGTGGCTATTTTAGTTAATCTAGATACCTCAGTCAAGGAGGGTCTTTCTTTGGATAAGATGAGAGAGAGGTGGAGGAGTAGATTTGAAGAGGTGATGCAAAACAAAGATGATGGAGAGGATTTGTTATTAGATGGGTTTATGGACATCAGGGAAGAAGCAAAGGCTTCTAGAAGGGAAGTGATCAAATTAAAGGAGGTGCATGGATTGGTTTTGGTAGAGTTAAAGAGAATTAAATTTGAGGATGGTTGGTTGGATGGGCCTGATTTGGATACCCTTCAAGAAGTATTCTCTAATTACGTTGAGTACATCCTTGAACATTGCAACACAATAATAAGTTAGCAGCAGAACACTTTCTTCACTTGACACAACATCTTCTTCTCTCCTCTTTGCAAGGTTTTGACATGAACTTGACTCCAGTTCCATTCTTCAAGTTTCTCATGCTTTCTTGGGCATCAAAATTTTGTGTAACAAAGCAATCTAGCCTTGTAACTCAAGATTAGTAGTCCAGTCCTTCGTTCAATTCCAGTTCCTTAATTTGTGGATCTAAGATGATTGAGAGGAACTTGTGCATGATATGTCTATATGTACTTTTTGGCCTTATTTTGTAAAGGTCGGCTCATTGAAGGAAGATTATCCACCTAATGATAGAGAATAGTAAATAGTCTTAGGATTTCATTGTTATTAGAAGATACTTTAAAAGTTTAGTTGAACTTAGATACACTTTTATAGTTTGTAAAAGTTTTCATGTTATCAAGTTTGGACCTATTGATAAGGTTAATGATTCATAATCAATCTATATGCTAGTGATTTTGATGTGCCTAAGTGTTTTCTATTTGATGAAAATCAATAGAAGAAACCATATTTAAAGATGATCTCATTGAATTATTTGTGGATGAAAATTGTTGTTATATCTATTTGATTTGTATTTTGATGATGAGTGGATGATCTATTTCAAATTATAAAGTAGAGTTTAATGAATGGTTATGATTATTGAATTAGCACTATGAATGTATGAAATGGTATAGATCATTATATGGATTTTTTCACGCTATGGTTGTGGTTGGATGAAGAAACTCTCATTTTTGGTATGCATGTCTAGATATTAAGAAGTTTTGTTCATGATCCTTTTGTTTTAAAGCTCCGATCTATCTTTTTTATCTTTATTTAACCCCCCCCCCCAAACGTAGATTAGTTGATCTAATGCAGTTTTGTTCCTTTTTACCAACAAAATGCCTCTTGCACATTATAGTTACATTGACCATTGAGCCATATTAGCACGGTTGAGAACCAACTACCAGGACCTTGGGAGTTAGATTACTATATGTTATCTTTCTTTTTCAGGAGAAATAGAATAGGGATATTCTGTTTAATGTTGTGCTCTTTTGAACATCAACACTAACCTTAATGGAAGAGATAAAATGGTGGATCAATTTTTTAGTCCTTTAATATGGGGATGATCTAGTATTGATTGATTGACTATTAACTGAATTAATTTAAAAATGTAAAGATGCACCTTGGTTAACTATGAAAATGCAACAAACTATTATGATTTCAAGAAAACATAGAACTGAAAGCTAGAAATAGAGTTCAAAAGAGTAGAGTGTAGACAGAGAGAAACTTGGCATATAAATTTGAGCTCAAAATGGTTGGATAGGGATGCTAGTTCCCTAGACTTGGAAGTGCAAACACTTAGAATCAAAATTCAAGTCCTAGTTGATCTCCATTTGTAGGTTCTTTTCCTTTGAAATTAGTATTAGAACTTCATCTACCACTGATAAATTACACTTTCCCTAATTTTTTGATTAGTAGGACTTGAATTATTGATTGAGCAATGAGGTCTTCAATACTTTCCCAAATTTTCTCTAGACCTACAACCTACACATAGGGAAGAGGGAAAAGGGTTGTTGCATATAGGGGCTTGCCTAAGTCAAACTCTGTTTTGGTATTTCTACCTCCACAAAAACTATGATGATGTAAAAGAGAGCTTACCCTTGATTGGAAAAATGATAAATAATAAACAAGTGAAAAATTGACAAATAGTTGAGACTAATCACTCAGATTTTCATTCTTTGATAGATTGAATTTATTGTACTTATAGTGTAGAAAAATGTATCACTTTACATTTTCACACTTGTTTACGCCCTCCCTACTAGAATATAGTTCATTTATGTCTTAATTGGTCCTATTTTACATCCACAAGCCTAATTAAATGTATTTTTTTGTGGATAATCCCAACATTTAACAAATGGAAAATCATAATTCAATGATTTTGGTTATGTGTTCCAGATCTAGGGATCTGGGACTCATACACCACCTTGGGTGTATGGGTCACACCTAGGTCTTGGGACTTGATTTTAAATGTTACATTGAACAAGACACTTCTTGGAGTTTGTCCCAGGTTTAAGCCACTAGGACTCATATGCCCAAAATGGCGTATGAGTTATGCTTTAATCTAGAACTATTTTAATTCAAATTCTTGGTGGGATTTTATTATCCTAGATTTGATGTTGGCTTGTAGTGTTGTAATTTCAGGAAATTAAGCATAAACAAGTATAAATATAAGGTTATTTCACATAATTTCTCCTAACAAGCAATCTAGTAATCTAAGCAATTTTCATGAGAGAAATTCTATGAGATCAAGAGAATTCAAGAGAAAATCGTCAAGCATTTGGAGAAAAATTCAAGATTCAAGCATCATGTCAAAGTCTTCATGTATCATGTGTATTTTTGAGTTAACATTTGTGATGTAGGTTTCATAATTCAATCAAGCATTCAAGTAGAATATTTAAGCATTCAATCAAGATTCAAGGTCAAAATTCATGCTAGCCATTTCACACAAGTTTGTAGCATACATTTCAAGGTTTTAGTGAGTTGCAACATTACATTTTTTCATTCATCATTCCTTCATGCTTTTCTATTTCATTTCAAGGTTTAATTACCAAAATAGGGTTTGACCAAGGTAAACCCCTATCCATAACAATAAAAAAATTTCCCTCTTGATGTGTGTTTGCAGATTTAGGTGAATTGAAGCTTGAAGATCCTTTGAAGACAAAGTTACAAAAAGTTGTCAAAGTTGTCAAGTTGTCATCTTTACATAAAATCACCTACATGCCATAATTCAGACTTTTGAACTTGAAGATTGGACAAGAAAAAAGCTACAGAAGATTACTAGAGACTACAAAAATATCATTCAAACCCTATTAATGGGACTAAATCACCCCTATGGGTGTATGAGTCCTGATATATCCCTTTTTGGCATATTTTTGTAGATCCTGCTCAGTCACCAGAAGATTCTAGATTCTGCCTAGAATCTTGTAGCAAGACTAAATGACCCAACTTGGCTAATTAATCTTAGTGCAATTTGAGATAGTAATTTCTAAGGTTTACAGACCTTGTTTTGGCCTCTCCACTCCTCTAGGTGCTTTTCTACTTTTTTTTTATCAATTTGATTTCATGTCTTAAGTTTCTAGGGTTTTGTGCATGATTGTTTGCATTTCTCCTTTGAAGCTTCATTTAATGGAGAACCCCTATCTAATCACACAATGAAACCCCTATTCCATCCCTCAATCGAGTCACTTGGCTGAGGGATCTGGGTTCCTAATGAATGAAAGTGTGAAATAGGTCCTAGTTCCATCTTCCAAAAGGTGGAACACCTCATTTCCCTTTTATTCATTTTGGTGAACCCGAACATTGGACCCTTGAATTTATGATTTTGAGAACCTTGTAGTCCTAGATCTAGATTGCATTCACTTTCCATTAGATTTACATTAGTTGAATTTCATTTAGGACTTCTAAATATTGCATTAGTGAAAAGTGTATATAGGTTGCATTTTTGCATTTTGCATTATTAAATTTCATTGGAAACCTATAATTGCAAACAATCATTAAACATGCAACTTGGGAACCTTACAATCAACTCAAAATTTATTGAATCTAGTTTAAAAACCTTAATCTGGGACTCATTCGCCCACCTAGGCAATTTAGTCCCTGAATAGGTCTTTTCTCCAATTTTTTGGGGATTTTGTGCTCTCTATTTTTCACTATTTAAACCTTCCAAGAAACCTAACTGGGACTCATATTCCAATTTGGGTGAATGACTCCTTGGATGCCTACAAAAACTAGCTTTTTGAGCTTTCTGGTGATTTTATGTACTTCCTAGGCTTGTTGGTAATGTATAGTATGAGTCTGGAAATTTTTAGAAACTTCTATTTTATGAATCTAGGTGAAAAAAATCCATTTAGTGTAGTCATTTTTAAATAATTTCAAATATCATTTCAATAGTGAAAACCATCAAATTTTTTAAACAATTGTTTATATTTTGAATCATTGCATAAGTTGAATAGATTACTTTACAATGTTAGTATCTTTCTTTTCCAAATTTGCAAAGAAAAATCTCATTAACAAGAATATTAGTCATTCCTCCAATGTATTTTCTAGTTATGAGAGTATCTTAGTGCAAGAGAGTGAAAATGTTGACACATTCCTTAATTCCACACCCCCTCATATCTCTCCTATTTTTGGGAATGATGTGATTGAAGAAGATGCAAGCATAGACAATCACGATAATAATAGTTTCTCTTCTCCCAATACCTCTCCTACTTGTGACAAAGGTATTTTGGTGTTATAAGATACACCCATTGAGAATCATGACAAGGTTGAAAGCTCCTCTTCTATAAAATCTCCTATATTGGAAGATATTATGACACAAGAGAATGAGAACATAGAAACATTTCTAACCATCACCTTACCTAGTCTCATTCATCTCTTGCTTGTGAGAATGTTTTAGTGGAAGAGGATTAAATCATAGATAAACATGAAAATCACATTTTTTCTTCTCCTAATATCTTTCTTATTTGTGAAGAAGATAGTTTTTTGTTAGAAGATACACTCATTAAGAGTCATGAGAATCTTTTTTCTCCCTCTCCTAATGCTTCTCCCACTTGGAAACATCTAATTGAAAAAAAGGATCCAATCAATCATAATTGTTCTTCTCTTCATGCCTCCCCTACTTGTGATGAAGTTACCTTACAAAACCTAACTATGGAATGTGATCAACATCTTGTTTGCTCTTCTTTCAAAAACTCTCCTACTAGAGTAGATACCATGGTACAAGAGAATGATAGAATTGATGCATTCCTTTCAAACAATAGTAATGTGTCTTGATTTGATGAAAATGATGTAACCTTAAACTCTCCTTCTCTAAAAGATCATCACAATAAGGATGACTCTTTTGAGGTTATGCACATTAGATATCCCTTGAAGTGATCTCCTAAACTAGTTCTTATCCTTTATCCACCCTCACAACAACCACAGGTTCAAAATAAAACCATGCTTATCTTAGAACCACCTAAAAGGCATCTTGATAATGATAATTTTTGTCTCCTAATAGTGCACCCTTGTTGAGTAAACTCAACCTACTAGTGAAGCAATGGAAAGCTTCCCTAATTGTGGTCTCAAATTTTGGAAGCTAACCTCTAGAGTAAGCTAGCTCTTATGGTACTCACCTAAAATTAACTAAACTAATTTTTTTGCTAGGAAAAGGGTAAGAAGGAAATATAAAAATGAAAACTATCTCCTAAGGTGATGCACCAAAATCATTATCTAAAATTTGTATAGCTGCTTTTACACACTGTTTAAATCAACAAAAAGCTTCTACATGCACAACTCAAGACTTATATGCTTTTGCATTAGTGTTTCATAAGAAGATTACAACACTCACAATCCTAGAAGGAAGACATACACTCTTCACAACTTGAACTACTTGCATTCCAACACAACTTAAAACCTACAAACATACATTTTTCTTCTGCATAAAGGTGCTAACAATGAGACACAACAACAAGGATCACATGTATCACGAGAAAAATTCTTAACTTTATTGATCTCCAAAGGTGTAATACTACTATACATGTTTGTAAAAGAGTCACAATGTTGTCTCCTGCTGAAAGAACTCCAAAATGAGTTACAATGTAGCATGAGAATGAAAAGAACCAACTTCAAAAATGAAGTTTGAAGTTACTTTATGATTTTTCAAGTAGCTCCACAAAGATAGGGACTTCAACCTCCCTTGGTCGTGCACAACAATAAAGCCTATTTTTTAGCCACTCAACAGACTCCAAAAAGGCTTTAAAATGAAGAAAAAGTCAAGGCCTGACCTCTCCTACCATAAAGGCACTTAAAATTGCTTCTATATGCTCTTAATTCCCTCCAAAACCAGGTCAAAACAACCCCTACATTTTCTCCACTTGTTGGATAACTTCCCAAACCTCTTCCTAGATGCTTGGAATTGCTCTTAAATCCTCAAACTACCCCTGGGTATGTGCAGGATCATGATGGGCCAAAAAGTGCCAATATGATGGGTATTAGGCTGATGACTATTTTTTTACCCAAAATTGATGAAATGAAAAGGGTTTTTAAAGGATATTCTCATCTTTCCACCAATATAACTTATGTTTTACTATGAATTTAATAAGTAATTATTATTCATTTTCTATTCAAATTATGACTAAAGTCCTAATTGATAGGCTAATTGAAAAACATCTATAGCTTTCAAATGGTATCACATTTTTTGAATCCAAAACATGTGTCACATTCTATGCTTTACATACTATAGGATTAAAAAAATAACAATTTAATTTCATGAAGTTTTGACCAAGTTAAGGTGGTCAGACATACGAGTTTTTATATTTTTAAAAAAATTGTAATAAAAAATTCATAATTAATTATTTACTTGGAAAAAAATTACAAAAAAATATGCATCACATCGGGGCATGAGTCCTCTACTTATATCTAAAATATTATAAAAAAAATATTATCATTTTATTGTGGCTAGGTGGTTAGACAGACACCTACTTCTTATTTTTTCCCTCGAAATTTAAGTGCTATTGCATTGAAATTTCAAATTTTCACCAAATAGATTTTTTCTTTTTTAAAAAATCTAGTAGTTTAGAAACTACATTCAATTTGCTATAGATTCCATTCTTACATATTTTTGAAATAATATAGATAACTTATTCAAATTTTTACGTCAAGTTGCCTAACTCTGATTTTTCTAAATTTTTTGCCACTTAAGGGACTGTGTTTTCCATGATGATCTTGCACATACCCCCCTTTGACCATATCTTGAAACAACACCTCTTTAGCTTTGCACTTAAATAACACTTATCAAAGTGATTCATAATTTATCACTTCAATAATACTTTATATTTTAAATTTGATGCAAAAATAAAGGCATCCGACTCGACCATGTTTTGGGAATCAATGCAAAGGGGGCATTTGACTAGACTTTGCAAACTATGCAAAAGATAAGCACAAGGAATTTGAATATATAACATGGGGCATTAATGCATATTGAAAATATTTAAAAGAAAGGCAAAAAATATAATTTTTTTATTGACCAATTTAGGGAAAAAGAACCCTAAAGAATCCCATGGCCACACACTACATTTTATTTCATTTCACTTTGCATACTCTAGGAACTTTGAGCCACCAACAGAGGGTTTCAACTTGGAAATTCATGCAGGTCTCTAGAAATCACATGGAGAACTCATGCTCAACCTGCGTGAGGTATTCCTTTATTTGCAAAAGGAGAATGCATTTCCATCATTGTTTGTGAATAAAATGTTGTTTTCATGCACTTGAAACCCTATTTTGGTAACTTTGTCCCTTAATGATGTCTCACTGTGAAATGTTATCTTGTACTCTTGAATCATTTACAAGGTCTAAGACTTAATGACTTTGATGATCACTATCTTTATAATTCTCCATTAAAACACTTTCTTATCATTTCTACATGTTGAACTCCTCTATAGGTTACATTTTTCCTTAACCTTTTGATACTCTAGAGACACTACATGATTGTCTCCCTACTGAGCTACTTCTATCTTTGAACACTGTCACATGTGATTATCTCTACAATGCCTTTGTGGCTAATGTTCCTTGACTGTAATTTAACTACTCATTTTCATTGTATCAATCATGCTCTATATTCACACATTCATTGAATTTTTATTGATATTATATAAAATGTATGAGCTTTAAGGCCTTTTTGAATGCCATCTTCTTCATGTTTCATTATAATCTGCTACTCTTATTCTTTCATGTGACTATCATAAGTTGTCATTATGACTATGCATCTTTTAAATATATCTTTTATGAAATTACTTGAATCTCACACCAACTTTAGGTTTTGACAGCAAACCAACTATGTTTGACAATATCAATCAAGTTAAAAATTATGAGCACATACTATGTATGCAATAACTACCAACATCTTCATCACTTTCTCTATGATAATTGATAGTCCCACCAACATCTTCCACTTTTAAACTTCCTTCTCACTTATATGATCATTTGGGACTATCCTTACTTTAATATTCATCTTTGCATGATGACTGTGTGCATTGAATTGTCATGGCTTTGCCACTGTAAGTTTATTGAAGAATTTTCATGACTTTCTTTGGCATGTAAGTGACTATTGTGACCTAAAATCACTTCCATTGATGAAAATTACACCTCATCACTCTCAAACAAAAGAGCACCATGCTGGGATCAACCCTTGTGGGAGCCCATTTTCCTTCACATGTTGTGATGTTAGTGCAAAGTAATCCAACAATGAAAATTGTACTTATACCCACACAATGAACAAACATGTTAGATAAAAACAATGAATCTAAAAGCTTCTAATGATGTTTTGAATCTTCTACTCATGGATCTTTGTAAAAATCTGCATACTTGATTAAATGCTTCATGAGAATATATTATATATCTACTAATTTTGACATATGAGGAGAATTTGATCTCTATCTCTAACACCATATGTTCAATCCCTTACAGGTATTTTTGGAGCAAGAAACGAAGGGAGATAGAGCTAAAGACACATCTGACCAACCTTAGGATTCATCATTAAGGAAATGACGGATCCATTTTATTTTCATGTTATTTTATTTCTCTAGATGTATAGTCTATTTTCTTCTGTTGTATTTGATCATTTGATCAGTCATTCTCATGGTTTGTTTAGGACACCATACATTTGTAATTATGAATAAAGACAACATTTTATGCAAAATTTGTGCAATATTTTCTCTGGTATACACTTGCATAACAAAACTGAAAGTTCATTTGATAGCATCTTTGTGAAATGATGAAAACTTTAGCAAAAATTATGTGTACCTTTTATCTTTAGTTGCAAATGTTGTTCCAACTCTACCTGATTGAGCTGAAAGAAAAATTAGGTAACATTTTTGGCAACATCTGCTAAATGATTGCCTACTAAGCATCCTAGACTAGTTGCCTAAACTTATCCATTGGACACAAAGTCAAAAGAAACCTGATAAGAATTAAGAAGCAGTCTTGCATACCACTGTAACTCATCCAAAATAGTGTATAACACCTTAAAATCTTATTCCACCTACCAAAATATTCAAAACAAACTGGCTAACTATGCAAAACAACACTTAGAGGAAATGAAAATGTACCTAAAGAAACTTATACTAACCTAAACTAATTGAGAAAGGGATTGCCTAAGCAAAACCATTGAATGATTCTTGAAAGTAGCTACCCTTTCTGAGCATCCTAGGCTACTTTTTATGCTTGTGAGTCAACCAAAAGAGATGGATAAAGGTGTAATAAACCTTTAACTGCTACAACACTTCTCCAAAACTGAAAACAAAAGCACTTACCCACCTAATTTGATTGGAAAACAAGTTTCCTTCAAGTGGATAAATAGACTGATTGTGCTTGTCTTGATGAACCTCTTGATGCTCAGGATCAATTATCATAGGAGGTGGTTTTCCTTTTTTCATCTCCACCCAATCTAGGTGTCTAATAGGGCATCCCATTGATATGACAAAGTCTGAACCGCCTTTGCTAGCCTATTGCTTTTGGACAACTGTCTCATTTCCCTGCTGATTGAAAAGACCTTAATCTTCTAGCTCACTTTGTATCATGGATTTCTCATCTTCTTTTCATTGGTGTTCCTCATAAATCTCCTCTTCATGAGATGCTAGATTGATGCACAAAGTTGAGCAAAAAACTTCTAACTCATCTAAAAAAATTGTCTTCTTCAATATATTATTTGCTTCTTTGAATACGAGGACTAATTTTAGGCTTAATGTATCTCTCTTCAAGCATTAATAAAACATAAAAATCATCCTCTTTGTGGAGCAAAAACTCTGATTTAGGGACTTGTTCAACTTGATGGGAAACTTCATGCATATCAATATGTACATCTCCCTGAATAGTGTTGGCTATGATTTCTTCTTCATGAGTTAGGATTTCAAATTCACCTTTGTCATCATACACCAACAACTCATCAAGATCTCCAACATCTTCTTGTTGCTTCAAATCCTCACCCTTGTCAACAAAACAAGGAAGCTCATCAAATGAGAAGATCAACTCTTCCTTCTGATCCCCATCCATTTTCCTTGCACCTTACTGTTCCAACAAATCACCCTCAACTTCTACTTACAAAAGTTTTGATTTTTTATTATTCACACCATTCATAGGCTCATAAATAGTAGATATTTATTTTTCTTCCTCATAACTAACCTCACAAGTTCCTTCCACTTGAGGAGGATCCTCAATCAATTTTGAGTCTTGTATTGAAAACAAAAACTCTTGTTTCACTACTAGCTTGAACTCCTCTTATTTGGAATGACCAAGTAGCTCCTCAAAAGACTTGGGGAGTGTTGATAGAGGATTGGGTATTATAGGAGGCTTTGGTAACTCTTGAGGAAGAGAAGAAGTTATTTGCTTGAAGCTTGGGATTGTTAACACATTCTCTTCCAACTTAGCAATTTCATCATAGCTTTCCATGCTAGATTCAACTAGTAAGGGGATTTGAAAGGGTTGGAAATGGGAGATAGGGGACTGAATTTGCACATGTCTATAATCTAGTAATAGAGAAGGAGCTCTAAAACTTGGAAATTTGGAAATAGAAGCTTTTTCAAAGGATTCAAGAGGTTTACCTTGTATGAAACTTGAGAATTTAAACTTGAAAGATTCCTCTTCATAGGTTGAATCAAAGTTCTAAGAGGAGCTGGTTTAAAACTAGAAATGCAAGTAGTTGAATTGGTTTCATACCTTTGGACTTGTGAAAGCAAGTATTTTATTTGCTCTTCTTTGGCTGCAACCTGTCTAGTAAGAATCTCTTCTTCATACCTTTGTTCCTCCACCTCTTGTTGATGAATATGAGCTTGATTAGCAAACTCTTCTTGTTGCATATTATACTCCTCTTTGGTGACAGTTTCTAATTTCCTTTGCAATTCTAACACTATCTCCCTGATACTCATGTTGTTAGCATCTTGAGGCTGATTTAAAGAGTAGTCATGCTGGTTATGAGCAAAATGATCTTCTTGTAAATTATTGTAGGCATGTATATGTTGATAGGAAGGTTGAGCAGGGGTGGGAGGGTGGAAAGCATGATAAGAGTGCAGATATCTTGCTGTGACAGAGTTATTTGGGATAAAACTAGCAAGGTTCTCAATCTGATATGGTTGGTAAGAAGGTATACAAACTATTGTTTGGTAAAAAGGAGGAGAAGAAACATAGTCTCCATGGTAACCTGACATATTAAGGCATCCAAATGAGCTAGAAGTTCATAGAAAATTCCTTTAAAACAAGAAAAATCAGATCTGATTCAGAAATACATGCACATACCAACCGAGACACCATGATATTTGATAACTTCCAACAAAGGAAATAAGCATGAAAATCACCAAGAATTAATTCTTGGTATCATTGGAGCACTTGCACTATTGAAACTAGTTGGTTCTTCACTTTTAGAGTTGCCAAGTGTGGGAAATATGCCTCCAAAGGCTGATATTGCCGATATACACACCAAACATCAACAATGAAAAGATAACTTATGTACTATTATAGTCCAATCAATTCCACCAAGCATGCCAAAAATTGTTGTCTCCTAATAGTGCACCCTTTTTGAGTAAACTCAGCCTACTGGTGAAACATTGGAAAGCTTCCCTGATTGTGGGCTTAGATCTTGGAAGCTAACCTCCAAAGTAAGTTGGCTCTTATGGTACTCACATAAAAATAACTAAACTAATGTTTTTGTTGGGAAAAGGGTAAGAAGGAAATATAAAAATGAAAACTATCTCCTAAGGTGATGAAACAAAATCATTCTCTAAAATTTGCATAGCTTCTTTTACACACAGTTTAAATCAACAAAAAGCTTTTATAAGCACAACTCAAGACCTATATGCTTTTGCATCAATGTTTCATAAGAAGATTATAACACTTACAATCCTAGAAGGATAGCATACACTCTTCACAACTTGAACTAATTGCATTCCAAAACAACTTACAACTTGCAAACATACATTTGTCTTCTGCATAAAGGTGCTAACAATGAGACATGACAACAAGGATCACATGTATTGCAAGAAAATTGCATCAATCATTTAAACACACACAATAAAATAGATTCTAAGAAAGAAAAATTGCTTAACTTTATTGATCTCCAAAGGTGTAATACTGCTATACATGTCTATAAAAAAGTTACAATGTTGTCTCTTGCTGAAAAAAACTCCAAAATGAGTTACAATGTAGCATGAGAATGAAAAGAACTAACTTCAAAAATGAAGTTTGAAGTTACTTTATTCTTTTCCAAGTAGCTCCACAAAGATAGGGACTTCAACCTCCCCTGGTCATGCACAACAATAAAGCCTATTTTTTAGCCCCTCAAAAGACTCCAAAAAGGCTTTAAAATGAAGAAAAGGTCAAGGCTTGACCTCTCCTACCACAAAGGCACTTAAAAATGCTTCTAGATTCTCTTGATTCCCTCCAAAACTAAGTCAAAAACAAACCCTACATTCTCTCCATGTGTTGGATAACTTCCCAAACCTCTTCCTAGATGCTTGGCATTGCTCTTAAATCCTCAAACTACCCCCTTTGACAATATCTTGAAACAATGACTCTTTTGCTTTGCACTTAAATAACACTTATCAAAGTGATTCATATTTATCACTTCAATAATGCTTTTACATTTCAAATTTGGTGCAGAAATAAAGGCCTCTGACTTGACCATGTTTTGGGAATTAATGCAAAGGGGACATTTGACTAGACTTTTCAAAATATGCAAAAGATAAGCACAAGGAATTTGAATACATAACATGGGGCATTAATTCATGTTGAAAATATTTAAAACATATGCAAAAAATAACATTTGTTTGTCGGCCAATTTAGGGAAAAAGAACCTTAAAGAATCCTGTGGCCACACACTCCATTTTATTTCATTTCACTTTGCATACTCTGGAAACTTTGAGCCGCCAATAGAGGGTTTCAACTAGGACATTCGTGGAGGTTTATGGTGATCACATGGAGAACTCATGTTCAACTTGTGCAAGGTATTCCTTTATTTGCAAAAAGAGAAAGCATTTCCATTATTGTTTAGGAATAAAATGTTGTTTTCATGCACTTGAAACCCTATTTTTTAACTATGTCCCTCAGTGATGTTGTCTCACTATGAAATTTTATCCTATACTCTTGAATCATTTACAAGGTCTAAGACTTAACAACTTTGATGATCATTATCTTTTTAATTCTCTATTAAAACACTTTCTTATCATTTCTGCATGTTGAACTCCTCTATAGGTTGCATTTTTCCTTAACCTTTTGATACTCCATAGACACCACATGATTGTCTCCCTATTAAGCTACTTCTTTCTTTGAACACTGTCACATGTGACTATCTCTGCAATGCCTTTATGGCTGTTGTTCTTTGATTGTAATTTAACTACTCACTGTCATCGTATCAATCATGCTCTATATTCACACATTCACTGAGTTTTTATTGATATTATATAAAATGTATGAGCTTTAAGGCCTTGCAGAATGCTATCTACTTCATGTATCATTCTAATCTGTTGCTCTTAGTATTTCATGTGATTGTAATAAGTTGTCATTATGACTGTGCATCTTTTAAATCTATCCTTTATGAAATTATCTGAATCTCAAACCAGCCGCAGGTTCTTACAATAGACCAACTGAGGTTGACAATATATATCAATTTGAAAATTATGAGCACAAACTATGTAAGCAATAGCCATCAACATATTCAACACTTTCTCTGTGATAATTGATAGTCTCACAAACATCTTCCACTTTTAAATTTCCTTCTCACTTATATGATCATTTGGGACTGTCCTTGTGCTTTTGGAAAAGCTAACTTTAATATATGTCTTTTCATGATGATTGTGCGCATTTAATTGTCATGGTTTTACCACCATAGCTTTATTAAAGAATTTTCATGACTTTTCTTGGCATGTAAGTGACTGTTGCGACCTAAAATCACTTCTATTGATGAAAATTACAACTCATATCCCTCTCAAACAAAAGAGCAACATGTTGGGCTCAACCCTTGTGGGAGCCCATTTTCCTCCACATGTTGTGATGTTAGTGCAAAGTAATCCAACAATGAAAATTGTACCTATAACTGCATAGTGAACAAACATGTTAGATAAAAAAAATGAAGATAAAAGCTTCCAATGATGCTTTGAATCTTCTACTCCTAGAACTTTGTAAAAATCTACATACTTGATTAAATGCTTCATGAGAATAGATTATATATTTCCTAATTTTGGCATATGAGGAGAATTTGATCCCGAGCTCTAAAACCATCTATTGAATCCCTTATAGGTATTTTTGGAGCAACAAACGAAGGGAGCTAGAGCTGAAGACACATTTGACCAACCTTAGGATTCATCATTTAGGAAATGATGGATCCATCTTCTTTTCATATTCTTTTTTTTCATCAAATGTATAGTCTATTTCCTTATGTTGCATTTGATCATTTGATCAACTATTCCCACGGATTTTGTGGGACACCATACATTTGTAATTATGAATAAAGACAACATTTTATGCAAAACATATGCAATATTTTCTCTTATACACTTGTATAAAAAAACTAAAACTTCATTTGATAGTGTGTGAACCCCAACCTTGGTACCTACAAAAAAACAAGAGTAAACAAGTTAGACAAGTGATTGCAAGCCAAAACAACGATTCCCCATGAAATCCATTTACAGCTTCAAACTAGGAATGAAAATAACAAAAAACACAATGAAAATGATAAAACAAAGATTAAATCCTAATGAGATGTGCAAACTCATGATCCCATGGGGGAATTGGTGCCAATTTGATGTGAAAATTGGCCCTTTCCCAATTCCTATGATGAAATATTGATATGTTGAAGATGATATTGATCCACTTTGATGAAAGATGAGAACTCCAAGCCAAATCTGCAAAAAACCTAGCTAAGAATTCAATGATGGATGGAAATGGCTAAATATTTTAGCATAATAACTTTGCAATATTTGTGGATGATCAAATGAGGATATGAGCTCTTTATTTATAGGATTTTAAGATGGATGAATGTCCAAATTTGAGAAATGTGGGACTAACATTCATCCAATGATGTGATGCCACTTGTCAAGCTATGAATGGATGAAGGATATGCAAAATTTGGGGTTTGTGCCAATAAATGCATAATATTTAAAATTCAAATTTGTTGAAATGACATGCAAGAGGGAAGGGAAAATGTAATAAATGCTACTTGGCTCAAGGAAAAGGACATGTAAGATGAATTTATTGCCTTATTGGATGTACATGTTCACTTGGAATTTTTGAATTCAAATTGAGAGAATATTCCAAAAGATGCCTTGTGAGGAAAATAGAGATTTAATGAATTAAATCTATTTTCATGTACAACTTACATTATCTAGAGGATGTGACATGAAATGAGACTAAATTAATCAAGGGTTAATTAATTTAATGAGAGAGGTTAGATGATGTGACTTATTTGACTTAGATTTATGGATTTATTTAAATCAAATAAGAGAGGAATATGATAAGAGACTAATTAAATAAGAATTTTGATTTATTTAATTAAAAGGGATGGTGCTAGATTAAATCAAATAAGGTTTTAATTTATTTAATTTAATGGATAGACTTTAGAGATTTAATCAAATAAATTGATTATTTAATTAAATAGGGATAATTAGATCAGATGGATTGATTTAATTAACAAAAGAGATTGACTTGATTAGATAAAATGATTTATTTATTCAAGAGAGGAATATTGATGAATTTAATCAGATAGGGGGAATTTGATTAAATGGTTAGACCGAGGAATGATTCAGGAAGAAACGATGTTAGTAAGTTAGGATCAGATGCATGATATCAATGAGTATATCTTACGTGTCTACATTTTGCCCCTCTTTGAAGCAATGCACTTGTTGCGTTGGTTCAAAGAATGAACAATCTTGATCAGAAAATTTTTTTTGATATTTAAAAACTTGCCCCACTGTTGCATGGCGAGAGAAAAAATGCCATTATAATGCCCCCTCGAGAGATCAGATGGAAAATTTTAATATTTTGGGTGATCTCGTGAAAAAAGGTGACAAAGTGCCCGACAGATTTGAAAGGTGTCCGGGAGGCTAAAAACGTGTCTAAAAGCAATAAAATGATGAAAAACAAGCCTCAAATGGATAAAAATAGGTTCGGGGGTCCAAAACCCTAGCAGGACAACCATTTAGGGTTAAAAAACCCTAATTTTTAGGCTTAAAAGGGGCTCGAGGGGTCACTTTCAAGTCTTTTTCACACACCTCCACTAGCAAAGTTGACATTTGAGCTCTGACTCTCTAGCGATATGGTGCAATGACAACTTCCCCTGCACATCACTGATCGAGTTCAGACATACCAGCAGCCACCTAGCATCGGGGCACCAATATGTGACCCTTACCCTAGCTTAATTTTTTCATTTAATGTTGCAATTAATGCTTTAAAAGGGGAGCTCACCTCCAGCAGTGCTATATAGTGCTGCTTGGCATTTAAACTGCACCGCACAGTGCCGTTTTGCACCATAGTGGTGCTATTTTGTGCCGCAGTGGTGCAGTTTGGAGTTTAGAAACTCTGACGCTGGGCTCGAGCTTGGCGGGTCGGTTTGGGTAAAGTGTGCGGCGGCGACACCCTTTTCATGCAAACTACGACGCTGGAGGAGAAATTGTGCCGCGGTGGTGCCATTTTGCAATTTTTATGGCTCGAGCGTCGAATTTTGAGTAAAATCAAACTGCGATGCCATCACAAACTGTGCCGCTAGGGACATTCTTGGAGCATTTGACTAGGAATTTTACAAAAATTTTAACATGTTGACCTTCCTTGATGCAGGATGAGGCGAGGGAATTCTACTCTCAGGAGCACCGGTCGTGATATTTGGCGAGCGTCTTACGGGACTTGAGCAACCGGGACCAGGATCGACTAGGAGTTGCGGGATTATGGCATATTACATATGCGGCACCTGTGCACACCCATCTAGGGATGTTATCAGTGCTAGCCGAGAGGTGGTACAATGAGACATCGTTGTTTCATCTCCCCACTGGCGAGGCCACCGTCACTCTGGAGGATGTTTGGCACATTCTACAATTGCCTATTCATGGTCGATGAGTGATCTTTGTTATGGACGAGGGACGTGAGTCCTACATCAAAGTCCTCGCTACATGGGACATTATCTACTATGAGGGACAGATTGAGCTCGAGCGGTACAGGGTTATAGCACCTCCCTACCGCTGGGCAGTTACAACTATCATTTCGGGTCTAGTTGCCCTAGATAGACGAGGGTGGTATTTCAGTCCTGGCTGGGGGTATTGCTGGGAGAGGATGGTCTGAGACAAGCCGGTTCGCTTTGCATGGGGGCCTGTACTTCTCACCACACTCTATAGAGATTTACATGAGTACGTATACATGGACAACCGAGCGTTGGGGGCTGGAGTGACCTTAATTAATGTCTGGGCATGGGAGCACATTTTTGTGCTACGTCCATGTGTTGTTCCAGTTCTGATGGGGGTAGACGATGCCCTCATGGCATGATATAGAGGCGGTGTGTCTTTTACACACACTATGGAGCACGAGATGCCCTACTAGAGGCAGGTCCTGACGAGATGCTAGTTTTCACTTGGCGTCCATACCTTGGTTAGCCTGGATGGGTCGATGATGCCGATCAGTGCTTTTATTATTGCTAGGACCGATATATGTAGGTGCGGGAGCATACCATGATCGAGAGGTACCTACCTGGGCACGTGCAACATTAGTTTGGAGAGTCGCAGGATCGACCTAATGACAACTACATAGCTATCTTTGCACGCAGCATGACACAGGTGTCATGGGGTCATGGTATTCCTACCTCCATGGCAGTTGACAGCTTCAGGAACTTAGTAGCCCGACCGTGGGCTTATGATCAGGGCTTAGCAGACCTGGGCACCACTCAGGCTTACAGAGACTGGTTCTGACCTCCACTTCGGTTGACCATTCCAGGTGAGGTCTAGATGTGCGCAGGGTCAGAGGCCGAGGGAGAGGATGAGGGTGAGGACCGAGGGTTGATATTCGATAGGATCCACCAAGTGTGCCCCCAATCCCTCCAGGTAACGGGGATGTTCACATGTAGGATCAGCAGTAGGAGCCACTGTGAGGCAAGGATCAGCTTTGGGTGCAGCCACATGTGCAGCCACAGGGACAGGCAGACGGTCAAGATGCACTGATTGCATAGCTATAGGCCTAGGTTCAGGCCGTGACAGTCGAGAGAGATTAGGCGAGGGCTAAGAGAGAGTAGCTCAGAGCAGAGAGAGATCAGGTTGTGCAGCAGAGACAGGCTACAGAGCTACAGGCAGCCATTGAGCTAGGCCGTAGGCAGCAGATCAAGAGTATGATAGCCTCCTCCTCCCAGGGTACAGTGCCAGTGCGATCTTACAGGGATGCCATCTGAGAGATAGAGTACTACCGACAGGCTTATCATGATACCATTCCTAGAGCAGATTGGGTCCCATAGTACTTAGAGTGGGCTAGCCAGAGACCACCAGAGCATCACGGTGACAGGGGCGAGGGTAGCATTCACAGAGATCAAGCTTGATCCAGATGATATCATACATTTTGTGCCTTATGGGCTCATTTTTGATAGCCTGATGGGCATTTTGTACCAATTGACACACATGTATAATGATCTGATTTATTCTTTGTACTATGACAGTGACATTATTGATGATATAAATATATGAGCTGATTATGATTTTGATATGATGCACTATGCTCTCTTTTATGTATGGATGGTTTATTTCTATATGCTTTGCAATGATATTTCTATGGATGCATTTATTTCTAATGATGTATGCGTTATGATTATGACTAACATATCTTATATTATGCTAACCTATGATATGATGTGCAATGATGTTATCTATATGATGATCTATTTTATGCCAATGCAATATGTGATATGGATTTTAATATGTAAAATGATATGATCTATGGTATATGCAATAATGTGTGGAATATGCTTATATATGAGATGATTTATGAATGGATGTAATATGAATGCAATGGTCATGAGATGATGCAAATGAAAAGGTGTTAATGCATAATGAGATGGTTTTATGAGATGCAATAAATAATGATGTATGTGATGCAATGATATGTAATGTGAATGTAAAGTGGTGAGATGATGTCATTATTGTTATGCCAACATGTATGCCTAATGGATTAAATTCTTATATACCTATTGTTTATGATTATGCAAAAATGATTATGGAATGCTTTTGTTCATGCTTATGTGATGATTTAGATGGTAATATGAAATGGTTGTGAAATGCAAATGAATGCTATGCGATGCAATGTAATGGGTGAAATGCAATGACATGGATGCACCTATCTATGAAGAATTTTTATAATAACCTATTTATATGATGCAATGCGTATGTTTCTTATAGGATATGCTTATGCAATATGCTAATGATTTGTGGATGCAGGATTGATGATGATGATGGTGATGATGATCAACTATCATAGTACCTTGTTAGTGCGGTTAGTAAGAAAAGAAGAAGTCATTTCAACAAGACACAAGATGGTGCAAATGATGATGATGATGATGATGATTACTTGCCGAGGAATTGGGATTTTCAAAGGGCCAAATTTTATTATGTTTGATATCACACATGGTACGATGCATCAAGCTATAGAAAAATAGGATGGCATTGTACCTAGTGTGATGGACTTTGACTTGACAATCAGATAGGAGTATTCTTGTTCACACTTGGCATATGAAAACCTTGCTAGGATGCACTTCAGAAATTTCAGACACCTCGGACCAAAACACGGAAACGTATTACCAATCAATGCAATAGTCAACAAGTTTCCCTTGACCTCTTCTATACATACCTAACAAAGCAAGTATTCGTCGAGGTTATATTACAAGAACGTCCAACAAGCACAACAAACAAAAGATAATGATCATTGCCCCATTCCTATTTCTCTAAATCCTCTATTTTTAGGATATCATCAAGACGTCTTTGGAATGAGCGCAAATAAGATAAGTCCAAAGATAAAAACCAAGTAAACAAACAAACTGATGCTCTTCAATACCACTAACAGAAAGAGGATGTGTTTTCTAAGGATGATAACTGAAACTTATTGCCAAAAGATAATGCCCATTGTAGGAAGGATTCATCCTAGGACATGTTAGTGGATGGCGGCACGTCATTTCATTTATCCAAAGTGTTCTAAAGGATGATTGATATGGGACCAATTCAAATGATGAGTTACCAATATGAAGAGGTAACCAACTTGCTTACGCACCGACTTAGACTTAAGACTGGACGTTTGGAGTTTTACTTTTTTTTTAAGCTGCTAGACTTGCTTCTAACTGTTTCACCAAAGTTTTGAAGATGACGATCAGTTTATTAGGAGTGGTGATTATTGTGGGTGCAAGCGAGATGAGGCGGATGGATTTTTTCAAATATTTGGATGTTTTTGATGTTTTTCTATGTTTTGAGGCTATTTTTGGTATTTTTTCAAGATTTTGCAAATGTTTTGATTTTTTGATTTTCTAATGTTTTTGGGATTTTCTGAGATTTTGACCAAGAGACTAACCTAAAGACCTATCCTAGGGGCCTCAGGGGCTGATCAACAGATGAGCCTTACCTACCTTATACACGCAGAGACCGCATAGTTTCGACTGACGACTTGATCGATTTACAGATGAAGATATACATGATGAAATGTCAGTTTATTATGACGGACTCCTATAGGACTGACCTAAATGTCTCGGGGGATGATCAAAGATAAACCTTGCCTACATTCAAGCTCAGAGATGACATAGTTCGACAAGACAACTTTGTTTACGACTTCTGATATGACTTTTTGACCTATTTTTGGATTTTGATATGTTTTGATGTTTTTGGATTTTCTGATTTTTTGATGTTTTTGGATCTTCTGATTTTGAGGATTTTAAGATCATACACGAATCCGATATGATAAGAACATGCCCCCAGCGTGATGCAAAATACTACTCCGATAAAGGTAGGACAAACTGACCTTGAGGATGGGCCGAGTAGTACTAAGAGGGATCATGATACGAAAAGGACCAAGCTATGGTGCAGATGCGAGTGGATGAGTGATGGATGGAGACTGAATCACGATGGATGATGGAAGCGAAATGGAGGGATGATGCCAAACAAGCCATAAAGATCCTAGTGGATGGAAAGTGCTTATTTACACAAGGCTATTTTCTAGGTTTTCACCAAGGTACTTGTCCAAAGTGCCATCAAGTGGTTTTCACTATAAGACGCATTTCTCTTTACTATTTCTTTTGATCCTTTTTTGGATTTTTTTTGATTTTTTTCTTTTTTCATTTTTTTTTGTTGTTACCAAGACGCCTGTTTGCTAGGTTTTCACTGAAGTAACCCTTTTTTTAGGACATCTTCTGATTTTTGGATTTTTTTGGTTCTATACCTTGAAAGATTTAGGCATAAAACTTTTTGAGATGGGAGCTATTCATGGGCTCCTGCAGAGGTTCCCCTTTGGGTGTTGATAGTTGATATGCCCCTGATTTGTAACTTGTTGTGATGATGAAAGGTCCTAACCAATTAGGTTCGAACTTGCCTTTGCTTCTTGGGTTTGGGACATTCTTCTGATTTTCTTTTAAGACCAGTTCTCCGACTTGGAAAGTCATGCTTCTGATTTTCTTATTGTAACTCCTTTTGAGCCTATTCTGATAGACTTGTAAGTGATTTAAAGCATCTATCTGTCTCTCATCCAATAGCTCTAGCTCATTTAATCTTGATACTCTGTACTCTTCATCTGTGATGCGGTTTTGTAGTGATATCCTGAGGGATGGGAGATTGATCTCTATGGGAAGCACAACTTCTGATCCGTAGACCAAGGAGAAGGGGGTGGCGACGATGGGTGTGCGGATGTTGGTTCGATAAGCCCAAAGGGCGGGATTAAGCTATAGATGCCAGTCATGACCTATGTCATTGACTGTTTTCTTGAGGATTTTGAGGATGGTTTTCTTTGTAGCTTCTTCTTGGCCATTGCCTTGGGGATAGTACAGGGTGGAGAAGTGTTGTATTTTGAATTTCTCGAATAAGTCGTGAACCTCCTGGTTCTTGAATGGTGTCTCGTTATCTGAGATAATGGCTTGTGGGACCCCGTAACGACATATGAGATAGTTTAGGATGAATTTTGAGATATGCTTCCTAGTTATATACATCATGGGTATGGATTCCACCCACTTTGTGAAGTACTTAGTTGTAGTTATGATGAATTTGTGGCCATTGGATGAGGTGGGTGTGATTTTCCCAATGAGATCGAGTCCCTACTGCGAAAAGGGCCATGGTGTGATAATAGGATGAAGCTCTTGAGCTGGTGCATGGATGAGGTCCCCATGCTGCTAACATTATAGACATCTTTTAGCATGATCATGTGCTTCTCTTTCCATTATGGGCCAATAATACCCCATCCTCACCAGTTTCTTGGCTATGGTCATTCTACTCGAGTGTGAACCACAGATACCGTTGTGTACCTCAGTTAGAGTAGTTAATGCCTCCTCAGCATTTAAGCAGCGTAGCAAGGTACCTTCTATGCTTCTACGGTATAAGGTATCACCTAGGATGACAAATTTGGATTCCTTTTTAACAAAGGTTCATTTTAGGTTTGATGGTAGGTCAACGGGTATGACTCCTATTTTAATATATGTGTAGATGTCATAATACCAAGGATCGTCAAGACCAACAATTTCGCACATGAATTCTGATTCTGGTACCTCAAATGCGGGAACGAGAAGCTACTCAATCAAGAATTCATATTTTGGAACCTTGTGAGGGATGTTTAATAGGGATCCAATTGTTGCCATGGCATCTGATGCTCTGTTGTTGGTTCTAGGAATTTTCTCAAATGTTATTTCAATGAAAGATTCTTTGAGAGTCTCCACCAATTTCTTGTATGGAGTGAGCTTATCATCCTTAGTTTGATATTAATTATTGACTTGGTTTATGATCAATTGAGAGTCTCCGTAGACTTTGAGAGTGATGATGTTCCATTGCACTGCTATCCTGAGACCTATAGTCAAAGCCTCATATTCTGTGATGTTCTTAGTACAAGGAAATTCTAGTCTGTATGACCTTGGTATGTAGTCCCCTTGTGGGGAAATGAAGAAGACACCAGTGGACTGATCCATGTTGCATGTATGAGCCATCGAAATATAGTTTCCAGTGGTCAGCTATGTTGAGGTTAAAAATGGACTCATCTGGAAACTCTGAGACAAGAGGATTCTCAGAATAAATAGGTGCCTCTGCTAGTTGATCTGCAATAACTTGTCCCTTGATGGATTTATGCTCTACATACTCGATGTCATACTTTGATAGTATCATTACCCATTTTTCCATTATTCCTGTGAGTATTTCCTTTGATAAGAGATACTTGAGGGGGTCAATTTTGGCAATGAGCTTTATCTTGTGTGCCAACATGTAATGTTTGAATTTTTGGGATGCAAACACTACTACGAGGAAAGCTTTCTCGATGAATGAGTAGTTTAGCTCATGACCAACCATTGTCCTACTGATATAGTAGATGGCTCTCTTTGTTTCATTTTCATCATGCTGAGCTAGAAGAGCTCCAAGGGCTGCTGCTATTGCTGATACATATAAGATCAATGGCTTTCTTGGGATGGGTGGCATTAAAACTGGTGGTGTCAGTAGATATTCCTTGATTTTGATGAATGCTTCTTCACATTTTGTATCCCATTTGTACGCTACCCCCTTGTGGAGTAGGTGAGAATATGGATTCTGCTTATCTTCCAGTTGTGCTCTGAATCGTCAGATGGATTGAAGTCTGACTTGGAGACCTCTCATTTGTTTTAATGTCCTTGGTGCTTCCATCTTGAGGATTTCTTTTACCTTTGCCAGATCCACCTCAATACCCCTCATGGACACTATGTATCCTAGCAATTTACCTGATTGTACACCGAAGATGCACTTCTTGGGATTTAGTCTGACTTTGTATTCCTCCAGTCTGTCAAAGATGGCACTTAGGGTTGCTATATGATCTTGTCTTTTTCTTGACTTAGCTAGAATGTCATCGACATAGTCTTCGACTATTTTATGAATCATGTCATGGAATATCAATGTCATGGCCCTTTGATAGGTTGCTCCTGCATTCTTTAGGCCGAATGGCATCATGTTCCAGTAGTAGGTCCCCCATGGACAAGTGAAAGCCATTTTATGTTGATCTTCTTTTTCTATCATGATCTGGTTGTATCCTAAAAATTCATCCATTAGTGATAGCATCTAGTGTCCTGCTGTCATGTCTACTATCATGTCGATGTTAGGAAGTGGGAAATAATCCTTTGGACATGCCTTGTTCAAATCTTTGAAGTCCGTATAGATTCTGATGGCTCCATCAGGTTTTGAAATAGGTACCAAGTTTGATACCCATTCTGGATAATCGATTGGTTAGATAAATCCTACATCTAACAACTTTTTGAGCTCCATTTTGACCAATAAGGAAATTTGAGGATGCATTTTCTGAAGCTTTTGTTTGACTTGCTTTGCTTTTGGATACACTGCTAAGTGATGAACCATAGTCTCTGGATCAAGCCCTGGCATGTTAGCATAACTCCATGTGAATTTTATTTTCCTTTCCTTTAGGAATGCTGCTAGGAGTTCTTGCTCTTCTGATAATAGTGATTCCGCATAAAATGTGATATATGGGGTCTTCTCTATTCCTAGGTTGATAGGATTGCATTTTTCGGCCAAGACTGCTGACTTCTCTTGATGGATAGCTCTTAAAGGAAGATTGAATCCTTCATCCTCAGGCGCCTCAGAGAGGTTTTCACCATTGGATACGTCCTTTATTTTTACTATTGTCTTGCCAGAGAGTGCCACAATGTGGTTTTCACTTCAAGGACTTGGATATGATTCTTAATTTCTCACTTTTGCAACTGAAGGATTCAATTGTTTCCCCATAATATGCATGTTTGTCCAACTCCATTATAAACCTTTCCTTGTGATCTCCATCTGGAATGTTATCCCTCAATCCCATGAATTTTGAGAGCGCCTCATTGTTTTTGAATGTATCGAGAACTGGTGGTCCTCGTTGGTCATAGTTGATCAGTTGGGGGTACACTAAACAAATCTCATGATTTTGATGGTCTGTTTCAAAGGATAGGGTACTAATCACACACAGGGTGGTATCTTCAAATAACCTGGGTAGATTGGTCAAGTGATCCTCGTCATCGCTACTAATATAGGCCTCGGTTATAAAGTTATGTGTGTCTCTACCTGTGAATATTGGTGAGTGTACTTGTGCTAGTATTGGCCGAGGAGAAATATTAATCATTCTAACCGGAGGACTTCAGCCACGTATGGTTATTCTAGGAGGGCTACATTCAAGGCCAAGATTTGTTATGGGTCGTGTCTCTGGCATGATAGGTATTATGAGCCCATTGTCATTTTGTCCCAGTCTTTGATTTATGTCATAGCCCATTGCAAGCATCATTTGTAGGCCCTTGTCTCATCCATTGGTAAATTTGTTGCTGGTCTTTCATCATGATATAGCATGTGTGATGGATCTGCCTCAATAACCTCCTATCCAAGGTCTCCCCATCTTGTGAATTCAGGATAGTCTTCAGGAGACGTTTGTGACATGGAAGCTTGATTTTCTTATGGACGTCCATGTGATCGAGGATATTTTGGTAACTCTCCTATCACAAAAGCATTGTTGGGGAGCTTGTAGCATCCACAACTGTCCTCCTGAATGATGAGATTGATATCGGAGAAGGTGGGGATGGTGGGGATGGCGTGTGTCTCTATCGCAGAAGTGGACGCGAGAGTGGCGGGGTTGATGTATGGTGTGGATGGGCCCTCATCATTTTTGGGTACTTGGGGGATTTTGTAATACTTTGCTTCAATATTTTTGCAATATGAAAATGGTTCGGGATCTCCATGGATGGTAACCTCTTGTCCATTATGTGCAATTTTCACACATTGGTGGAAGGTTGATGCTATGGATTTCATCGCATGGATCCATGGGCGTCCCAAGAGGATATTAGATGGAAAGTCTAAGTCCAAGACCTAACAAGTGGTTTCCATGAGAGTTGGCCCTACTTGAATAGGGAGTTTAATCGTTCCTTGAGACACTCTTTCTTGGTCATCATATGCTCTTATTGTGATGCCCTTTCCTTTGTCGATGGAATCTTCTGATATTTTCAACTACTTAATGAGGCTAAGAGAAAAAATGTTCAAACCCGCACCTCCATCCATGAAGACCCTTTTGATTTTTCTCTTGTGTACTGAAAGTGTATGAATGAGGAAAACAAATAAATATACATCTACACTTCTAAATAAGAAATAATGGCAAAGATTCAAGAGAATTTAAACTAATTTAAATGCAGGAACCTCTGAAGCTGTCCTATTGCTCTCTAACTCTAAAGATTTCCTTAATCAAATTGCCCTCAGATTTTAGAAACTAATTGATTGCTAAAATGACACTTAGAGAATGAGAATTGAGCTAATTCTATTTCTATATGATTGATAATGCAAATCTACTGTAATGGCAACCATGACTGTAAACTATGAAATACTGAAGAAAGCTTGATGGATGCTTGACGGATTGATCCTAAAACTAGATTGCCTGAATGCTTGAATGCCTGGAAAACTTGCAAAGTAAGATTGCACAAAATAGGATCCTTTTCCTGTAGCCAGAAACCTATATTTATAGATTTCACGGCACACATTTGTGAAGGGGCACAGGATAAAAGGTTGGGATTTCTTCTGAGGAAATGTGTGGTGAGAGATGGAGACTCTTGAGATTTCCATGGAGATTGTTCCTCCCCACAAAAACATCAAGCCAAAGGATAGGAGAATATTTTCATGTGACAGCCTTTCAGGGCCATTCCCGTAAATGCACATGAGTTGGTTGTTGAAATATTTAATAAAACTGAATAGTTTTATTTTATTGTTGAGATTTGATGAGGTGGAGGTTTTTAGAAGATTTTAGGAATATTTTATTTGATTTATTCCCAAAATTAGAAGAAAATAGAATATTAATTTAAATAAACAAACTATAGGAGTTTTATTTATTAAATTAAATGTGAAAGAAGAGTGATTAATTAATTTAAACAAAGTATGTGAACTTTATTTAATTAATTTAAAGTAGATTAATATGATCTTTATAAATAGGAGAATTTGATTATAATAATAATTAAATAAAACAAAGGTATTAATTTTGCTTATTTAATTAAAATTAGAATAAAAGAAGAATTTAGAAGAAATAAATATGAACTATATAAATAAATAATTTTTATTTATTTAATAGTAGAGGAATAACAAATTAATTAATCAAATAAATGTATTTAATTAATTAGACCATTTTTAGGTGTATACATTTTTCCCCTCTTTGAAGTGATGTGTTTCCGCATTGCCTCAAAGAATGATTTTGCCTCAGCTGCCAGTATTGACGAAAAGTTAAAAATATGCCCCTAATTTGCCCCAGATGTTGAATTTTGAAATGATAGCGATATATGCCCCCACGGGAGATAAATTGATGAATTTTGAATTTTTTAATGATTTTTTTGAATTTGTATGATGATTTGATGATTTGATAATGATTCGATGAAGAAACAATTTATCTCCCAATAAAATTGTCCAAAACTACCCCTGCGATAGATAAGAATTACTTCCTCAGAAAGAAAAGTAAATAAATCCCACGAAAATCCCACAAAAAGAACCTATATAAGCTCAAAAGGTCATTTTCAAAAGCCATTTGTGCATTTGACTTAGTAAAAATTGTGATAGAGACCCTTCGAGTGCTAGGAGCAGCAGGATGTCGATCCCCTACCACACTCACCGACTCGAGCATGTGAGACATCACCAGAGTCCCGTTGATTATGGACCTCTGGTACGTACCCTGAAACCTCCTCATAATTCGTGCACATGATTTTTATTTCTTTTTTGTGTGTTTTTAGAGTTTTAGCGCCCAACCCAGCATGGAATAGCGCGTCGACGGCCTAACGTAGTGCATCGACTGTCTATTTTAGCATGCAAAAAATCTAGCGCGCCAACCAAGTTTGGTAGCGCCCCTGTACGATAGTTTAGCGCGTCAAAAAGAATAGCGCTTTGAGTAGATAGGTTAGTGTGCCGGAGGTCTGCTGTAGCGCCTCACCAAATGAGTGCCCAGGAACTCTGTGTTAGCGCGCTGACAAAATAGCATAGCGCCCAATAGTTTTAGTGCCCTGACTAAATCTTATAGCGCATCGGCCAGAAATCATAGCGCATTGATTTGAAAAAATAGATGGTAAACGATCTCATGATAAGCGAGATCCACTGATTGATTGATAATAATTACCCTCATGATAAGCAAGGAATAATTAAAAATTTGATAGAATGAACCTGATTGATAGATGAGGGTTCATTTTTTATAAATTGATCGTATGATAGATAAGCACATTTTTAGAAATTGATGACCTCATGATAGGTGAGGGTTAAAAGATTGTTTTACCCATAAGATTTGATCATTAGTTTGGATAAAATAAATGATGGTCAATATTCTGATGATAATGTATTGATCTGTAAAATGTTTCTATGATAACAAGAGAATTTAGATGTTGTCCAGTTGCGAGAGCAGTTCCCCTGGGCTTTTGATATGATACCATGACTTTCATCGGAGGAGAGACAGCATATTACTGATTGCGGTTTAGCATCATTATTGGACATGCCCCATATTAGACTTAATAGGGGTCTACTTACAACATTAGTAGAGTGGTGGCATAGCGACCACAACACCTTCCATTTACCTACTGGCGAGATGACCGTGACGCCAGAGGATGTATGGCATATCCTTCATATTCCCTTTGTTGGTGAGATTGTTGTCCATGATTCAGAGGAGCAGGGTGGGATAGATTCTATTCAGAGAGTTTTTCAGGATCCTCATAGTGTAGGAGTTTGGATCCCCTAGGTAGAGATGTATAATTCATATGCTCGACTTCCTTTAGTTTTGGCAGGCTTTATTGGTGGATTCCTTTGTCCTGATAAGAGGTCAAAGGGTCTATCTCTTGGATGGGGTCGGGTATTAGAGAGTATGGTGGTACACAGGATGAGATATGCTTGGGGCATGTGTATGCTTGCTCAGTTATATCATGATTTACACTGGATTGTGTACCTAGGAGGTAATAGTTTATCAGCAGGAGCTACACTTCTTCAAGTATGGGCATGGGAGCATATTGTTGTCACACATCTTGAGTCGATGTTATCGAGACTAGTGACAAGACCCTATGTGTTCCGTTACAGAGGCAGGCCTACCCAGCATATGATGGGTAAGCTAGATTATTGGAGACGGGTTCTTGATGATGTTGAGACAGTGACCTGGCATCCATATTTAGATTGTGATGACTGGGATGAGGATGATGTCGAGTTGGGATATTTTTCCGACTCGATGTATTTGATCAGGAAGAGCTCCAAGATTTTGGAGCGATTCCTGATTCGCCGTGTCTACAGGTAGTATGGGATTGTACAGTGTATGCCATAGGGAGTAGCCCACTATGGACGATGCCAGATAGATGCCAGTGATTGGGGTCCATGCTTACCTTATGAGGCACTTATTGAGGGTTATCATGATCTTCAGCCATTGGCATGGGATCTGAAGTGAGATATTGCAGAGGCACCCATTACTCCTGAATATGGACAGTATTTAGCTCTACACCCAACTCCTCGTATTACCATCCCAGATGAGCTAGCACCAGCAGCTGTAGGGGGTGGTCATGCTGGTCACAGACGGAGGAGAGAGGAGGATGTAGATGTTGATGTGGATGTGGAGGGTAGTGATGAGAGTGATAGTGATGATAGTGATGATGAAAGTGATGATGACAGTGGAGATGAGGGGAGACCGAGCATAGTAGGTACCTCAGAGTCTTTGACTAGTGCGCCTTGTAAGAGGCAGACAGTTGCTCCCTCTCTAGCAGAGGGATCAGAGGTTGCTGGTTTGCGTGTTGAGATTTTGACTTTATAGGGACAGCTAGCACAGGTGCATGGATTAGTAGCATAGACATAGGCCCAGATGCAGGCATGGCTAGCTACTGCACAGATGCAGATTACCTCTCTGATTGGTGAGAGAGATGAGGCCAGACAATCAGTAGAGCGAGCACAAGCTCAACTAGCAGGTGTACAAGCACAGTTGACCACCTTGCAGGCATAGATTACTGCCTTGACTACAAAGCGAGATACTGCCAGATAGGCAGCAAAGACAGAACAGGCTACTACAGAGAGATTGCAGAGAGTGGCCGATGGGACCTCTTTGGCAGATTACATGCGAGAGGCTATGCGGGCAGGTGCAGAGATTGAGTTCTACAGGAGCCGATATCATGAGATTTTCCCCCCAGAGCAAAGAGTCAGTTATGCCCAGTCCCACTCAAAGAGGACTCGTTCAAGGACATTGAGCAGAGGCATGACACAACCTCTCCCAAGAGATCTGAGGGATCTGAGAGATCCTGGGGCAGCCGGTGGTGGTGGTGATACTGGTGTGAGACCTGCTCCTTCTGGTGCGAGCACTACTTGAGATCATGTGTGTACCTTTTGATGTATTTCGCGAGATGTATACAGCCATTTTTTGATATGATGTTATCTTCATCCTTTTCATACTTCATTGTATACTTGACACTTGATGAGATATATATGTGTAGCAGGTTTGATTGATCTATGATGTGTTCTACATGATTTATGTGATGGATGCATTTTAATTCTTATGTTTTTGATGATTTATTATACTAGATGGGATAGATGCATTGATGATGATGTGATATTATATTGATGATGTATTTATTTTCTAATGAAATGCAATGTATGATATGTAAAATGAGATGTAAATGAATGATGAATGTATGATCTAATGAAATGCAATGTATGATATGTAAAATGAGATGTAAATGAATGATGTATGTATGATCTAATGAAATGCAATGTATGATATGTAAAATGAGATGTAAATGAATGATGTGTGTATGATCTAATGAAATGCAATGTATGATATGTAAAATGAGATGTAAATGAATGATGTATGTATGTTTTATTTGGGATGAAAAAATATACAATCTAGTGAATGAAGTTTAATATATAATGTTTATGAAATTTAATGGATGTATACAATGTATGTTGAATGTGAAATATGATAAGAATACTATAATGTATGATGAGATGTATTAATGAAATGTAATGTATTTGTGAAATATATGATGAAATTATAAAATTCCTTCTATATGTATGCAATGAATGATGATTTTGCAACTATATGGTAATAACAATGTGATGAGATGTAAATATGATAAATATATGAATGATGAAATATAACGTGTATATGATATCATGAAATGAGATGTTTATTGTGAAATTCATGATGAGATGAAGAAATGGTTTTATATGCATGCCATTATGAAAATTGTATGTGTCAAGTATACTCAATCTTTAATAAGAAAAGATAACATTATTTGCAAATGAATCTTTGTAACTTGTGTAACCAATACTCTGCAGATGTATTATTATGAATGCAATCTATTTTTACCATGCAAACCTATTTTATCAATGCAAACCTAAGTGTCATTTCAAAAATCTTTTTATTTTGCTTTGTATCATCACCGAGCTTTAAAAATGTTGAAAGCGAATACAAGCATCAATGATACAATATAAGTCCATGATGACCTGAGTATTTCTTTCATGATTTTTGATATTGCAAGCGAACATAAGCATCAAGGTATAATTAAACCGAGATGACCGGAGCATTTCTTGCATAAACAGACAAGAATTAATCATTTTCTTAAGTGAATCAGAATGTCAACCATGATACTTGGTAGAGCACTTCCCGTGACAATTCACAAAATAATAATGACTAACTCACAAACAACAAACAAAGAAAAGTATCATTCTCCTTCCTTGCTTCTCTAGTAGCTCCAAAGAAATGATAAGCAAATGATAAAATGAAAAGTACAATAATTCAAATTCTACTTAATGTATTTTCAAATCATTATTCAGATTAGATCATCGATGTTGAAATGTGTGTGCTGATGTTTGCATGATATTCTCAGATGTTTGACCAAAGAACGTAACCTAAAGACCTATCCTAGGGGCCTCGGGGACTGATCAAAGATTAGTCTTGCCTACGTTATACACGTAGAGACCATGTAGTTCGACTGACACAAACTCTATTTTTGTGTTTTGCGATTTTTGAATGTTTTTGTTTTGATTTTCATGGATTTTATGATGTTTTTGGATTTTGACAAATTTTCTGATGTTTTTTAGATTTTGACAAATTTTCTGATGTTTTTGGTTGCTTTTCAAGTATTGCCACTCGGTGTTGTCATGTTTGATTGCCTTTCCATTTAAGCTCAAAGTCCATTGTACCAAATAACTCTAGGATGTTGCCCCCAAGCTAGGGTAAGACATGATATCCTTGCCATGATATGGATAGTGATAATAATTTTCTCAAATGATAGATGGAAATGATATGAAAGGAAACAATCGTAACAAAACTGTACCCAATAGATAGAAGAGCTGGTGAAAATCACAAGTAGCGCCTGTTTACCAGGTTTTCACTACTTGTTTTTATTGTGTCCATTTTTTTTATTTTTATTTTTATTTTTATTATTTTTGTCATCATGACACCTGTTTGCCAGGTTTTCATCAAGACAACCTTACCAACCGTGCACTAGGTATCCTCAAGTATAGAATCGCCTGAGATGGATGTTGTTTGTGGGCTCCTCCAACATATCTCCTTTTGGTGTAGACAACTAGTATGCTCTTGATCCATAGACTGATATAATTCAACATAAGGCCCTATCCAGTTAGGTTCAAACTTTCCCTTCTTTTCTCTGTCTACTTGATTTCTAGGGTTTTCCCATAGGACCAAGTTTCCGATCTGGAAGACTCTAGGCTTAACCCTGTGATTATAGTTCCTAGAAATTCTTTGTTGATAGGATGTCAAATGATTGACAGCTTGTTGTCGACGTTCATCAAGTAGCTCTAATTCTTGAAGTCTAGAGATCCTGTAATCCTCATCTGAAATGAGTCCCTTTAGTGAAACTCAAAGGGATGGAATTTCTACCTCGATAGGTAATATTGCCTCTGATCCATAGAGAAGAGCATATGGTGTAGCTCTTGTTGGTGTTCTGATGCTAGTCCTATAAGCCCAAAGAGCAGGGTTAAGCTGAATGTGCCAATCACGCCCTACCTCATTTACAGTCTTCTTGAGAATCTTTAGGATTGTTTTGTTTGAAGCTTTTGCCTATCCATTACCTTGAGGGTAATAAGGGGTTGAAAAGCGATGTTGGATGTGGAACTTTTCACACAGCTCTTGGAAATCTTAGTTCTTGAAAGGCCTGCCATTATCTATGATGATCGACTGGGGTATCCCATATCTACAAATGAGATAATTAAGTATGAAGGATGATATCTGCTTCCCATTGATTGTGGTTAAGGGAACTACCTCCACCCATTTTGTAAAATATTATGTTGCTGTGATAATGAACTTATGTCCATTAGATGAAGATGGGTTAATTTTCCCTACCAAGTCCAATCCCCACTGACAAAATGGCCATGTAGATGCAAATGGATGGAGCTCCTGTGCTGGTGCATGTATAAGATTGCCATGAATCTGACATTTTTGACATCTCTTAACAAACTCGTAAGATTCTTGCTCCATGTGTGGCCAGTAATATCCCAAACAAACGAGTTTCTTGGCTAAAGATAATCCGCTTGAATGTGTGCCACAAATTCCTTCATGGTCCTCATGTAAAGTAGAAGCAGATTCGTTATGTTCTAAACAACGCAAAAGAGTACCATCTAGGCCTCGACGGTAAAGGGTGTTAGCAATAATGGTATGTTTGGCAGATTGGTGTATGAAGTTGTGCTTTTGGTTGCGAGAAAGATTTGGCAGTAAGATATTATCTTTTAGGTAAGTATAAATGTCTCTGTAAATGGAAGATTGGGCACTATCCAAAAAGCTTATGGTTTGGGATTTGGGGTTTGCGTATGTAGGATTTGATACTTGTTCCACAATGAATTGATAACGATCTTGCGTTTCAGGCATTTGTAAAAGAGATGCTATTGTGGCCATGGCATCTGCTGCTTTATTCTCTAATCTTGGTATCTGCTCAAATTTGATATCTATGAAGTATTTCCTTAGATCATCTACTAGTCTCTTGTATAAAATCAGTGTATCATCAGTTAGTTTGGTAATCATTGTTGACTTGATAGATGATTAACTGAGAGTCTCCATACACCTGTAGCTCTGTGATTCTATAGTCAATAGCTACTTTAATTCCAATGATTAAAGCTTCATATTCCGCCACATTGTTAGTGCAACGGAAGGTAAGCCTATAAGATCGTGGAATGTGTGCCCAAGTGGTGTGACAAATAAAATGCCTGCCCCTGATCCATGTTGTGTGTAGGATCCATCGAAGTAGAGTTGCCATGGTTGTGTTGTAACATTGAGGATATCCGCATCAGGAAATTCCATGGTCATAGGATGACTGTATGACAATGGAGCTTCTGCTAATTGGTCGGCAATGACTTGTCCTTTGATAGCGCACCTTTCAACATACTAAATGTCAAACTCATTGAGGAGCATGACCCACTTTGCCAACCTTCCTGTTAAAGCTGCTTTGCTTAGTAAATACTTGAGGGGATCAATTTTTGCAATGAGCTTGATAGTGTGAGTGAGCATATAGTGTCGCAATTGTTGTGTTGCAAATACCACTGCTAAGCATGATTTTTTGATGAAGGTGTAGTTTACTTCATGTCCATTGAGTGTCCTGCCGATATAGTATATTGCCTATTCCTTTCCTTCTCTATCCTCTTGTGCCAACAAGGCTCCTAAAGAGATATGTGTTGTTGCGATATATAGCAATAATGGCTTGTCTTCACTTGGTGGTACCAAGATTGGTGGTGTCATTAAATAATGCTTGATTTGATTGAAAGTACTCTCACACTGTTCATCCCATTTAAAAGATACATTTTTATGCAAAAGATGGTTGAATGGATGAAAATGATCTGCTAGTTGAGAGATGAATCTTCTGATGGACTATAGTTGGCCTTGTAGAGATCTCAGTGTGCTGATATTCTTAGGAGGTGGAATTTCCATAATGGCTTTAACTTTTGTTGGATCTACTTCAATTCCCTTTGTAGAAACTATGTATCCAAGGAGTTTTGCTGATGTTACTCCAAAGACACATTTCTTGGGATTTAATCTAACTTTAAATTTCTCCAACCTGTCAAATATTTTGCCAAGTATCTCTAGATGTCCTTCTCTAGTGTAAGATTTGGCTAAGATGTCGTCCACATAGTCCTCCATGAAGGTGTGCATCATGTCATGGAAGATTGTTGTCATAGCTCGCTGGTATGTAGCTCCTACATTCTTTTGCCCAAAAGGCATGACGTTCCAGCAAAAGGTGCCCCATGGACATGTAAATGTTGTCTTTTCTTGGTCCTCAGGAGCTATTTTGATCTGATTGTATCCTGAAAATCCATCCATGAGTGATAGCATTTGATGGCCAGTTATTAAATCTACAATCATGTCTATGTTTGGCAAAGGAAAATCATCCTTTGGACATGCTCTATTTAAATCCCTAAAATCCGTGCATATTCTAATGGTGTGATCCGGTTTTGAAATAGGTACAATGTTGGATATCCATTCAGCATAATCAATAGATCCGATAAATCCAGCATCTAGTAGTTTCTTCAAATCATTTTTGACCAATAATGCAACATGTGGATGCATATTTCTTAGTTTCTATTTTACTGGTTTAGTGCTAACTAGTAAAGATAAGTGATGCATAATAAGATTTGTGTCTAAGCCTGGCATGTAAGAGTATGACCAAGCAAAATTGATGCATCATTCTTCAAAGAATTTGATAAAATCTGGCTTTTCTGTATCTGTCATGGATGTTGCCAAGTGTAGTATTCTTACTTTCTCTGCTGTGCCAATATCAATAGACTATGTGGGTTCTACCAACACTGATGATCTTTCATGGTAATGTTGTGGGAGGATGTCAAGCCTTCCATCCTTTGGCACCTCAATGAGGTTTTCACCATTGGATGCGTTCTTTGTTTTTACTATTTTAGGATCTAATACTGCCACAGAATGGTTTTCACCATTAGATCCATTATTTATTTCCATACTTTTGCAACTGGAAGGCTTGGCACCCTCCTGCCTAAAAGCATCATTAAAAGAAGCATTGGTAGAACAAGTATCGGATTCTGCACAACAAAGGTAGTTAATAATAGCGGAGTCATTGTCAAAAATAGGGAGATTGATGGGGTGTTGGGGTTCTCACTTGATAAGCTCGGGATGCAGTAAAGGCAATGAATCATTAGATGGGTTGAGGTATACGATTGTGAAAGCTCGGACGGAAATGTCGTCAAAGTTGTTAGTGATTATGTTGAGGCCTATGAAGGTATTTTCTTCTACATCATTTATCTCATTCGATGTCTGTTCGTCTTCACTTGAGTCATCCAAATTTTGTGATTCAAAGACAATAGGATTAAAACTCGAGCTTTGACACTCCTCACATTTGGGTGTATATTTTTTGATAACATCAATCTAAATATCTTCATAGGAAACATATGATAAGTTGTCCCACTCATATTCATTTGAATCTGTTTCAGAGTTATCTCTCATTTGAAGAATACGCTCCACAGTTCTATTGGTGAGTTCTGCTCTTGCTTCTTCTGTGTATCCTAGTCCAGTTCTGCCATTTAGCTGAAGTGTTAAAGGTTGGGTTGGTGTTGTTGTGCCTTGTTCCCTTGATTCAAGAGAGCCCTGTCCTTCTGTATATCCTAGCCCATTTGTGTTATTATGCTGAATTGTGAGAACTTGGATTGGTTTTGTTACACTTTGTTCCCCTCGTTCAAGAGGTCCTTGTCCTGCTGTATATCCTAGTCCAGTTTTATCCTTATGTTGGAGCATGAGTGGTTGTATTGGTTCTATTATGCCTTGTTTCTTTAACCCAAGAGGTCCCTATCCTGAATACCCCATCTTCTCCAAAATAGTTTTTCCCTTTCCATATTGATTTGTCTCTATGATATCACTCGTGGAAGTGGAAGCTTCCTCATCTTTATAAATCCAATTGAGTATAGCCTTATCTTCTGATTCTTCATCTAAGTTTCTAGCTTTCACAAATCTGCCATCTAATGTTGTTGTAGATTGTGCTGATTCTTGTGTGGTTGTAGATGGTTATCCATATGTTTTTAAGGAGGGTAACATCTGTGATAGATGGAAAGAGTGTTTGACACCATATTCGCCCATTCCTTTGTCACTTAACTATACTTTTTTGGTAAATTGGTGTGAGAGTGAAGCCAATTGTTCTTCAACATTTGAAGGATTAGATTGTGCCACCTTGATCTCTTGTGATTTTTGTTGTTTTGGAAGCCACGTTGATATGAAGCTTTGCTGTTTCTCACCATTAGATGAATCTAATGTACTAACTTCTCTGTTGCGAGGTATTAATGTATCCTGAGATGTTTTCAATGTATGGCAAGCTTGGGTGACATTATAGTCTGCTATGATTGTTACCTCCTATCCATTGACGGGAAATTTCAGACATTGATGATAGGTGGAAGGTACTGCTTGCATATCATGAATCCAAGGACGTCCCAACAATATGTTGTATGTCAGTTCCCTATCTAAGACTTGACAAACCACATTTTGGACAATAGGTCCCACTTGAATGGGTAATATGATCAATCCTTTAGAGGATCTTTCTTCCTCATCATATGCTTTGATTGTGATTTTTCTTCTTGTATCAATGGCTTTGTCTGAGTATCCTAGTGCACGAATTAGCTTTAAGGTACAAATATTTAAACCAGCCCCTCCATCTATCAGGACACGCTTTACACGATGTTTATGGATGAGGACTTCAATGTGAAGGGCGGAATTATGTGGATGGGTGAGTGATACATCATCATGTTCAGAAAATGAAAGGCAATGAGGTGTAGATATATGTCCCACCATAGCTTTAAATTGACATACATCCAAATTTTTAGGTACCATGGTTGATACAAGAGCTTGCTCAAGAACCTCTTTGTGTGATGGGGAGATCTTTAGAAGTTCTAAGATAGATTTTTGTGCCAGTATTTTCTATAATTGATCGATGAGATTATATTGATTGGAGGGAGGATCCACAGATTGGGATGATAATGATGCTCCTTTCAATATAACTTTGGATTGTGACCTTGTTGTGGCATTAACTAGTTGGTACTCTTGTTTCCCTTTGAGTGTGATTACATTAATTTGGTTTTCATATTTTTCCATATGTTGTACCAAATTAGTAGGTGTAATGTCACTGTTTCAATTGATTTGATCGCATAACTCCTCATCCTCCTTGACAACAGAAAGACAAAGGATCGTTGTGTCATAAACATAACCGACATTCTTACCTTTGCTATTTGCGGAAGAGGATTCTCCCTTCTGATAATTGGGTAGAGGATTTTTTAATGTTGTATGATCTTTGTTTGTTTGGTGTCCCTCTACAAATACTTTCTTTTGTTCTATAAGGTCTTGCACCACATGTTTTAACTGCCAACAATTTTTAGTCATGTGGCCTTTATTTTGATGGTAGTTACAGTAATGTGAGTCATTCCACCATGATGGTTTGACTTGAGAGTCCCAATTCCTAACCTCTTGTACTTGAATAAGATTTTCATCTAAAAGTTCTTTGAGGATTGATTCCAATGATTGCCCTAATGGCGTGAATTTTCATTTATTGGATGGTCGTTGGAATGATTGGGTTTTTGTTTCTCCATTGTTTTGATTATTTCCTTGATCACTGCTTTGTTTGACATTAGAATCATTGTTTTGTTTGTTTGTAGTGGTTGACGTCAAGGTGAATACTGGTTTGGATGTGTGTGTATCGATTATGGTATTAGTATTCTTATTCTTTTGCCAAAATCTTGGCTTTTCATTGTTGTTGTTAGAGGAATTGCTATTGTTTGAACCTTCAATGAAGTGTTTGATTGTTCCTCTTTTGATTAGAGCTTCTTCGATTTTGAGCCCCTTTTCGATAACTTGTTCAAATGCAGATGGACATTGCAAGTCCAATCTATAATTCATTTCATCCACTAGGTTATCAATGAACATCTCTATCTTATCCTCTTCAGGAATAGATCTAGGGTATTTAGCAAATAGCCTTCTCCATCGTTGGAGAAAGGAAAGAAAATTTTCACCCTTTGCTTGTTTGGTGTTGTAGAGTTCTTTTAGGGTCACCCCATGTTGGATGTTGAATGAGAAGTGTGTTATGAACCTATTGATCAGTTCTTCAAAAGATTGGATCCCAGGTTCCATTTTAGAGAACCACTCCATGCAAGTGTTTCCTAAGCTTCTTGGAAACAATCGTAGTAAGAGTCCTCGTGTGCGAACTTTATGCTCATGGTTCTAAATTCCCGTACGTGATCAATTGGATCAGTTCTTCCATTGTATTTGTTGTACGTTGGGTATTCATAATACCGTGGAAATGGTATCATGTTAATGCTTTGGTCAAATGGATAAGGGAAAATATCCTGTAAGAAATATATTTTTGTTGGCCCTTGTTGGATTTTTATACTAGTTGCTTTAAGTGTGGTCACTTCCTTGACCCGGTTGACATCAAAGTCTTTAGGAAGCTTAGCACCTTTGTCAGCTAATAACAAAAGATACTTTTCCATATCTTGCTCTAACATTTTTTCCATAAACTTATGGAAAAGAGGGTCTTGTTGAACTTTCTCGATCTCTTCTGCAGTTATTTCTTTCTCTTGTGAATTAGTGAGAGGATCAATGTTGATGTATCGTCCCCAAGGGTTTTATTTAGCCATGGCTGCTATTCTTTCATTTTCTTCTTGTTGTTGTCTTTGATATGCTGATCGTGTGAAAATAGGCATACAAACTTTTTACTCTAGACTTTGATCTTGGATTTTCGATTTGATAAGTGTCTTTTTAATGAAGTTTTTGATACAAGTACGTTAAAAATCTGATTTAGTTGTGTCTATTTTCATGATGAAAGGATGATAAAATCCTTGATAGGGAAATTTTGACAAAAAAAAAATTCAGATTAGTGATGATTGATAAGGACACTTTGCAAGATGTTTCAAGACCTAGGCGTAATAGTAAAGTTTTTCTTTTTGTATGATTCAAGTGTTTCGGACTATGGAAAAATGTTTTGGACTAATAAAAACCTTGTTTTTGATGTTGGCAATATGATAGATTGTCTTACTAACTCTCTGTTTTCTTTTCTGACTTTCTGAAGTGCTAAAATAGAGCTTTGAAGCACTAAAGTAGAGCTACGACACGCTAAAACAGAGCTACGATACGCTAAAATAGAGCTACGACGCGCTAAAACAGAGATACAACGCACTAAGATAGAGATACAATGCGCTAAGACAAAAATACAACACGCTAAGACAAAGTTCTGACACGCTACAAAATGTTTCTGGGGTGTTACAGAAAACTATCTTACTCTATGATATTCACTTGGTCTTGTATCGTATTGTATGGCCGGTTGTGGGATGTATTCTAAAAGAATTCGTTGACTATGATTGTGGTGTTTTCTAAGACCCCTTCTTTGATAAAATGCTTGTGAATCTAAGGGAGCTACAACATAGTCATCCGTATAACCTCTAGAGGAATCGTGATATCTATGAATAAAGGACCTATGTTGGAGTAGAACTTTTTTGCTTTGATATAAAAATCGTTGCTTTCTCAAGAGTTGTTTGTATGTAAGTGTTTTCTTTGGCTTTCTGATTCGTTTGACAAGAGACTTCTTGAAAAATTTGGTGGATACCCAATCTCGAATCATGAGAATTTCACAAGTGTTTGATTTGAAGATTTTTGTGATGATCTTATCTGAATTTAATGAAGGAAAACACAACAAGCAAGAATAGAATAGTTGATTTAAAATCCTAGAATCTAAACAGATAGTGTATGTTTTTAAGAACCAAACATGATCCTTCTTGATTTTCACTGGTTTGATAACAAGATAAGACAATTCAAATAGACTCACTCCTAGAGACAAAAGGTCATCGTTATATACTCGAACTGCCCACAGCTTGGAATTGCGTCGACTCACACAACCATGTCACCCCCTAGAGGGCGCCCGTGCTTTTGTATTTTCCAGGTGCATACTCAGAGTGACGGAAGTGGATACCAGATCCCCTGAGTAAACAGTCCTTGGCAATTATATGGTGAGTGCTTGAGGGTAGATTCTTCCCCGCCCTTGCACCGCCGAGTATTACAATGTTCAGGAACTGACAAGTGTGCTTCTATTTCTAGGTTCTTAGATAGGGTTTTCGTTCAGAGTGGCAAATGGATAAACTCCCTCGAGAGACCTCCCAATCTTTAGAACAAATATTTTGGGGATGGTTATCCTGCACACTTTTGTTGAAAAAGGGTTTCCCCAGATTCACATAAATTTTAAAGTGGGTTGGAATGCCATGGCTTTTGGCTGTCCCCACTTAGGTTGTTCCCGTAGGGTGAGTACTTTTTCCCACTACGACATGCCTGTCTAAAGGTTTTAATGAAAGCTTGAAAATGCACAAAGTAAAAGTGAGTTTGGTATTCTGATGCACCCAGTCAAGGGGAGAGCATAAACCTATCACCCAATCACAACAAAGAAGTTGTTCACTTTTTAAAACCCAAAAGATAAATTATCTAATCTATATGGAGATATTACTCCATAAAAAGCATGATGTTCAATTTTAATCCCACAAGTAATAATGAAGTTTATATCCTAGGATTGATCAATTTTTATCTATTTGCTATCCTAATTTTAACCCTTTTTTGTCCTAAGATTGATAAGTTTTAACCAAAAAGAGATTAAAGAACAAAATCTGGTTGCAGATGTGTCGGATCCAGATAAAATATATTAAAGAACAAAGGGTTGAGGCACTAAAATAGTGGGTTGAGGCGCTAAAACAGTTGTGTGGCACGCTAAAACAGTTGTGCGGTGTGCTAAAATAGTTCTACGACACGCTATAGTTTTCATCCGACACGCTACAAAATCCAGCTGGCGCACTATAAAAAACTACAATTCCGCTAAAACAAACACGCCGATACCTGTTAGACACTTTTCACAAAAAATTTGCAGAATATGGGGTTAGGCCCCACGGTGGGCGCCAAAATGAAAGAGTATGAATGAGGAAAATAAATAAATATACATCTACACTTCTAAATAAGACATAATGGCAAAGATTCAAGAGAATTTAAACTAATTTAAATGCAGGAACCTCTGAAGCTGTCCTATTGCTCTCTAACTCTAAAGATTTCTTTAATCAACTTGCCCTCATATTTTAGAAACTAATTGATTGCTAAAATGACACTTAGAGAATGAGAATTGAGCTAATTCTATTTCTATATGATTAATAATGCAAATCTACTGTAATGGCAGCCTTGACTGTAAACTATGAAATACTGAAGAAAGCTTGATGGATGCTTGACAGATTGATCCTAAAACTAGATTGCTTGAATGCTTGAATGCCTGGAAAACCTGCAGAGTAAGATTGCACAAAATAGGATCCTTTTCCTGTAGCCAGAAACCTATATTTATAGATTTCACGGCACACATTTGTGAAGGGGCACAGGATAAAAGGCTGGGATTTCTTCAGAAGAAATGTGTGGTGAGAGATGGAGACTCTTTAGATTTCCATGGAGATTGTTCCTCCCCACAAAAACATCAAGCCAGAGGATAGGAGAAGATTTTCCTGTGACAGCCTTTCACGACCATTCCCGTAAATGCACAAGAGTTGGTTGTTGAAATATTTAATAAATCTGAATAGTTTTATTTTATTGTTGAGATTTGATGAGGTGGAGGTTTTTAGAAGATTTTAGGAATATTTTATTTGATTTATTCCCAAAATTAGAAGAAAATAGAATATTAATTTAAATAAACAAACTATAGGAGTTTTATTTATTAAATTAAATGTGAAAGAAGAGTGATTAATTAATTTAAACAAAGTATGTGAACTTTATTTAATTAATTTAAAGTAGATTAATATGATCTTTATAAATAGGAGAATTTGATTATAATAATAATTAAATAAAACAAAGGTATTAATTTTGCTTATTTAATTAAAATTAGAATAAAAGAAGAATTTAGAAGAAATAAATATGAACTATATAAATAAATAATTTTTATTTATTTAATAGTAGAGGAATAACAGATTAATTAATCAAATAAATGTATTTAATTAATTAGACCATTTTTAGGTGTATACATGTACAATGGCTTCCAAGTGAAGTGCGTGGTTGTGAGATGGTTGGGCGGGGAAATCTTGGTCAGAAAATGTAAGGAGATTAGGCGTTATGATATTTCCGACCATAGCTTGGAATTGCTCCACATCGAGATCTGCGGGGACAGTGGATGAGGCTAATACTTGCTCAAGGATCTTTTTATGTGCTGATGATATTTTTAACAACTCCATGCTGGAGATGTGTGCTGGCATTCTTTTGAGTTGTTCTAAGACATTGTAGCCATTAGGAATGGATTTGGATGTAGGGACTCTATTTGGTTGGGATGATCCTGTGATGGTGACTTTGCCGCCTCTTGTGGTGACTCCACAATCTTCAGCATGGGCACCCTTGATGGTGATGACCATGTAGTCTTCGTTTAGGGAGGCAATGACTATTTCATACACATGATTTGCATTACCCTTCCCTTTATCATTTATATTCCCTTTGTTGCCATGATTCGACATCGGATTCATGTAGATTTTAAGATCCTGATTTCTTGTAGGTTGTTCCACGTTTATGATTTTCTAATTGATGAGATCTTGGATGATGTTCTTGAGTCTCATGTAGCTGTTGGTGGTGTGACCTTTGATTTTATGAAATTTACAAAGTTGATTATCGTTATACCAAGGAGGTTTGACATCGGGTTCTTGGTAGTTCTTGAATGTAGGAGGCTAGATGAGTTTTTCATCGATAAACTTTTTCATTATGTCCTCCAGTGGTTCCCCCAAAATAACCTATTTTCGTTTGGGATAACTTTTGCATTGGGGTGGTCCTCTTTGATCATTGAGGTTATTGATGGTTGGATTGTTGTTGGGTTGGTATGTTGTGTGATGAGTGTTTTGGAGTTGTGATTGGATTTGCTATGCGGGTGTGTTTTGGCGAGGACCACTAATGACCACCTTGGCATCTACAACACCATCATTAGTAACATTTTTATTTATTTCCCATGTATGAGGTTTCTCATTGTAATTGGATGGTGGGCAGTTTTTTTGTTGTTCGTGGTATGATGTTGATTCCGTAGGTTGAGTCACAAGGGCTCTTTCGATGCTAAGCACCTTGGAGATCAATTGATCATATGTGGTGATGCCCTGAACCTTGAGATGAAATGCCAAGTGACCTTCAAGGTTGGCTATGATGGTGCAAACTTGTTGTTCTTCTGGCATGATCCACTTGCTCTGATTGGCCTTGGATCACCATCATTAAAGGAATGAAGCGAAAGATTCATTCTTTCCTTGTTTTAGAGTCGAGAGTTCTTCGAGACTAACATCCATTGCAATGTTACATGCATAGTTCTTAATGAATGCATCCATAATTTCTTGGAATGTTCTAATTCCTAAAGGTAAGTGAGAGAACCATTCTATAGCAAGACCTGCCAAGCTTCTAGGAAATAGCCGCATCAAATAAGTATCGTCATATGCGACTTCCATGCAATGAACCTGGAATTCCCTGATATGATCTTCAGGGTTTTCCATCCCTCGATATTTGTCAAATTTGGGGATTTCAAATCCCTTGGGGAATGGTTTCATCTCTAGGCTCCTACAAATGGATAGGGACACAAGTTGCTTGGCATTTTGGTTGTTCTCCCTGATTGAGGGTCAAGCACTTGTTGCGTGAGCAACCTGAGTTGTGTCATCACATCACTTTGGGGATCAAGGGGTGGGATAAAAGTGCTTTGGGGTGTTTCAATCATGGATTGGATGGGTGGGTTGGTCGGTGTGTTGTTCAATGGTATCTGTATGTTTTGGCGAGCGAGGTAAGCTTCCACCTACTTTTGTATGAAAAACTCTTGTTGTTGGTCTTGTTGTTGTTGTGCTAAGATTTGTGCTTGTTGTTGCGCTTATTGTTCTTCCAACAATGCTTGTTGTTGTGCTTGTTGTTGTTCCAATAACGCTTGTTGTTGGGCTGCCAATTCTGTTGCTTCTTGCTACTCTTGGTATTGCTTTAGTGCTTGTTGATATGCTTGCAATTGCACTGCTTGTCTTTGTGCATTGAGTTGTGCTTGATATTGAGATTGTGCTTGAGCTTGCGCTTATGTTGCTTGTGCTTGTGCGGCTTGTTTTTCTAATAAAAGTTGTGCTTGAGCGGCCCTTTGTGCTTGCAATGTTTGTGCGGCTTGGGCGGCTTCTTGTTGTTTTTGTTGCAATAATGCTTGGGCTTGTTACACTTGTAATGCAACTTGTGTAGCTTGGGCAGCCTGTGCAACTTGGGCAGCCTATGCAGCTTGAGTAGCTTGTTGTATGGCTTTTTTTTTTTGCACTTGTTGATATCCCCTTTGAAAATTAGCCTGCAATGTCATGTTGTATTGACTTGATGTGGTGGATGTTGGTGGTGGAGGGGGTGGTGGTGGATTTGGAATGGCGTTTGTGGTGGGTGATGATGTTGTGTTGATGTTTTGGGTGTTGGATAATGGTAATGATGTGATGGTTGGTCCTTGAGAGACCATGCTTTGTGATGTTAGGGGTGTGTTTGATGATGTTGCCATTGCTTGTGCATTTATCATTTGTTGTTGCGATATCAACGATAAATTTTGAGTGTTTGGTGCAATGCTTTGATTTATGGTTGGGATATAGGTTTGATTGATACTTGGTAGGGGAGGAAGCCCTAAACCAAGGAGTGGTGTGGATGATAATGGTAATGGTGGAAGAGGTGGAAATGTGAGGGGTGTGAGTTGTTGCGAGAATGTCATGGTGTCGAATATTCCCCTTGGTCCGAACATATCTCCCTCTTCTTGTGAATTTGTGAGAAGAGGCGTTTGTGGTGTTGTGTGAAAAAATGGTGATGATGGATCACATGTGATGGAATGTGAGAGGAATATTCTTGTGTAATGGGTTTTGGGGTATATTTTTTTCCAATGTGGTGTTTGCATCCATGTTTTGATTATTAAGGGGATGTGCTTGAAGAGCATTGAGGAATGTGTTTCCCTTGTTGACATTGGGTTCAGTTGGAGCAAACAATGTTGTGATTTGCTGTTTTGTGTGATGTTTTGAGATGGAGGTGTAGATGAGATGGGAATGGTGGATGAGATTGGTGGAAAAGATGTCTCCACTATAGTACTTACATCAAAATCTGAAGGCAACTTGGCCCCTTGTTTTTCTAGTTCAAGTATGTATAACAAAGGGTTGAGTCTCATCATGATGTTGATGATTTTATGGTTCTCCGAATTTTGGAGCATTTCAGTTATTTCTTTGAGAGACATTCCAAAGGTAAGATCCTCTCCTTGGTATTCTTCTTGTGGATTTTACGATGATGAGAGGGTCAACGGATTACTTGATTCAACGGGATTCATTTCTGTGTTCGTTTGACTAAGATCGCTTGAAGCGGGTGTTTCTTTGTTGGCTTCCATACTCTTCTTGTATTGAGATCTAGTTAGAACCATAAAACAAGGGTCAATTTTGAGAATATGGGAGATAAATCTCTTGATTCTTTGGTTCGATCATTATCTTATGCTCCAAAGTAGAAAGTTTTAGGATGCCTTGAGGATCAAAAGGTGATGATATGATGATGATGTTGGGGGTGGATGATACAGATGTTTTTGGCTTTTGATAAATCTTGAATGAGATATTAGGCTTTTAGGACTTTGCAGATTTTGATTTTGATTTTGTTTTTGGATTTGGGATTTTGTCCTTGATTTTGATTTTGATTTTGATTTGGATTTTTGAACAAAAAGACCCTAAGATGTTGGATGATGATCTAAGGGATGGCTTTGTTCAATGGATGATGATTTGAATATGTGTGGGAAGAAGGATGCATCTACCCACACCTATTCAAACAAGATGATGGCTTCGCTAAGCACATGAAGAAGAATTAATCTACATACACTAAGCTAGACAAGATGATTTTGATAACTTTGACTAAGCATATGCAAAAGGATGCATCTACACATACCTAGCCAAAGGTGTTTTTGATAATGTTTTCAAGGATTTAGTCTCAATGATATTGATGATTTTGATTTTTCCACAAATCCTAGTATCAAGGATGATTTCAAGATTTTCCAAAAGGTGATGGTGAGATGGAATTGTTTTGATGTTTTGGGAGGATGGATGAAAAAAATATTTTGATTTTTTTTTTATCTAAAGATTAACCTAAAAAAGACACTTTGTTTTCCTAGACCTAGGTATTGAAGAGCATGCAAATTCTTCCTAAAGACCTTTGTAACCAAGAAATGATTCCATTTGAACATTCATTTTCGGATTTCCAATCAATGATTTGTGCTTTGGGATTTGGAGTCTTCAACACATATGAAAATTCATTTTGCTTACCTTTGCTTAATGTCTTTATTTTACCAAAAACACTTTCTTTGATTAATTTTTTCAAACTAAGATGTCCAATGTCTTAATTTCTTCAAACCCCACAAGATATGTTATGTGGAAATTCAATGAACTTAAGGCAAGGGTTTTCCTATTGTTTACTTAAGGAGACAAATTGAGATATAATACAATGTTTAGAAACCTCTAAGGATGTGAATCCCAAGGGAAAGAAATAACATATGGATTGAGTCAATGGTATTTGTCTCCAAAAGGGTTTGAAATTTGGATGATGTTAAGTGTTTGTTTTTGAGATGTTTTCGATCAAACAATGCATTTTGTAACCCAAGAATAAGTACAATCCTATGGATGTGTAAGACAATATTTGTTGGATTCCCACTTGGACAAGTCCAGCTACACTTATCTCTAGTGAATGGTTAGATGCTTGACCCCACTGGCTCCCCTCCACGGCTCATTAACGTCAATCGGGGCAGCTAAGCATCAACACCCATGAAACTCCCATGGCATGTTTTCCATTTCTACTAGAAGACCATAAAAGTATGGGGTGGCTTCAGAACGACCGTTCTTGCACCAACAAATAGATTAAAGGATTTTGGAAAATTCTAGCACATGGGTTTTAGTAAGGACTTTCTGTTCGTGGAGATTGACCCATATGGCAAGAGTCCCCTTTCAGATCCATCTTGTTGGAATCAACCGCGTGATATTGGCATTTCTTCCAATATCCACATTTATATCTCGGCTGGAAATACTCTTGGCTTTAGAGTGTTACCGGTTGAGTCGTTCCCTTGGGTGAGTACTTTTTCCCCAAGGCAAGCCCTCTAGGATAAACAAAAGCAAATGAAGAACAATATTCGTAACTCGATCAATCCTTGTTGGCAACAAGGAGAGAGAATATACACAACAAAGCCCCCACTCACACTCGCACAAGATGTTCAATTTTAAACCCAAATCAAAGTGTGGAGCTGATTGCTTTATCTCATCCTAAAGTCATGAAAAATGCCTTTTGATTCTCAAGATCACTATAAAGCACGAGAGAAGCGCATACGTCCTTTTTCAATGCCTTTAGTATGAGTAATCCCTCACAAAAAACAAAGCTACACTTTTTCTTTTTAAATCCACAAAGCAAAATGTGAGTTCATTTTAAGCACCAAATCACAAATGAAAGACACTTTGTTCAATTTGTTAATCCATGAAACAAAATATAGTAAGTTGTTGATCCTATTGTTCGTTTTTAACCCTTTGCAAGAAATAAACAAAAAGTTCTTTTTAAACCCAAATGAAAATTAGTGTCCTAAGAAAGAAGTGCTAATAATTCCTTAAAGAAGTGTTAAATAAACACTAAAGTGTTTAAAAACACTTTGATTGGACAAAATATCATCATCATGCTCCTTCTTCCTTTGTTTTCGATTTCCAACCTACAAGTGAGAGAAACCAATTAGATTCTGGAATATACAAAGCTAAAAAACCAGAAAACAGAATATAAATTGATCATCAAACAAAAGAAACGTGCTAAAAATAATTTTTCCCCTTTTACTATCTCCCAGCGTCGCAACTCATGATGGCGTCGCAGTTTGTTCTCCCAGCGGTGCCCTCACAGTGCCGCTTACCAATCAACAACGCTTTGTGTCAGGATAGAGAGCTCAACTGTGTCACAATTTTTTTCCCAGCGTCGCAGTTTGTGTCCAGCATCGGAGTTAATATTTTTTGAAAATTTCTGCAGGTCAACGAGTCCAATGGTAGAGTTTCAAAATTCAAAATTTTTGGTGGGACAAGTCCAGCATCGCAGTTTGTGTTTTAAGCGATGCCATATAGCGACGCTGATGAGCCCGCGGTGCCAAAACAACGACGCTGAGCTCCCAACATTGGAATTTCCTGTGTGTGAAGAAAAACGCAGAAATTTCAAGAAAATATTAGAAATAATGATATCCAGCCCTCCTTCCAGCGTCAAATGTGTGAACCCCAACCTTGGTACCTGCAAAACAACAGGAGTAAACAAGTTAGACAAGTGAATGCAAGCCAAAACAAGGATTCCCCATGAAATCCATTTACAACTTCAAACTAGGAATGAAAATAACAAAGAACACAATGAAAATGATAAAACAAAGATTAAATCCTAATGAGATGTGCAAACTCATTATCCCATGGGCGAATTGGTGCCAATTTGATGTGAAAATTGGCCCTTTCCCAATTCCTATGATGAAATCTTGATATGTTGAAGATGATATTGATCCACTTTGATGAAAGATGAGAACTCCAAGCCAAATCTGCAAAAATCCTAGCTAAGAATTCAATGATGGATGGAAATGGCTAAATATTTTAGCATAATAACTTTGCAATATTTGTGGATGATCAAATGAGGATATGGGCTCTTTATTTATAGGATTTTAAGATGGATGAATGTCCAAATTTGAGAAATGTGGGACTAACATTCATCCAATGATGTGATGCCACTTGTCAAGCTATAAATGGATGAAGGATGTGCAAGATTTGGGGTTTGTGCCAATAAATGCATAATATTTGAAATTCAAATTTGTTGAAATGACATGCAAGAGGGAAAGGAAAATGCAATAAATGCCACTTGGCTCAAGGAAAAGGACATGTAAGATGAATTTATTGCCTTGTTGAATGTACATGTTGACTTGGAATTTTTGAATTAAAATTGAGAGAATATTCTAAAAGATGCCTTGTGAGGAAAATAGAGATTTAATGAATTAAATCTATTTTCATGTGCAGCTTGCATTATCTAGTGATAGGGAGGTTGGGTGAATCAATCACTGATTCATGCTCTAGGTCTTGTTTCGAAGATCTCTAAGGTGTCTCACTCCACCAGTTTAACCTATAGGACCTTCTAGGACTCAGGATCCCCTGGTCTTGCTTTTCCAACCCCAACTATCAACACAAATTCTTTATACCAAGTCAAATCTTGGTGCAAACTTGCAACTCTATCCTTAGCCCTTAATCCACCCTAAAGGCTACAAACCTCCAAATTAAAGAATTAAAATTTGCAGTGGTGTGGAGGTGCTTCAAAAGACTTCAATCCATCCTACTATGGTTCTTGAAGATCGACCTGACTCCAATTCTTGGTCGCTTTCACCAAACCCTCATTTAGGTCTTGAAAAGGCTACTAGCCCTAGGAGCCCCAATTAGGTCTCCTTCTCCGAGAAAATAGGTTGGTTCTCTAAATATCTCCAAAGAACCCCCAATCTTTCTTTGAGATTACTGGCTCATGTGAACACCTCTCAAAGATTTTTGAGGTCTTGGGTCTTAACTTCCCGTACAAAGCCTTAACTTGAAAATGGGCAAAACTAGGGTTTTTAAGCCATTTTTTGGCTGCTCTGAAACTGTTAAGTATTCCTCACACCAGATGGACTGATGGAGTTTCCTCCTAATTACCAAGTCTTGGAAATACCCACACCTACCTTCTCCAAAAGGAAATTTGTCAAGAATCTATCACCCTTGCAAATTATGTGCTCTACACATAAGTCTTCCTAGCTAGGCACCTTCCTGGCTCGCCTAGGGCAAGACTTTTCTAACAGCTCCTATGCTTTCAAGGAACCTAGACCCTACCATATTTACAACCATGGAGTCTAGTCACTGTTCCCAAAGGTCCATACAATTTGTACTGTGGGAAAGTGAACTAACATTCCATTTCTTCAAAACTATCTGGTTGAGACCAACAACAACAAGAAAATAAAACTATTTACAACAATGCTTGAAATTGAATTGGAAAACTATCTAAATGCCACACAAAGCTTGAAGAATAACAACTCTACATCCTACACAAGTTACAACACCATGATTAATCCATTAAAATCTCTCTTCAATGCACAAAACAAAAATTAACACACAAATACCCTATTTTCCTTAAATTCATAAATGTTCAAAGCAATACAAATGCTCCCAACCCTGCTCTCAGGTCGAGGAACACCCTATATAGGTAAAAAAAAGTAGTTATGCCTCCCCTTGGTTGGACATGTCAGTTACATTGTGGCAAAGTTGCAAAATGCACCATTTTGCAACTTTTTCCAATTTCTAGTAAACTAAGTAAAATGAGTTTCTAAACTCATCCACCCTTCCTCAATTTCTATCCTAGAGATCAAACATATCCCTAAGCTATCTCCTCTACTCAATGGTCAACATGACCTTCATGGTAACACATCAAAAACAAAAATTCACCCTAGATTTCCTAATTGCCTAGTGTAACTACCTAGTGTTTCCTAGGTGCTCCTGCACCATTCTTCCCCTCTCTACACAATCACTAAGGAATGTGAGGAGAGATCAGTGAAACATCAATGCCCTACTTCTTAAACTAAGCTTCATCCACCCATGTAGCCTCCGAGTCTAGTTTGTCCCTCCATTTGATGAGATGTTCCAAGTATTTCTTATGTCGGGTAGACTTCTCCACCCTTGACTCCAAGATTGTCTATGCTTGTAGCTTATCTTGAGTAGGTAAGGCTATGTTACTCATATGCTTGAAGATATCCATGTTGTTCTGATCCATGTAAGTGACTGTTCCCTTATATCTGATCAGATCAACTATATTGAACACTGGAGAGATGCCTAAATCTGCAGGTAATTCCACCTTGTAGGCATTCTTCCCATATTTGGCTAATACCTTGCATGGTCCCAATCTTTTCATTTGCAATTTGGTTGATATCCCCTTCTGCAACGTAGATTTGTTGAGGTGGACCATAACATAGTCTCCTACTACAAATTGTAGATCCTTTCTAGATAAATCCACCTTCTCTTTCAACTTTTGAGTAGCCTCGATGACTATCTTCTTCACCTACTCCTGAATCTCCTTAATGGTCTGAGAGAAATCCTCTGCATGTCCACTCCTATGCTCCATAGCTCCTAGATCCCTAAGCTCACACACACCTCTTGGGTGCATTCCATACACTATTTCAAAAGGACTCTTCCTTGTAGTCTTGTTCACACTGTCATTGTATGCATACTCAACCTGTGATATGACCAAGTCCCATGTCTGTCCATACTCTTTGGTTAGGAATATTAGAAGGTTACCTAACACCCTATTAACCACCTCTATTTTCCCATCGGTCTAAGGATGGTAAGCTGATCCAAAAGATAGGTTGGTACCTTATCTACTCCATAGAGTTCCAAAAATGACTCATGAACTTCACATCCCTGTCCGATACAATGCTCAAAGGCAATCCATGGATCCTTACAATTTCCTTGAAGAAAAGGTGAGTAATGTAGCTAGCATCATGTGTGGTCTTGCAAGGGATAAATTGACTCATCTTGCTGAATCTATGTACCACCACATAGACACTATCAAACCCTGTCTTAGTCTTCGGGAGTCCTACAACAAAATCCATGCTAACACACTCCCATGGTCTGTTGGGAATGGGTAGAGGTTGATACAAACCTACATTACTAGCTCCCCCTTTGGCTTTCATACAAACTACACACTACTCCACATACCTCCTGACATCCCTTGGCAACTTGGGCCAATAGTAGAACCTTTGCACTAGTTCCATTGTCTTGTTGATGCCAAAATGATCACTAAGACTACCATTGCACTTCTCCTGGATGAGATTCTCTCTCATTGATCCTCTTGGAACACACAACTGATTTCCCTTGAATAAAAATCCACTTTGCAATGTATACTCCGAGTATTGACTATGAAAGTGATTCTCAAAGTTAGAACATACCTTGTATGCTTCCGAGAAGTCTTCATCTTCCCAATAGAGATCCTTGAAACTCTCGATTCCAATGCTCTTTATTTGTATCTCTTGCACTGTCAGCAATCTTCTACTTAGTGCATCTGCCACCTTGTTCAACTGTCCCTTCTTGTGCTTGATGGTGAAAGTGAAAGCTTGAAGATACTCCATCCACTTCAAATGTCTATTGCTCAATTTCTCTTGAGTGTTGATGTAGCTAAGTGCTTGATTGTGAGTAAACACTACAAAATCTTTAGGTAGGAGATAATGCCTCCACTTCCTAAGTGACTGTACTAGAGCATAGAGTTCTAGGTCATAGGTAGAATACTTTTTCTTAGCTTCATTAAGCTTTTCACTAAAGAAAGCTATAGGCCTGCCTTCTTGGCTTAGCATTCCTCCTACTACAATTCCACTAGCATCACATTCCACAGTAAACAACTTGTCAAAACTAGGTAATAAAAGAATAGTTTGAGTTTCCACTTCTTGTTTTAGTTTCTCAAAACCTTTCTTAGCTTCTTGAGTCCACTTAAACTTAGTCTTTAAGCCACCTTTGATTGTATCTAGGACTGGTGCACATATGCCACTAAAGTTTCCTATAAACTTCCTATAAAATTGAGCTAATCCATGAAAACTTCTTACCTCTGTCCCGGTGGTTGGTGTAGGCTAGTTTAGGATAGCTTCCACCTTACTTGGATCCATTTTCAATGATCCTTGGGATACTACAAACCCCAAATACGCAAGCTCCTGTTTAAAGAACTCACATTTCTCTAGGTTGATGGCTAACTTCTCCTCTTGCAAGCTTTTAAGTACCATCTCCACATGCTTTAGATGTTCTTCTGCTATCTTGCTAAAGATGAGTATATCATCAAGATATACCACCACAAATATTCCTATAAAATCTTTGAGAACTTCATTCATGAGCCTCATGAATGTGCTAGGGGCATTAGAGAGCCCAAATGGCATAACTCTCCACTCATACAACCCATCAGTTGTCTTAAAGGCTATCTTCCACTCATCTCCATCCTTGATTCTGATATGGTGGTATCCACTTTTGAGATCCAACTTGGTGTAGTACTGAGCTCCTCCAAGACAATCCATCAAGTCCTCAATCCTAGGAATAGGAAACCTATACCTGATTGTGATTCTATTTATAGCTCTAGAATCAGTGCATAACCTCCACTTACCACCTTTCTTGGATGCTAAGACCACTAGTACTTCACATGGACTGATGCTCTTCCTAATTAATCCTTGATCCAACAAATCCTGCACTTGTCTAGCTACCTCTAGGTTATGATCTGGTGTAATCTTGTAAGTTGCTTTGTTTGGTAATGAAGCTCCTGGTATGAAGTCAATCTGATGGCTAATGGCTCTCTTTGGAGGTAAGGTTGCTGGTGCACCATCACTCACTATGTCCTTATACTTCTCAAGCAACTTATGGACTGCTCCAGGTATGACTGTTTTGTTTGCTTTGTCTTCTTCCTTGGGTTGCACCATAACCACATATCCTTCACCTCCTTGATGTAGAGTGTTAAGGAACTCCTTGCCACTGCTTAATAAGACACTAGGGGTATTTGAATGTCCTTCTTCCTCATCTGATAGTGACTGCAACTTGAATGTCTTCCCATCCTTTTTGAATGATATAGTATTTTCCTTTCCATCATAGATGGCACCTCTGTCATACTTTCATGGTCTGCCCAATAGAAGATGGCATGCATCCATGGGTAACACATCACAAATCAACTTATCCTTATACCCTCCAATGGAGAACTCCACCATTGTTTGCTCATTGACAAGAACACTCTGTCCTTTGTTCAACCATGTCACCTTGTAGAGATTAGTGTGGGGTATTTTCTCTAATTTCAACTTCCTTACTGCCTCCTCAGAGATGATGTTATCAGTTGAACCTGAATCCATAATAACCTTGCATACTTTCCCAAGTATTTTGCATCTCACTCTAAATAAGGCTCTTCTTTGCTTTGGCTCTTCCTTGACCGGTTGTCTGATCAAAACTCTTCTAAACATCAGATTCTCCCCCATTTCTGATTCAATGTGACTAACCTCTAGTGATTTGGTACTCATGGTGTCCTCTTGTGCATATTCCACTCTCTTCTTAGTATTTGATGAAGATGCTTTCTTCGGGCACCTATAAGCTGGATGACCTATTTGACCATAGTTGTAACACTTCATACTAGCAAAGTATGAGTTACTTCTGCCTACTCCTCTTCCTCTATTTGAACCTCCTTGAGGTCCTCTACCTCTTCCATAGCCTCCTCTAGAAGTTGTTTCACCTCCATGCTCTCTGAGTTTAGACTCTCCCTGATTTCTTTGTCCAGTCCCTCTACCTTGGTATCCACCTCTATGTCCTCTTTGATCTCAGACTTTTCCTTTGATCTTAGAAGCCTATTCTTGTTTCCTCTTACTCCTCTCTTCAACCTTTATAGCCAATTGATAGCATTGGTGCACTGTCTTGGGACTTAGAAGAGTCATCTCCTCTTGAATGTTCCACTTCAAACCGTTAAGGTATCTAGCCACCTTAAGACTTTCATCCTCAGTAACATTAGACCTCATGCAAAGTTTTTGAAACTCCTCAGTATAAGAATTCACATCTTGGTCTCTTTTTCTCAATCTTTGTCTCAAGCTTTGTCTTTTCTTGTGCAACTGAATTTCATAATCATCAGGCATGTATGCTTCTCTCACTTTGGCAACCATTCCCTTCCAAGTAGAAATAGGATTCTTGCCTTCCTTTTCTCTCTCTGTCTGAATGAACTTCCACCATGTCAAGGTAGAACCTCTCAATCTTGATTTGGCCACCTTTACCTTCTGTGCTTTAGTGACTCTATCACATTCAAAATGGTTTTCCATTCCCTCTATCCAATCCATGACCAAATCAGCTTCCATTTTCCCACTAAATAGTGGTATTCCTTCAAGTGCTTTTCCACTCAAAGCCTTCAATGCCTTCAAGAAAGGCTCTTCTTGCAAAATAGGGTCAGGTTCAGGGATCTTGTCTTCCTCTGCAACCTCTTCTTTCTTTGGTACCCTTCCTTCCAACTGCACATTACTCATTACTTGCTCAAGTTGGGCTATTCTTTCCCTTAATAGCCTATTGTCTTCCTCTTGTTCTTTGAACTTCTTGGCCAATTTGCATTTATCACCATGTCAGTAGAACCACTAGACTTAACCTCTAACATATATTATTCTATCCCAAATCTTTTATTGCTCTGATACCAATCTGATAGGGAGGTTGGGTGAATCAATCACTGATTCATGCTCTTGGTCTTGTTTGGAAGACCTCTAAGGTGTCTCACTCCAATAGTTTAACCTATAGGACCTTCTAGGACTAAGGATCCCCTGGTCTTGCTTTTCCAACCCCAACTATCAACACAAATTCTTTCTACCAAGTCAAATCTTGGTGCAAACTTGCAACTCTATCCTTAGCCCTTAATCCACCCTAAAGGCTACAAACCTCCAAATTATAGAATTAAAATTTGCATTGGTGTGGAGGTGCTTCAAAAGACTTCAATCCATCCTACTATGGTTCTTGAAGATCGACCTGACTACAATTCTTGGTTGCTTTCACCAAACCCTCATTTAGGTCTTGAAAAGGCTACTAGCCCTAGGAGCCCCAATTAGGTCTCCTTCTTCGAGAAAATAGGTTGGTTCTCTAAATCTCTCCAAAGAACCCCTAATATTTCTTTGATATTCCTGGCTCATGTGAACACCTCTCAAATATTTTTGAGGTCTTGGGTCTTAACTACCTATACAAAGCCTTAACTTGAAAATGGGCAAAACTAGGGTTTTTAAGCCATTTTTTGGCTGCTCTCAAATTGTTAAGTATTCCTCACACCAGATGGACTGATGGAGTTTCCTCCTGATTACCAAGTCTTGGAAAGACCTACACCTGCCTTCTCCAAAAGGAAAATTTTCAAGAATCTATCACCCCTGCAAATTATGTGCTTTGCACATAAGTCTTCCTAGTCGGGCACCTTCCTGGCTCGCCTAGGGCAAGAATTTTCTAATAGCTCCTATGCTTTCAAGGAACCTAGACCCTACCATATTTACAACCATGGAGTCTAGTCACTATTCCCAAAGGGCCATACAATTTGTACTATGGGAAAGTGAACTAACACTCCATTTCTTCAAAACTGTTTAGTTGAGACCAGCAATAACAAGAAAATAAAACTATTTACAACAATGCTTGAAATTGAATTGGAAAACTATCTAAATTCCACACAAAGCTTGAAGACTAACAACTCTACATCCTACACAAGTTACAACACCATGATTAATCCATTAAAATCTCTCTTCAATGCACAAAACAAAAATTAACACATAAACACCCTATTTTCCTTGAATTCACAAATGTTCAAAGCAATACAAATGCTCCCAACCCTGCTCTCAGGTCGAGGCACACCCTATATAGGTTAAAAAAAAGTAGTTATGCCTCCCCTTGGTTAGACATGTTAGTTACATTGTGGCAAAGTTGCAAAATGCACCATTTTGCAACTTTTGCCAATTTCTAGTAAACTAAGTAAAATGAGTTTCTAAACTCATCCACCCTTCCTCAATTTCTATCCTAGAGATCAAACATATCCCTAATCTATCTCCTCTACTCAATGGTCAACATGACCTTCATGGTAACACATCAAAAACAAAAATTCACCCTAGATTTCCTAATTGCCTAGTGTAACTGCCTAGTGTTTCCTAGGTACTCCTGCACCATCTAGAGGATGTGACATGAAATGAGATTAAATTAATCAAGGGTTAATTAATTTAATGAGAGAGGTTAGATGATGTGACTTATTTGACTTAGATTTATGGATTTATTTAAATCAAATAAGAGAGGAATATGATAATAGGCTAATTAAATAAGGATTTTGATTTATTTAATTAAAAGGGATGGTGGTAGATTAAATCAAATAAGGTTTTAATTTATTTAATTTAATGGATAGACTTTAGAGATTTAATCAAATAAATTGATTATTTAATTAAATAGGGATAATTAGATCAGATGGATTGATTTAATTAACAAAAGAGATTGACTTGATTAGATAAAATGTTTTATTTATTCAAGAGAGGAATATTGATGAATTTAATCAGATAGGGGGAATTTGATTAAATGGTTAGACCGAGGGATGATTTAGGAAGAAACAATGTTAGTAAGTCAGGATCAGATGCACGATGTCAATCGGTATATTTTATGTGTCTATAGATAGTATCTTCTGTGAAATGATGAAAACTTTATCAGAAATTATGTGTACCTCTTATCTCTAGTTGCAAATGTTGTTCTAGATCTACCTGATTGAGTTGAAAGAAAAATTAGGTAACATTAATGTTTCACAGTAACCAAGTTATATACCATTTCTCACACATACAATACAAGGAACAATAGGCAACAACAAACCACTCACATTTCATTACCATTGCTTCAACCTATCTTGCCTACTGCTACTCGTTTTCCTTTACAAAGTGGAAAGGAGCTCGATATTTTTGAACAAATTAAGAATAATCCTGCTAAGATATCCTTATGAGACCTTATTCAAGCCTCACCTAGTTACCATAGTATGCATCAAAATGAGTTGCAACAAGTTGTGGTTCCCCCTAGTGCAAACCTGAATGATACAACAATCCTAATTTAAGGAATGAATGCTAACATTTTTTTCTGGAAAAGTGAGCTCCCTCCTTTGGAAGTACAAAATCAAAATGATGCTTTCATGATAATAGCTAACATTAATATGTGGAAGATAAAATGAACTCTGATTGACAATGGTTTGACACTTAATGTGTGTAGTGTAAACCTTCTTGATAAGATTAGAGTAGACAAAATCAAAAGTCAACCTAATTATTTATCTATTCAAGGGTTTGATAACATAGGGAAACAACTACTTGGTGTGATAGTGTTACCTTTGAGAGTTGAAAAAGTCACATTGTAAACTATTATCCATGTTATGCCTCATGATCTTTCATACAATCTCCTTTTAGGAAGACCATGGATTCATGAGATGCATGTGGTGCCTTCAACTCTTTATCGTATAATGAAACATGTCTACAACAACAAAGTGTATACAATCAAAGTTGATCTTGAGCCTTACAATGTTTTACAACTCAAAAAAAGACAACGAAAATCCTTTAGAAACATTGACACCAACTACACAAGTGGAATTCGTAAAAGAGAAAGAAAAAGAAAAGCATATTGAGGAAGTCACAAAGTTATTAGAAGATGATTGGGGTTCCTTAGATTTCACACCTACATTCATGGGAGAGTACAAGATCACAAAAAAGAGTTTGCAAAGGGAAAAGAAAAAGCGGTAATGTCAACACAAAATTCAGAAGACTCTTTGAAAGCATCCACCTCAACCGCTTTAAAAGAAGAAGAAAATTACACAATAAAATTTTATGAAGTTGATTATTAGTAACCACTGAATCGGAAATAATTGGAAAAGATTTATGCAAGAGGAGATGATCTTTAGAAAAACTTGGGTATAGTGGAAAAGGATGTGGTGCTACAGAATAAGGTATCCATATCCCTATAGAGCCTAACACACAAGAAACAAATAGTGGTCTTGGTTATTGTTCCTTAAAAGAAAAAACAATTCATCACTCAATATCAACACTCTTACAAAGGATTATTCTAAGCCAAATTTAACCTTGGTGCATCCTAAACTGATAGACACTAGTGGTTGTGATTATTATACTTTAAAAGAAACAAAATAAACAAAGAAACCCTCACTTAATATTAATGGCATCACACAAAACACTAACGATTGAAATTTGTTATATTTTACACCTTCCTTTAAAGAAGAGTACAAAATATTGCCATCTAAAGAGTCTTGTATAAGTATGACACCTTGTACTAAGCAAAATATATCTTTGTCACAAAATAAAGGAACATCTTCTACTTTTTATAAAGAAGGTATCTTGTCAAGACTCCTCCAAGATCATTTGATATCTCTCCCTCCAAGAACATGAAAGAAATTTTACTACAAGAATTCATTTTTTGCATATCATAGAGTTCATGGTCATTCTACTAATGAATGTAAAGCTTTGAGTGATAAAATTCAACATCTTAAGGATTGTGGTCCTCTTCCTTGTGTTGAAGCACCTAGTTCCTCTAATTGATATTGATTTCCAAGTTTCTCATCAATCATCTCATCTCATCCTTGTCTTGCACTAAGTGGGGGAAAGGGGGTTAGGTAGCCTTGTCCTCATATGTCACTCAGGGTTGTCTCTTTTGGCTAGTTGACTACCTTCCATATATATATAAGAGAAAGATTGGGATGTGGATGGTGTGCCTTAAGTTAGATCGCATGTGGCATACTTTTCTTTCTATGTTTAGCATTACATTTTGGGGAAAAATCCTTTATTCATGATGTAGTTTCATTTGCGAACATATGACTTGGCATAGGGATTTCCAAATAAGCTCTCATGTCTTCTTCACTAACTACTTTAAATGAGATTTCTCACAACAATAGTGTTATTAATTTCTTTAAAGTGAGGGCATACATTGACATTATCTTTCAACATTTCTCATGTTTCATTGTGCAATTTCTTTCTTTTTGCAAGGTGTCCTTTTCTTGGTGGTGTCATTGGGTTTGATTTCCTCCAAGAGCATGATATTTCTTTGACTTTTCCTCTCTTGGAGACATTAGGCACAATTTTACCTAAGAAGAGACCTTACATGAACTAAGCAAAATCCCTTGAAAAATAAAAAAATCTTTACATGCATAAATTTTCATAAGTGCTTAATGTAGCTTGTTAGGCCTTGCGAAGCTCAAAGTTTCATTTTGTGGCGCCTTATAAAAGTTATCTAGAGATATAGCTTTGGTATGGTTAGTAAATATGGGAGCTAACCATAGGCATGACTTTCCCATAGCCACTTTCTTGTGTGTGTGGGTGCATACCGGCCACGTGTGTATGTGTCACTTTTTCGGGGGGCTCACCTAGTGGATACCAGATTCCACTAGACCATGTGAGTGTGCATCTTGTTTGTATAGTGGACATCATGTTCCACTTGTAAATATTTTTTTGGACAAACAACTAAGGCTTGATCCACATTGAGTTGGACAAACAATCGAGGCTTGATGCACCCTCTCTTTCCTTTCTTTTCTTTCTTCTTTATGTCTCTTACAATGTATGCTTGTACCTTGTTGTTACTTCATACATAATTCACATGTGCATTATTTTGCACCTATGTTGGTTTTCCATAGGATCTCAATCTTGGGGGCTCAATCATCTCTCTTGATCATTGTTATCATTTCTCACTAGCATTGGTACACTTCGACCCCTCTTAATGCAAATTTGTCTACTTTAGTGTGAGTTTGATGTAAGGTCATCCTCTAACTAAAGTGGGGGCTAAATGTAGTGTAGAAAAATGCATCCCTTTACATTTTAACACTTGTTTGGGCTCTCCTTGCTAAAATTTGGTTCATTTATGTCTTAATTGGTCCTATTTTGCATCCACAAGCCTACTTAAATGTATTTTTATATGGATAATCTTGAAATTTAACAAATTGAAAATCATAATTCAATGATTTTGGCTATGTGTTCTAGATCTAGGGATTTGGGACTCATACGCCACCTTGGGCATAGGGTCCCACCTAGGTCTTAGGATCTGATTTTAAATGTTACATTGAACAAGACACTTCTTGGAGTTTGTGTCCTAGGTTTAAGCCACTAGGACTCATATGCATAAACTAGCGTATGAGGCTCACTTTAACCTGGACCTATTTTAATTCAAATTCTTGGAGGGATTTCATTATCCTAGATCAGATGTCAGCTTGTAGTGTTGTAATTTCAAGAAATTAGGCATAAACATGTATAAATACAAGGTTATTTCACACAAATTTTCCTAACAAGAAATCTAGTAATTGAAGCAATTTTCACGAGAGAAAGTCAATGAGATCAAGAGCATTCAAGAGAAAATCATCAAGCATTTTGGGAAACATTCAATATTCAAGAATTATGTGTATTTTTTAGCTAACATTTATGATGTAGGTTTCATGATTCAAACAAGCATTCAAGACAAATCTTTAAGCATTCAATCAAGAGTCAAGATCCACATTCATGCTAGCCATTTCACACAATTTTGTAGCCTTCATTTCAAGGGTTTGGTGAGTTGCAACATTGCATTTGTTCATTCATCATTCCTTCACGCTTTTCTATTTCATTTCAAGTTTTAATTACTAAAATGGGGTTTGACCAAGGTAAATCCCTATTCCCTAACAATCAACATTTTTCCCTCTTGATGTGTGTTTGTATATTTATAGGTGAATTGAAGCTTGAAGATCCTTTAAAGAAAAAGTTACAGAAAGTTGTCAAAGTTTTCAAGAAGTTATCATCTTTATGAAAAATCACCTACATGCCATAATTCAAAATTTCGGAATTGAAGATCGAACAAGAAGGAAGCTACAAAAGATCACTAGAGGCTACAAAAATATCATTCAAACCCTAGTAATAGGACTAAATCGCCCATCTGGGCATATGAGTCCTGATATAGCCCTTTTTGGCATCTTTCTATAGATCTTGCTTAGTCACCAGAAGATTCCAAATTCTACCCAGAATCCTATAGCAGGAATAAATCGCCCAGCTTGGTGAATTAGTCTCAGTGTAATCTAAGATAATAATTTCTAGGGTTTACATACCTTTTTTTTTCCTCTCCACTCCTCCAGGTACTTTTCTACTTCTTTCTATTTATCAATTTGATTTCATGTCTTTAAGTTTCTAGGGTTTTGTGCATGAGTTTTTACATTTCTCCTTTGAAGCTTCATTTAATGGTGAATCCCCATCTAATCACACAAGGAAACCCCTAGTCATTCCCTTAATTGAGTCAGTTGGTTGAGGGATCTTGGTTTCCTAATGAACTAAAGTGTGAAATAAGTACCAAAGTTCCATCTCCTAAAATTTGGACACCTCATTTCCTTTGGTTCAGTACTCATCATCTTTAAGGATAAATAGATACTTGATTTGAAGTCCTACAAGTATTACTAAACACAAAACAAATGAACATTGAACATAAAATAAAACATATAAAATCTTGATGCATTGCTAACATGATGCTTGACTGAATAATGATGTAATAATCCTGCCAATTCTACTCTTGACTACTTTTGAGGATGTTCAATTGCTCTCTTAAAAAATTCTAGGATTTCTTATGATTATAAATAGTGAAAAAGAATAGTATTTATATGTAATTATTTAATTTCTTGTAAATTAATCATTAACATCTAACAAATTATTTTGGATTTCCAAATGTTAAAATGTTGACATTGTCAAATTTGAATTGGGGCCAAAATAGGGTAGACAAGAGTGCTAACACCCTAGTCTAGACCTCTTTTGGGGCCTTAAGTTTTGATAAATAAATATTAGCTCATTATTTCTAATTCAACTTTGATTTTATAAATATGATCATAAAACAAGTAGATTAAAAACACAAATGGGTCCAAGCATATCAAGGGGAGCTAAACCTAGTGCAAAATTTTTAAAGGTGACAATTTTCGATGACAAGGAGATAAAATATTTAAGAAATGAAGAATATTGAAGAATCTAATTTTAGAGTTGTAAATTGTCATTCTTGAAAATTTCATACTAGGTTTATTTCCCACTATGTTCCTTGACCCACTTGAGCTCTCAAATTATCCATTTTATGATCATACTAAAAAAAATAGACTTAAATTAGGAATCATGATTTAATACTTATAAGCCTAAAATAGGTCTTGACTAGCACCCTTCTCTATCCTATTTTAGCCCCAATTTAAATATGTCATTATCAGTATTTTAACATTTAGAAATTTTAATTCATTTTTTGGTTGTCAATAATTAATTTTGTGGAAAATTAAAGAAATAAATATAAATAAAAGTATTTTTCACCATTTGAAATCCTAATGAATCCTATCATTTTTGAAGTGATAATTGAGCATCCTAAAGAGAAGTCAATAGAAAAATTAGTAGAGTTTACAATACTTATTACCAGTCAATTATCATGTTAGCAATGCATCAATTTTTCATGTGAGTTTATTATGTTTTGTGAACACTAACACTTGTAGGACTTCAAATAAAGCATCCAATTCTTGTTGAAGGTGATGATTAAAATGAATTTAATCCATCAAGGAAATTAGATATGAGTGGTAATTTACCACACTTGTCAATTTATCATTATTTTATCCATTTACCTCTACCCAACTGAGAGTAAGAACTCATTCACATCATCATAGCCATTATGGAGGTGGAAACACCATAATGGATTTTGACTTAGGAAAGCCACTGTATGGCACAACCATTTATCTCCTCTCTTGTGTGAAGGTGTTAGATCTAAAGTGAATTTGGGAAAGGATTGAAGAACTAATTGATCACTCAAGTATTCAATCCCCACATGTCAAGAAATGAGGGAAAGTTAAATTAATCATCAATAGATGAAGCTTCGACACTAAGTAGAAAAGTAAAGAACCTATATATAGTGGTCATCTAAGATCTAAATTATAATTCTGTAGGTTTGTATTTCCAAGTCTATGATGCCAAATCCCCTTGTCCAACCAATTTAAGCTCAAATTCATATGCAAGTTTCCTCTATCTCAGCACTCTACTGCTTTGTAGTTATTTTCTATGTTTACATTCTATTCTTTCCTAAAATCATAAGAGTTTTTTGTAGTCGCATGATTAATCTAGGTATACATTTGCATAATCTAATTTACTCAATTATCAATCAACCAATCAACCCAAAGAAAGAAAGAAACAAAATCCTGATCCACTATTACAGCTCTTCCATAGTAGCCAAGTGGGTGTTTGAGATCATTTTTTGTTCCTTCCATTTGTGATGTAGGAGAAGATGTAATTTAGACCCTAGATCCATTTTTCCACATCACATTTTGGTGAATTTAACTTTTTTTGTGCTTCAAAAACCTTATGAAATATTAATTAAGTTATTTTAAAGTCTGAATGCAATCTGAGAGTGTTTGAATTTGTCATTTATATATGCATATTTTGTTGAAAATCATTAAAAGAGTAAAGATTTGCATAGTATTAGTAATTTCAAAAGGTAAAGAAGTTTCAATTTCCAATTTTTTAAAAGTAGGTGTAGTTAATTATTGTATTTTATAATAATTTTTTTTCTTTTGATCATATTGCATCATTTCAAAAGTCTAAAATTGTATGCATTATTGTGTATTGCACATAGAAAAATTGGGATTTTGTGCATTTACAAAATTTTGTCTATTGCTAAACTTGAACCTCTACAAAATTTGATCCTCAAACACTATAGATAATTTCTAAATTATGAAATTAGTAAAAACTTACACCTCAAGTCTAGGGTGCCAATTCCTTTGTCTAGCTAATTTTAGACCAAATTTGGATCACAGTTAAATTATCTCTATGATTCTTGTGTAAATATGTATTATATGCCTAAAGATTGTTTCAGTTTCTATCACTATGATTTATTTTTTCCTTCATTATATGAGAACTTAAGTGTTTTGAATCTCATAAATTTATGAGATTCACAATTTGGTGTCTGATATCTAACACCCTTGCGAGGTGTAGTTTCAAAATTATGGCTTTTCATTCTGCAATCATATTTAGTGTTGAACTTGAGTCTTATAAATTTTTTACTCAAGGTGTTATGTCTACTCAATTCATCTTTGATTCTTTTCCTAATCATAAATTACACATTTCTTCATCACAACATAACATTAATTTAGACTTGGAGGCTATTGTTGCACATGTCCTTGGAGATAAACTCAAATAATTGGACAAAGACCTACAAGTACTTCAAAAATCCTTAAGTATTAAGTCATTGGCTAGAGAAATAGTTCCTCTTTTGGATAACCTTAGGAAGTTGAATAATGACTCATAAGGAATAGAAGTGTTGTGAATCCTAGCTCATATAGTGGATGGAAACATTCCTACAACAACTAGTTTTTCTCAAGCCTTTAGTAATGCTCAAAATGAAATAGTAAAATAAGCTTTGTCTTCTACAACCATGCCTTCTATTCCCACCTTTACCCCTCCAATTATAGAATCAACCATACAATATAATAATGGTCTAAATGAAATTCTAGGGTTTCCTTGTGGAAATCCTTATAATTTTATCCCCTCATCCATAATACCTACATGTTCATCAACTACTATAATCATGCAAAAGAATAACACACCAATCATCCATAATAGTTCGTCATATTCAACACATTCCCAAAACATGTGACCAAATGAACCTATGATAAACCAAATTTTGTAAAACATGTTATCATTACAACAACAAATTTCAAAAATGAACCAAATTCAATCAAACTCTAACCCTCCAACATACCTCACACATAGTCCATTTTCATTCACTATATTAAAGACACCCATACCATAAAGCATTGAAATACCTCACTTTGAGAAATATATTGGCAAAGGAAATCCAACCAACCACATATCAACTTTCATTGCTCTATTTAGTGATTTCCTTTCTAAAGACGCTCTCTTAGCTAAGTTTATTTTGTAGTCATTAAAATATGTCTCCTTGGATTGGTTTTTTCATTTCCAAATACCTTGATAGTTTACTTTATGTAACTTATTAATGAATTCATTCACCACTTCCAAGAAAAAAATGGACCTCAAGTTATATTAATAGACATATTTCATTGTAAACAAGGACCTAAAGAGAAGGTGACTAACTTTATAGGATGATATTAAGCTCTTTATTCATAAATCTCCTATAACATTCCCAATGTTGATATACGAAGTCTTTATTCAAAATTTGCAATCAAACGTTAGAAATAAGATCCTATTGATGAAATATTAGAAAAATTATTTAAGGCTCATGATGATTCTATTCGCTCTATAATTGGTTCTATAACTCTCCAAGTAAAAAATGAACCTAAACATTTGGATGTTTCATTTACTATAATCCCAATGTTGGACCAATTTCATGTGAAGTTAGGTTATCCTTGGCTAAGATACATAAAGGTGGTCCCATATGTTATTCATAAATTTCTTAAATTTATATTTGAAGAGGAAATACATACTATTTACTGTAGTGGATTTAAACCTTTGGCCTCTTGTGGAATTTTTTGCTAGATTACTTTTGGCTTCAACCAATCCAACCTATATAATCTCATGAGGATTTTTATTTTTCATATCAAAATTTTAAAGGTAACCATATAGTTCAATTATCCCTTAGTAAAAAATTTCTTGAGGCCCCTCAATCTCCAATGGCTATGATAGTTGTTCCTCTACTTCACAAGTAGTAAATGAACCTTAGTTTGAACTGGGTATTCTCTCTTGACCTTTTGGTAGTTATGTCATGGTTCCCCCTCCACCATCCTATAAAGGACCACAAGAAAACCATTTGGAAAGGTTATTGGGGATAAATTTTGTGCCTTTTAAGGAAAAGAAAGTTTTTATACAAAAACCTAAAAATCTTGTCATTTTTCAACCTTCAAAAGTCCCTTAAATTCCTCCTACAAAGGAAGAAAAGGAACCAATATTGGGAAATAATTCAATCCCTCCTTCACAAGTTGAATCTCACGTGAGAAGAAATATAAGTGCAAAAGAATGTGATTGAATATCTCAAGCTATGGTTTGTTAGCTTGTTGAAGAGCATAAATCTTTACCTAGTGATCAACCATCTATCTAACCAAATCTTGGTGAAATACCTCCTAGCCATCCATCCTTATCATCACCTAACTCTACTCTGCCACCCTTGTTAAACCATGAAGCCCAACCTTATTTTTATTGACTAGAAAAAAGAATTGAAATCTCACTAGATACAAATATGGATGTTTGTACTTGTAATCATGTTGATAGTATGAACATGTAGCCTATTAAGATATATTTTGATGATAAATTTAATGATAAAAAAGGAAAATAAGAAGACCACAACAAATTATCCCTTGCACTTTTTAAATAAATGAATATAGATGGGCGTAGTCATGATGATCCTCCTAATGAGAGTGACCCACCATGTGTTGAACTCGATACTTCTCATTGCATCACAATTGTCATAGTTACTTTAGCATATTTTCCACCTTCCATTTATAATGAGAAAGATTAGGATGCAGATGATTTTCCACAGACTGACTCACATGTGTGGTACCTTTTGTGTGTTTTTGTGTGTCTGCTTAAATGTAATGTGATCTCCCATAAGGTTTTTCTTGGCATGTATTTGGTTTTTTAGTTTTCTTTTGATGACCCTAATTTTTCTTGTTGGCACAAGGATATAAAGAAAATATGTTTTAATATTCATCCATTTGTATCTTTATTTTCCTTTATATTGTGAATTTATTATCTTTTTTCTTTTTGGGAATGATGTAGTGTGTTGGTTGAATATTTTGTAATCACTTAATTAATTACAAAATGGAAATTTCAACCACAGCTATGATGATATTTAAATCTCTCCTCTCAAAAAGGAGAGGTTCCCTTCTTACTGCTCACTAAACTACAAGTGATTAACCTAGATTATGTACACTAAATTTATCCATGGGTGTTATATGCATCCTTTTCTACTTTTTTTAGAAAAGATGTTTTCTCCTTACAACAATACTATTACAATATGTAATTTACTTCAAAGAATTATCATGAGTAGTAATGACCAATATCTAACTTGATTAAACATAACAAAGAGATACCAGTGAGTTTCATAGTTATAAAACCCACAAAAGATTAAAGACTTTTGTTGTTCACAATGATGATCCTTAAAGATAAAGATTGAAACACGTTGCAGCTCAAAGACTTCAACATATGCCACCAAAAGACTCGCAAATTTTGCAAATATCCCGCAACCTAAAGTCTCTGAGTTATTAGCAAAGTTCACACACTAGAACATAAAATCCAAATATAATGATGTAGCACAAAGACTATCAAGATTAGATTTTAATTCCCTTTCAAATATAAGATATAACACCACTTAATCAATTGATTGCAAGAAAATGTAGTGAGAAGGACATAAGAACAATCTCACACATGACAAAGAAGACCCAAAGCAAATGTTGGATACAAAATTTTCCTATTTTATTGATTGGAATTTGATATGCACATTAAACAAAAACTCTCAATATGTTTTTCAAATGGGAAATGCTTCACTTCAAAAGATAAAAGGTCCTTAATACAAAGAAACTCCCTCATATATATATATATATAGGAGATTTGAGAGCTAATCTAGGAAAAGCTAAACTAATTTTAACTTATTCAATAACACAATTTGATTTGATTTTGGACTTGTGTTATTTTTACATGTAATTTCATATATATAAAAGACATGTAATATGTCATCAACTAATTACATAAAGTAAAATGCTAAAGATAAACTAAGTGTGGCAAAGGAACATCCATCATTCTTCACCATATTTCTCCAAGATTTTTTTTGTATTTCTCTAGGGCCGCTTGGACTTCTAAATCATTAGGTCCTAAGTTATGCCTGGAGATGGCAAGAACTCGTGTGACTGAGTCCTTGAAAATAATGAAATATTTTTGATGCCTTTCTAAAAATTCTTTCAGATTATCCAATGTGAGCTAAATTTCCATCAATTTATCAATTGAAGCTACTAGGAAACCTTCATCTTCAAATTCCTTCTACATCATTGATGTAAACTCTTGGATATATGAAACAGAGGGAAGTATTTTCTTGTTGTCATCATATAATTGGCATGGAAAATCCTTGATTCTGGTGACAAAGTGTGAACCATTATCTTCACTAACCTCTCAAGCTTCTTGCAAATCTCTAAGCAGGTCCTTGATGGCACTTATTTTATGTTTCATTGTTGACTTCAATGAACATCTCTCTATTGGGAATTATCCTAATCTCCACTATCACACCAAGCTTGAGTTCTTTCATTTTTGTCCAAGTTTCTAGAATATTTTCCATCTCTTGCAAATCTTGAGAAAGTGTATCAATGTTTTTACCTAGTTCCGATCTTACACTTTCCATATTGCCACTCTCCAAGGATGTTTTCAAGAGTTATGTTCCCTATGCTAATATTTTGTTTAGAAATTAATCAACTTATTTGCATCATGAATATGTGATGCAGATAAAGTTGGATGATCATAAAATAACTCAACAACACAAAATTATCAAACTTAAAACCCTAATTTGGTGGGTTTCTCTCACAATCTTCCTATTTCCCTAGTAGTACTTCATAATCTATTTTTTCAACATAATTTTCAAACCAGACCTCATACCAAAAATATAATTGTTATTGTAGATACCCTTTATTCCCTTTGACAACATATTCCATTTTTAGGTGGGGGTGTTTTGGAACATAGAGGCCAAATCTTGACTGCTATGCTTTAAATTAGGCTTGAAATGAAACAACAATTTCATGTTTTCTCGTCATAAATTTCAAAAAAAAACTGATATTCAAGAGAAAAATCTTGTTTCAAATACCCTTTTGGTCCTTCAAAACATATCTCAAAATGGGTTAGGGTTTCTTTGGAAATATTGCTTCAAAATTGGACTATCCTAGTCTCAAATAGGCCTAATTAGGCTTGTTCCCCTAGGTCACAATAGGGCCTTCAATCTCTAGGCTTCAAACCTTCATCCCAACACCTCAAATAGGTAATATATGGTCTTAAATAACATATGCAACCACTTCAAATGATTTCTCAAGAGCTTTTCACCAAAACCTAAGTCCTATGCAAACTCAATGCCTACTTCATGAGGTTTTCTGCCTAGTTTTAGAAAAAATTCTATAAAATGCTCAAAACTTAACAAAATTCAATGAAATAAAGTGAAAATGAAAGTATACTCAATTCCCCATCAATCCCAACTAGTTTTAGGTCATGATATTACCATACAAAACCATACAAAAATCTAGAACAACAAAA
>VDFB02047230.1:588281280-588306429 GCA_007258455.2 Sequoia sempervirens | reverse complement strand
CCATAGTTTCATGGAGAACGGATGGGTTGCTAGAGCCCAACATAGTCTGCAAGTACTCATTAGTCACGACCATTAGATTTATAATCTCATCATCTATTGCTTCATTTTCTAGGTCAATGACATCCATTTATTCTAATGAAATTTCATTGATTTTGCTTCATTGGTCTGTATCTTCATCTTTTGTAAATGCAACAATCTTGAAGGCATATTTTGTGCAAGGCTGAAGATCCAAGATTAGAGCACACATTTGAGTTCAACGAAAAATACAAGTAAGATCTCTGGGATAGCTCAATTGTCTACTCTTATGGTGCCACAATTTATAAACATGTTATGATGAATTTAGGTCAATTTCCTTCAATGACACAATGAGGGATGATGGTGTCACATCTTCAAAATCCACTCTTGCATATTATAGATCCGCAGATATTAACCAGTGCCTGTATAAATTTGATGCTAAGAAATGGTCCATTCATGGTTAAGCCATAATCATTCTCTAATGGTGTAGTATGGGGATACACACAATAGTCTCCAAGTGGAACCTCAAAGAAAAAGTCACCCGTCTCATATGTCTTTTGTGGATTTACATTCTCTAGTGCAAGCGTTGATGCAACTTGGAACTTGCCAACAAACTCTGTTGTTATCAATTTGATAGAACCACAAATATTACAATGTGTAGCTTTTATGTATGGAATAGAAGCCATGAAATTCTCTAAACTACTAAATTTGTAGTGTTCCTTCTCAGCCTTGATCGTATAGCATGTGGATGTAACCTGATTAAATTTATAATATCCCCAAATGCTTGTTCTAGCTTTTTATCATGCATTACCTAATATCTTAACACCTTCAACTCTAATTCCTTGAGAATTCACAACACGTCCTCCAACCGAAAACCATGTTACCTGGAAGGGCTAAGATATGGCAACTTGACTATTCTCAACTAGATGTTCCATAGAAGGGGTGAAACATCAAATATTGTATTCTCCCCTTTTTCAAAAGGTAATAACCTATATTTTCCACAAGGAATAGATTTAAAAGAAAATCTTCCATTTGCATCAGATATGGCATGGAAGAGTGCCTATTTTTCTCATGGAGCTGCTCCAACACCCTAGGGGTAGTGAACCTCAATGACATCATCAAAATAAAAATATACATGAACACTTAAAACTGGATTACCCTAAGAAACAACCAATCCATCAATTTCATAGCCAGGTACAAAGAAGATGCCATCTACTACCGGTTTGGAAAAATCTAAAACTATCTATTAACATTGGATGGGAAGCAACTAGCTTGTATGTCCATAGATATTGCCAAGACCCTCATTTATTTTTGGACAACTTTCTCCTCCTAAGTTGTTGATACTGCATATTGTCTACTATATGAAAAATAGATGATAAGAATATCCACTCCCTCTAGATGTTAGCAGTGTATTTGTTCCAACAAATTCATTATGAGCAATAGTGGGTATATCCAACATTGAAAATATGTTTACTAATAATATCATAAATCCCAAAAGTATCAATCCTTGTAGTACACTTCGATTATATTTTTCAAATGTACATCTGAGTGCCAAAACCAAAATTTTGAACATGGGGACCTAAAATTTGCATGAAATTTTAGGCTCCAACATGGAGAAGTACTTTGAAATAAGAAACTATTCATAGTTTACTAAATTTGTATGGGGAGCATTCTAGTTAGCAAGAGAATCCTCTAATTGGTGGATGAACAAGAAGATGGAACTTGGAATCAGTTCCTTAAAGCTGACTTGGAATGATTTTGTTGAGATTTTTCAAAAGACATGGTTACCCCAACTCTTTTTCAATCAAAATCTCATTTACTTTCAGAATCTTAAGAAAGGAGATTCAATGAATGAATACTAGGAGAAATTCACTCATCTCTTGAGGTATGTACCAATGTACCAAAAGGATTATTTCAATTAGAAAGTTCATTATGGGGCTAAATGGCCAAATAGGTGGAGAGGTGGATGTACATGGACCAACCACTATGGACCTAGTTTATGAGAAGGTAATCAAGCAAGAGAAAAATCTAAAATTAATCTTGGTTTATAAGGAGAAGAATTGAAATAAGAAAGGAGGAACTCAATTTAAACAATCTCCCAAGAAGCTTAATGAGGGGAAAGAATTTCAAAGGAAAGGGGACAAAGGATCCCACAATAAATTGGAATGAGATGAGGAAGAATCATCAAGGAAACAAATTCAACAACTACAATAGTTCTAACTACAAAAAAGTTGGAGGGAATGGTGGTAATTTTGATAGGCCAACAAAGAGAAGAGGACCAAAAAAATGATGCTTTATATGTGGATTGGATCATTATATTAGTAAATGTTCCAACAAACAATATGGTTTGCAACCACATTGTAATTCACTTCCTCCTCAATTTCTTGTGTTTTAACAAAGCATCCATGAAACAGTGGATAATCGAAAAGATGAATACCAAATCACCCCAATGGAAACTATAGGTACTTTTTTTGGTTTACCTATTTCCATACTTATTGATATTGGAGCCACACAAAATTTTGTTTCACCTAGAGTAGCTAATCAGATTTCTAGGAAAGCAATTTTTATGGAAAAATCTTGGGTTGTAGAATATGGAAACCAGACAAGAGCAACAGTGAGCCAATGTTTATTTGAGACAAGGGTTGAACTTCAAAGTTTCTCAATGTAAGTAAACTTATATGTAGCACCCTTAGGTTCATATGACATTATGTTAGATATGAAATGGCTATGGAAGCATAAAGCTAAAGTGGATTGCCATGCTAAAACCATAGAATTTCTACATGATCTAGGTAATCCAATATCTTTTCAAGGAACACCTGAAAAATATTGGTTGTGCAAATGCATAGGGTGAAAAATAAAGGTTTCCAACTCTTTGCATTTAAAATGGATAAACTAGAAGAATTCAAGGAAGTCACTCCTCAAGATAAATTCATGTATGGTGATATGCAAGAAGTTGAAGAAGGAGAAGTGGAGTCTAGAGAAATAGATATGGAGAAGTATCCAATCTTACTAAAATTTGTGGATGTCTTTCTAGAAGAAATACCTAGACTTCCTCCCAAGAGAGTATTTTATTTTTCCATTGATCTTGTACTAGGGTCAAAACCTATATCTAAAGTACCCTATAGGATGACTACAATGGAATTAATGGAGCTTAAGGCATAGTTGGAAGAGTTGTTGTCCAAAGGATTGATAAGACCTAATGTTTCACCCTGGGGAGCACCAGTGGTCTTCGTAAAGAAGAAGGATGGTACCCTATGCTTATGTATAGATTATCAGATTCTTAATAAAGCTACAATAAAGAACAAGTATCCATTGCCACGTATTGATGATATTTTTGATCAGATGTGAGGAGTGGCAGTGTTTTTAAAGATTGATATGTGATTTGGTTATCACCAACTAAGGATCAAAGAAAAAGACAGTTTCAAAACTACTTTTAGGACTAGATACAATCATTATGAGTTCACAGTCCTACCCTTTGGACTTATGAATGCACCTGCAACATTCATGAACCTAATGAACGACGTATTTAGAGATTGCTTGGATAGGTTTGTATTAGTATTCCTAGATGATATCTTAATCTATTCCAAGAATGAAGAGGAGAATTGTAGACATTTATATATAGTTCTCCTATGGTTAAGAGAGCACAAGCTATATGGAAAACTCTCTAAGCGTACATTCTTTTAGAAGGAAGTGCAGTACCTGGGTCACGTAATTTTAGAGAAAGGGATTGCAGTTGATCTAGCTATGATAAAGGTGGTGCTAGGGATAACTTTAAGAATCCCCCCTTGATGAAGGTGTAAAATCATGGCGAATCTTGTATGCTTCCCAAAAAAAAATTATTTTATTAGTGAATTTTTTCATTTTTTGAGGAAAAAAATCTCAATTGGTGAACCTTTTGTAATTGCTAGAAGTCTATGGAAAATCTTGGTGAATTGCATTTTTTAAAAAACCAATAAGATATTTTCATTGGCAATTAAAACCTATTTCCAAACCAATAAAATATTTCCATTTGCGAATTAAACATGTTTTTAAACCAACAAAATATTTCTATTGGAAAATTAAACCTATACTCAAACAAATAAAATATTTTTTTTGGCGATTCAAAAATGTTTTCAAACCAAAATATATATTTTAATTGGTGAATTAAACCTATTTTCAAATGAATAAAAAAACATTGGTGAATTAAACATAATCTCAAACCAATAAAAAAATTCATTGATGAAATAAATTGGTATGCCAATAATAAATCATAGCATGGGTGGAAAAAATATCAAATGCTACATATTGTTCTATTATGAGAAAAAATTTCCACACATCCAAGTTCCTTCATAAAGTGTCCTAAATGGGGACAAGTGTCAACATATTCACTATTTCTGAAGCTGGATGTCAGTGCAAATCAATATAACCCACAACCATTCGATGAATTTTCAATGGATGGTTATAGTTGCATTCCATAAGCAAATGTATGAAGCACTAGAATTGCAAATTCAAACCTCCGGAATTACACTAGAACAATTAGATTTCCAAAAATCATTGGTTGACATTTTATTTTTCGTATTAAAAAACTTAAAGTCATGAAACCTAAAATAATATTTTATCATTGATTGGATACTGGCAGTTTGATGCAGAGGGTCAGGGACTTTGAAAGAAACACAAAGTTCTCAAGGTTTGCAAGACACAATCTCAACCACTCTTCCAGGCACTCTGATGGAGACAAACCTCAATAATGCACCAAATGACTTATTTGCCTTCCTTATGGACCCAAACCCTATGAACACTCTTAAGAGACCCAAAAAAACTTGTTTTGAATGATTTCAAATCCCAACCCTTTGACTTAGACACAAAACCAAATTTTCACCTTAACTAGGCTACTAGCCCAACTAGGCCTCCAGCGAAGGATTTTTGGCTTTGCTCTAAAACTTTCCAAAGGAACCTCCAAAATAATGATTGAACTAGATGTGGTTTGTGATGATACATAACATACTAGATTCTTGATGGCACTTGTTTTGGAGCACACCAATCAAAAATCTGTTGTTTCCTCCAATTTAGGCCTAATTAGCCCTCTTTTTTAAAGCAACCCCTCTTTAAACTCAACCCCTGACCATGAAAATTTCAAAAATCCCTTAAAATGACTCAAAACCAAGGATTCCAAGTTTTTAGGCCTCTATGACACCTCTGACATGCTTAAACAGAAAACCCTCCTTAACTTGCCTAAAAAACTAGGGCTTCTTGAAAACTAACCTTCCAATCACTTCCAGAACTTTCTCATTGACTCTAAACCATTAGGACAACATATTTAGTCTATCCCAACTCAAAAACATGCCCCTCATTAAGGCAGATCTGCTGCTGCTATACCCTAGCCTCCAACTTCAAGCACTTTTCACAGTCAAATCTTGGTGTACACCATATTATTCATCTCTCCTGCACATTATATTGTTATTCCAGTATGGTACATGTTAAATATGATCCATTTCACAAGATACAGTCATAAAATCCCATGAAATGGATCATTTATCCATGAAAAACCCTCAAACTAGTGTAAATTTTGTGTTCTTTTTTATGACAGTCAATATAAAATGCAAAGAAATTAATTATCACTGCTTTCAGAGCCTTCAATGGTGTTAAAATATGTAAACAAAAACTCCTAAAGCATCCTACTAGAAATAACTTCAATACAAATCAAGTATTCATCAAAAGAACACACTAAAATGCAAGAAAACTGTGTTTTTCACTATTTCCATAAAATAATCCGTACAATACTTGCTCCAAATGCCCAACCTCCGTAAAAATGATAATTTTTGGGTTATAGAGCCATTCCCCAACTGATCCAACCATTTGGGATTGATTAAGTTGCATAATTACCTCTAAAGCACCTAAAACTCCTTTTCCCGCCTAAAGTGGATTTTTGAAAATTTGAATTTCCAAACTCTTATTCTATTAATTCCTATTAACTAGAAACCATTCTAAACTATTAAATAATTATTATTCAACCTTATTGACATGATTAAACTTTATAAACCTATCTAGACCCCCTGGGACACTATTGGTCCACTTACAAGGTTTTTTGGTCCTATGGTCCTTTTAGGACCCTTAAGACTTTTGATATTCCCATTACATCTATTCATCCCAAATGCCATTATAGGCTCCAAGATACCATAATTGATGTTTTGATTTTATGGAAAGGTCCTCCTGACCCCTACACACTTCTGACCTTTGAAGAGCTCCTTGAAGGCCTTGGGTGCTCCTGCACCATTCTCCCCAAGAAAGAAAGAGTTCTTGCCCCAAGAAGCATCCAACTTGTTGCTGCCATAATACTCCTTGTTCCTGTATGTTTGTACCTTCTGGTTACCAAGAATGAAATCTCCCAAAGTTACCTTTTTCCTTTTCTTCCAACCTGCATTCATGTCACTCAACATGTTAGTGTCAAAAATCTATTTTGTTTGCCCTTTTTGCTGCTTGATAACAGCCTGTCCTTGTACCCTGTTTCTACCTTTATTCCACTCATTTCCTTGTGAAAGAACACCACTCCTATTACCCTCAACAATAGGGCATTCAACACTCCCAATCTTAATATTATCTAAGTCCCAAATATTCTGATTTTTAGGACTGTACTCTTCATATATCTGCTGCAACTCATCATTCCTCTTCCAACCAGTATCTTCCCCTGTCTTACCTATCTTACCCTACTTATTCACCTGCAAATTTTTCTCAAAACAAATCACAAAACTATCATTAGATTGCTCCAAAGGCAAAGGCATTAATTTGTATCTAACATCTCCTTTGTGAACCAAATATGTGTTAACAAATCCATCATGCAATGTCCTTCTAGCATACTACCATGGTCTTCCTAAGATGATATGACCACAAGTCATTGGAATGACATCACAAAGCACCCTATCATGTTATGATCCAATTGAGAAATCTACATAAGCCCTCTTAAAAATCTCTACATGTTGTCCTTGAGTTACCCAAGTGGCCTTGTAGGGAGTAGGATGATCAAATGTTTCAATCCCTAGCTTGGTTATCAAATCAAGTGAAACTAATTTGCTATGTGACCCTGAATCTATGAGCAATCTATAGATCTTACCATGACTTAAACAATTTGTTTTGAAAATAGTTACCTTTGGCTCTTGATGAATTCTTTCTCCTTGCTTGACCATAAGAAACTCACCATCAGTCACAGGGTCTGCCATGAATGTTTTTTATTCCTCCTTGTCTTCTTCTTCTTGTACCAAGTTAGCTCTCCTATCTCTGCCTTTATCAGCTTGTTCCCATTTAGGACACTTGAAGGAAGGATGCCCTGGTTCATTGCAATTGAAACACCTACCTATGAATGGGCCTCTACCTTGTCCAAATCTTCCTCCTCCTCTAGGAGTGTATCCACCTCTTTGATTAGAAAATACCTCTTTACCTTTGTCATTGCTGCTCTTATCATTGCTTCCTTGTCCTTGCTCTCTATTACCTCTGCCCCTGTTTGAACTACCTCCTCTTCCACCATTGCTTGATCTTTCTTGCTTCCTCTTCACCTTTTCTTCTGCTCTAATGGCCAACTGAAAACATTCTCCTAATGTCCTTGGCAATTGCAAACCAATCTCATCTTGTAGATTATACCTCAAGCCATTGATATACCTGGCTATTTTCTCATCCTCTTCCTCATAACCTCCTCTAATACTAAGCTTGTGAAATTGCTCAGTATAGGACATCACATCCATGTCCTTTTGCCTTAAATTCTACCTCATCCTTTTCACATGAATGGTATAATCAGATGGTAGGAACTGCTCTTTGACCAAACTCTTCATCCTTGCCCATGTAGAAACTTTTTCCAATCCTCTAGCCATCCTATCATTCTAAAAACTAGTCCACCATGTCAATGTTGTGCCTCTCAACTTAGTTTTGGCAAACTTAACCTTCCTCTCTTCATCCATCTCCTCAAACTCAAAGTAGTTTTCTAAGGCATCAAGCCATCCCAACACCTCTTCACTATCCATCTTCCCTTGATAGATAGGAAAATCTATGTGACTCTTCCCTCCATGACCTTGTACTGCCTTCAACAATCTCAGTAACCTCCTTTCCTCAGGGTCCTCTGTCTCATCTGCTTGTTGTTCCTGATTTACCCTCACATGCTCTTCATCTTCATCATTGTCTTCTTGGTCTTCTTGCTCTTCTCTCCTCCTACTCCTCTCAAGGTTATTTATCCTTGCTTGCATGGTCTCTCTCTCCCTTCTCCATTTCCTTTCTTCTCTTGCTCTGGCCTGCTCTCTTGCTACTTCTTGTTCCCTTCTTTCCCTTCTCTCCCTTTCCAAGATTTCCTTCAACTCTTCCAACTCTCTTGCCAATTGATTTTTTGGTGCCATTGTTGATTCTCCAATCCCTAAAGGACCTACTCACTGCTCTGATACCACTCTGATGTAGAGGGTCAGGGACTTTGAAAGAAACACAAAGTTCTCAAGGTTTGCAAGACACAATCTCAACCACTCTTCCAGGCACTCTGATGGAGACAAACCTCAATAATGCACCAAATGACTTATTTGCCTTCCTTATGGACCCAAACCCTAGGAACACTCTTAAGAGACCCAAAAAAACTTGTTTTGAATGATTTCAAATCCCAACCCTTTGACTTAGACACAAAACTAAAATTTCACCTTAACTAGGCTACTAGCCCAACTAGGCCTCAAGCGAAGGATTTTTGACTTTGCACTCAAAATTTCCAAAGAAACCTCCAAACTAATGATTGAACCAGATGTGGTTTGTGATGATACATAACATACTAGATTCTTGATGGCACTTGTTTTGGAGCACACCAATCAAAAATCTGTTGTTTCCTCCAATTTAGGCCTAATTAGCCCTCTTTTTCAATGCAACCCCTCTTTAAACTCAACCCCTGACCATGAAACTTTCAACAGTCCCTTAAAATGACTCAAAACCAAGGATTCCAAGTTTTTAGGCCTCTATGACACCTCTAACATGCTCAAACACAAAACCCTCCTTAACTTGCCTCGAAAACTAGGGCTTCTTGAAAACTAACCTTTCAATCACTTCCAGAACTTTCTCTTGACTCTACACCATTAGGACAACATATTTAGTCTATCCCAACTCAAAAACATGCCCCTCATTAAGGTAGATCTGCTGCTGCTATACCCTAGCCTCCAACTTCAAGCACTTTTCACAGTCAAATCTTGGTGTACACCATAGCATCTCTCCTGCACATTATATATTATTCTAGTATGGTACATGTTAAATATGATCCATTTCACAAGATACAATCATAAACTCCCATGAAATGGATCATTTATCCATGAAAAACCCTCAAACTAGTGTAAATTATGTGTTCTTTTTTAGGACAGTCAATATAAAATGCAAAGAAATTAATTATCACTACTTTCAGAGCCTTCAATGGTGTTAAAATATGTAAACACAAACTCCTAAAGCATCCTACTAGACATAACTTCAATACAAATCAAGTATTCATCAAAAGAACACACTAAAATGTAAGAAAACTGTGCTTTTCACTATTTCCAAAAAATAGTCCGTACAATACTTGCTCCAAATGCCCAACCTCCATACAAATGATAATTTTTGGGTTATAGAACCATTCCACAACTGATCAAACCATTTGGGATTGATTAAGTTGCATAATTACCTCTAAAACACCTAAAACTCCTTTTCCCGCCTAAAGTGGATTTTTGAAAATTTGAATTTCCAAATTCTTATTCTATTAATTCCTATTAACTAGAAACCATTACAAACTATTAAATAATTATTATTCAACCTTATTGACATGATTAAACTTTATAAACCTATCTAGACCCCCTGGGACACTATTGGTCCACTTACAAGGTTTTTTGGTCCTATGGTCCTTTTAGGACCCTTAAGACTTTTGATATTCCCATTACATCTATTCATCCCAAATGCCATTATAGGCTCCAAGATACCATAATTGATGGTTTGATTTGATGGAAAGGTCCTCCTGACCCCTGCACACTTCTGACCTTTGAAGATCTCCTTGAAGGCCTTGGGTGCTCTTGCACCATAGTTGAAGGTTGCTTAAGTTATGACTTAATCCTTTGGAGTCATCATGGTGATCAGCCCCTTGACCTAGGAGATTATTGGTTCAGTGGGTTATCAAAGTTAGGTGAAAAATATTTTCTCATAAAAATCAATTATTGAGATTGATGATTAATGATTAAGCGGCTCCCGCACGCCCGCACTGCTGAGAAGGTGATACCATCATTTTTCTGCAGTAATACGGTATTGTGACATCTATCCTTGGTAGAACCAAGCTTCATCTCATGGATAATGGTCTAAAACGAATCAACAGTCAACTCTAAGTTCATCAGAGATCAACAGTTATCGCAAGATGAACGATTGTAGTTGCATTCCAAAAGTAAATGTCTAAAGCACTAGAATTGTGAATTCAAACCTTCATAATAATGCTAGAACCATTATATTTTAAAATATCAATGGTTGACATTTTATTATTTTTAAATCACTTAAATTCATGACTTAATTTTTTCAAAATAATATTATCACATCAAGTGGTGAATTAAATGTTCAAGTGTTGAGTAGTTGATGTCTTTGTTCTATATATACTTCACTAACTTGATGTTCTTTGTATCATTTATAATATATTTGGTAATTGGCTTTGGTTTCTTTCTTCTTTATTATCAATTTAACTCTTCATGGTGTGTCATGCTACCCAAATGTTTTTGGGAGAAAAAAAGCGACGATGCATATGACAAATGAAAGTTGGGTATGGTTTTTACAATTCCTTGTGTGTGGGTTGATGATGCTATAAGTATAATTGTGTGTAGGGAATGGCTTCAGAACAACCCTCATGTTCTATTTTCTAAGGTAGCTTTGGCTTTCTTGTCCAATTGCATGGAAATTTTTCTCGATAAAGATTTGGTGAAGATGTTAGTAATACGTGATTTGTGGCCTTTCATTTACTCTATTCATTTGTTGGAGTTGGCACTAGAGTATTACAATTTTGAAAGTTGGTTAGCGCCTATCGGTGGAATCTTCCACAAAGTGGAATTGCATGCTTCTATAGTGCAAGCTCTTGCCCTAGTTAATATGAGGTGTGGTTTGTTGTGTGATATGAAAAATGAATAATTAAAGAGTCCAAAGTTTTGGAGGAAGGATTTGGGTGATTCCCTTTTCTTCTCTGTTGTCACTTTATTAAATTTGATTCACCTTCTGCTCAAACACCTGGTTGAGGGCCTCTGCTACTATTACAATTTTTTTTATTAATGAATTGTGTCTATTTTATTGTACATCTCTTATAATATGTATTTTGTGACTAGTTTTTTTTCATGATTAGTGGATTTTTGGCCAAGTTGGCTATGTAGTATGTACTTCATCTTCAACTACTTAAATTAAAATACTTTTCATGGATCCATTCTTGTACATCCTTTTTACTTTGTTCAATATAAAAATGTGGATTTTAAAACTAAGAAATTATCAACATATAGTTCTAATCATAAGTGAGCGAAATTTATTGTCACTTATTAGTGGACATTGATAATGATTAAGCTACAACAAGCCATTTAATTCTCTATTTTTAATGCTTCAAAGTACTCTATCTACCATTTAATTCTCAATATTTTTATCGATTTTTGTATATCCACGAGATTGTCTTTCATTGAAGAAAATGTGGTTGTAGTACCACATATTAACACCATATGTACATTTGAAGAGAGGGAAATGTTTGATTTGATTATATAATTCTAATCATAAATGAGTGAAATTTATTGTGACTTATTAGTGGACACTGATAATGATTAAGCTACAACAAGCCATTTAATTCTTTCTTTTCAATTCCTTGAAGTACTCTACCTTTCATTTAATTCTCAATATTTTTATCAATTTTTGCATATCTACCAGATAGTCTTTCATTAAAGAAAATGTGATTGCGGTACTATGAATTAATACTATATGTACCTAGAAAATATTTAAAAGATTTAAATTAGATTGCTCTTCTAATACGAAGTGAGTGAAATGTTTGATTTGATAAATTGCTATTGAAAATGGTAGAAAGTATGGCATGTGGCATGTTCTTTCTTTTTATTGATTTTTGTGTATCCACCAGATTATCTTTCTTTGAAGAAAGTGTGGTTACAGTACTGTGGATTAATGCCATATGTACATCCGAAGCGATTGTTTTGATAGCTTGATATTGAAAACTACACAATGTACTATAGATGATGATGTCATTAATCTAGTGATCAATTGAAACAAGATTTTTAATGATTTCATATCATTTGAGTGGTGATTTTGATAGCTTTTTAGCTTGAGGTACAATTTGAATGTAGCCAGAAGTCAATAAAAATAAACATTGTAAATGTAAGACTTAAGTTACATGATTAAGTTGGTTTTTTGGTTTGCACGATTATCATTATACCCAACCTCACATGACTCATGAGTAAATAGGGATTAGGCTAGTAGTGGTATTGGTGGTGCATAAATAGGGATAGTAAGTACAACTGAAATCATTCATAGAAGGATAAAGGCTTTACTATTCAATGCAATGTTTTGAATTTCCATAAGGGTTTTTATTTTGCAAGGTTAATAAGGAAGAAGATGATGTGGTATAATTGGGGATACTCTAAATTCTCCTTCCTCCAGTTATGTAGTTACAAAGTAAAAGACTAATTTCCTTCAAGTTTAGAATTGGTGCAATTGTAAAGAAGTTGATCTAGTTCACCTGACTTCTAAGACAAGTTTTGAACCAAGATGAGGAGCCTTGATGGAGATAAGTTCTTTCACAGAGAGTAAAACCACATAATTATTTTAGTCTTGTTTGCATTCAAAGCCAACAACTTCTCATACTCCATTTTGAAAAATTACCCAAAAGAGGAACTGTTGACTTTCAAACTCATTGTGTGCTATCTAGATGCATGGAAGCTGCATGCAAAAGTTGGTAATAAATTTACTACCCCTCATCTTCTGCATGACTCTAGTTCTCAAACATGATAGGCACATTTTGTATCTTCACAACTCCCATTTCCCTTGCATGGTAGGCAAGCCTTATGGATTCTCAAAGTCACTTGTTTTATAATATGGTATGGATCCCATAGTTGCCACTACTAGCTCAGAATTGATTGTTTCAGTTTGGGGTTTTTTGGTGCATCAGATTGAGCATATTATATTGTAGAACCACATTCGAGATGCCAAGATCCAAACCATGGTTGACAAGCCCAGTGATTTGAGAATATGGTTTGTATTGTCACCAGCAACAGAAGCATCCAGTGGCCCGACAACTTGGAATCAATTGTCTGATGTAAAGTGACATGTTCCATTTATACAAAACAAGAGCTTGCATGCTCTACTCATAGTTAAAAGCTATGTAATAATGTAACATTGTATTCAGAGGTAATAAAATAAATGGTTGTGTTATTCTTCAATATTCATTTACAGTAAAGAATTATTTTATGAACTTACAATGTCTATTCAAATTATACAAGTAATGTAAATGGAATAAAATAATGTAATGAATATTTAATAAACTTACAAAAATCAGATTTTTTTCCTTTAAGAGATTAAGTATTATCTATTTATGAAATATTTGCATGCAGATTTAAAAAATAAAGCAATAGAAATGAAAAAAGAAATTTTCCATCAAATTGACAAAAAATGCTAAAAACACTAAAATTTGTCACTCTTTCTAGGGTTTGTCAAAATATCATTGATTTTTAATTTGTCGTTGGCCTACTCCCCCAGTTCTCAATATCATTAGTCATTTTATTAAGTCCTTTGTAACATTCAATTACCGGTCCCTTGGCCTTGATGTCAATCAATGTCTTGCTTTCAAATGGATTCTGCAAGTCTACAAGATGCTTCAAGTAGATCTATATGTGACTTGTAAAATCGTGAAATGGACATGTGGACTCATCTTGATGAATCCATTAGGATTGTGTACCCTAGCACCACTAAAGTTTAAAAAAAAATTAATTCACATGTTTAAAACAACTTTAAAGCACACATTTATTGTTTATATCATAAATTACTCAACCCTTCAATGAACATTTGATGGATGGTTGTAGTTACATTCCGAAATGAAATGCATAGAGCACTAGTCTTGCAAACTCAAACCTCTATAATCACCCTATAACCATGATATTTACAAAGATCAACAGTTGAGAATTTGTTTGAGAATTTATTTCTAAGTTTCATTATGGAAATATATAATGTACTAATTGTGTAGTCTAGCGATAACACGTTGACATTCCATTCACTTTAATATTAAAAAAAAAGTGAACTTTCTACTACTAAGTGATTTTATTTTTAAATGAGAGATTCAACACATAAAGAGATTTTAGATTGCTCATTGTAGTGCACCAGGGAGATTCTAGGTTCCAACAAAGCTAGTCCACACCTACCAGTGTTAATATTTTGAAGAATAAAAAACTAGACCTAAGTGAAAGAAAAAATTCCTATGGCTATATTTCATTGTTTCTTAAAATATTATTTTGTCAAAATTTGAAGTTTAGGTTTAGGGTTGAGACACTTAAGAAAAATTAAGGAGGACTAAGAGGGAATTCACAATTTCACATTGTATAAGCATGTCTACCACCACTAGCATACCAAAGAACTTTTTTGGGAAAGGTAGAGTAAAATCATATAAAAAAATACATCATGTTGGATTGCTTAAAACCCCAGGTTTCATTGATCAATACCATGATATTTATGATCCTGAAATCTATGGTAGGCTTACCTTAGAACTTAGATTTTCATATGAGAATAAGGCTACAAACCAAATGCAAGTTAATAGTTTTAGTGCACTGTAGGTAAGTGGAGTAGGGTGCATGATGTTACATGAGGTTTTCCCTTGCCCAGAATTTATCATGGTCTATGCCCACAATTATGATGATAAAAAAAGAGTAATTGTTATCCATTAATGCAAAATAACTTGGAAAAGTGTTGGGGTTTACAAATGAATAATTTGGAAACATCCACATTGACCTAGAAAAGCTTGCTAGTGATTATGAAGTAGTGGATGAAAGGGAGAAAAATTATTTCCTAAATAAAATATTTCAAGATACCAAAGAAGTTAGAAAAAAATTGAAAGGTAATCATAAGCCTCCTTATGATTTTGATATTTTTAGACCATGGGTTCAAGATACTATTTCCATGCTATCATTTTTCCTCAGAATGGATAACAATTGGGAAGTGGGTGCAAGCCTCCTTGAAATGGTTTATAATATCCATTATGATGTTCCACCTCAACCTATAAAATATAACTTTATTGAGCACATTGTAGAATCCATGCATGAATAATTTTTAATGATTAATGGAAGTTCACACTCAAAGTCCACTAAGACATTTAGGTTCACAACCTACTTGTTCTATTATTTTCTATTCAAATTTAGTGGAATGTTTCAAACCAACAAGCTTCATATTCAGCCCTATATGAATGCTAAGGAAAAGAAAATGGCTCCAATATATGATTGGACCACTAAGATAAGGATGCATGATTCTCAAATAAGATAAAATAATTTTGTAGACTACTTTTTGGCTCCATTGCATCAAGCAATTGCAAATACTCCAATTCCTAGATTTCCTATGTCATGTAGAAATTGTATTCATCTAGGAAAATAAATGGAATTGGCTGATTGGTACTTAATGGAAGAATATACTATGCTAAGATTTTATAGATGAGGAGCAGAGCCATACAAACTTCCAATACATGTGACAGAAAGGGTTTTTGCAATGGAATATGTAAAGTAGATGCAGAGTATTGATGAACTACACTTTATCAATCAAAAAAAGAAGGCCTTATTTCCTTCCTTACCTTTTTCATGTGTAGGGTTCACATTCAAGAGAAAAGTACATTTAAGGTGGAACATGATCTTTTGAATTTTTTTAATTTTGACGATGTCTGTCACTGGCAGTATGATCCATGTGACACTATTAAATCAATGATTGTGGCCAATAGGAATGTTTCCAGTAGAATTCAATATCAAAGTAAAACCTTGCTTGAATAGTTGAGAAACAAGTATTCTTGGAATGAGGTCAAAATAGCAATGGAGAAAAGTGTTGCTGAGAAAGGTATTTATTTTGAACAATTGTCAATAGAAATTTTTGCATTGCACCAAAAGACAATTAGGAGGTACAAAAATTTTTATGAAAAAAGTGATAAACCATCTAGTAGAGTAAACATGCCAGATTCTCTAGATAAAGAAGTTATAGATAAAAAATTGACATGATAAAAAAATATTGTCAGATTTTGGTCTATGAGGAAGGAGCTAGGTGAACCAAGAACTCTTGCAGAATTTGGAGATAATGAAGAAGATCATGAGTTTAGCAAATTGTGGAATATATAGCATCCCAATAAATGTGAAGATCAGGAAACTAATGATGAATCTAATGATGATATGGAAGACCAAAGATATGATAAAGCTGGTTTAAGTGAGACCACAAAAGAAGCATATACTTTAGGAGTATCCATAGCCAAAAAGAATTAGTTATGAGGGTGGTCCTTTGGGGTCACGAAAACAAGTCTCTTTGAAGGTACAAGATGTAGATAATAGAAAACTAGGTGATAAACGAGGCCTTGCAGCTGGTATAGTAGACCAAGGGTATACAAGTATAGCTCAAACAATTCATTCTATTAAAGCTTCAAATCCTAATCCTCATGGTCAAATACAATCACAACTAGGACATGACCATGGTGGAGAACCTAGTGCAACTGGAACTGCCATTGGTGGCGATGGTATGGGTAGTAATACTAGTATTGGTCAACATGTGATACAATTCAACAAATTACACACAAGCGGAAAACAATACAAGATACCACACAAACACCAAGTGATCAAGGCATAGAGAAGAGGGAAAGGATGTCGATAGTCAAAGTCACACTACCATTTCCACCACAAAGGAGTTATTTCTAGGAACTCCCCTAGTTAGTGTGGCTACAACAACATTAGCAACTATAAGTACTCCTAGTCATTCACCATTAAAGCATTCCATTACTCTTGCATCCCCAATTTTTTATTACATTGAAGAGTTTAAAAAGAAATTAGAATTGTATAAAAAAGAAAAAGCAATTGGTGGAGAGTGCATCTGATGTAACTTTAGAGCTTGCAACAACCATGGTATTATCCACATTTGACACAAATAAAGAAATCATGGAGTATTTGTTTGTTGTTCCCATAGTTCAAAATAAACCAACAAATCAGATGGATCGATTTGAATTTCAGGTGAGCAGTTTCCAAGTGGATTTATTTGGATTCAAAAATATTGACCAAATTAATGTTTCAAAGAAGAACAATGAATTGGTGTACACATCATTGCTAAAGTAAGAGAGATAAAAAAGGTTGTAGACTCAAATAGAAAATTTATAGGAATACCTAATGAATGAGAAAGCAAAGAGGAAAGCAAAAAATAACAAGAGCAATGAATTAGAAAAAAGAACAAAAAAATCTACATCTACATCAACAAGCACATAGGATAAACAAACAAAGGTGAAATTGAATGAACAAAAGAAAAGGTTAGATAAGAGAAAAATAAATATGATGAGGAAAAATCCACTTCAAAAAGATTAAGACAAAGCATTGGGAAAGTAAATGAACATTGGAAACAAAAATTGGAGAAAGAGAGAAAAAAAAGTGAAACATTGGCCGCAAAGCTAATGGAAGCAAAAAATGAAATAAACTCTTGTCAAAATAAGTTAACTGCATTTTGCAGAGAAACACTGAGGCATATGAAACAAAAGATCTAGGAGGAAATAATGCAGAGGATTGATCATTTGTGTGAATTGTTTCAATTGATTGATGATATGAGACTACATTATAAGAAGCTCAACAAATATTTAATGGACAACAAAAATGTGTTGGCATCAGAGAAATCCACAAATCAAATTCAACAAACAGTCTACAAATCCTCAATGAAGGTGTTATTTATCATTCAAAAGTGTTCGAGAATGCGTGAAAAATTAGAAATTGTGAATCTAGTTGTAACAAAGATGAGAAGTTGGATGAAAAGGTAAGGAACATGATAGAGCTTTGTTTTCTAGAGGATTTTCACATAAATGAGAAATTCATTGGAAATGATGGTTTCAGAAAGAAGATGGAGGGTGTAAGGAAGATTGATTTGGACCAGTTTCCTCAAAACCCAAATGAGGAGAACTATTTGGATTCCATCAAACCATTGATAGCCTTGAATGTAACTTTGGTTGAAATATTCAAGTCAAGATCCAAATTCAATCATACATTGTTAACAAATTTTCAAGTCAAAAAACATCAGTTGGAACAAATGACAATTCCATCACCTAAATAGTGGAAGTTGCTACAAAAGCTGATAGAATTATTTGATATTGGTAATATGAGTTTCCATGTTCCAACTCAGCTCTGTGTAGAGTTGTCTTTGAGCAAGATTTTGTATTTCCTCTATGTATGCCCTAAATTGAAAATTAATTGAAAAATCAAATTCAGTAATGTGTTGATGTTCAATTATCTATATTATTTATTTTATCAATTGAAGAAAAAATCTAGTTTCAACTACTAGATACACATTAAGTGATTGTTGATGTTCATTGTTGTATATGCTACTTTTTTTAATATGTTATTAAGAATTGAGTTGAGTGATGAATCATTGAGTACATGTTTAACACAATTAAAATATGAAATTATTAATAATATGTTAATTTATTCAATATGATGCATAATTTCAAGGAATACAATATAAAATATCAACTATAGTTTAAAATATAAAATTTGTGGTAATCTTCAATTGGTTAAATTAGTGTTGCTGGTCTACAACCTAGGGCTTTCTAAAACCCTATTATCCTAAAAAATTGGTGTAAAATTCTTGGTTATCCTCAACTGGTTAAATTAGGGTTGTGAACCGTAGATTTTTGGGTAGGGCTTATTCACACAAAAGCATAAAGAAAGCTGTAAAATAGTGAAATTATACCCTGAAAAGAGTGATATCTTGTTACAGGAATTTACAACACTTTAAAATAGGACTTGATAAGTGATGAAAAGGTGATTTTGAATTAGTTTTAATGAATCAAGGTCTAGAAAGAGAATATGCAACACTTCTGTACTTTCTAGAATGTCATGGTGGGTACTAAGGACTCAAATGTGCATGTTCAAAACCTCATTGCAACATTAAATAAAAGAAAAATGGACCAAGCATCATGAAGAAAGACACAAAGACCATTAAGAAAACAGGGGCCATTTTCTCTGACACATTATTACTTTAATTGAGGAAGGACGAGAAGTTGCTTCAAACTCACACTAAAGTAGCCATGCATATCAACATATAGGTTCAAAATGCACTTATGTTAGCAAAATGGAATAACAACGATCAAGGGGGATGATCAAGACGCAAGGATGAAGATCCCATGGAAAAATAAACATAAGAACAAAGGAATGCACATGTTGAAATGAAGGGATAGGATGAAGCTTCAATGCGTCTATCAAAAATTTAGTTGTGGATTAGATCTAGGTTGTTTTTACAAAAAAGAAAAATGTATACTCACTCTAGGGTGATAGAACTCATGGTTGTCCACCAGGTGAGAAGTCCCAAAAGGTGAAATTACATAAACTGTTGGTATGCACTCACAAACACATAGGTGGCTATGGGGAAAGTTGTGTCATTAAGTGGACTTCCCACTCAATCATATCAAAGTTATACCTCCTAATAACTTTAACAAGGTGCCACAAAGGAACATGTTGGTTCGTGCTTCATGAGACAAGCAAAGCTTTGTATGCTTAGAACTAATGAAAAAATTCAAGGTACCACAAGCATGAAATTTGTGTTATGCAAGGTGGCAAAAAGGGAAAAGTGTAAAATGAAAAAAAAATGTAAAATGTAAAAGGATGTTCAAAGGAGTCTTGTTAATTTCATGCAAGGTCTGTCACTTAGGGAAAATTGTGTCTAGTGTCTCCAAGAGAGGACCAATAAAAGAATAAAATATTCACAACTTAGGGGATGCAGTGCGTCACATCAGGCCACTAAAAGGAATGTAATATGTTAAGATAGATCACACTTATGAAGGACATCATACCCAATGTCATCCACAAAGTGACAAAAGCATCATATGAAACAATAAGGTTGCACTAAGAACTGAAAAATGCAAAATGAAATATGGTAATGTATGCCCCCCACTTTAAAGGAATTGCTACGCACCGTTTTGTGAGAAATTACCTTAAAGTAGCAAAGAAAAGAAAATGAAAAAAGTAAAAACAAGACATGAGAGCCAACTCAGGGAAAATAAACCTATAAGTCATGTTTTAAGGTTGACTGCACTAATATAATAAAAATAAAATAGAAGAAAGGAGTTTCTGAGGAAAGAGCATACCAAACATAGGATCTATGGATTTAGGGTTAGTATCATTAGTTGCTTGAATGTTTTGATTAAGGAGCTCGAAACTGTCATCATTCCCCAAAGCACATAGAACTGGAAGAATGACACAGAAAGCAAAAACAAAAGAAAAAAAAAGTCTATTTTGGGTCAACATGGAAGAGAAATTATGGTCTCAAAGCTTTGTGTCATCCCCAAAAGGAAAACACAAGTGAATAGAAAAAAAAAGGTGAAAGAAAAGGAAAATATTTTGGGTCAACATGAAGGATACATCTCGGTCTCAATGCCTTGTGTCATCCCCAAAAAGAAAACACAAGAGAAAAAATGAAAAATGCAATGCATGACATATAGAAGAATAAAGGTACAAATAGAAGACGTGTACAACTAGAGGGAAAAAATCAAACACACGATATGGGGGGAACATGATAAACACATACAATAGGAAAAGAAAGAAAAATTTAAAAGGCTAGTAAGATGAAGGCATGTCAACCATCTAACAAGTCATCTGCCTCCCAATCATGTTCAGTGTATTACGAGAGTGGTTGGTTGTCCAAAGGAAGAATTGCAAGTGCTGAATTAGGAGATGTACCAAGTTCCTCACTTGGTTGAGAAGATTTTTCATTAAAGCTCATGGTAGAGGCAAATAAAGAGTTTAGATCATTATGCACTTCTTCATCTATTTTTGTGATCTACTCATCATCATCATTATCAATATTGATTACGATAGGAGGGTGAAGGGTTATTTCCAAGGAAGGATGTATCAAAAGTTGTGGCTGTTGGATTTGTTCATTTTGTTGTGAGGGATAGACTATGGTGGGTCGGAAAAAAGAGGGTGGTCATCTATTGCTTCAGTTAAAGGTGGAGGTTGGTTTTCTTTATTTTCTTCCATTCAGTAAGCAGAGCAAAATGATGAAAACAACATCATCTACTCTAATACGATGGTTTTTAATTTTATTTTGAATTTGTTGAGGTGTAAAATAATGATCATCATAACTTCCTTTTCTTCGAGAGGAAAGAATGGAAAAACGAAAGATAAAGTGCTTACTTCTCTTTGGCTATATTTAATGTGAGAACTATGATAAGTTAGTTTCATTTCCCTTAGTCATTAAATGATAGTAGGGAAGTGCTAAGGGTGGTTGTTCAGCATGAGGTTGTATGGTTTGTTTGATGTTGGACTTAGGTTGAAGCATGGTTTCATCTATAATAGGGGGAGTGGAAGTGGATGGGGACATGTTACGAAGAGAAAAATCAACTATTCATTTTTCTTTGAACTTTTGATAGGTTATGAAAAAGAAATCTTCTGAGGAGGTGATAGGTTCTGTAATTGCAGGCAAAGGCTATGAAAAAGAATACCTTTATGTGATAATGAATTAAAGACATATGGTGTATGGTGATACTTCATTTCCATGAAACTTTAAACACTAATGAAATATTTGAGGGACTACTTTCACATTGAGAAAAACCAAGGGTAGCTAGTAGTAAATGAAATTGGTCAGTGTGGAATGATGATAGAAATATTATCTCAAAGTTTTGGGTCTATTTTTAAGAAATTTCAATTGATCCCAATCGTAGGGCATGCAAAACTAGTATGTTTTTAAATACATGCAGTTGGTTTATTATATTCATCTTGATACAACTCATGTAATATGAGAAAATCTTATGTGATCACATTCTCACCATGGGAGAGATCTATTAATATCCCATTAGTGGGCTTATCATAGATTCTTCCAGCTATGTAAAGAGGACCATCAGGAAGTTTTTGATGTATATCTTTAGAAGAAAAAGTGATATCAAGAGTTTTGTTGGTGGGGCCCTTACGAGGGATAATGTCTATCACACCCACAAGTTCATCCATAGGATTAACTTGGGTAACATTTGGAGTTATATCATGTTCATTATTTGTATCAATGTTCATGAATTGAGGGTTTGAAGGTTCACTAATATGACAAATGGCTGTGTGTTTAGGCATGGGATTAGTAAAGATTTGTAAATTAAGTTGAAGTTGCAACAAAATTACTACTTATGATCATTGTGACACCTAATGGACAAATATTTGAATCAATAATTATTAGACAAGTGTTTGAATACTTATTGTTAGAGTGTCATGTATTTAGCGATAATGATAATAAGCATTAGGTTTAAAGGTGGGTAGTAAAGTCTTGGTGGTATCAAGTGGTTTAATGGTAGGAAAAGTGATCATTTGTTGCTGGAGCAATTAGTTCATTGTATTAAGGAGGTTATTAGGAGTAGGAAAATGAGAGTATCTTTAGATTATATGGAGTATAGAACCATTGCTTTAACAACTACCACTTGAATTATAATAGGTTGGGTTGGTTGCAGAGGCAGATTGAACTGTTAAAATCCTCTATTTGGTTTGTGAAATTTTTGCATGTTGTTTTGATTATTTTTCTCAAACTTCTCAGCTTGGTTAGAAGTGGACTTTGAATCACGACTTGAAATTGAGTTATGATATTCACATAGGGTTGTGCATAAGTGCATGAACAAAGGGAATTTCATCATAGTTAACTTATCCTGAAGGTTTGTGTTCAAGTTTTTGATAAACATCTTCTACATATGTGAATCAGGAATTTTGACATCAACTTGAGCATACAATGACTAATAACATAATGAAGTCAGTTACTTTTTCATCGGCATGTTGTCTACAACACATTAGGTCAGCCATTGTCTTTTTAGGGGTCATATGAACTTGGAAGTGACTTATGAATGAATCCACAAGCTCATTAAATGATTGAATGGAATGATTAGGTAGGTTTGAAAACCACTCTAATGCAATATCTTTCAAGGTCCTAGGAAATTTTTTGGCTAAGAGTTTATCATCAAGGATAAAATCACTGCATAAAGTTGTATAAGCATTGACATGGTTAATAGGGTCTCCTTTACCTTTGTATTTCTCAAACCTAGGAAATTCTATCCCTTGTGGCATCAGGGTGCGTAATATTTAAATAAGGATAAGGGGATACTATGAACATGATATGTGGGTGGAGCAGTTTGACCTTGGCTAATCGTGGAAATTTTTTGTTCCATGGATGAAATGGTATTAAGGAGTTGTGTAATGATGGGGTCAAGGTAAGTGGTTTGAGGTGGAAGAGAAAATGGCAATGGAGTGTATGTAATGTTAGGGGAAGTGAAAGGAACACTAAGAGGGGCGAAGGTAGTAGAGGGGGCTTGTGATGCCACAATAGAACTAGGAATGCTAGTTGGAATTGTGGAATAAGAAGCTACATGACTAACCTATTGCATAGTTGTTGTAACATGAGGAGTGGTATAAGTTGGTATGGATGCTATGGTTGAACCTGGGGAAGAATGTGAGGTCCTCCTTGGTTTGAAACTATGTTTTTTGATTGGGAATTAGAAGAAGCATGTTTATTGTAAATCTCAGCAATTATTTTTATAACATGTAGGCCATCATCACTTTCAATCAAACAATGAAATTTTTCTATGGTTGGTATGGTAGTGGTGGAAATTTTTTCAAGCGAAAAGTCTTGTTGTAAGTGTGAAAAATCCTCATGAATATTTATGACCTTTTCTTGTATGATGGAGTTGTTTTGTATGTCAACATTCATTGGATTGAAAGGTGAGGGAATAGAAGTGGTATTGTCCATGCCTAATGCACCATTGTCCATACTAGGAGTAGGAACTCTTGAGATCCCAAGGTTCACAACGAAAGTGCTATCACGAGAAGCCATGAGTCTAGAACTTCGTCTCACTAAAGTATTATCAATGGGGCAACAAACACTCATACAAGTACCACAAAAGATAGGGTGAATGTAAAACCAAGGTAATCTAGGATTGAAAATAATAGAAATTCTACTAACTGAAACAAAGAACTAACAATAGATAACAAAAATGTAGGAAATTCCTAGAGAATGCCTAAAAATGCAATCTGAAATGTGCAAGTGGACTGATTTGCCCAGGGTGGCGAATGAGTCGCAGTATGAGATTTTTTTATGTTTTTTCAAAAAATTTAATGTGATTCTAATGCTTTTCAGATGCCAATTAAGGATGCAGATGTAGATGTTTAGTTTTTTCAATGATATGTAATGCAAAAATGAAATCTAAATGAGTCTTTCACTAATGCAAGTTAAGAAACCCTAGGATGCAAAAACAAAACAATACCCTAATTGAATGTTGATGCAAATGAAGTTTGATATGAAAGATGCAATTGAAATCAGAAGTGTAAAGTGCTCAAAATGTAGGTTCACCAAAATGAACCGTAGATTTTTGGTACCCTAATCCTTTCTAGCACTTCTAGGGTTTTCACCTAAAAGGAGAAAGTAGAGCCAAAAGTCTAGGTAGGTTCATTCAAATTATGCAATGTATGATGTTATTTAGACTAAATGAAATGAAATAATTGCAGTTAAATGAACTAATTAACTAATTATGTATGCAAAACCTAAGAATTATGTAGTGTTGGAAAACACAACACGATGTTTTCAAACAATGAACTATGAATGAACAAATGCAATACATAATAGAAAGAGGTTTATTTCAGTGTGTACCTGGGCAAAGATTAGAGAATCTGGAATCTTTTGAATGTTGTATGAGATCACAGAAAATTACCAGTGGGACTTATTTTCCACTGATGGTGAATTAGTCTTGCTTCTGATGAAAACTGTCAGAAACTGGTTTCTGAGTGTCAGGATCTAGAATCTGAAAAAAATTGGATTTCCATCCTTAAGGTGGGACTTATTCACCATTGATGGTGAATTAGTCCTCTCCCAAAATTATGAGAAATCAAGAGACAATTCTGTAGCACCAGATCTGAGGTTGACTGCTTGTCGGGTTGTCAAAGTCAAATCTACAAA
>VDFB02047230.1:588229076-588281180 GCA_007258455.2 Sequoia sempervirens | reverse complement strand
CTCTCTATTTTTCACTATTTAAACCTTCCAAGAAACCTAACTGGGACTCATATTCCCATTTGGGTGAATGACTTCTTGGATGCCTACAAAAACTAGCTTTTTGAGCTTTCTAGTGATTTTATGTACTTCCTAGGCTTGTTGGTAACGTATAGTATGAGTCTGGAAATTTTTAGAAACTTCTATTTTATGCATCTAGGTGAAAAAAATCCATTTAGTGTAGTCATTTTTAAATAATTTCAAATATCATTTCAATAGTGAAAACCATCAAATTTTTTAAACAATTGTTTATATTTTGAATCATTGCATAAGTTGAATAGATTACTTTACAATGTTAGTATCTTTCTTTTCCAAATTTGCAAAGAAAAATCTCATTAACAAGAATATTAGTCATTCCTCCAATGTACTTGCTAGTTATGAGAGTATCTTAGTGCAAGAGAGTGAAAATGTTGACACATTCCTTAATTCCACACCCCCTCATATCTCTCCTATTTTTGGGAATGATGTGATTGAAGAAGATGCAGGCATAGACAATCACGATAATAATAGTTTCTCTTCTCCCAATACCTCTCCTACTTGTGACAAAGGTATTTTGGTGTTATAAGATACACCCATTGAGAATCATGACAAGGTTGAAAGCTCCTCTTCTATAAAATCTCCTATATTGGAAGATATTATGACACAAGAGAATGAGAACATAGAAACATTTCTAACCATCACCTTACCTAGTCTCCATTCATCTCTTGCTTGTGAGAATGTTTTAGTGGAAGAGGATGAAATCATAGATAAACATGAAAATCACATTTTTTCTTCTCCTAATATCTTTCCTATTTGTGAAGAATATAGTTTTGTGTTAGAATGTTAGAAGATACACTCATTAAGAGTCATGAGAATCTTTTTTCTCCCTCTCCTAATGCTTCTCCCACTTGGAAACATCTAATTGAAAAAAAAGGATCCAATCAATCATAATTGTTCTTCTCTTCATGCCTCCCCTACTTGTGATGAAGTTACCTTACAAAACCTAACTATGGAATGTGATCAACATCTTGTTTGCTCCTCTTTCAAAAACTCTCCTACTAGAGTAGATACCATGGTACAAGAGAATGATAGAATTGATGCATTCCTTTCAAACAATAGTAATGTGTCTTGATTTGATGAAAATGATGTAACCTTAAACTCTCCTTCTCTAAAATATCATCACAATAAGGATGACTCTTTTGAGGTTATGCACATTAGATATCCCTTGAAGTGATCTCCTAAGCTAGTTCTTATCCTTTATCCACCCTCACAACAACCACAGGTTCAAAATAAAACCATGCTTATCTTAGAACCACCTAAAAGGCATCTTGATAATGATAATTGTTGTCTCCTAATAGTGCACCCTTGTTGAGTAAACTCAACCTACTAGTGAAGCAATGGAAAGCTTCCCTAATTGTGGTCTCAAATTTTGTAAGCTAACCTCTAGAGTAAGCTAGCTCTTATGGTACTCACCTAAAATTAACTAAACTATTTTTTTTGCTAGGAAAAGGGTAAGAAGGAAATATAAAAATGAAAACTATCTCCTAAGGTGATGCACCAAAATCATTATCTAAAATTTGCATAGCTTCTTTTACACACTGTTTAAATCAACAAAAAGCTTCTACATGCACAACTCAAGACTTATATGCTTTTGCATTAGTGTTTCATAAGAAGATTACAACACTCACAATCCTAGAAGGAAGACATACACTCTTCACAACTTGAACTACTTGCATTCCAACACAACTTACAACCTACAAACATACATTTTTCTTCTGCATAAAGGTGCTAACAATGAGACACAACAACAAGGATCACATGTATCATGAGAAAAATTCTTAACTTTATTGATCTCCAAAGGTGTAATACTACTATACATGTTTGTAAAAGAGTCACAATGTTGTCTCTTGCTGAAAGAACTCCAAAATGAGTTACAATGTAGCATGAGAGTGAAAAGAACCAACTTCAAAAATGAAGTTTGAAGTTACTTTATGATTTTTCAAGTAGCTCCACAAAGATAGGGATTTCAACCTCCCTTGGTCGTGCACAACAATAAAGCCTATTTTTTAGCCACTCAAAAGACTCCAAAAAGGCTTTAAAATGAAGAAAAAGTCAAGGCCTGACCTCTCCTACCATAAAGGCACTTAAAATTGCTTCTATATGCTTTTAATTCCCTCCAAAACTAGGTCAAAACAACCCCTACATTTTCTCCACTTGTTGGATAACTTCCCAAACCTCTTCCTAGATGCTTGGAATTGCTCTTAAATCCTCAAACTACCCCTGGGTATGTGCAGGATCATGATGGGCCAAAAAGTGCCAATATGATGGGTATTAGGCTGATGACTATTTTTTTACCCAAAATTGATGAAATGAAAAGGGTTTTTAAAGGATATTCTCAGCTTTCCACCAATATAAATTATGTTTTACTATGAATTTAATAAGTAATTATTATTCATTTTCTATTCAAATTATGACTAAAGTCCTAATTGATAGGCTAATTGAAAAACATCTATAGCTTTCAAATGGTATCACATTTTTTGAATCCAAAACATGTGTCACATTCTATGCTTCACATACTATAGGATTAAAAAAATAACAATTGAATTTCATGAAGTTTTGACCAAGTTAAGGTGGTCAGACATACTGAGTTTTTATATTTTTTAAAAAATTGTAATAAAAAATTCATAATTAATTATTACTTGGAAAAAAATTACAAAAAATATGCATCACATCGGCATGATTCCTCTACTTATATATCTAAAATATTATAAAAATATATTATCATTTTATTGTGGCTAGGTGGTTAGATAGACACCTACTTATTTTTTTAATTGCCCAACATTGAAATTTCAAATTTTCACCAAATAGATTTTTTTTAATCTAGTAGTTTAGAAACTACATTCAATTTGCTACAGATTCCATTCTTACATATTTTTGAAATAATATAGATAACTTATTCAAATTTTTACGTCAAGTTGCCTAACTCTGATTTTTCTAAATTTTTTGCCACTTAAGGGACTGTGTTTTCCATGATGATCTTGCACATACCCCCCTTTGACCATATCTTGAAACAACACCTCTTTAGCTTTGCACTTAAATAACACTTATCAAAGTGATTCATAATTTATCACTTCAATAATACTTTATATTTTTAATTTGATGCAAAAATAAAGGCATCCGACTCAACCATGTTTTGGGAATCAATGCAAAGGGGACATTTGACTAGACTTTGCAAACTATGAAAAAGATAAGCACAAGGAATTTGAATACATAACATGGGACATTAATGCATATTGAAAATATTTAAAAGAAAGGCAAAAAATATAATTTTTTTATTGACCAATTTAGGGAAAAAGAACCCTAAAGAAGCCCATGGCCACACACTACATTTTATTTCATTTCACTTTGCATACTCTAGGAACTTCGAGCCACCAACAGAGGGTTTCAACTTGGAAATTCATGCAGGTCTCTAGAAATCACATGGAGAACTCATGCTCGACCTGCGTGAGGTATGCCTTTATTTGCAAAAAGAGAAAGCATTTCCATCATTGTTTGTGAATAAAATGTTGTTTTCATGCACTTGAAACCCTATTTTGGTAACTTTGTCCCTTAATGATGTCTCACTATGAAATGTTATCTTGTACTCTTGAATCATTTACAAGGTCTAAGACTTAATGACTTCGATGATCACTATCTTTATAATTCTCCATTAAAACACGTTCTTATCATTTCTACATGTTGAACTCCTCTATAGGTTTCATTTTTCCTTAACCTTTTGATACTCTAGAGACACTACATGATTGTCTCCCTACTAAGCTACTTATGTCTTTGAACACTGTCACATGTGATTATCTCTACAATGCCTTTGTGGCTGATGTTCCTTGACTGTAATTTAACTACTCATTTTCATTGTATCAATCATGCTCTATATTCACACATTCATTGAATTTTTATTGACATTATATAAAATGTATGAGCTTTAAGGCCTTTTTGAATGCCATCTTCTTCATGTTTCATTATAATATGCTACTCTTATTCTTTCATGTGACTGTCATAAGTTGTCATTATGACTATGCATCTTTTAAATATATCTTTTATGAAATTACTTGAATCTCACACCAACTTTAGGTTTTGACAGCAAACCAACTATGTTTGACAATATCAATCAAGTTAAAAATTATGAGCACAAACTATGTATGCAATAACTACCAACATCTTCAACACTTTCTCTATGATAATTGACAGTCCCACCAACATCTTCCACTTTTAAACTTCCTTCTCACTTATATGATCATTTGGGACTATCCTTACTTTAATATTCATCTTTGCATGATGACTGTGTGCATTGAATTGTCATGGCTTTGCCACTGTAAATTTATTGAAGAATTTTCATGACTTTCTTTGGCATGTAAGTGACTGTTGTGACCTGAAATCACTTCCATTGATGAAAATTACACCTCATCACTCTCAAACAAAAGAGCACCATGCTGGGATCAACCCTTGTGGGAGCCCATTTTCCTTCACATGTTGTGATGTTAGTGCAAAGTAATCCAACAATGAAAATTGTACTTATAACCACACAATGAACAAACATGTTAGATAAAAACAATGAATCTAAAAGCTTCCAATGATGTTTTGAATCTTCTACTCTTGGAACTTTGTAAAAATCTGCATACTTGATTAAATGCTTCATGAGAATATATTATATATCTGCTGATTTTGGCATATGAGGAGAATTTGATATCTATCTCTAACACCATCTGTTCAATCCCTTACAGGTATTTTTGGAGCAAGAAATGAAGGGAGATAGAGCTAAAGACACGTCTAACCAACCTTAGGATTTGTCATTCAGGAAATGACGGATCCATTTTATTTTCATGTTCTTTTATTTCTCTAGATGTATAGTCTGTTTTCTTCTGTTGTATTTGATCATTTGATCAGTCATTCTCATGGTTTGTTTAGGACACCATTCATTTGTAATTATGAATAAAGACAACATTTTATGCAAAACTTGTGCAATATTTTCTCTGGTATACACTTGCATAACAAAACTGAAAGTTCATTTGATAGCATCTTTGTGAAATGATGAAAACTTTAGCAAAAATTATGTGTACCTTTTATCTTTAGTTGCAAATGTTGTTCCAACTCTACCTGATTGAGCTGAAAGAAAAATTAGGTAACATTTTTGGCAACATCTGCTAAATGATTGCCTACTAAGCATCCTAGACTAGTTGCCTAAACTTATCCATTGGACACAAAGTCAAAAGAAACCTGATAAGAATTAAGAAGCAGTCTTGCATACCACTGTAACTCATCCAAAATAGTGTATAACACCTTAAAATCTTATTCCACCTACCAAAATATTCAAAACAAACTGGCTAACTATGCAAAACAACACTTAGAGGAAATGAAAATGTACCTAAAGAAACTTATACTAACCTAAACTAATTGAGAAAGGGATTGCCTAAGCAAAACCATTGAATGATTCTTGAAAGTAGCTACCCTTTCTGAGCATCCTAGGCTACTTTTTATGCTTGTGAGTCAACCAAAAGAGATGGATAAAGGTGTAATAAACCTTTAACTGCTACAACACTTCTCCAAAACTGAAAACAAAAGCACTTACCCACCTAATTTGATTGGAAAACAAGTTTCCTTCAAGTGGATAAATAGACTGATTGTGCTTGTCTTGATGAACCTCTTGATGCTCAGGATCAATTATCATAGGAGGTGGTTTTCCTTTTTTCATCTCCACCCAATCTAGGTGTCTAATAGGGCATCCCATTGATATGACAAAGTCTGAACCGCCTTTGCTAGCCTATTGCTTTTGGACAACTGTCTCATTTCCCTGCTGATTGAAAAGACCTTAATCTTCTAGCTCACTTTGTATCATGGATTTCTCATCTTCTTTTCATTGGTGTTCCTCATAAATCTCCTCTTCATGAGATGCTAGATTGATGCACAAAGTTGAGCAAAAAACTTCTAACTCATCTAAAAAAATTGTCTTCTTCAATATATTATTTGCTTCTTTGAATACGAGGACTAATTTTAGGCTTAATGTATCTCTCTTCAAGCATTAATAAAACATAAAAATCATCCTCTTTGTGGAGCAAAAACTCTGATTTAGGGACTTGTTCAACTTGATGGGAAACTTCATGCATATCAATATGTACATCTCCCTGAATAGTGTTGGCTATGATTTCTTCTTCATGAGTTAGGATTTCAAATTCACCTTTGTCATCATACACCAACAACTCATCAAGATCTCCAACATCTTCTTGTTGCTTCAAATCCTCACCCTTGTCAACAAAACAAGGAAGCTCATCAAATGAGAAGATCAACTCTTCCTTCTGATCCCCATCCATTTTCCTTGCACCTTACTGTTCCAACAAATCACCCTCAACTTCTACTTACAAAAGTTTTGATTTTTTATTATTCACACCATTCATAGGCTCATAAATAGTAGATATTTATTTTTCTTCCTCATAACTAACCTCACAAGTTCCTTCCACTTGAGGAGGATCCTCAATCAATTTTGAGTCTTGTATTGAAAACAAAAACTCTTGTTTCACTACTAGCTTGAACTCCTCTTATTTGGAATGACCAAGTAGCTCCTCAAAAGACTTGGGGAGTGTTGATAGAGGATTGGGTATTATAGGAGGCTTTGGTAACTCTTGAGGAAGAGAAGAAGTTATTTGCTTGAAGCTTGGGATTGTTAACACATTCTCTTCCAACTTAGCAATTTCATCATAGCTTTCCATGCTAGATTCAACTAGTAAGGGGATTTGAAAGGGTTGGAAATGGGAGATAGGGGACTGAATTTGCACATGTCTATAATCTAGTAATAGAGAAGGAGCTCTAAAACTTGGAAATTTGGAAATAGAAGCTTTTTCAAAGGATTCAAGAGGTTTACCTTGTATGAAACTTGAGAATTTAAACTTGAAAGATTCCTCTTCATAGGTTGAATCAAAGTTCTAAGAGGAGCTGGTTTAAAACTAGAAATGCAAGTAGTTGAATTGGTTTCATACCTTTGGACTTGTGAAAGCAAGTATTTTATTTGCTCTTCTTTGGCTGCAACCTGTCTAGTAAGAATCTCTTCTTCATACCTTTGTTCCTCCACCTCTTGTTGATGAATATGAGCTTGATTAGCAAACTCTTCTTGTTGCATATTATACTCCTCTTTGGTGACAGTTTCTAATTTCCTTTGCAATTCTAACACTATCTCCCTGATACTCATGTTGTTAGCATCTTGAGGCTGATTTAAAGAGTAGTCATGCTGGTTATGAGCAAAATGATCTTCTTGTAAATTATTGTAGGCATGTATATGTTGATAGGAAGGTTGAGCAGGGGTGGGAGGGTGGAAAGCATGATAAGAGTGCAGATATCTTGCTGTGACAGAGTTATTTGGGATAAAACTAGCAAGGTTCTCAATCTGATATGGTTGGTAAGAAGGTATACAAACTATTGTTTGGTAAAAAGGAGGAGAAGAAACATAGTCTCCATGGTAACCTGACATATTAAGGCATCCAAATGAGCTAGAAGTTCATAGAAAATTCCTTTAAAACAAGAAAAATCAGATCTGATTCAGAAATACATGCACATACCAACCGAGACACCATGATATTTGATAACTTCCAACAAAGGAAATAAGCATGAAAATCACCAAGAATTAATTCTTGGTATCATTGGAGCACTTGCACTATTGAAACTAGTTGGTTCTTCACTTTTAGAGTTGCCAAGTGTGGGAAATATGCCTCCAAAGGCTGATATTGCCGATATACACACCAAACATCAACAATGAAAAGATAACTTATGTACTATTATAGTCCAATCAATTCCACCAAGCATGCCAAAAATTGTTGTCTCCTAATAGTGCACCCTTTTTGAGTAAACTCAGCCTACTGGTGAAACATTGGAAAGCTTCCCTGATTGTGGGCTTAGATCTTGGAAGCTAACCTCCAAAGTAAGTTGGCTCTTATGGTACTCACATAAAAATAACTAAACTAATGTTTTTGTTGGGAAAAGGGTAAGAAGGAAATATAAAAATGAAAACTATCTCCTAAGGTGATGAAACAAAATCATTCTCTAAAATTTGCATAGCTTCTTTTACACACAGTTTAAATCAACAAAAAGCTTTTATAAGCACAACTCAAGACCTATATGCTTTTGCATCAATGTTTCATAAGAAGATTATAACACTTACAATCCTAGAAGGATAGCATACACTCTTCACAACTTGAACTAATTGCATTCCAAAACAACTTACAACTTGCAAACATACATTTGTCTTCTGCATAAAGGTGCTAACAATGAGACATGACAACAAGGATCACATGTATTGCAAGAAAATTGCATCAATCATTTAAACACACACAATAAAATAGATTCTAAGAAAGAAAAATTGCTTAACTTTATTGATCTCCAAAGGTGTAATACTGCTATACATGTCTATAAAAAAGTTACAATGTTGTCTCTTGCTGAAAAAAACTCCAAAATGAGTTACAATGTAGCATGAGAATGAAAAGAACTAACTTCAAAAATGAAGTTTGAAGTTACTTTATTCTTTTCCAAGTAGCTCCACAAAGATAGGGACTTCAACCTCCCCTGGTCATGCACAACAATAAAGCCTATTTTTTAGCCCCTCAAAAGACTCCAAAAAGGCTTTAAAATGAAGAAAAGGTCAAGGCTTGACCTCTCCTACCACAAAGGCACTTAAAAATGCTTCTAGATTCTCTTGATTCCCTCCAAAACTAAGTCAAAAACAAACCCTACATTCTCTCCATGTGTTGGATAACTTCCCAAACCTCTTCCTAGATGCTTGGCATTGCTCTTAAATCCTCAAACTACCCCCTTTGACAATATCTTGAAACAATGACTCTTTTGCTTTGCACTTAAATAACACTTATCAAAGTGATTCATATTTATCACTTCAATAATGCTTTTACATTTCAAATTTGGTGCAGAAATAAAGGCCTCTGACTTGACCATGTTTTGGGAATTAATGCAAAGGGGACATTTGACTAGACTTTTCAAAATATGCAAAAGATAAGCACAAGGAATTTGAATACATAACATGGGGCATTAATTCATGTTGAAAATATTTAAAACATATGCAAAAAATATCATTTGTTTGTCGGCCAATTTAGGGAAAAAGAACCTTAAAGAATCCTATGGCCACACACTCCATTTTATTTCATTTCACTTTGCATACTCTGGAAACTTTGAGCCGCCAATAGAGGGTTTCAACTAGGACATTCGTGGAGGTCTCTAGTGATCACATGGAGAATTCATGTTCAACTTGTGCAAGGTATTCCTTTATTTGCAAAAAGAGAAAGCATTTCCATAATTGTTTAGGAATAAAATGTTGTTTTCATGCACTTGAAACCCTATTTTTTAACTATGTCCCTTAGTGATGTTGTCTCACTATGAAATTTTATCCTATACTCTTGAATCATTTACAAGGTCTAAGACTTAACAACTTCGATGATCATTGTCTTTTTAATTCTCTATTAAAACACTTTCTTATCATTTCTGCATGTTGAACTCCTCTGTAGGTTGCATTTTTCCTTAACCTTTTGATACTCCATAGACACCACATGAGTGTCTCCCTATTAAGCTACTTCTTTCTTTGAACACTATCACATGTGACTATCTCTGCAATGCCTTTATGGCTATTGTTCTTTGATTGTAATTTAACTACTCACTGTCATCGTATCAATCATGCTCTATATTCACACATTCACTAAGTTTTTATTGATATTATATAAAATGTATGAGCTTTAAGGCCTTGCTGAATGCTATCTACTTCATGTATCATTCTAATCTGTTGCTCTTAGTATTTCATGTGATTGTAATAAGTTGTCATTATGACTGTGCATCTTTTAAATCTATCCTTTATGAAATTATCTGAATCTCAAACCAGCAGCAGGTTCTTACAATAGACCAACTGAGGTTGACAATATATATCAAGTTGAAAATTATGAGCACAAACTATGTAAGCAATAGCCATCAAAATATTCAACACTTTCTCTGTGATAATTGATAGTCTCACAAACATCTTCCACTTTTAAATTTCCTTCTCACTTATATGATCATTTGGGACTGTCCTTGTGCTTTTGGAAAAGCTAACTTTAATATATGTCTTTTCATGATGATTGTGTGCATTTAATTGTCATGGCTTTACCACCATAGCTTTATTAAAGAATTTTCATGACTTTTCTTGGCATGTAAGTGACTGTTGCGACCTAAAATCACTTCTATTGATGAAAATTACAACTCATATCCCTCTCAAACAAAAGAGCAACATGTTGGGCTCAACCCTTGTGGGAGCCCATTTTCCTCCACATGTTGTGATGTTAGTGCAAAGTAATCCAACAATGAAAATTGTACCTATAACTGCATAGTGAACAAACATGTTAGATAAAAAAAATGAAGATAAAAGCTTCCAATGATGCTTTGAATCTTCTACTCCTAGAACTTTGTAAAAATCTACATACTTGATTAAATGCTTCATGAGAATAGATTATATATTTCCTAATTTTGGCATATGAGGAGAATTTGATCCCGAGCTCTAAAACCATCTATTGAATCCCTTATAGGTATTTTTGGAGCAACAAACGAAGGGAGCTAGAGCTGAAGACACATTTGACCAACCTTAGGATTCATCATTTAGGAAATGATGGATCCATCTTCTTTTCATATTCTTTTTTTTCATCAAATGTATAGTCTATTTCCTTATGTTGCATTTGATCATTTGATCAACTATTCCCACGGATTTTGTGGGACACCATACATTTGTAATTATGAATAAAGACAACATTTTATGCAAAACATATGCAATATTTTCTCTTATACACTTGTATAAAAAAACTAAAACTTCATTTGATAGTGTGTGAACCCCAACCTTGGTACCTACAAAAAAACAAGAGTAAACAAGTTAGACAAGTGATTGCAAGCCAAAACAACGATTCCCCATGAAATCCATTTACAGCTTCAAACTAGGAATGAAAATAACAAAAAACACAATGAAAATGATAAAACAAAGATTAAATCCTAATGAGATGTGCAAACTCATGATCCCATGGGGGAATTGGTGCCAATTTGATGTGAAAATTGGCCCTTTCCCAATTCCTATGATGAAATATTGATATGTTGAAGATGATATTGATCCACTTTGATGAAAGATGAGAACTCCAAGCCAAATCTGCAAAAAACCTAGCTAAGAATTCAATGATGGATGGAAATGGCTAAATATTTTAGCATAATAACTTTGCAATATTTGTGGATGATCAAATGAGGATATGAGCTCTTTATTTATAGGATTTTAAGATGGATGAATGTCCAAATTTGAGAAATGTGGGACTAACATTCATCCAATGATGTGATGCCACTTGTCAAGCTATGAATGGATGAAGGATGTGCAAAATTTGGGGTTTGTGCCAATAAATGCATAATATTTGAAATTCAAATTTGTTGAAATGAAATGCAAGAGGGAAGGGAAAATGCAATAAATGCTACTTGGCTCAAGGAAAAGGACATGTAAGATGAATTTATTGCCTTATTGGATGTACATGTTGACTTGGAATTTTTGAATTCAAATTGAGAGAATATTCCAAAAGATGCCTTGTGAGGAAAATAGAGATTTAATGAATTAAATCTATTTTCATGTGCAACTTGCATTATCTAGAGGATGTGACATGAAATGAGACTAAATTAATCAAGGGTTAATTAATTTAATGAGAGAGGTTAGATGATGTGACTTATTTGACTTAGATTTATGGATTTATTTAAATCAAATAAGAGAGGAATATGATAAGAGACTAATTAAATAAGATTTTGATTTATTTAATTAAAAGGGATGGTGCTAGATTAAATCAAATAAGGTTTTAATTTATTTAATTTAATGGATAGACTTTAGAGATTTAATCAAATAAATTGATTATTTAATTAAATAGGGATAATTAGATCAGATGGATTGATTTAATTAACAAAAGAGATTGACTTGATTAGATAAAATGATTTATTTATTCAAGAGGAATATTGATGAATTTATTGTCGAGATAGAAATTTGATTAAATAGTTGGTAGAGGATGATTCGGGGAAGAAGCGATGTTAGTAAGTTAGGATCGGATGCACGGTGTCAATCAGTATATTTTATGTGTCTACATATTTCCCTTCTTTGAATCAATGTACTCATTGCGTTGGTTCAAAGAATAAACGATCTCGATCAAAGCCAAAATTTTTTGATATTTTTAAAAACTTGCCCCACTATTGCATGGCGGAAGAAAACATGCCATTATAATGCCCCCTCGAGAGATCGAGATGGAAAATTTTAATATTTTGGGTGATCTCTCATGAAAAAGATAGAACAAAGTGCTAAGCGGGTTTGAAAGGGGTTTGGAGGCTAAGCATTGTCTAAAAGCTTAATAAAATGATGAAAAACAAGCCTCAAGCGGATAAAAGCAGTTTGGAATTCCAAAACCCTAGGAGGACAGCCATTTGGGGTTAAAACCCTAATTTTTAGGCTTAAAAGGGGCCCGAGGGGTCACTTTCAAGTCATTTTCATACACTTCCAATAGTAACTTTGAGATTTGAGCTCTGACCTCCTGACGATATGGCGCAATGACAGCTTCCCCTACACATTTCTAATCGAGTTCAGATGTACCAGTGACCACCTGACATTGGGGCACTAGTAAGTGACCCTTACTTGAGCTTTGTTTTTCATTTATTGCTTCATTTAATGCTTTTAAAGGAGCTCACCTCCGGTACTATATATGGCGCGCTTAGCATTTTAAGCTACGCCATGCAGTGCCATTTTGTGCCGCGGTGGTGCCTATTCCCCAGTAAGCTGCAGGCGGTGGGTTGGAGTTTAAAACCTCACAGCCAGGCTCGAGCTTGGTCAGTTTGGGTAAAGTCTTGTGGTGACAACACCCTTTTCATGCAAGCTCTGACTGGAGGAGAAATTGTGTCGCGTCAAATTGCTGTGCAATTTTTGTGAAAGCGGCGTGAAGTTGAGTAAAATCAAACTGCGACGCCATCACAAATTATGCCTCTGGGGACATTCTTGGAGCGTTCGACCAGGAATTTTTGAAAAATTTTAACACGTTGACCTTCCTTGATACAGGATGCGGCAAGGGAGCTCTACTCTCGAGAGCACCGGTCGCAAGATTTGGCTAGCGTCTTACGAGACTTGGGCGACCGGGACTAGGATCGACTAGGAGTTGCGGGATTATGGCATAAGCCATGCTCACGGTGCCCGTGCACACCCATCTAGGGATATTGTGGCGCTGGGCGGGAGGTGGTATGAGGCTGACGTTGTTTTGTCTCACTAGCGAGGGCAGCACGTCCTCACTCACGGAGGGCGTTTACAGGCGCATTCTCTGATGCCTATTCATGGCCGATGGATGATCTTTGATATGGACGAGGGATGCGAGTCTTGCATCAGAGTCCTCGCTACATGGGACATTATCTACTGCGAGGGATAGATTGAGCTAGAGTGGTCTGGGGTTATAGCACCTCCCTACATTGAAGTGATTCTGTTCGTGTTGGTCTAGTTGCCCCGGATAGATGAGGTAGTATTTAGTCTGGTGGGGGCATTATTTTGGGAGAGAGGATGATGCTGAGACAAGCCGGTTAAGCCGCATGGGGCTTATGCTGCCTCTTATAGAGATTTCATGAGTGCGGTATACACGAGATAGCGTTGAAATTTGGGTGACCTTAATTCATGTCTTGGCCGGGCACATTTTCGCTCGTCCACATGTCATTCGATTACATTAAGGGTGAGCAGTGCCCTCATGGCATGATATAGAGGCGGTGTGTCTTTTACACACACTATGGAGCACGAGATCCCCTACTAGAGGTGGGTCCTGATGAGATGCTAGTTTTCACTTGGTGTCCATACCTTGGTTAGCCTAGATGGGTTGATGATGCCGATCAGCTCTTTTATTGTTGCTAGGACTGATATATGTAGGTGCAGGAGCATACCATGATTGAGAGGTACCTACCTAGGCACATGCAACGTCAGTTTAGAGAGCCACAGGATCGACTTGATGACAACTACATAGCTGTCTTTGCACGCAGCATGACACAGGTGTCATGGGGTCATGGTATTCCTACCTCCGTGGTAGTTGACAGCTTTAGGCACTTGGTAGCCTGACTGTGGGCTTATGATCAGGGCTTAGCAGACCCAGGCACCACTCAGGCTTACAGAGACTGGTTCTGACCTCCACTTCGGTTGACCATTCCAGGTGAGGATCCAGATGTGTGCAGGGTCAGAGGCTGAGGGATAGGACGAGGGCGAGGACCGAGGTTTGATATTCAATAGGATCCGCCAGGTGTGCTCCCAGTCCCTCCAGGTAATGGGGATGTTCACATGAAAGATCAGTAGTAGGAGCCACTACGAGGTGAGGATCAGCTTCGGGTGCAGCCAGATGTGTAGCCACAGGGACAGGCAGACAGTCGAGATGCACTGATTGCATAGCTGCAGGCCCAGGTTCAGGCCGTGACAGTCGAGAGAGATCAGGTGAGGGCTAAGAGAGAGTAGCTCAGAGCAGAGAGAGATCGGGTTGTGCAGCAGAGATAGGCTGCAGAGCTACAAGCAGCCATTGAGCTAGGCCGCAGGCAGCAGATCGAGAGTATGACAGCCTCCTCCTCCCAGGGTACAGTGCCAGTGCGATCTTATAGGGATGTCATCTGAGAGATAGAGTACTACCGACAGGCTTATCATGATACTATTCCCAAAGTAGACTGGGTCCCGTAGTACTCAGAGTGGGCCAGCCAGAGACCACCAGAGCGTCACGGTGACAGGGGCGAGGGCAACATTCACAGAGATCGAACTTGATCCAGATGATATCATACATTTTGTGCCTTATGGGCTCATTTTTGATAGCCCGATGGGCATTTTGTACCAATTGACACACATGTATAATGATATGATTTATTCTTTGTACTATGATAGTGAAATTATTGATGATATAAGTATATGAGCTGATTATGATTTTGATATGATGCACTGTGCTCTCTTTTATGTATGGATGGTTTATTTCTATATGCTTTGCAATGATATTTCTATGGATGCATTTATTTCTAATGATGTATGCGTTATGATTATGACTAACATATCTTATATTATGCTAACCTATGATATGATGTGCAATGATGTTATCTATATGATGATCTATTTTATGCCAATGCAATATGTGATATGGATTTTAATATGTAAAATGATATGATCTATGGTATATGCAATAATGTGTGGAATATGCTTATATATGAGATGATTTATGAATGGATGTAATATGAATGCGATGGTCATGAGATGATGCAAATGAAAAGGTGTTAATGCATAATGAGATGGTTTTATGAAATGCAATAAATAATGATGTATGTGATGCAATGATATGTAATGTGAATGTAAAGTGGTGAGATGATGTCATTATTGTTATGCCAGCATGTATGCCTAATGGATTAAATGCTTATATACCTATTGTTTATGATTATGCAAAAATGATTATGGAATGCTTTTGTTCATGCTTATGTGATGATTTAGATGGTAATATGAAATGGTTGTGAAATGCAAATGAATGCTATGCGATGCAATGTAATGGGTGAAATGCAATGACATGGATGCACCTATCTATGAAGAATGTTTATAATAACCTATTTATATGATGCAATGCGTATGTTTCCTATAGGATATGCTTATGCAATATGCTAATGATTTGTGGATGCAAGATTGATGACGATGATGGTGATGATGATCAACTATCATAGTACCTTGTTAGTGCGGTTAGTAAGAAAAGAAGAAGTCATTTCAACAAGACACAAGATGGTGCAAATGCAAATGATGATGATGATGATGATGATGATTACTTGCCGAGGAATTGGGATTTTCAAAGGGCCAAATTTTTTTATGTTTGATATCACACATGGTATGATGCATCAAGATATAGAAAACTAGGATGGCGTTGTACCTAGTGTGATGGACTTTGACTTGACAATCAGTGGGGCTGTTCACTACCTAGCATATGAGAAGCCTTTACTGGGATGCACTTCAAAAATTTCAGACACCTCGGACCAAACAGAGCATGTTACTAGTGATGCAATAGTCAACTTGAAGTTTCCCTTGACCTCTTCTATACATACCTAACAAAGCAAGTATTCGTCGAGGTTATATTACAAGAACGTCCAACAAGCACAACAAACAAAAGATAATGATCATTGCCCCATTCCTATTTCTCTAAATCCTCTATTTTTAGGATATCATCAAGACGTCTTTGGAATGAGCGCAAATAAGATAAGTCCAAAGATAAAAACCAAGTAAACAAACAAACTGATGCTCTTCAATACCACTAACAGAAAGAGGATGTGTTTTCTAAGGATGATAACTGAAACTTATTGCCAAAAGATAATGCCCATTGTAGGAAGGATTCATCCTAGGACATGTTAGTGGATGGCGGCACGTCATTTCATTTATCCAAAGTGTTCTAAAGGATGATTGATATGGGACCAATTCAAATGATGAGTTACCAATATGAAGAGGTAACCAACTTGCTTACGCACCGACTTAGACTTAAGACTGGACGTTTGGAGTTTTACTTTTTTTTTAAGCTGCTAGACTTGCTTCTAACTGTTTCACCAAAGTTTTGAAGATGACGATCAGTTTATTAGGAGTGGTGATTATTGTGGGTGCAAGCGAGATGAGGCGGATGGATTTTTTCAAATATTTGGATGTTTTTGATGTTTTTCTATGTTTTGAGGCTATTTTTAATTTTGAATTTTGCAAATGTTTTGATTTTTGATTTTCTAATGTTTTGGGATTTCTGATTTTGACCAAGAGACTAAACTAAAGACCTATCCTAGGGGCCTTGGGGGATAATCAACAGATTAGCTTTGCCTACGTTATACATGCAGAGACCACATAGTTTGATTGATGACTTGAATGATTTATAGATGAAGATATACATTATGAAATGTCGGTTTATTATGGTAGACTCCTAAAGGACTAACCTAAATGTGCTGAGGATGATCCAAGATCAACCTTGCCTACATTCAGCTCAAAGATGACGTAGTTAGAGCAAGACCTTTCTGTTTACAACCCGATATGAATTTTTGACTATTTTGGATTTTGATATGTTTTGATGTTTTTGGTTTTCTGATTTTTGATGTTTTGGATCTTGATTTTGAGAGTTTAATATCATACACAAATCCGATGTAGTAAAATTGCCCAACTTCTTGATGCAAAATGCTACTCTAGATAAAGGTAGGAAAACTGACCTTGAGGATGGGGCTGAGTAGTACTAAGAGGGATCATGTCTACGAAATAGGACCAAGCTATGGTGCAGCGGATCGGTGGATGAGTGATGGATGGAGCACAGATGTGATGGATGATGGAGTAGAAATGGAGGATGATTCCAAACAAGTCGTGAATCGTGGATGGAAGGCCTTTATTTATGCAAGGCGCTGTTGCGGAGTTTTCTGAGTACTCCCCAGGGTACCCAGCGATGGTTTTTCACTATAAGGCGATTTTTCTCTTTACTATTTCTTTTGATCCTTTTTCTTTTTTTGATTTTTTTTTTTGTTACCAAGACGCCTGTTTGCCAGGTTTTCACTGAAGTAACCCTTTTTTTAGGACATTTTCTAATTTTTGGATTTTTTTGGTTCTATACCTTGAAAGATTTAGGCATAAAACTTTTTGAGATGGGAGCTATTCATGGGCTCCTGCAGAGGTTCCCCTTCGGGTGTTGATAGTTGATATTCCCCTAATTTGTAACTTGTTGTGATGATGAAAGGTCCTAACCAATTAGGTTTGAACTTGCCTTTGCTGCTTGGGTTTGGGACATTCTTCTAATTTTCTTTTAAGACTAGTTCTCCGACTTGGAAAGTCCTGCTTCTGATTTTCTTATTGTAACTCCTTTTGAGCCTATTCTAATAGACTTGTAAGTGATTTAAAGCATCTATCTGTCTCTCATCCAATAGCTCTAGCTCATTTAATATTGATACTCTGTACTCTTCATCTGTGATGCAGTTTTGCAGTGATATCCTGAGGGATGGGAGCTTGATCTCTATGGGAAGCACAACTTTTGATCCGTAGACCAAGGAGAAGGGGGTGGCGCCGGTGGGTGTGCGGATGTTGGTTCGATAAGCCCAAAGGGCGGGATTAAGTTGTAGATGCTAGTCACGACCTGTGTCATTGACTGTTTTCTTGAGGATTTTGAGGATGGTTTTCTTTGTAGCTTCTTCTTGGCCATTGCCTTGGGGATAGTACAGGGTGGAGAAGTGATGTTGTATTTTGAATTTCTTACACAAGTCGCGAACCTCCTGGTTCTTGAATGGTGTCTCGTTATTTGAGATAATGGCTTGTGGGACCCCGTAACGATAGATGAGATAGTTCAGAATGAATTTTGAGATATGCTTCCTAGTTATATACATCAAGGGTATGGCTTCCACCCACTTTGTGAAGTACTTAGTTGTAGTTATGATGAATTTGTGGCCATTGGATGAGGTGGGTGTGATTTTCCCAATGAGATCGAGTCCCTACTGTGAAAAGGGCCATGGTGTGATAATAGGATGAAGCTCTTGAGCTGGTGCATGGATGAGGTCCCCATGCTGCTGACATTATAGACATCTTTTAGCATGATCATGTGCTTCTCTTTCCATTATGGGCCAATAATACCCCATCCTCAACAGTTTCTTGGCTATGGTCATTCTGCTCGAGTGTGAACCACAGATACCGTTGTGTACCTCAGCTAGAGCAGTTAATGCCTCCTCAGCATTTAAGCAGCGTAGCAAGGTACCTTTTATGCTTCTATGGTATAAGGTATCACCTAGGATGACAAATCTGGATGCCTTTTTAACAAAGGTTCATTTTAGGTTTGATGGTAGGTCAACGGGTATGACTCCTATTCGAAGATATGTGTAGATGTCATGATACCAAGGATCGTCGGGACCAACAATTTCACACACGAATTCTGATTATGGTACCTCGAATGCAGAAACGAGAAGCTGCTCAATCAAGAATTCATATTTTGGAACCTTGTGAGGGATGTTTAATAGGGATCCAATTGTTGCCATGGCATATGCTGCTCTGTTGTTGGTTCTAGGAATTTGCTCAAATGTTATTTCAATGAAAGATTCTTTGAGAGTCTCCACCGATTTCTTGTATGGAGTGAGCTTATCATCCTTAGTTTGATATTCATTATTGACTTGGTTTATGATCAATTGAGAGTCTCTGTAGACTTTTAGAGTGATGATGTTCCATTGCACTGCTATCCTGAGACCTATAGTCAAAGCCTCATATTCTACGATGTTCTTAGTACAAGGAAATGCTAGTTTGTATGACCTTGGTATGCAGTCCCCTTGTGGGGCGATGAAGAAGACACTAGCTCCTGATCCATGTTGCATGTATGAGCCATCAAAATATAGTTTCCAGTGGTCAGCTATGTTGAGGTTAAAAATGGACTCATCTGGAAACTCTGAGACAAGAGGATTCTTAGAATAAATAGGTGCCTCTGCTAGTTGAACTGCAATAACTTGTCCCTTGATGGATTTATGCTCTACATACTCGATGTCATACTTTGACAGTATCATTACCCATTTTTCCATTATTCGTAGGCATTGCCTTTGATAGAGATACTTGGGGGGTCAATTTTGGCAATGAGCTTTCTTGTGTGCCAACATGTAATGTTTGAATTTTTGGGATGCAAACACTACCTACAAGGAGAAAACTTTCTCGATGAATGAATGGATTTAAGCTCATGATGAACATCCTATGATATAGTAGATGGCTCTCTCATTTCATTTTCATCATCTTGCTGAGCTAGAAGGAGGCTCCGAGAACAAGCAACATTGGCGTGCATATAAGATGTGGCTTTCTTGGGATGGGTGGCATTCAAGGCTGGTTGGTGTCAGGTGAAATGCTGTGATGCTTTGTTGATTATTTGCATCATTTTGTGGCTGCCCCGCCCTGGAGTGGGTGAGAATATGGATTCTTCATATATTCCGGTTCCATGCAGATAAATCCGGATGGATTAAATCTTCCTTGGAACCTCTCATTTGTTTAATGTCCTTGGTGCTTCCATCTCAAGGATTGCTTTCACCTTCGCCAGATCCACCTCGATACCCCTCATGGACACTATGTATCCTAGCAATTTACCTGATTGTACACCGAAGACGCACTTCTTGGGATTTAGTCTGGCTTTGTATTCCTCCAATCTATCAAAGATAGCACTTAGGGTTGCTATATGATCTTGTCTTTTCTGGGCTTGGCTGGGGCCAAATGCCTGTGAGCCTGGGTCCTTTGACTGTTTTGGAATCATGTCATGGAATATCAATGGCTGTGATGAGTTGCTCCCTGTTCTTTGAGTAGTTGTCCCATGTATGCCTAGATGGATTCCCCCATGGACAAGTGAAAGCAAGTGTATAATGTTGATGTTCGCACTATATCATGATCTGGTTGTATGCAAAATTTAGTATTGACGATAGCATCTTGTGTCTATTTGTCATGTCTACTATCATGTTAGTGTTAGGAAGTGGGAAATCATCCTTTGGACATGCCTTGTTCAAATGTCACGAGGAATCCATATGGTCCCGATGGCTCTGTCAGGGTTTTGAAATAAAATTACCAAGTTTGATGCCGTACAGGATATTAAGTTGGGGTGGTCGTCTACATCTAACTTTCTTTTGAGCTCCATTTTGACTCCGTAGAGGCATTTGAGGATCCATTTTTCGAAGCTTTTGTTTGACTTGCTTTGCTTCTGGATACACTGCTAAGTGATGAACCACAGTCTCTGGATCAAGCCCTGGCATGTTAGCATAACTCCATGTGAATTTTATTTTCCTTTCCTTTAGGAATGCTGCTAGGAGTTCTTGCTCTTCTGATAATAGTGATTCCACATAAAATGTGATATGCGAGGTCTTCTCTATTCCTAGGTTGATAGGATTTCATTTTATGGCCAAGACTGTTGACTTTTCTTGATGGATAGCTCTTAAAGGAAGATTGAATCCTTCATCCTCGGGCACCTTAGAGAGGTTTTCACCATTGGATACGTCCTTTCTTTATACTATTTTCTTGCCAGAGAGTGCCACGGTGTGGTTTTCACTTCAAGGACTTGGATATGATTCTTAGTTTCTCACTTTTGCGACTAAAGGATTCAATAGTTTCCCCATAATATGCATGTTTGTCCAACTCCATTATAAACCTTGCCTTGTGATCTCCATTTGGAATGTTATCCCTCAATCCCATGAATTCTGAGAGTGCCTCATTGTTTTTGAATGTATCGAGAACCGGTGGTCCTCGTTGGTCATAGTTGATCAGTTGGGGGTACGCTAAACAGATCTCATGATTTTGATGGTCTGTTTCAAAGGATAGGGTACTAATCATACACAGGGTGGTATCTTCAAATAACCTAGGTAGATTGGTCAAGTGATCCTCATCATCGCTACTAATATAGGCCTCGGTTATAAAGTTATGTGTGTCTCTACCTATGAATATTGGTGAGTGTACTTGTGCTAGTATTGGCTGAGGAGAAATATTAATTGTTCTAACTGGAGGACTTCGGCCACGTATGGTTATTCTAGGAGGGGTACATTCAAGGCCAAGATTTGTTATGGGTCGTGTCTCTGGCATGATAGGTATTATGAGCCCATTGTCATTTTGTCCCAGTCTTTGATTTATGTCATAGCCCATTGTGAGCATCATTTGTAGGCCCTTTCTTGTCTCATCCATTGGTAAATTTTCTGCTGGTCTTTCATCATGATATAGCATGTGTGATGGATCTACCTCAATAACCTCCTATCCAAGGTCTCCCCATCTTGTGAATTCAGGATAGTCTTCAGGAGACGTGTGTGATGTGGAAGCTTGATTTTCTTGTGGACGTCCACGTGATCGAGGAGATTTTGGTAACTCTCCTATCACAAAAGCATTGTTGGGGAGCTTGTAGCAACCACAACTGTCCTCTTGGATGATGAGATTGATATCGAAGATGGTGGGGATGGTGGGGATGGCGGGTGTCTCTATCGCAGAAGTGGATGCAAGAGTGGTGGGGTCGATGTATGGTGTGGATGGGCCCTCATCATTTTTGGGTACTTGGGGGATTTTGTAATACTTTGCTTCAAGATTTTTGCAATATGAAAATGGTTTGGGATCTCCATGGATGGTAACCTCTTGTCCATTATGTGTAAATTTCACACATTGGTGGAAGGTTGATGCTATGGCTTTCATCACATGGATCCATGGGTGTCCCAAGAGGATATTATATGGAAAGTATAGGTCCAAGACCTGACAAGTGGTTTCCATGAGAGTTGTCCCTACTTGAATAGGGAGTTTAATTGTTCCTTGAGACACTCTTTCTTGGTCATCATATGCTCTTATCGTGATTCCCTTTCCTTTGTCGATGGAATCTTCTGATATTTTCAACTACTTAATGAGGCTAAGAGAACAAATGTTCAAACCCGCACCTCCATCCATGAAGAACCTTTTGATTTTTCTCTTGTGTACTGAAAGTGTATGAATGAGGAAAATAAATAAATATACATCTACACTTCTAAATAAGACATAATGGCAAAGATTCAAGAGAATTTAAACTAATTTAAATGCAGGAACCTCTGAAGCTGTCCTATTGCTCTCTAACTCTAAATATTTTTTTAATCAACTTGCCTTCAAATTTTAGAAACTAATTGATTGCTAAAATGACACTTAGAGAATGAGAATTGAGCTAATTCTATTTCTATATGATTAATAATGAAAATCTACTGTAATGGCAACCATGACTGTAAACTATGAAATACTGAAGAAAGCTTGATGGATGCTTGACGGATTGATCCTAAAACTAGATTTCCTGAATGCTTGAATGCCTGGAAAACTTGCAGAGTAAGATTGCACAAAATAGGATCCTTTTCTTGTAGCCAAAAGCCTATATTTATAGATTTCACGACACACATTTGTGAAGGGGCACAGGATAAAAGGCTGGGATTTCTTCTGAGGAAATGTGTGGTGAGAGATGGAGACTCTTGAGATTTCCATGGAGATTGTTCCTCCCCACAAAAACATCAAGCCAAAGGATAGGAGAATATTTTCCTGTGACAGCCTTTTAGAGCCATTCCCGTAAATGCACAGGAGTTGGTTGTTGAAATATTCAATAAAACTGAATAGTTTTATTTTATTGTTGAGATTTGATGAGGTGGAGGTTTTTAGAAGATTTTAGGAATATTTTATTTGATTTATTCCCAAAATTAGAAGAAAATAGAATATTAATTTAAATAAACAAACTATAGGAGTTTTATTTATTAAATTAAATGTGAAAGAAGAGTGATTAATTAATTTAAACAAAGTATGTGAACTTTATTTAATTAATTTAAAGTAGATTAATATGATCTTTATAAATAAGAGAATTTGATTATAATAATAATTAAATAATTTAACAAAGGTATTAATTTTGCTTATTTAATTAAAATTAGAATAAAAGAAGAATTTAGAAGAAATAAATATGAACTATATAAATAAATAATTTTTATTTATTTAATAGTAGAGGAATAATAGATTAATTAATCAAATAAATGTATTTAATTAATTAGACCATTTTTAGGTGTATACATTTTTCCCCTCTTTGAAGTGATGTGTTTACGCATTGCCTCAAAGAATGATTTTGCCTCAGCTGCCAGTATTGACGAAAAGTTAAAAATATGCCCCTAATTTGCCCCAAATGTTGAATTTTGAAATGATAGCGATATATGCCCCCACGGGAGATAAATTGATGAATTTTGAATTTTTTTATGATTTTTCTAAATTTGTATGATGATTTGATGATTTGATAATGATTCGATGAAGAAACAATTTATCTCCCAATAAAATTGTCCAAAACTGCCTCTGCGATAGATAAGAATTACTTCCTCAGAAAGAAAAGTAAATAAATCCCACGAAAATCCCACAAAAAGAACCTATATAAGCTCAAAAGGTCATTTTCAAAAGCCATTTGTGCATTTGACTTAGTAAAAATTGTGATAGAGACCCTTAGAGTGCTAGGAGCAGCATGATGCTGATCCCCTACCACACTCACAGACTCGAGCATGTGCGACGTCACCAGTGTCTCGTTGATATGGACCTTCGGTACATACCCCGAAACCTCCTCGTAATTCGCACACATGATTTTTATTTCTTTTTTGTGTGTTTTTAGAGTTTTAGCGCCCAACCCGGCACATAATAGCTCGTTGACAGCTTGATGTAGTGCGTCGACCGTCTGTTTTAGCGTGCAAAAACTCTATCACCCCAACCAAGTTTGGTAGTGCCCTTGTACGATAGTTTAGCGCGTCAAAAAGAATAGTGCTTTGAGTAGATAGGTTAGTGTGCTGGAGGTCTGCTGTAGCATCTCACCAAATGAGCGCGCAGGAACTCTGTGTTAGCGCGCCAATAGGATAGCATAGTGCCCAATAGTTTTAGTGCCCCGACTAAATCTTATAGTGCGTCGGCCAGAAACCGTAGCGCATTGATTTGATAAAATAGATGGTAAACAATCTCATGATAAGCGAGATCCACTGATTGATTGATAATAATTACCCTCATGATAAGTGAGGAATAATTAAAAATTTGATGGAATGAACCTGATTGATAGATGAGGGTTCATTTTTGATAAATTGATCGTATGATAGATAAGCTCATTTTTAGAAATTGATGACCTCATGATAGGTGAGGGTTAAAAGATTGTTTTACCCATAAGATTTGATCATTAGTTTGGATAAAATAAATGATGGTCAATATTCTGATGATAACGTATTGATCTGTAAAATGTTTCTATGATAACAGGAGAATTTAGATGTTGTCCAGTTGCGAGAGAAGTTCCCCTGGCCTTTTGATATGATACCATGACTTTCATTGAAGGAGAGACAGCATATTACTGATTGCGGTTTAGCGTCATTATTGGACATGCCCCATACTAGACTTAATAGGGGTCTACTTACAGCATTAGCAGAGCGGTGGCATAGTGACCACAACACCTTCCATTTACCTACTGGCGAGATGACCGTGATGCCAGAGGATGTATGGCGTATCCTTCATATTCCCTTTGTTGGTGAGATTGTTGTGCATGATTCAGAGGAGCGGGGTGGGATAGATTCTATTCAGAGAGTTTTTCATGATCCTCATATTGTAGGAATTTGGATCCCCTAGGTAGAGATGTATAATTCATATGCTCGACTTCCTTCAGTTTTGGTAGGCTTTATTGGTGGATTCCTTTGTCCTGATAAGAGGTCAAAGGATCTATCTCTTGGATGGGGTCGGGTATTAGAGAGTATGGTGGTACACAGGACGAGATATGCTTGGGGCATGTGTATGCTTGCTCAGTTATATCATGATTTACATTGGATCATGTACCTAGGAGGTAATAGTTTATCAGCAGGAGCTACACTTCTTCAGGTATGGGCATGGGAGCATATTATTGTCACGCATCCTGAGTTGATGTTATCGAGACCAGCGACGAGACCCTATGTGTTCCGTTACAGAGGTAGGCCTACCCAGCATATGATGGGTAAGCTAGATTATTGGAGACGGGTTCTTGATGATGTGGAGACAGTGACCTGGCGTCCATATTTAGATTGTGATGACTGGGATGAGGATGATGTCGAGTTGGGATATTTGGCCAACTTGATGTATTTGATCAAGAAGAGCTCCAAGATTTTGGAGTGATTCTTGATTTGCTGTGTCTACAGGTAGTATGGGATTGTACAGTGTATGCCACAGGGAGTAGCCCACTATGGATGACACCGGATAGATGCCAGTGATTGGGGTCCATGCTTACCTTATGAGGCACTTATTGAGGGTTATCGTGCTCTTCAGCCATTGGCATGGGATCTGCAGCAAGATATTGCAGAGGTACCCATTACTCTTGAATATGGATAGTATTTATCTCTACACCCAACTCGTATTACCATCCCAGATGAGCCAGCACCAGCAGCTGTAGGGGGTGGTCACGGTGGTCACAAACGGAGGAGAGAGGAGGATGCAGATGTTGATGTGGATGTGGAGGGTAGTGATGAGAGTGATAGTGATGATAGTGATGATGACAGTGATGATGACAGTGGAGATGAGGGGAGACTGAGCATAGCAGGTACCTCAGAGCCTTCGACTAGTGTGCCTCGTAAGAGGCAGACAATTGCTCCCTCTCTAACAGAGGGATCAGAGGTTGCTAGTTTGCGTGTTGAGATTTTGACTTTACAGGGACAGCTAGCACAGGTGCAGGGATTAGTAGCACAGACTTAGGCCCAGATGCAGGCACAGCTATCTACTGCACAGATGCAGATTACCTCTCTAATTGGTGAGAGAGATGAGGCCAGATAGTCAGTAGAGCGAGCACAGGCTCAGCTAGCAGGTGTATGAGCACAGTTGACCACCTCGTAGGCACAGATTACTGCCTTGACTGCAGAGTGAGATACTACTAGACAGGTAGCAGAGACAGAACAGGCTACTACAGAGAGATTGCAGAGAGTGGCCGATGGGACCTCTGTGGTAGATTACATGTGAGAGGCTATGCGGGCAGGTGCAGAGATTGAGTTCTACAGAAGCCGATATCATGAGATTTTCCCCCCAGAGCAGAGAGTCAGTTATGCCCAGTCCCACTCAGAGAGGACTCATTCAAGGACATTGAGCAGAGGTGTGACACAACCTCTCCCAAGAGATCTGAGGGATCTGAGAGATCCTGGGGCAACCGGTGGTGGTGGTGATACTGGTGCAAGACCTGCTCCTTCTGGTGCAAGCACTACTTGAGATCATGTGTGTACCTTTTTATGTATTTTGCGAGATGTATACAACCATTTTTTGATATGATGTTATCTTCATCCTTTTTAGACTTCATTGTATACTTGACACTTGATGAGATATATATGTGTAGCAGGTTTGATTGATCTATGATGTGTTCTACATGATTTATGTGATGGATGCATTTTAATTCTTATGTTTTTGAAGATTTATTATACTAGATGGGATAGATGCATTGATGATGATGTGATATTATATTGATGATGTATGTATTTTCTAATGAAATGCAATGTATGATATGTAAAATGAGATGTAAATGAATGATGTATGTATGATCTAATGAAATGCAATGTATGATATGTAAAATGAGATGTAAATGAATGATGTATGTATGATCTAATGAAATGCAATGTATGATATGTAAAATGAGATGTAAATGAATGATGTGTGTATGATCTAATGAAATGCAATGTATGATATGTAAAATGAGATGTAAATGAATGATGTATGTATGTTTTATTTGGGATGAAAAAATATACAATCTAGTGAATGAAGTTTAATATATAATGTTTATGAAATTTAATGGATGTATACAATGTATGTTGAATGTGAAATATGATAAGAATACTATAATGTATGATGAGATGTATTAATGAAATGTAATGTATTTGTGAAATATATGATGAAATTATAAAATTCCTTCTATATGTATGCAATGAATGATGATTTTGCAACTATATGGTAATAACAATGTGATGAGATGTAAATATGATAAATATATGAATGATGAAATATAACGTGTATATGATATCATGAAATGAGATGTTTATTGTGAAATTCATGATGAGATGAAGAAATGGTTTTATATGCATGCCATTATGAAAATTGTATGTGTCAAGTATACTCAATCTTTAATAAGAAAAGATAACATTATTTGCAAATGAATCTTTGTAACTTGTGTAACCAATACTCTGTAGATGTATTATTATGAATGCAATTTATTTTTACCATGCAAACCTATTTTATCAATGCAAACCTAAGTGTCATTTCAACAATCTTTTTTTTTTGCTTTGTATCATCACTGAGCTTTAAAAAATGTTGAAAGTGAATACAAGCATCAATGATACAATATAAGTCCATGATGACCTGAGTATTTCTTTCATGATTTTTGATATTGCAAGCGAACATAAGCATCAAGGTATAATTAAACCGAGATGACCGAAGCATTTCTTGCATAAACAGACAAGAATTAATCATTTTCTTAAGTGAATCGGAATGTCAACCATGATACTTGGTAGAGCACTTCCCACAACAATTCACAAAATAATAATGACTAACTCACAAACAACAAACAAAGAAAAGTATCATTCTCCTTCCTTGCTTCTCTAGTAGCTCCAAAGAAATGATAAGCAAATGATAAAATGAAAAGTACAATAATTCAAATTCTACTTAATGTATTTTCAAATCATTATTTAGATTAGATCATCGATGTTGAAATGTGTGTGCTGATGTTTGCATGATATTCTCATATGTTTGACCAAAGAACATAACCTAAAGACCTATCCTAGGGGCCTTGGGGACTGATCAAAGATTAGTCTTTCCTATGTTATACACACAGAGACCATGTAGTTCGACTGACACAGACTCTATTTTTGTGTTTTTCAATTTTTGAATGTTTTTGTTTTGAGTTTCGTGGATTTTCTAATGTTTTTGGATTTTGACAAATTTTCTGATGTTTTTTGGATTTTGACAAATTTTTTGATGTTTTTGGTTGCTTTCAAGTATTTCCACTCGGTGTTGTCATGTTTGATTGCCTTTCCATTTAAGCTCAAAGTCCATTGTACCAAATAACTCTAGGATGTTGCCCCCAAGCTAGGGTAAGACATGATATCCTTGCCATGATATAGATAGTGATAATAATTTTCTCAAATGATAGATGGAAATGATATAAAAGGAAGCAATCGTAACAAAACTGTACCCAATAGATAGAAGAGCTGGTGAAAATCACAAGTAGCGCCTGTTTACCAGGTTTTCACCACTTGTTTTTATTGTGTCCCTTTTTTTTTCTTTTTTTTTTATTCTTTCTATCATCATGATGCCTGTTTGCCAGGTTTTCATCAAGACAACCTTACCAACCGTGCACTAGGTATCCTCAAGTATAGAATCGCCTGAGATGGATGTTGTTCGTGGGCTCCTCCAACATATCTCCTTCTGGTGTAGACAATCGGTATGCTCTTGATCCATAGACTGATATAATGACATAAGGCCCTATCCAGTTAGGTTCAAACTTTCCCTTCTTTTCTCTGTCTACTTGATTTCTAGGGTTTTCTCGTAGGACCAAGTCTTCGATCTGGAAGACTCTAGGCTTAACCCTGTGATTATAGTTCCTAGACATTCTTTGTTGATAGGCTGTCAAATGATTGACAGCTTGTTGTCGACGTTCATCAAGTAGCTCTAATTCTTGAAGTCTAGAGATCCTGTAATCCTCATCTGAAATGAGTCTCTTTAGTGAAACTCAAAGGGATGGAATTTCTACCTTGATAGGTAATATTGCCTCTGATCCATAGAGAAGAGCATATGGTGTAGCTTCTATTGGTGTTCTGATGCTAGTCCTATAAGCCCAAAGAGTAGGGTTAAGTTGAATGTGCCAATCACGCCCTACCTCATTTACAGTCTTCTTGAGAATATTTAGGATTGTTTTGTTTGGAGCTTCTGCCTGTCCATTACCTTGAGGGTAATAAGGGGTTGAAAAGCAATGTTGGATGTGGAACTTTTCACATAGCTCTTGGACATCTTGGTTCTTGAAAGGCCTGCCATTATCTGTGATGATCGACCGGGGTATCCCATATCTACAAATGAGATAAATAAGTATGAAGGATGATATCTGCTTCCCATTGATTGTGGTTAAGGGAACTGCCTCCACCCATTTTGTAAAATATTATGTTGCTGTGATAATGAACTTATGTCCATTAGATGAAGATGGGTTAATTTTCCCTACCAAGTCCAATCCCCACTGACAAAATGACCATGTAGATGCAAATGGATGGAGCTCATGTGCTGGTGCATGTATAAGATTGCCATGAATCTGACATTTTTGACATCTCTTAACAAACTGGTAAGATTCTTGCTCCATGTGTGGCCAGTAATATCCCAAACAAAGGAGTTTCTTTGCTAAAGATAATCCGCTTGAATGTGTGCCACAAATTCCTTCATGGTCCTCATGTAAAGCAGAAGCAAATTCATTATGTTCTAAACAATGCAAAAGAGTACCATCTAGGCCTCGATGGTAAAGGGTGTTAGCAATAATGGTATGTTTGGCAGATTGGCGTATGAAGTTGCACTTTTGGTTGTGAGAAAGATTTGGCAGTAAGATATTATCTTTTAGGTAAGTATAAATGTCTCCGTAAATGGAAGATTGGGTGCTATCCAAAAAGCTTATGGTTTGGGATTTGGGGTTTGCGTATGTAGGATTTGATACTTGTTCCACAATAAATTGATAATGATCTTGCATTTTAGGCATTTGTAAAAGAGATGCTATTGTGGCCATGGCATCTGCTGCTTTATTCTCTAATCTTGGTATCTGCTCAAATTTGATATCTATGAAGTATTTCCTTAGATCATCTACTAGTCTCTTGTATAAAATCAGTGTATCATCAGTTAGTTTGGCAATCATTGTTGACTTGATAGATGATTAACTGAGAGTCTCCATACACCTGTAGCTCTGTGATTCTCGAGTCAATAGCTACTTTAATTCCAATGATTAAAGCTTCATATTCCACCACATTGTTAGTGCAACGGAAGGTAAGCCTGTAAGATCATGGAATGTGTGCCCAAGTGGTGTGACAAATAAAATTCCTGCCCCTGATCCATGTTGTGTGTAGGATCCATCAAAGTAGAGTTGCCATGGTTGTGTTGTAACATTGAGGATATCTGCATTAGGAAATTCCATGGTCATAGGATGACTGTCTGACAATGGAGCTTCTGCTAATTGGTCGGCAATGACTTGTCCTTTGATAGCGCGCCTTTCAACATACTGAATGTCAAACTCACTGAGGAGCATGAACCACTCTTCCAACCTTCCCGGCAGTCGCTTGCTTAGTAAATAATTTGAGGGGATCGATTTTGGTAAAATGAGTTTGATAAAGGTGAGTGAGCATATAGTGTCGCACTTTTGTGTTGCAAATATCATCGCTACATGATTTTTTGATGAAGGTGTAGTTTACTTCATGTCCATTGGAGTGTCCCAATGTGATATAGTATATTGCCTTTTCCTTCCCTTCTCTATCCTCTTGTGCCAGCAAGGCTCCTAAAGAGATATTTGTTGTTGCAATATATAGCAACAATGGTTTGTCTTCAATGGGTGGTACCAAGATTGGTGGTGTCATTAAATAATGCTTGATTTGATTGAAAGTACTCACACTATTCATCCCATTTAAAAGATACATTTTTATGCAAAAGATGGTTGAATGGATGACACCGATCTGCTAGTTGAGAGATGAATCTTCTGATGGATTGTAGTCGGCCTTGTAGAGATCTCAATGTGCTGATATTCTTAGGAGGTGGCATTTCCATAATGGCTTTTAACTTTATTGATCTACTTCAATTCCTCTGGGAGGAAACGTTATGTATCCAAGGAGCTTTGTTGATGTTACTCCAAAGACACATTTCTTGGGATTTAATCTGACTTTGAATTTCTCCAACCTGTCAAATATTTTGCCAAGTGTCTCTAGATGTCCTTCTCTGGTGTAATATTTGGCTAAGATGTCGTCCACATAGTCCTCCATGAAGGTGTGTATCATGTCATGGAAGATTGTTGTCATATCAATTCCCAGCCCTGCACATTCAACTTATTCAAACAAAAAGTCTCCGCAAATGCTGTTCTCTCTTGTCCCTGTCAGTTTCGGATCCCCATTTGTATCCCAAAATCATCCTATGAGTTTATGTAGAATTCCTGACAATGCTGCACCTGTCTGCCTGCTGTTCATTTCGGACATGCCTTATTCAAAACCCCAAACAGTACAAGCCCTGGCCTGCGTGATTCAATAGCTCTTCCTGAAATGTCTTACAATGTTGGATATCCATTCAGTATAATCAATAGATCCTCCGTGATAAAACTTATCTAGTAGTTCTTCAAATATTTTGACTAATAATGCAACATGTGGGATGCATATTTCTGAAGTTTCATGATCGGTTTAGTGTGCTACTGTAAAGATAAGTGATGAATCGACTGTGGTCTAAGCCCGTATGTCAGAGTATGACTACAAAATTGATGCATCGCTCTTTTCAAAGACTCCTGATAAAATCCGCTTTTCCTTCAGATCTATCAGTGGATGCTACCAAATGTGTAGTATTCTTACTTTCCTCACAGCTAATATCGTATTAGATCAGGTGGGTTCTGTAATTCTAACACTGATGATCTTTCATGGTAATGTTGTACGAGGATGTCAAGCCTTCCATCTTTTGGTGCCTCAATGAGGTTTTCACCATTGGATGCGTTCTCTGTTTTTACTATTTTAGGATCTAATATTGCCATAGAATGGTTTTCACCATTAGATCCATTATTTATCTCTATACTTTTGCAACTGGAAGGCTTGGCACCCTCCTGCCTAAAAGCATCATTAAAAGAAGCATTGGTAGAACAAGTATCGGATTCTATACAACAAAGGTAGTTAATAATAGCAGAGTCATTGTCAAAAATAGGGAGATTGAGGGGGTGTTGGGGTTCCCACTCTATAAGCTCGGGATGCAGTAAAGGCAATGAATCATTAGATGGGTTGAGGTCAGCGATTGTGAAAGCTCAGATGGAAATGTCATCAAAGTTGTTAGTGGTTATGTCGAGGCCTACAAAGGCATTTTCTTCTACATCATTTATCTCACTTGATGTCTGTTCGTCTTCACTTAAGTCATCGAAATTTTGTGTTTCAAAGACAATAGGATTAAAACTTGAGCTTTGACCCTCCTCACATTTGGGGGTATACTTTTTGATAACATCAATCTGAATATCTTCATAGGAGACATTTGATAAGTTGTCCCACTCATATTCATTTGAATCTGTTTCAAAGTTATCTCTCATTTGAAGAATATGCTCCACAGTTCTATTGGTGAGCTCTGCTCATACTTCTTTTGTGTATCCTAGTCCAGTTCTGCCATTTTGCTGAAGTGTTAAAGGTTGGGTTGGTGTTGTTGTGCCTTGTTCCCTTGATTCAAGAGAGCCCTGTCCTTCTGTATATCCTATCCCATTTGCGTTATTATGCTGAACTGTGAGAACTTGGATTGGTTCTGTTACACTTTGTCCCCCTCGTTCAAGAGGTCCTTGTCCTGCTGTATATCCTAGTCCAGTTTTATCCTTATGTTGGAGCATGAGTGGTTGGATTGGTTCTGTTATGCCTTGTTTCTTTAACCCAAGAGGTCCATGTCCTGAATACCCCATCTTCTCTAGAATAGTTTTTCCCTTTCCATATTGATTTCTCTCTATGATATCACTCGTGGAAGTGGAAGCTTCCTCATCTTTATAAAGCCAATTGAGTATAGCCTTATCTTCTGATTCTTCATCTAAGTTTCTAGCCTTCACAAATCTGCCATCTAATGCCATTGTAGATTGTGGTGATTCTTGTGTGGTTGTAGATGGCTGTCCATATGTTTTTAAGGAGGGTAACATCTGTGATAGATGGAAAGAGTGTCTGACACCATATTTACCCACTCCTTTGTCACTTAACTGTACTTTGTTGGTGAATTAGTGTGAGAGTGAAGCCAATTGTTCTTCAACATTTGAAGGATTAGATTGTGCCACCTTGATCTCTTGTGATTTTTGTTGTTTTGGAAGCCACTTTGATATGAAGCTTTGTTGTTTCTCACCATTAGATGAATCTGATGTGCTAACTTCTCTATTGTGAGGTATTAATGTATCCTGAGATGTTTTCAATGTATGGCAAGCTTGGGTGCCATTATAGTCTGCTGCGATTGTTACCTCCTGTCTATTGACAGGAAATTTCAGACATTGATGATAGGTGGAAGGTACTGCTTGCATATCATGAATCCAAGGATGTCCCAATAGTATGTTGTATGTCAGTTCCCTATCTAAGACTTGACAAACCACATTTTGGACAATAGGTCCCACTTGAATGGGTAATATGATCAATCCTTTAGATGATCTTTCTTCCTCATCATATGCTTTGATTGTGATTTTTCTTCTTGTATCAATGGCTTCATCTGAATATCCTAGTGCATGAATCAGCTTTAAGGTACAAATATTTAAACCAGCCCCTCCATCTATCAAGACACACTTTACACGGTGTTTATGGATGAGGACTTCAATGTGAAGGGTGGAATTATGTGGATGGGTGAGTGATACATCATCATGTTCGGAAAATGAAAGGCAATGAGGTGTAGATAGATGTCCCACCATAGCTTGAAATTGACATACATCCAAATTGTTAGGTACCGTGGTTGATACAAGAGCTTGCTCAAGAACCTCTTTGTGTGATGGGGAGATCTTTAGAAGTTCTAAGATAGATATTTGCACCGGTATTTTCTGTAATTGATCAATGAGATTATATTGATTGGAGGGAGGATCCACAGATTGGGATGATAATGATGCTCCTTTCAATATAACTTTGGATTGTGTCCTTGTTGTGGCATTAACTGGTTGGTACTCTTGTTTCCCTTTGATTGTGATTACATTAATTTGGTTTTCAGATTTGTCCATATGTTGTACCAAATTAGTAGGTGTAATGTCATTGTTTTGATTGATTTGATTGCATAATTCCTCATCCTCCTTGATAGCAGAAAGACAAAGGATCATTGTGTCATAAACATAACTGACATTCTTACCTTTGCTGTTTGCGGAAGAGGATTCTCCCTTCTGATAATTGGGTAGAGGATTTTTGAATGTTGTATGATCTTTGTTTGTTTGGTGCCCCTCTACAAATACTTTCTTTTGTTCTATAAGGTATTGCACTACATGTTTTAACTGCCAACAATTTTCAGTCATGTGGCCTTTATTTTGATGGTAGTTACAGTAATGTGAGTCATTCCACCATGATGGTTTGACTTGAGGGTCCCAATTCCTAGCCTCTTGTACTTGAATAAGTTTTTCATCTAAAAGTTCTTTGAGGACCGATTCCAATGATTTCCCTAATGGCGTGAATTTCCGTTTATTGGATGGTCGTTGGAATGATTGGGTTTTTGTTTCTCCATTGTTTTGATTATTTCCTTGATCACTACTTTGTTTGACATTAGAATCATTGTTTTGTTTGTTTGTAGTGGTTGGCGTCAAGGTGAATACTGGTTTGGATGTGTGTGTATCGATTATGGTATCAGTATTCTTATTCTTTTGCCAAAATCTTGGCTTTTCATTGTTGTTGTTAGAGGAATTGCTATTGTTTGAACCTTCAATGAAGTGTTTGATTGTTCCTCTTTTGATTAGAGCCTCTTCGATTTTGAGCCCCTTTTCGATAACTTGTTCAAATGTAGATGGACATTGCAAGTCCAATCTATAATTCATTTCATCCACTAGGTTATCAATGAACATCTCTATCTTCTCCTCTTCAGGAATAGATCTAGGGTATTTAGCAAATAGCCTTCTCCATCATTGGAGAAAGGAAAGAAACTTTTCACCCTTTGCTTGTTTGGTGTTGTAGAGTTCTTTTAGGGTCACCCGGTGTTGGATGTTGAATGAGAAGTGCGTTATGAACCTATTGATCAGTTCTTCAAAAGATTGGATCCCGAGTTCCATTTTAGAGAACCACTCCATGCAAGTGTTTCCTAGGCTTCTTGGAAACAATCATAGTAAGTAAGAGTCCTCGTGTGCGAACTCTATGCTCATGGTTCTAAATTCTCGTACGTGATCAAATGGATCGGTTCTTCCATTGTATTTGTTGTACGTCAGGTATTCACAATACCGTGGAAATGATATCATGTTAATGCTTTGGTCAAATGGATAAGGGCAAATATCCTGTAAGGAATATCTTTTTGTTGGCCCTTGTTGGATGTTTTGGAACTGTAGTTGTAATTGTTGGATTTGTCTTGTCAAAGCATCTACTTGATTTGGATTTTCTATACTAGTTGCTTTAAGTGTGGTCACTTCCTTGAGTTGGTTGATGTCAAAGTCTTTAGGAAGCTTAGCACCTTTGTTAGCTAATAACAAAAGATACTTTTCCATATCTTGCTCTAACATTTTTTCCATAAACTTATGGAAATGAGGGTTTTGTTGAACTTTCTCGATCTCTTCTGCAGTTATTTCTTTCTCTTGTGAATTAGTGAGAGGATCAGTGTTGCTGTATTGTCCCTAAGGGTTTTCTTCAGCCATGGCTGCTATTCTTTCATTTTCTTGTTGCTGTTGTCTTTGATATGCTGATCGTGTGAAAATAGGCATACAAACTTTTTACTCTAGACTTTGATCTTGGATTTTTGATTTGATAAGTGTCATTTTTAATGAAGTTTTTGATAGAACTATGTTAAAAATCTGATTTAGTTGTGTCTAGTTTCGTGATGAAAGGATGATAAAAATCCTTGATAGGGAAATTTTGACACAAAAAATCTCAGATTAGTGATGATTGATAAGGACACTTTGCAAGATGTTTCAAGACCTAGGCGTAATAGTAAAGTTTTTATTTTTGTATGATTCAAGTGTTTCAGACTATGGAAAAATGTTTTGGACTGATAAAAACCTTGTTTTTGATGTTGGCAATATGATAGACTATCTTACTAACTCTTTGTTTTCTTTTATGACTTTCTGGAGCACTAAAACAGAGGTCTGAAGCACTAAAGCAGAGCTACGACATGCTAAAATAGAGCTACGACGTGCTAAAACAGAGCTACGATGCGCTAAAATAGAGATACAACGCTCTAAGACAGAGATACAACGTGCTAAGACATAAATACAATGCACTAAGATAGAGTTCTGATGCGCTACAAAATGTTTTTGGGGTGCTACAGAAAACTATCTTACTCTATGAAATTCACTTGGTCTTGTATCGTATTGTATGGCCAGTTGTGGGATGTATTCTGGATGAATTTGTTGACTGTGATTGTGGTGTTTTCTAAGGGCCCTTCTTTGATAAAATGCTTGTGAATCTAAGGGAGCTACAACATAGTTGTCCATATAACCTCTAGAGAAATTGTGATATCTATGAATAAAGGTCCTATGCTGGAGTAGAACTTTTCTGCTTTCATATAAAAATCATTGCTTTCTCAAGAGTTGTTTGTATGTAAGTGTTTTCTTTGGCTTTCTGATTCATTTGACAAGAGACTTCTTGACAAATTGGTGGATACCCAATCTCGAATCATGAGAATTTCACAAGTGTTTGATTTCAAGATTTTTGTGATGATCTTATCTGAATTTAATGAAGGAAAACACAACAAGCAAGAATATAATAGTTGATTTAAAATCCTAGAATCTAAACAGATAGTGTATGTTTTTAAGAACCAAACATGATCCTTCTTGATTTTCACTGGTTTGATAACAAGATAAGACAATTCAAACAAACTCACTCCTAGAGACAAAAGGTCATCATTATATACTCGAACGGCCCACAACATGGAATTGTGTCGACTCACACAGCCATGTCACCCCCTAGAGGGCGCTCTTGTTTTTGTCTTTCCAGGTGCATACTCAGAGTGACAGAAGTGGATACCAGATCCCCTGAGTAAACAGTCCTTGGCAATTATATGGTGAGTGCTTGAGGGTAGATTCTTCCCCTCCCCTGCACCGCCGAGTATTACAATGTTCGGGAACTAACAAGCATGCTTCTATTTCTAGGTTCTTAGATAGGGTTTATGTTCAGAGCGGCAAATGGATAAACTCCCTCGAGAGACCTCCCAATCTTTAGAAAAAAGATTTTGTGGATGGTTATCTTGCACACTTCCATTGAAAAAGGGTTTCCCTAGATTCACATAAATTTTAAAGTGGGTTGGAATGCCATGGCTTTTGGCTGTCCCCACTCAGGTCGTTCCCGTAGGGTGAGTTCTTTTTCCCACTATGGCAGGCTTGTCTAAAGGTTTTAATGAAAGCTTGAAAATGCGCAAAGTAAAGGTGAGTTTGGTATTCTGATGCACCCAGTCAAGGGGAGAGCATAAACCTATCACCCAATCACAGCAAAGAAGTTGTTCACTTTTTAAAACCCAAAAGACAAATTATCTAATCTATATGGAGATATTGCTCCATAAAAAGCATGATGTTCAATTTTAATCCCACAAGTAATAATGAAGTTTCTATCCTAGGATGGATCAATTTTTATCCGTTTGCTATCCTAGGATTGATAAATTTTAACCCGTTTTCTATCCTAGGATTGATAAGTTTTAACCAAAAAGAGATTAAAGAACAAAATTTGGCCGCGGATGCGTCAGATCCAGATAAAAGATATTAAAGAACAAAGGGTTGAGGTGCTAAAACAGTGGGTTGAGGCGGTAAAACAGTTGTGCGGCGCACTAAAATAGTTTTGCAGCGTGCTAAAATAGTTGTACGGAGCGCTATAGTTTTCCTCCGACGTGCTACAGAATCCAGCCGGCGCACTATAAAAAACTGCGATTCCGCTAAAACAAACACGCCGATACCTGTAAGACACTTTTCACAAAAAAATTGCAGAATATGGGGTTAGGCCCCACGGTGGGCGCCAAAATGAAAGTGTATGAATGAGGAAAATAAATAAATATACATCTACACTTCTAAATAAGACATAATAGCAAAGATTCAAGAGAATTTAAACTAATTTAAATGCAGGAACCTCTGAAGCTGTCCTATTGCTCTCTAACTCTAAAGATTTCTTTAATCAACTTGCCCTCAGATTTTAGAAACTAATTGATTGCTAAAATGACACTTAGAGAATGAGAATTGAGCTAATTCTATTTGTATATGATTAATAATGCAAATCTACTGTAATGGCAGCCATGACTGTAAACTATGAAATACTAAAGAAAGCTTGATGGATGCTTGACGGATTGATCCTAAAACTAGATTTCCTAAATGATTGAATGCCTGGAAAACCTACAGAGTAAGATTGCACAAAATAGGATCCTTTTCCTGTAGCCAGAAACCTATATTTATAGATTTCACGACACACATTTGTGAAGGGGCACAGGATAAAGGGCTCGGATTTCCTCTGAGGAAATGTGTGGTGAGAGATGGAGACTCTTGAGATTTCCATGGAAACTGTTCCTCCCCACAAAAACATCAAGCCAGAGGATAGGAGAAGGTTTTCCTGTGACAGCCTTTCATGGCCATTCCCATAAATGCACAGGAGTTGGTTGTTGAAATATTTAATAAAATTGAATAGTTTTATTTTATTGTTGAGATTTGATGAGGTGGAGGTTTTTAGAAGATTTTAGGAATATTTTATTTGATTTATTCCCAAAATTAGAAGAAAATAGAATATTAATTTAAATAAACAAACTATAGGAGTTTTATTTATTAAATTAAATGTGAAAGAAGAGTGATTAATTAATTTAAACAAAGTATGTGAACTTTATTTAATTAATTAAAGTAGATTAATATGATCTTTATAAATAGGAGAATTTGATTATAATAATAATTAAATAAAACAAAGGTATTAATTTTGCTTATTTAATTAAAATTAGAATAAAAGAAGAATTTAGAAGAAATAAATATGAACTATATAAATAAATAATTTTTATTTATTTAATAGTAGAGGAATAATAGATTAATTAATCAAATAAATGTATTTAATTAATTAGACCATTTTTAGGTGTATACATGTACAATGGCTTCCAAGTGAAGTGCGTGGTTGTGAGATGGTTGGGCGGGGAAATCTTGGTCAGAAAATGTAAGGAGATTAGGCTTTATGATATTTCCGACCATAGCTTGGAATTGCTCTGCATCGAGATCTGCGAGGACAGTGGATGAGGCTAATACTTGCTCAAGGATCTTTTTATGCGCTGATGATATTTTTAACAACTCCATGCTGGAGATGTGTGTTGGCATTCTTTTGAGTTGTTCTAAGACATTATAGCCATTAGGAATGGATTTGGATGCAGGGACTCTATTTGGTTGGGATGATCCTGTGATGGTGACTTTGTCACTTCTTTTGTGGTGACTCCATTAATCTTCAAGATGGGCACCTTGATGGTGATGACCATGCCTTTATTTAGGGGAGGCAATGACTATTCCATTACGATTTGCATTACCCTTCCCTTCATCATTTTTATTCCTTTGTTGCCATGATCTCATTAATCGGATTCATGGTGATTTTAAGATCCCGCATTTCTGTAGGTTGTTCCACATTTATGATTTTTGATCGATGAGATCTCGATGATGTTCTGAGTCTCGCGCAATCACAGGTGTGACCTTTGATTTTATGAAATTTTACAAAGTTGATTATCGCTATACCAAGGAGGTTTGACATCGTGTTCTTTGGTAATTCTCGAATGTAGGGAGGCTGATGAGTTTTCATCGAAACCTTTTTCATTATGTCCTCCAAATGGTTCCCCAAAATAACCTATTTTTGTTTGGGATAACTTTCTTTGCATTGGGGTGGTCCTCTCTTGATCATTGAGGCTGATGGTTGGATTGTTGTTGAGCCGGGTATGTTGTGTGATGAGTGTTTCGTTATCAGATTGATTTGCCAGTGGGTGCGCTCTCATTTAGGACCACTAATGACCACCTTGGCATCTACTTACACCATCAAATATTAGTAACATTTTTATTTATTTCCCATGTACCTAGGCCTTTATCATTGTAATTGGATGGTGCACAGTTTTTTGTTGTTCGGTATGATGTTGATTCCACGGGTTGAGTCACAAGGGCTCTTTTGATGCTAAGCACCTTGGAGATTAATTGATCATATGTGGTCATGCCCTGAACCTTGAGATGAAATGACAAGCGGCTTTCAAGATTGGCTATGATGGTGTAGACTTGTTCTTCTAGCATGGTCCACTTGCTTCGATTGGCCTTGGATCACCATCGTTGAAGGAATGAAGTGAAAGATTCATTCTTTCCCTTTGTTTCAGAGCCTAGAGTTCTTTCGGTGACTAACATCCATTGCAATGTTACATGCATAGTTCTTAATGAATAAAGGCCCTCAATTTCTTTTGGAATGTTCTAATGCCCCAAGGTGTTTTGAGAACCTCATTCTATAGCAAGGCCCCAATGAAATAGCCAGACGATAGTGCGGTCATTTGGCATGCACTTCCATGCAATGAACCCGAATTCCCCCTGATGTGATTCTTCGGCTCCCATCCTGCTATTTGTCAAACTTAGGGATCTCAAATCCCTTGGGGAATGGTTTCAACTCTAAGCTCCTATCAAATGGATAGGGACACAAGTTGCTTAGTGTTTTGGTTGTTTGCCCTGATTGAAGGTCGAGCACTTGTTGCGAAAGCAACCTGAGTTGTGTCATCACATCATTTTGCGGATCAAGGGGTGGGATAAAAGTGTTCTGGGATGTTTCAATTGTGGGCTGGATGGGTGGGTTGGTCAGTGTGTTGTTCAATGGTATCCTCAGATGTCGCATGCAGCCAGGTAAGCTTCCAAATCTACTTTGTATGAAAACTCTTTTGTTGGTCTTGTTGTTGTTGCACTAAGATTTGTGCTTGTTGTTGCACTTATTGCTATTCCAACAATGCTTGTTGTTGGGCTTGTTGTTGTTCCAACAATGCTTGTTGTTGGGCTGCCAATTCTACTACTTCTTGCTGCTCTTGGTATTGCTTTAATGTTTGCTGGTATGCCTACAATTGCACTGCTTGTCTTTGTGCATTGAGTTGTGCTTGATATTGAGATTGTACCTTGGAGCTTGGCGCTTGTGCCGCTTATGCTTAAAGCGCTTGTTGTTGTAATAAAATTTGCAGCTTGAGCCGACCTTTGTGCTTGCAATGCCCAGCGGCTTGGGTGGCTTGCTGTTGTTGTAAGGTAATAATGCTTGGGCTTGTTACTTGTAATGCAACTTGTGGCTTGGCACCGTACTCTTCGAGCAGCTTGTTGTGGCTGGCTTTTGTTTTGGCACTTGTTGATATCCCCTTTGAAAATTAGCCTGCAATGTCATGTTGTATTGACTTGATGTGGTGGATGTTGGTGGTGGAGGGGGTGGTGGTGGATTTGGAATGGCGTTTGTGGTGGGTGATGATGTTGTGTTGATGTTTTGGGTGTTGGATAATGGTAATGATGTGATGGTTGGTCCTTGAGAGACCATGCTTTGTGATGTTAGGGGTGTGTTTGATGATGTTGCCATTGCTTGTGCATTTATCATTTGTTGTTGCGATATCAACGATAAATTTTGAGTGTTTGGTGCAATGCTTTGATTTATGGTTGGGATATAGGTTTGATTGATACTTGGTAGGGGAGGAAGCCCTAAACCAAGGAGTGGTGTGGATGATAATGGTAATGGTGGAAGAGGTGGAAATGTGAGGGGTGTGAGTTGTTGCGAGAATGTCATGGTGTCGAATATTCCCCTTGGTCCGAACATATCTCCCTCTTCTTGTGAATTTGTGAGAAGAGGCGTTTGTGGTGTTGTGTGAAAAAATGGTGATGATGGATCACATGTGATGGAATGTGAGAGGAATATTCTTGTGTAATGGGTTTTGGGGTATATTTTTTTCCAATGTGGTGTTTGCGTCCATGTTTTGATTATTAACAAGGGGATGTGCTTGAAGAGCATTGAGGAATGTGTTTCCCTTGTTGACATTGGGTTCAGTTGGAGCAAACAATGTTGTGATTTGCGGAATGTTTTGTGTGATGTTTTGAGATGGAGGTGTAGATGAGATGGGTATGGTTGATGAGATTGGCGGAAAATATGTCTCCACTATAGTACTTACATCAAAATCCGAAGGCAACTTGGCCCCTTGTTTTGCTAGTTCAAGTATGTATAACAAAGGGTTGAGTCTCATCATGATGTTGATGATTTTATGGTTCTCTGGATTTTGGAGCATTTTAGTTATTTCTTCGAGAGACATTCCAAAGGTAAGATCCTCTCCTTGGTATTCTTCTTGTGGATTTTACGATGATGAGAGGGTCAACGGATTACTTGATTCAGCGGGATTCATTTCTGTGTTTGTTTGACTAAGATCGCTTGAAGCGGGTGTTTCTTTGTTGGCTTCCATACTCTTCTTGTATTGAGATCTAGTTAGAACCATAAAACAAGGGTCAATTTTGAGAATATGGGAGATAAATCTCTTGATTCTTTGGTTCGATCATTATCTTATGCTCCAAAGTAGAAAGTTTTAGGATGCCTTGAGGATCAAAAGGTGATGATATGATGATGATGTTGGGGGTGGATGATACAGATGTTTTTGGCTTTTGATAAATCTTGAATGAGATATTAGGCTTTTAGGACTTTGCAGATTTTGATTTTGATTTTGTTTTTGGATTTGGGATTTTGTCCTTGATTTTGATTTTGATTTTGATTTGGATTTTTGAACAAAAAGACCCTAAGATGTTGGATGATGATCTAAGGGATGGCTTTGTTCAATGGATGATGATTTGAATATGTGTGGGAAGAAGGATGCATCTACCCACACCTATTCAAACAAGATGATGGCTTCGCTAAGCACATGAAGAAGAATTAATCTACATACACTAAGCTAGACAAGATGATTTTGATAACTTTGACTAAGCATATGCAAAAGGATGCATCTACACATACCTAGCCAAAGGTGTTTTTGATAATGTTTTCAAGGATTTAGTCTCAATGATATTGATGATTTTGATTTTTCCACAAATCCTAGTATCAAGGATGATTTCAAGATTTTCCAAAAGGTGATGGTGAGATGGAATTGTTTTGATGTTTTGGGAGGATGGATGAAAAAAATATTTTGATTTTTTTTTTATCTAAAGATTAACCTAAAAAAGACACTTTGTTTTCCTAGACCTAGGTATTGAAGAGCATGCAAATTCTTCCTAAAGACCTTTGTAACCAAGAAATGATTCCATTTGAACATTCATTTTCGGATTTCCAATCAATGATTTGTGCTTTGGGATTTGGAGTCTTCAACACATATGAAAATTCATTTTGCTTACCTTTGCTTAATGTCTTTATTTTACCAAAAACACTTTCTTTGATTAATTTTTTCAAACTAAGATGTCCAATGTCTTAATTTCTTCAAACCCCACAAGATATGTTATGTGGAAATTCAATGAACTTAAGGCAAGGGTTTTCCTATTGTTTACTTAAGGAGACAAATTGAGATATAATACAATGTTTAGAAACCTCTAAGGATGTGAATCCCAAGGGAAAGAAATAACATATGGATTGAGTCAATGTATTTGTCTCCAAAAGGGTTTGAAATTTGGATGATGTTAAGTGTTTGTTTTGAGATGTTTTCGATCAAGCAATGCATTTTGTAACCCAAGAATAAGTACAATCCTATGGATGTGTAAGACAATATTTGTTGGATTCCCACTTGGACAAGTCCAGCTACGCTTATCTCTAGCGAATGGTTAGATGCTTGACCCCACTGGCTCCCCTCCACGGCTCATTAACGTCAATCGGGGCAGCTAAGCATCAACACCCATGAAACTCCCATGGCATGTTTTCCATTTCTACTAGAAGACCATAAAAGTATGGGGTGGCTTCAGAACGACCGTTCTTGCACCAACAAATAGATTAAAGGATTTTGGAAAATTCTAGCACATGGGTTTTAGTAAGGACTTTCTGTTCGTGGAGATTGACCCATATGGCAAGAGTCCCCTTTCAGATCCATCTTGTTGGAATCAACCGCGTGATATTGGCATTTCTTCCAATATCCACATTTATATCTCGGCTGGAAATACTCTTGGCTTTAGAGTGTTACCGGTTGAGTCGTTCCCTTGGGTGAGTACTTTTTCCCCAAGGCAAGCCCTCTAGGATAAACAAAAGCAAATGAAGAACAATATTCGTAACTCGATCAATCCTTGTTGGCAACAAGGAGAGAGAATATACACAACAAAGCCCCCACTCACACTCGCACAAGATGTTCAATTTTAAACCCAAATCAAAGTGTGGAGCTGATTGCTTTATCTCATCCTAAAGTCATGAAAAATGCCTTTTGATTCTCAAGATCACTATAAAGCACGAGAGAAGCGCATACGTCCTTTTTCAATGCCTTTAGTATGAGTAATCCCTCACAAAAAACAAAGCTACACTTTTTCTTTTTAAATCCACAAAGCAAAATGTGAGTTCATTTTAAGCACCAAATCACAAATGAAAGACACTTTGTTCAATTTGTTAATCCATGAAACAAAATATAGTAAGTTGTTGATCCTATTGTTCGTTTTTAACCCTTTGCAAGAAATAAACAAAAAGTTCTTTTTAAACCCAAATGAAAATTAGTGTCCTAAGAAAGAAGTGCTAATAATTCCTTAAAGAAGTGTTAAATAAACACTAAAGTGTTTAAAAACACTTTGATTGGACAAAATATCATCATCATGCTCCTTCTTCCTTTGTTTTCGATTTCCAACCTACAAGTGAGAGAAACCAATTAGATTCTGGAATATACAAAGCTAAAAAACCAGAAAACAGAATATAAATTGATCATCAAACAAAAGAAACGTGCTAAAAATAATTTTTCCCCTTTTACTATCTCCCAGCGTCGCAACTCATGATGGCGTCGCAGTTTGTTCTCCCAGCGGTGCCCTCACAGTGCCGCTTACCAATCAACAACGCTTTGTGTCAGGATAGAGAGCTCAACTGTGTCACAATTTTTTTCCCAGCGTCGCAGTTTGTGTCCAGCATCGGAGTTAATATTTTTTGAAAATTTCTGCAGGTCAACGAGTCCAATGGTAGAGTTTCAAAATTCAAAATTTTTGGTGGGACAAGTCCAGCATCGCAGTTTGTGTTTTAAGCGATGCCATATAGCGACGCTGATGAGCCCGCGGTGCCAAAACAACGACGCTGAGCTCCCAACATTGGAATTTCCTGTGTGTGAAGAAAAACGCAGAAATTTCAAGAAAATATTAGAAATAATGATATCCAGCCCTCCTTCCAGCGTCAAATGTGTGAACCCCAACCTTGGTACCTGCAAAACAACAGGAGTAAACAAGTTAGACAAGTGAATGCAAGCCAAAACAAGGATTCCCCATGAAATCCATTTACAACTTCAAACTAGGAATGAAAATAACAAAGAACACAATGAAAATGATAAAACAAAGATTAAATCCTAATGAGATGTGCAAACTCATTATCCCATGGGCGAATTGGTGCCAATTTGATGTGAAAATTGGCCCTTTCCCAATTCCTATGATGAAATCTTGATATGTTGAAGATGATATTGATCCACTTTGATGAAAGATGAGAACTCCAAGCCAAATCTGCAAAAATCCTAGCTAAGAATTCAATGATGGATGGAAATGGCTAAATATTTTAGCATAATAACTTTGCAATATTTGTGGATGATCAAATGAGGATATGGGCTCTTTATTTATAGGATTTTAAGATGGATGAATGTCCAAATTTGAGAAATGTGGGACTAACATTCATCCAATGATGTGATGCCACTTGTCAAGCTATAAATGGATGAAGGATGTGCAAGATTTGGGGTTTGTGCCAATAAATGCATAATATTTGAAATTCAAATTTGTTGAAATGACATGCAAGAGGGAAAGGAAAATGCAATAAATGCCACTTGGCTCAAGGAAAAGGACATGTAAGATGAATTTATTGCCTTGTTGAATGTACATGTTGACTTGGAATTTTTGAATTAAAATTGAGAGAATATTCTAAAAGATGCCTTGTGAGGAAAATAGAGATTTAATGAATTAAATCTATTTTCATGTGCAGCTTGCATTATCTAGTGATAGGGAGGTTGGGTGAATCAATCACTGATTCATGCTCTAGGTCTTGTTTCGAAGATCTCTAAGGTGTCTCACTCCACCAGTTTAACCTATAGGACCTTCTAGGACTCAGGATCCCCTGGTCTTGCTTTTCCAACCCCAACTATCAACACAAATTCTTTATACCAAGTCAAATCTTGGTGCAAACTTGCAACTCTATCCTTAGCCCTTAATCCACCCTAAAGGCTACAAACCTCCAAATTAAAGAATTAAAATTTGCAGTGGTGTGGAGGTGCTTCAAAAGACTTCAATCCATCCTACTATGGTTCTTGAAGATCGACCTGACTCCAATTCTTGGTCGCTTTCACCAAACCCTCATTTAGGTCTTGAAAAGGCTACTAGCCCTAGGAGCCCCAATTAGGTCTCCTTCTCCGAGAAAATAGGTTGGTTCTCTAAATATCTCCAAAGAACCCCCAATCTTTCTTTGAGATTACTGGCTCATGTGAACACCTCTCAAAGATTTTTGAGGTCTTGGGTCTTAACTTCCCGTACAAAGCCTTAACTTGAAAATGGGCAAAACTAGGGTTTTTAAGCCATTTTTTGGCTGCTCTGAAACTGTTAAGTATTCCTCACACCAGATGGACTGATGGAGTTTCCTCCTAATTACCAAGTCTTGGAAATACCCACACCTACCTTCTCCAAAAGGAAATTTGTCAAGAATCTATCACCCTTGCAAATTATGTGCTCTACACATAAGTCTTCCTAGCTAGGCACCTTCCTGGCTCGCCTAGGGCAAGACTTTTCTAACAGCTCCTATGCTTTCAAGGAACCTAGACCCTACCATATTTACAACCATGGAGTCTAGTCACTGTTCCCAAAGGTCCATACAATTTGTACTGTGGGAAAGTGAACTAACATTCCATTTCTTCAAAACTATCTGGTTGAGACCAACAACAACAAGAAAATAAAACTATTTACAACAATGCTTGAAATTGAATTGGAAAACTATCTAAATGCCACACAAAGCTTGAAGAATAACAACTCTACATCCTACACAAGTTACAACACCATGATTAATCCATTAAAATCTCTCTTCAATGCACAAAACAAAAATTAACACACAAATACCCTATTTTCCTTAAATTCATAAATGTTCAAAGCAATACAAATGCTCCCAACCCTGCTCTCAGGTCGAGGAACACCCTATATAGGTAAAAAAAAGTAGTTATGCCTCCCCTTGGTTGGACATGTCAGTTACATTGTGGCAAAGTTGCAAAATGCACCATTTTGCAACTTTTTCCAATTTCTAGTAAACTAAGTAAAATGAGTTTCTAAACTCATCCACCCTTCCTCAATTTCTATCCTAGAGATCAAACATATCCCTAAGCTATCTCCTCTACTCAATGGTCAACATGACCTTCATGGTAACACATCAAAAACAAAAATTCACCCTAGATTTCCTAATTGCCTAGTGTAACTACCTAGTGTTTCCTAGGTGCTCCTGCACCATTCTTCCCCTCTCTACACAATCACTAAGGAATGTGAGGAGAGATCAGTGACACATCAATGCCCTACTTCTTAAACTGAGCTTCATCCACCCATGTAGCCTCCGAGTCTAGTTTGTCCCTCCATTTGATGAGATGTTCCAAGTATTTCTTATGTCGGGTAGACTTCTTCACCCTTGACTCCAAGATTGTCTATGCTTGTAGCTTATCTTGAGTAGGTAAGGCTATGTTACTCATATGCTTGAAGATATCCATGTTGTTCTGATCCATGTAAGTGACTGTTCCCTTATATCTGATCAGATTAGCTACATTGAACACTGGAGAGATGCCTAAATCTGTAGGTAATTCCACCTTGTAGGCATTCTTCCCATATTTGGCTAATACCTTGCATAGTCCCACTCTTTTCATTTGCAATTTGGTTGATATCCACTTCTGTAATGTAGATTTTTTGAGGTGGACCATAACATAGTCTCCTACTACAAATTATAGATCCTTTCTAGATAAATCCACCTTCTCTTTCAACTTTTGAGTAGCCTCGGTGACTGTCTTCTTCACTTACTCCTGAATCTCCTTCATGGTCTGAGAGAAATCCTCTGCATGTCCACTCCTATGCTCCATAGCTCCTAGATCCCTGAGCTCTCACACACCTCTTGGGTGCATTCCATACACTATTTCAAAAGGACTCTTCCTTGTAGTCCTGTTCACACTGTCATTGTATGCATATTCAACCTGTGATATGACCAAGTCCCATGTCTATCCATATTCTTTGGTTAGGAATCTTAGAAGGTTACCTAACACCCTATTAACCACCTCTATTTTCCCATCGGTCTAAGGATGGTAAGCTGATCCAAACGACAGGTTGGTACCTAATCTGCTCCATAGAGTTCCAAAAATGACTCATGAACTTCACATCCCTGTCTGATACAATGCTCAAAGGCAATCCATGGATCCTTACAATTTCCTTGAAGAAAAGGTGAGTAATGTAGCTAGCATCATGTGTGGTCTTGCAAGGGATAAAGTGACTCATCTTGCTGAATCTATCTACCACCACATAGGCACTATCAAACCCTGTCTTAGTCTTTGGGAGTACTACAAAAAAATCCATGCTAACACACTCCCATGTTCTATTGGGAATGGGTAGAGGTTGATACAAACCTACATTACTAGCTCCCCCTTTGGCTTTCATACAAACTACACACTGCTCCACATACCTCCTGACATCCCTTGGAAACTTGGGCCAATAGTAGAACCTTTGCACTAGTTCCATTGTCTTGTTGATGCCAAAATGATCACTAAGGCTACCATTGCGCTTCTCCTGGATGAGATTCTCTCTCATTGATACTCTTGGAACACACAACTGATTTCCCTTGAATAGCAATCCACTTTGCAATGTATACTCCGAGTATTGACTATGAAAGTGATTCTCAAAGTCAGAACATACCTTGTATGCTTCTGAGAAGTCTTCATCTTCCCCATAGAGATCCTTGAAACTCTTGATTCCAATGCTCTTTATTTGTATCTCTTGCACTGTCAGCAATCTTCTACTTAGTGCATCTGCCACCTTGTTCAACTATCCCTTCTTGTGCTTGATGGTGAAAGTGAAAGCTTGAAGATACTCCATCCACTTCAAATGTCTATTGCTCAATTTCTCATGAGTGTTGATGTAGCTAAGTGCTTGATTGTCAGTAAACACTACAAAATCTTTAGGTAGGAGATAATGCCTCCACTTCCTAAGTGACTGTACTAGAGCATAGAGTTCTAGGTCATAGGTAGAATACTTTTTCTTAGCTTCATTAAGCTTTTCACTAAAGAAAGCTATAGGCCTGCCTTCTTGGCTTAGCATTCCTCCTACTGCAATTCCACTAGCATCACATTCCACAGTAAACAACTTGTCAAAACTAGGTAATAAAAGAATAGTTTGAGTTTCCACTTCTTGTTTTAGTTTCTCAAAACCTTTCTCAGCTTCTTGAGTCTACTTAAACTTAGTCTTTAAGCCACCTTTGATTGTATCTAGGACTGGTGCACATATGCCACTAAAGTTTCCTATAAACTTCCTATAAAAATGAGCTAATCCATGAAAACTTCTTACCTCTGTCCTGGTGGTTAGTGTAGGCCAGTTTAGGATAGCTTCCACCTTACTTGGATCCATTTTGAATGATCCTTGGGATACTAAAAACCCCAAATACACAAGCTACTATTTAAAGAACTCACATTTCTCTAGGTTGATGGCTAACTTCTCCTCTTGCAAGCTTTTAAGTACCATCTCCACATGCTTTAGATGTTCTTCTGCTATCTTGCTAAAGATGAGTATATCATCAAGATATACCAACACAAATATCCCTGTAAAATCTTTGAGAACTTCATTCATGAGCCTCATGAATGTGCTAGGGGCATTAGAGAGCCCAAATGGCATAACTCTCCACTCATACAACCCATCAGTTGTCTTAAAGGCTATCTTCCACTCATCTCCATCCTTGATTCTGATATGGTGGTATCCACTTTTGAGATCCAACTTGGTGTAGTACTGAGCTCCTCCAAGACAATCCATCAAGTCCTCAATCCTAGGAATAGGAAACCTATACCTGATTGTGATTCTATTTATAGCTCTAGAATCAGTGCATAACCTCCACTTACCACCTTTCTTGGATGCTAAGACCACTAGTACTTCACATGGACTGATGCTCTTCCTAATTAATCCTTGATCCAACAAATCCTGCACTTGTCTAGCTACCTCTAGGTTATGATCTGGTGTAATCTTGTAAGTTGCTTTGTTTGGTAATGAAGCTCCTGGTATGAAGTCAATCTGATGGCTAATGGCTCTCTTTGGAGGTAAGGTTGCTGGTGCACCATCACTCACTATGTCCTTATACTTCTCAAGCAACTTATGGACTGCTCCAGGTATGACTGTTTTGTTTGCTTTGTCTTCTTCCTTGGGTTGCACCATAACCACATATCCTTCACCTCCTTGATGTAGAGTGTTAAGGAACTCCTTGCCACTGCTTAATAAGACACTAGGGGTATTTGAATGTCCTTCTTCCTCATCTGATAGTGACTGCAACTTGAATGTCTTCCCATCCTTTTTGAATGATATAGTATTTTCCTTTCCATCATAGATGGCACCTCTGTCATACTTTCATGGTCTGCCCAATAGAAGATGGCATGCATCCATGGGTAACACATCACAAATCAACTTATCCTTATACCCTCCAATGGAGAACTCCACCATTGTTTGCTCATTGACAAGAACACTCTGTCCTTTGTTCAACCATGTCACCTTGTAGAGATTAGTGTGGGGTATTTTCTCTAATTTCAACTTCCTTACTGCCTCCTCAGAGATGATGTTATCAGTTGAACCTGAATCCATAATAACCTTGCATACTTTCCCAAGTATTTTGCATCTCACTCTAAATAAGGCTCTTCTTTGCTTTGGCTCTTCCTTGACCGGTTGTCTGATCAAAACTCTTCTAAACATCAGATTCTCCCCCATTTCTGATTCAATGTGACTAACCTCTAGTGATTTGGTACTCATGGTGTCCTCTTGTGCATATTCCACTCTCTTCTTAGTATTTGATGAAGATGCTTTCTTCGGGCACCTATAAGCTGGATGACCTATTTGACCATAGTTGTAACACTTCATACTAGCAAAGTATGAGTTACTTCTGCCTACTCCTCTTCCTCTATTTGAACCTCCTTGAGGTCCTCTACCTCTTCCATAGCCTCCTCTAGAAGTTGTTTCACCTCCATGCTCTCTGAGTTTAGACTCTCCCTGATTTCTTTGTCCAGTCCCTCTACCTTGGTATCCACCTCTATGTCCTCTTTGATCTCAGACTTTTCCTTTGATCTTAGAAGCCTATTCTTGTTTCCTCTTACTCCTCTCTTCAACCTTTATAGCCAATTGATAGCATTGGTGCACTGTCTTGGGACTTAGAAGAGTCATCTCCTCTTGAATGTTCCACTTCAAACCGTTAAGGTATCTAGCCACCTTAAGACTTTCATCCTCAGTAACATTAGACCTCATGCAAAGTTTTTGAAACTCCTCAGTATAAGAATTCACATCTTAGTCTCTTTGTCTCAAGCTTTGTCTTTTCTTATGCAACTGAATCTCATAATCATCTAGCATGTATGCTTCCCTCACTTTGGCAACCATTCCC
>VDFB02047230.1:588198565-588228976 GCA_007258455.2 Sequoia sempervirens | reverse complement strand
TCTTTCATTGGACATACCTAAAATTATGTAGGTTCAACGTCAAGAATGGGTCTATTTGGTAGAATTATGAAAACTATTATGAATATCTAGAATACCATAAAATTATAATTATAGCAATTTCAATTGGAAACACTTGGGTATATATCATATGAAATTTAAATAGTAAGGTGTCTATTATATAGGAGAGTTGATAATACATGGAAAGAGGTTTGTATGGGAATATATGTATTAAGAAACACATACCATGACCTCTATAGGATTTTTAATATGTGATCCTAGATAATAATCCACCCATCCTCAAGCATAATGGATTCTTTAGCAATTAAGGGAGATTCAATAACCATAAAATTACCTATATTTTGATACTATATAGATTTATGTGGAAGGATAGAAATGCATCAATAAGGAGACCAAGATGGAACCATTTAACACCTAAGGCACACCTATTACATGGGAAAGGGAGTAGGTACATGATGATAGGTTGGAGGAACTAGGCTATTATTACAATAGAGAGAGGAGGAGGATTCATATTATGCTCCTATAAGTAAGAGGTCAATTTAGAAGATTAAAATAACTCTAATAACAAAGGAAATAATTCTATAGAGGGAGTGAGTGGGATTGTTGGAAATATACAAGGAGAGAGGTGAAGGTCCCAACACCTACATAGAGTCCTAAACGAATACACCAATCTAGGCACTTCCTAGAAGGATCAAGATCCATGTGAGTAGCCTCTTTTCATTTTGTATCTTCTACATATGTATATTTATTCCTTTATTATGTGATTAAAATTATGTATGATATAACTTATTAATAAGTGATTACAAGTATAATTATTAAAAGATTTCATATTTATTTTGATATCCTCTAATATAGGAGGAAATTTTTACTTGTTTTGATAGATGTATGTTACTTTTGTGATATGTATAGATTGATTCATTTTTAACATGATACTTTTTTTTATTAGAGGGGTAAACACTTTTGACTAAGAGCTATGAACCAATGAGGTCACAGTATGACTAAATTTGGGCCTCACTAGACATCTAGATCCCCTTAAACCGTCAAAAGAATTTCTTAAAATTTGGTGAAGTTTCCCAAGGCAACCAAATTTAACAATAATAAGATCGTGCAAGATTATAATATGAATGAGATTTCATGATCTAGGTTGGTCAGTTGAAACAAGAGTAGATCTCAATCAACTATTCCAAAAGAAAATGTTCTTCACTAACTTGCAAGTTCATTATATTCCAAGGGGCACCAAAACTTTACCCTAAGTTCTGTAAACCCTAAACCCTAAACACTAAACCATTCATTTTGTCCTACCTAATCTTAAAGTGAAATTTTTTCGCCTTAGGAAACCAAATTTCATTCCTTTATGCCATGCAATTTTTTCATAGGATCTTACTACATAGATCCCCTTAAGTTATCCTATTACCCTAAACCCTAAACTCTAAACTCTAAACCCTAAACCCTAAAGCCATTATTTTTTCTTAGGATCTTAATGAAATTTGGTTGCCTTAGGAAACTCCACCAAATTCCATTCCCTTATGCCATGTAATTTTGTCCTAGGATCTTACTACATGTAGATCCCCTTAAGCTATCCTATTACCCTAAACCCTAAAGTCTAAAGTATAAACCCTAAACCCTAAAGCCATCATTTTTTCTTTAAAGGCTCTTAATGAAATTTGGTTGCCTTGGGCAACTTCACCAAATTTTATTCACTTGAGCCATGTCATTTTCTCCTAGGACCTCACTAGACAGAGATCCCCGTAAACCATCCTGTCACCCTAAATCGTAATTCAATTTCTTAAGGGGTTCCAATATGACATTTCTTAAGGGGATCAAAGAAGTTCTTAAAATTTGGTGTTCAAAGTTGCCCAAGGCAACCAAATTTAACAATAATAAGATCATGCAAGATTATATAATATTAATAGTTAATTGTATTTTCATTCAAGTAACATGCGCCTTAGACATAAATGAGGCTTACATGTTTTATCATTTGTATTCAATTATTTAAGGCCATTTATATTGAATGGTTTAAAGGTATTTCCTAAACATGTATCTTACATCTTGAAATTACAGATCTAATGCAGGTTCACTCATATCTTAAAGATCACATGGATCCATTTAATAATATTCGCAATCCACCTCCACGCCATCCATCTCCGCCACCTTCACCTCCACCTCCACCCACTCCACCTTGTAACCCCCCACCTCCACCACCTAAAATCGATGAGCATGCTTGCTTGCAAGCACAAATCAATGCCAATGTTAGGACCATCCAAGATCAAATGAACATTATTCAAAATGAAGAATGTGTTGCACCTCCTATGAGGATGTTTGCATCTAGGATGCAAAGCCTTGTTGATGTTGTCAGGGCTATGGATGGGATCTTAGATGAGCATCGACAATAGCTAGATGAGAGGATAACTTCCAATTCTGAAAAGGAAAACACAAAGAAATGAAGAGATGCAGTAGAGAGCCACAATAGTTTCTAAATTAAGACAATGATCTTAAATAGTTATGAATTTATGAATTTGGTGAACGATGGATATTTTGTGTGATGAATTTATAAATTTGGTTGGAAGGATATTTTTAGTGACATGAATTTATGATTTTGGTTCTAGATGGATATTTTTAGTGACATGGATTTATGAATTTGGTGGAATTTATGAACTTATAATGAACAATATATAATAGTATATATTTTATGACTATCTACTAGATCATGATTTCTCCTACTAAAAAATTGTAATATATATATATATATGTGTGTGTGTGTGTGTGTGTGTGTTAGACATAAAATTGATATTTTGTGAATGTTTCAAGTTTATTTTGTAGTATGCACATGCATGCATTAAAAATTTGCATATAGTTCTTAAATTTTGAAATTTGTATGTATGTATATAGTTTAGTTTAATGATCTATACGCATGCAAATTATGCATCATATTTTTTATTTTAAATGTATGTACACGTTAAATTTTGAATTTTGTATGGACATGCTCAAGTTCAATCAATGTATATATATGTGCATTTCAATTAAATATATGATCTTAATATATATGTTGCTCATCCTATTTCAATTAAATATATGATCTTAATATATGTATGCACATCCTATTTTGTATGATTTAATGCATGTGCACATTTATATCTCATATCATGGATGATTTTAACATTGATGATATCATCAATCCACCACCTCAGCCACAGCCACATCCACCTCCCCCTCCCCCTCCACCTCCACCTCCACCTAATATGCCACATCCAGCACCTATCGCATCTGACGAGGCTCACTTGCGAGCACATATAAATGATCAAGTTGCATCCTTACAAAATCAAATCAATGCTATGTAGAGTCAAGCATTGATTCCACAACACGTGAGACGTTTTGTATCTGCGATGCAAAATGTTGTTGATGCCATCAGGATGATCGATTCTAATCTTGATAGGCATCGATGAGAGAGAGAACAAATGAGACAATTTTATTCTTACGGTCTCTCTTACAAACAAATATTAAACCTTAAAATAACAAAAGCCCATCTAGCCCCCTACTTTCTTGACCTTGTTACTTGACAACCCATTCCACCCAACAAATCTAGAATATCCATGAGGTGGTGCATACATCCACAAATGAGTGCACATTTTTTGGATCGATGGTATATGGTTTCTGATAGTCCCCCACATGCTAATTGGGAGTGCCCATTGTATTTTTTGAGAAAATTGTATGTAGAGTTTGTTCTAGGGTAAAATACTAATTATTTTGATTTTAAATCATTTCAGGTTGTTGGTGGTAGCATACCACAACAGTGGTTAGGGGCAAGGGTTGATCCCCAATGCCCTATGCATGTGCAACCCCTTGTTGTTACTATTGGTCCTCCCATTCCCGCACCTATAAATCATCAAGCTCCGGTATCAACATTAGGTTCCCTTAGTACACTCATTACTAAATTTGACACCATTTTTCGACGGACGTTCATCAGTCATTCAAAAAATATTTGTCAGAAAAGCGACTAAATGATGAAAACATTTTCATCGCAATTCCGACGATGAATTAAACGTCGAAATAATGGCATAGATTCGTCATTCGTCGTCGTCATAAAATGACTTGGATGTTCGTTGGAATATCGACAAAAACTTCATGTATCCACCGACGAATTACAACCAAAATGCAATTGCAATGGATCTTCTGAAGCGTCAAAAGAACACCAGAAGTTCATCGCCATTTTGACAAAATGGGAAAGTATTTACGACGAAGCCTTCATCGTAGCTAAGCAACTTCGTCAGACCTTTTATGTGATTCGTCGGTGGCATTTGTCAAAATTGTGATGAAATGGGCAAGGAGTTACGACGAAGCCTTCGTTGCAGCTAAGCAACTTCATTGGACCTTTTATGTGATTCGTCGGTAGACTTCGTTGAAATTGTGATGAAATGGACAAGGAGTTACAACGAAGCCTTCATCACAGCTATAGCAACTTTGTCGGACCTTTTCGGTGATTCGTCGGTTGTGTTCGTCAAAATTTCAATGAAACAATGCAATTTTTTAAAAAAAAAATATTCGTTGAAATGTACCATCGGTGAGAGATCAATCATTGGCATAGGATATAAAACTCACTCTGATAGTCCATGTCTTGTTGATGACTTCCGTCGGTAAGACAGATCCAATGTCACACCAATCTAACCTCTTAAGGAGTATTGAACACTGTTGGTTATCAACAAGACATTCTGAGGGTCCCGTCGATTAAACAAGTGTCTAAGAGCAAGTAAACAAATGGAACCTATTAATTTTCTTATTTTGGGGTTCTTTAAATCATAGAATAGATACCATCTTCTTGTGTATAATGTACTTATATTCATATTTGAATTCGAGACCAATTGTCATTGCACATTCCATTTTACTTGCACAGAGTATTCTATAAGCAATATATTGATAATGCCAAATGATTTATGGTGTTGTACAACTCTACCTATCATCACAGTTCTATTGTTCCCCCCGAGAGAATCCTGCAAAGACAAGTTTACAATACCAAGTCAAATATTATGAAAAAGACTTACTTCCATACAAATTAAATGATTATTCTCACAATGGAAGTTGTCTAATTACAACAACAATTCCATCAAAGGTTATCCATGCTTCTTAGAGATGAATGATCATACATATAGACTGCAAGATGCATAGAAAAAGAATTACATTTGAGAACAACCAAGGGCTAACAAGGGAAGGAGTTAAGAAATGTCTGGATTGAAGAGAAAATGTGTAGGGAAAATGTTGAGAAGTGTCAAGAGAACAGAGCTTGTAGAACATATTCTTGACCTAATCAAGCTCTTGAACAACTTAAACAAAATTAAAATACTAAAACATACATGAGACATGTAATGAACTTCCAATATCTGCTATCTTTTCTTTTTTTTGTATTGAAAATAGTTTAAGGTCCATTACATATCATGAAAATGCCTATACGGTATTAGGATCAATACAACATCAAAGCATTTCCATAATAGGAAATATACCATATCAGTACTTTACACAGCAAGAAAGAAACCAAAAAGCACCAGTTGTTTTCAAAACCAGCATAGATAATACAAATTGTTGTTAATAGCACCACAGGTTGTTTCTATTCAAATCAGTGTAAACAATACATAGTGTTGATTACATTCTCCTCATTTTTGACTTCTTCAATATCAAGGTTCACCATTGTTTCTCCTTGGGGGTCCAACTGTTGGGGGCCGCGTTGTCTTTCTGGGCTTGTAGCTTCATCAATTACTCTCTGGAGCTCATCAAATGTCTGTTGGAACAGCACGGTCTCTTCCAAGCTCAACCTATAGGCGGGTCCACTTCTCAGATCCTCTCTGGTATTGTTAGCAGCACCTTCAGTTATTGACTTGAAGAAATTCTCCATTGAGATCTCCACAAGAGTTGAAACCTATAGAGCAACAAAGTAGAAAGTGAGTCTCTTACAAGACTCAATAAGTACCCTCTTGATACCCTTAAATTTATCATCATTTCTCACCTTCCACAAATGCCACATGATCTCATTGGATAAGAAATACCAAAATAGCTTACAATCAAACTTGAGCTTGAAATTACAAAATAGAATAGATCATGCCAATTAATTTTACCATTGCTATTCCAGACCTTCAGCTTATGGAAGAATAAGTACCAAATTTTCTGAGCATAAAAACATTCAAAAAGAATAAGTTTGATAGTTTCCGGAGTCTTGCAGATACTGCGGATTTCAACACTTTCATGGTTAGATTTATAGGGATCTATCTTTTTCATTAATGCAGAGATAGGTAAAGGAAAAATAATTATAATTGTAACACTATTCATAGTCCAGTAAATTATGTTCGTAATTTGTGTTCAATGGACCTCAATTTTATCATTATACTTCTCATCTAATACCATATTTTAATCCAGGGGTCAACTATCTCAGATCTAAAGAAGCACCTTCAATTAACCATTTAAAGTACTATAAAATAAGGTAAGACTTTTACTTGAGAAAGATTGGGTACACTTGTAGGATTAAAGTTCTCACAATCATCAGGATTTATTGGCACACAGACACAACCTGCAACATATGAATTAATGGATGACTACAAGTTAGTGAAATGGTCCTTAATATGTGACTGGTTTGCAAATTGATTGGTAGAAAATAAAGTTACAAATAGATCTACATGAAAAATTATGAGGACAATCTACTGTAATCATCAAAATAGATGAAAAGTGCAAAGGAAAGAGCCAAGCTACATCTCTAGAGCCTAAAAAAACACATGCAAGAAACATAAAAAAAAAGAAACTAGTTTTTGGATGAATACAAAATGGTGCCTTCAGCAAGTGATTCATATGCTTTCACACCTGACACAGGACATTAAGAAGATTTTAGTCTTCCTCTGTGAAATTAACTACTTACAAAATAAACCCAAAAATCATTATTATATACCTCCATGTCTAGTCGAGGGTAGGTATAAGAGAAAAAAAATTCTTCAATGCAATGCCAAAAAATATCAATGTGTGTGTAGGTTTGTATTACTCAAAATATCATTTCACTACCTAAGGAAAAATACCAAAGTGATACATTTTAAATTTCAATCTTCACATAGGCTCCCTTATTGCTACACATGCATATACAAGCATTATTTGAGCTATAAACTATTCAAATATTAAGGATTTAATTAGCTATAAGATGGAAAGTTGTTGTTTAGACATAATCCATCATCTTTTACATATCTTTATTCACTCCTAGCGCTTCAGATAAATTTGTGTAAATGAGACAGAAATGTGAATCTTTTATGACAAAGAAAATTCTTAAAAGGAGGGGGGAAGAGCAAAGGGTAGGGGGCAAGAGAATGCTTGAATGTATATCAAAGTATAACATTTTGATCATTATAACAATGAAACGAATCTTAAGTTTGAAGCATTAATATCATTTACAACATTTATGATCAAGAATGAATGTAAGTAGAGAAACTTTTGCATACCTACGTAGATGGTACAAAATTTAATGGTTAAGTCGAAGCCTCCCATCAACAACAAGATCCAAATATCTGTGTATCTATCTCAATCAAGCCTCTAAACCCTTCAGAGCCGTCAATTTTTCCACTAACCTGCTATGCACAAAAGTCAAATTTTAGAGTTATGTCACCACTAAAAAAAAAGAAACAGAGCTTTGAAACTCCACACACAACACAATGTGGTATTCATACAAATCCATACAAACAAACTAAACTCAGAACATTGGAATGGAAAAAACTTCAAATTATGATGCAGAGCATGGATTTAGGGTATAAAGAACCATTTTTCTACCACCATAGTAAAAATTTAGCACTTTCTTTCATCTTTGCATATTGGTTTGATGCTTGAAATGATGCATTTCTTATATTGAAAAGTGCATTACCTTATTGAGTTTCTCTTTGTTTTCGAATAGTTTAATATTCTCTACTTAATAGGGCCAACCACGTGGATGGTGGAAGCTCATTTGGCCCTTCCCTCCCCCCTTACATCACTCTCAATTCCCCATACCCAATCATATAACATTAATAATTCATTCATCCATTAATAAATATAACATCTATTCATTCATCCATTAATAACATATAACATTCATTCATTAACATATAACATTCATTAATTAACATATTCATATTCATTCATTAACATATAATATTCATTCTTTCAGTTTTTACATATTATCAAAAATATGGTTGTCATGATATGATTACAATCACTTTTTTTTTGTTTATTTTTTAAAGCTAAAAAAATCTAAAGTGGAGTATCATTTTCTAAATCATATGTCCCCCCTTTAGTTGTTCTTCCCTCTACTTGTGATCTTAATGTATGCCTAGTCGTCTGCTCACGACATGGACGCCGCTGCAAGGGGGGTCTGCTACAATAACAAAGAAATGTTAAAATAATATGTTTTATTATTATTGTTACAAGTATTTAATTAATTAAAAGAACATTAGAGTGGTTCTCTTTACCTGATGGGTCCACATCATGTTCCTGAATTTTTGTTATAGACTCATGCTCAACATGTTGAACACCCTCTAAATCCTAATCTATAGTTGAAACACGAAATGTTACATTAATTAATTCACCAATTGAAATTAAATATGTGTAAAAGAACATGAGAGTGGTCCTCTTTACCTGATGGGGCCACATCATGTTCCTAATCATGCTCAACACGTTGATCACGCTCTACATGCTCTAAAGTTGAAACATGAAATGTTATATTAATTAATACACCAATTGCAATTAAATGTGTTTAAAAGAACTTTGGAGTGGTTCTCTTTACCTGATGGGGCCACATCATGTTCTTTATCTTCTCTTGCTTGATCATACGCAACATGTTGATCACACTTTACATGCTCAACATGTTGATCACACTCTACATGCTCTAAAGTACCAAGATGCACACCATGACCTTCATTTGTAGGTTGTCCTCCACCCTCACCAGGCTGTATTCCAATGTCATGTGCAGTATTATCATTGCTTGAATGTTTAAAACAAATAGGCATGTAATTACTTTATGGTGGAAATTAATATTGAATAGATTGCACAAGTATTCAATTTTAAATAAACTTTATTGAGTTTATTTACCTGCGTGTCGGATGTAGTGGAAGATTGTGTTTGCTCAGTCAAGACTCTTGGGCATTCAGCCATGGCTCCATAGCCTTCCTGGAAGGCAATCTTCAAGTCATCTTCTATGGGAACTTTGTTGAATTTAGAGCCCTACATTTTTACATAAGATCATGAATTTTGCTTCTATGGTGTGATAAAACTAAAATTGTTTTCAATTTATTATTTAGATACTGTTGAAGCCAAAAATTGACGAGGTAACAGTGCCTTATGGGAAACTCAGTTCAAGGGGGACCCCTTTGCACCAAACTGAGTAACCTCCAGATTTTTAAAGAAGCCGAATTCTTCTATAATGGTTTTTTGTAAAGGGAAAAAGAAACTGATATAATGAAGCAAAATATAATCTAAGGCGATGTGCCAAAGTTTGCTAATGGGCACGATAAATCATAGACTTAAGGGCCTGAATGGTGTCGTCACGTTCAAAAACATCAGAAACTTAAAGCTATAGCATAAACAGTTCATTTATTGACATAAAATAATATCGCATACATCCTTACTACTAAGAAGAGTCATTTAGACATGATTTAGATAAGCAAGCTTGTATTCAATACATAGAAGTCTTGTCAAATAAAATGCTTGAGACAATAAAAGGCACAGTTCACAGTTTGATTAAAACATGAAAAGCAGAAAGGCCGAACAGTGGGCACAGTCTGAAATTTTCTTGCAAATAAACATGTAAAAGAGGCCTAGTGTCTCTTGCTAAAACCAGTATCCTTTTTCTTAAACTCTTGGATCTATATCTTTTTTTTTGACAGAGACAGCATATATATAGCTGGAGAGAAAAACTCCCACCGCTTTGGAAAGTTGTAACAGAAAAGATCTCACAATCCCCTGCAATGATGCCAGAATTGGAAGATTTCCAATACTGTTACAACAACAATGAGCTAGAACACAACTTCTGGTCATTCAGTTGCAGGCGCGCCCTTTGTAATGATGGCAGTGGTCCCAGCCATACCCGAGGCGACAAGCGTCATCCTATCGCTGCCCGAATGAAAACCTCCTTTAGCGTTGCCGAGAGATTGCGAAGTAGCAACACGTGTCCCATGGGCTAAGGTCTTTGTTGTAGTGGAGATAAAGCTGCATCAACCAGGTGCGAAAGATGCATGGCAGTTTTTCGCAGCCCGCGGTCGCTCACTCCTTTACCGATTTGAAAAGATGCGAATGGTTGTCACCTAGCAGGAGGTGGGGCCGACCAACAATAAAAGAAGGTCTAAAGAAGCACTTTGCAACTCGTAGCTGCTTATTTCATTTTCGCATGAAAAATTTGCGATATGCCGCCATGTAGCAAGATGTGGGTCCCTCTGACAATTTTTAGAAGTGATGGCCCTGACAGAAGGCTTTCGTAACTCGAAAAGACTTCAAGGCAAAAGAAAATAAAAACCTCTGCAAGTGAGACACGTGGACGCCCAGCGCAGCCTCTTAGGAGCCAAAAGGGAAGCCGTTAGCTGAAGTTACGAAGAGAGGATGCGAATAGCGGGAGATCAAAACTCAATGGAAAGCCAACCAGACTCAGCGACGCACAGGCCGGTGCACACACATTCACAAAAAGAAACCTGAAGGGAACTGTTCGAATATTTATTTTAATAGCTTTTGGTGACTATCATGGGCATTTCGAACAAGGAACGTAGAACCCAAAAAACTCTCTGGTTCTGCAAACCAGAGCTTTTATCCATAGGGCGAATGGAGTTAGAGTTTGAAAAGAGCATCCTGCAAGGGTGACCATTCACTTTCGGATGGTTTTGTCATGCTGCGTAAATTTTCTTGTGCCTCGCAGAGATCAATAGCTTCTTTGTGAGGCAGCACCTCAGGTAGGCCGGCATCTATTTGGATATGGAAAAGTAGCTGGGAGAGTGGATGAATGATTGCCTCAATGTCGGTTGCCAATGGGGAGCTGTCGAATTCCCTGGATGCCTCTAGGTCGTTGTCCTTCTGCTTAATAGCCTCTGCAATCTATGTAGTTGTGGCAATGGAGCCATCCTCGAGGAATGGGGATGGCAGCCCCAGCTTGCCTAACTCAGAGAAACTTCCCCGTATGCTATCAAACGCTTTGCTTAGAAAAGCCGCCGATGCCTTAGTGCACTGGAAAGCAGAGTGACAATGGATGAATTTATTAGAAATTTGAGCAGCAATGTCTCGATCTTCGATACCCACTTCAGCAAGGATTTCGTCTGAGATGGAGTATAGCTTGTTGAGCAAGTCCCTTGCCTCAGGAACCTTTTCTAGGATGAAACACAGGAACTGCTCCATTGTCTCGTGAGCTTCTTGATTGAGTCTTGATGCCTTGTCGATGAATCGAAGGGTAGGCTACAGTGTTAGGCAGAAGGTCTTGACTTTCTCCCAGTGAGAAATATATAATTGTCTAACCAACAGGATGACATCAGGTTGGGCACGGGTAGGTAGTAGCAAAGAGGCTTTAAGCGAAGAAATCTATGCGTCTCTTGAAATGAGGGCTTCGGCTAATTCTGCCTTCTTCTTTTTCTTGGACGCTAATTACTCTACATAGCTGCTTATTTCTTTATTCCAATTTTGTTCAGCTCGGGAGTAGTTAGCTGATTGCTCCTCCAGAGAAGCCTTTGTCTCTCAGAGCTCCTCTTCTAGCTTAGTCTTCAGGCTTCTGAATTCGGCCTCTTTCTTCTGTACCTTTTGTTGATACTGCTCTTGTAGGCGTTCCAACTCCTCACCCTTTTGTGCCATCCCCTGACTATATTCAAGGTGGATGCGTTCGAGCTCTTCCTTTTTTGACCGTAGGCTCTGCTGCGCTGCTTGGTTCTAACTTTGCAATTCTTTTACTAAGCTTGGGTCGGCAACCTGGGTTTTCACAATTTCGCCCTGAAACCTGTTCCTCTCATTCTCTGCAGTTAGCACCCTTTCAATCATTCAGGCAATATCTGCCTCCAAAGATTTTTCCTTTGTCTCTAGAAAGCTCACCCTTTCCTTGGCTGCCCTGAGCTGCTCATCTTTCTTCTTTAACTGGTGGCCAGTTTTGAGGAAGTCGAAAGTGACCACCTGTTGCGTCTCCTCCATGATTTTGAATTTATCTTGTGGCCGGGCTACCTTCATGTCGAGTCCGACAGCATAGATCTCATAATCTTCGGGCTGCATTTCTCCCTGAGGTTTGCTTATCCTTGGGTACATGGTTGCAAATTTTAATTCTTGTCGGGCCTCATCATACGAAGCTTGAACTCTTAGCTCGGCGGGAGCATTGTCATCCTTTCTCTTGCGTCGCCTCATTCTATTTGCGCGCGCTTCTTTTCCACAATCTATCTATGCTATGAATTCAGCTGGTCATGATACTAGCCCACCTGCGAAAGGAACACCAGAAGGCAGGGCATAGGGATAGGTAATTTTCATAGGCGCATGCATTTGCTTCTTCTGAAGAGTGACAGTTTGTGGAGAAAAGTGTGGCACGTTCCATAACTTGGCCTGAGAACTATCAGCAGGGCTAGACATTTGTAGCAGTTGAATCGGAGATTCAGTCATAAAGCTAATTGGCTAGAAAAAGGGAGTTGCTAACAGGGTGTCAGCTTGTTGCAACGGACAGGGATCAGTAAGCATAGCGGAAAAAGAATGAGGTCCAATAGGGGGAACATTTTCTGAAAGCAAGGTGAGGAGAGACTGAGCGGCAACAGTAGGCGTGAGCATACTCAGAGGAGTAATTATAAATGGTTGGGCTTGCGAATACTGGGCAAATCCAACTGAATAAGCTGGACCAGAAGCAGAAGGTGGAGGGCTCGAGCCTATGGCAAGAGTTGCCAATGGAGCAGGGGTGGATACGAAGGAATAAGATGCAAGAAAAGAAGGAGCAAAATGTACCTGTTGACTGGTTGGTGGTGGTTGTAGGATCGTTCGTGACTCTCCTAAAAACTTTGGCATTTGGCTAGCAGCGGGCACTTCTCCTCCTACGGGTTCTTGCAAAACACCTCCAATAATACTTTTCGTGCGCTGGCTTTTCGCAGGCAGACCCTCACTAACTTTGGCAGTCGGATCCTTCTGATAAGGCGTTAGCCGGGTCGGTTTAGCAGCCCAAGCGCGTGTAAGCGAGCCCCTTGATATATTAAAACGTACATTAGTGGCCACATAGGCAGTTTGCTTGGAAGCCTCACCCTTTTGCGTCGAAGAGGATGATACCGCTGCTTCTTCTTCATGCTCCTCAGGCTCCTCTCCCTCTTCGCTCTTGTTAGCACTAGAGTTCGGGCTGGAGTGGCCTTCATTCCACCATCTATCAAATTTCTGGTCATCCTTCAATTGATTATAAGGAGCATCCAACTGCGCTATTTCCTGGTGATATTTCCAGAAAGCTCATATCTTTTCATCGCTCCATTCTTCGCCCTTTTTCAACTTGTTATACATGTTGCGCTTTATCAGAAGATTTTTCTTGGCCACAGCCATTAGAAAGTAGAACTTGTGCCATGGGCCCCTGGTATCCGGTGTAGGGATTTGCGCTAATTCAACAAAATATTCCTCTTTATAAGTCCGCTTATTAAGCCGCTTCTCCCAGTATGGTCGGGGAACATGGGTAACCTTCATATGTGGCTCTGACAGGTCGTTGAAAGGGTTGTAATCCCACTTATCATTTACCAGTACCAATCCTAGATGTGTCAGCTTCTCCTCTAGCAACTTGTGTGATTATTTTTTAACCAGCGTTACTAATTTAAAATTCTTCGGGCAAGTGAAGAATCCCTTCTTCTTGACACTTTCGCTGCTACAAAAGGTGAAATCAATAACACATACTTGTCAGAAAACCTCCAGTGCAAGCACTTTATTGGTGACGCAAGCTGGGAGCAGGAAAGGTTTGCCATTAAAACCCCGCATTCAGAGGATTATGAAATCCTTGCCTAAGAACCAGTCACAAGCAGGAGTGTAACTTTGCATAAATCCAATCTGCTCCATGGTGAGCTAGACGATATTACCTTCTCTGATCAAATCATTCAAAACTGGGGCTATGAAATAGTCCGCGAAGGCATAATAGTCATATGTTGCGGAAAGGAAAGGTGTCCATGTTGACACCGGCTTTCTTCTATTCTACTCATCAAAAATTGATAACGGAAGAAATCGGGCGAAGAAATCTAAATTCTGATGTAGGAACATGTGGACCAAGTAGGAAAGGAATCTAAACTTCTTTTCCGCCTGATAATTCTCCATTTGATGTATTATTTCTTCAACCATGAACTTAGCAAAATCATACCAGAAGAGTTCATGCTGCTTGCGAAACTGTATTGCAGGGCCCAGCTGAAAAGCCTCGATCTTCTCATCGGAGTCTCGACCGCAAACAAATGCCAACATGGACATGGGGTCCTGAAAATCATCGTGGAATGAACCATGCGATAATGGGATACTTGGTGCCTTAGCGGATGTGATACCCTTTTTATTAGTCTCCTCTAACAAGAAATTGGAGCCGGTTTTCATTTTCTTCCATATTTTCTCCCCCTTGCTTGGGCGAAAAGGTTCGATAGTCTCCTTCCTTCTGCTTGGATCCGGGATACATAACATGTGTCAGATAGCTTCTAGGTTGATTTGAACCCTTAAATTGCGACCTTCAATGCAGTGGGTATCTGGATTATAGCGTTGAAAAGTTGCCTCGACCACCTCCGGGCAATAGTGCACCAATGGGACCATGTATTATGGGAGACCGCTATACCAGACTCTACCTGCCGTGGATTGGTCTACCTTTGCTGCTGATAACCTTGCACAAGCCGCCTCTCTGAGAGATTTAGGGTTCTTTGCAAGCTTTGGGTCGTAGATATTATCCCATTTTTCTTTAACCCTTTTCTGGTTACTCCATTCCTTGGGTCTATCTAGCTCTTCTGTGTGGGCTCTTTTCGTCTTCACGGGTATACCAGGCGTAGTGTATGCTACATCTTTGTACACATATACCTCGGCTGAAGAACGAATAGCCGTGAACAGTTCCTGACTAATCTCTTCCTACATCTGCTGGGCTAAAGATTCTGACATTTTTCTTTCTCTACAGAATTTGTAAGCTCTTGGCCTGTGAATTTGCTTGCTCTAAATAGACAGACCAAAAACACTTTGCACTTTCCTACGTTTGTAAAAGCCTTTGAAATATTTAAGCCTTTTTGTTGCGATAATAGCAACCTTTCCCAAGGTGGTAGATGAAAGAAAGCCTTTTGCATTTAATTTGGCATATACCGTTAATCCTACAACTCGTGCAAGATGAACTGATTGCTATTTTGAGGCAGCTAGATTTTATCATTATTTTTAAAAGATCGTGTGATACGCCTTGATTTCCTTGAAAATTGAACTTGCAACTGGCCTTCCAACGCTGCGTTAACATGCGCTGGCAATTAATATCCCGGCCAGAATGATTACACCAAGCAAACGATCACCGCCTGAAAAAGATACGAGTATCGCCTTGGGCTCTGGGATGCGCTTGAGATATGACACAATAGCCTACGGCCATACGTCCTTTCACCAACAAGTGCCACCTTTTTAAAGCTAATTAATCAACTTCATTCAATTAAGCACGCCTTGAGCCGTGCTATCATACATGTACCAGCCCAAAATGTGAACAAACGCAGACTCGGCTTTCGAGATGGCAGCCAACATACATCACGTTTCTTAGAGGCGGATTGGCATATGTCTTATCAATTTTTCTATAAATAGGCCAGTAGATAGCGAGCAAACATACTTAGCGTTTAAGAGGTGATAGGTCAGTAGCAGATTGCTAAGCAAGTCCCTTCATAGGTTAGGTGGTGAGCAAATTCAGCATTATCTTAGGAGACTTAGGGACAGTGTCAAGACGAATGGATACCCCAATTCGCCTAACCTCGTTTAAATCGCAGACGACATTCTTAGGTGAGATCTCTACTAGAAGGCTGAAAAGGATGACGAAGAACAAGTATTCGCTGGTTCTGGTGGCCATTAAGTGGGTCCTAGGCAAGGATTGCGTAGAATATGAGGATAAGTATAGGGTGAATACTGACATATGTTCACACTTTGTAGTGTCCATGCTGGACATCAGCGTTCTCCGGCCACTTATCCTGAGGCTGGTGAAGGAAATCTTCCCGAAGAAATACCTGAATGGGCTTGGTGAGGTCGTTGCACATGCTGCATATGGGATAGGCCTACCAACAACCAGCGACTTGCATCGCTTTATCGAAGAAGAAGCTGTTGTGGTTTGGCTGCCATTTCTTAGCAGATTCCGCCTGCAGACGCGTGACTAGCACCAGCAGAGGGTTACTCAGTCCCTTCACTTCCTGTTTCGGAGCTACAACGTGATACCTTTCTACGATGTAGACTGGTACACTGACTTCAAGAACCTGGTATTTCCACCGCCACTAGCGGTTGTGCCAAATGATGCTACCAGTGCCGCCGATGAGGATGTGGACGAGGAAGAAGCGGACGCTGCAATGGATGCGTCGATTGCTGCCAGCCATTCCTTTGGATAGATAATTCCCTTGCCTGCTTGTTCAACATGTAACTTTCCTATTTTAGATGAGCTTGATAAAAAGCTCTCGTATATATAATGTACCCAGATACTTGTATATTTTGTAAATTGGCCTCCCAGTCATTTTGTAACTGAAGAACATATATATAAATACATACTTCTCGTTTTAAGGAAAATCCATGCTTCTTTTTTGCTTGTGTTTAAAATTTTTTGGGTTTGCTAGTTTTGCATGCTATTTCTCCATGCATGAGTGTATCTTGTGTAAAGTAACTCTGGTGTTCTACCCACCAACAACGATGAGAAAATGCATAGAAAGACAACTGGTTTTAGAAAAAGAAAAGGCCACACACAGGAAATGAAACAAAAGCATTATTTACAACTCTACAAGGTAGAGCATAATGCTTAATGGAACAACTTAAGATGAATCCCATTGACCGAGATTCCTAACGGTTCTTGTTCCATATTTTCCATCTCAAAAGCGTTGTGTTGCATGCACTGAATGATTTTGAAAGGTCCCTCCCATAGGCTATCAAATTTACCGTGATGACTTGGCTTTGCATCCCTGCTGTCATATTTTAGCACTAAGTCTCCACTTTTCAGACCTTAGTCGGAAGCCTTCTTGTCAAACCATTGTTTGACCACCTGTTGACGGCTTTTCATTGCTATTAGGGAATTCTTCCTTTTTTCTTATACTTCCAACAGTTCGGCAAGCCGAACCTCCATGGCTCCATTTTGTTCTATCTCAAGAGATTTTAGTAACTGCATCACTGGGATCTCCATGAAGATAGGTAACAGTGCCTCCTTCCCATATACCAGCTCATAGGGCGAAGTCTTGAGGACTTGCTTGGGAGTTATGCGGTTGGCCTAGAGTGCTTTTCGGAGATTTTTATGCCATACCCTCTGGTGTTCTGAGCCAACCTTTTTAAGGAGTCAGACTAAACTTTTGTTTGTCGACTCGGCTAGGCCATTTCCCTGTGGATAATAGTTTGATGATGTTTTAAGGAATATGCCATTTTTTAATGCAAAGTGACATACCTTTGTACCTAGAAATGCTCTAGCATTGTCCAAAATGATTGTCTTCAGAGGGCCGAACCTTGTCACCAGTGCTTCAAGGAAGTCTACAATCTCTGTTTCTGTTGCCCCCTTAAGGGGAACAGCTTCCGCCCACCTTGTGAAGTAGTCAGTAGCTGTTAAAATCCACTTAAATCTGGCACTAGAAATCGGATTGATCATTCTGATGAAGTCCACGCCCCATTGCACAAATGGTTCATCTGCCACGATAGGTTTGAGGGGCATCGCTGAATTCTTCCTTCTGTCAGAGAAGAACTGACATTTTTTACAAGCCCTTACCAGAGAGTAGGAATTACTGAAAAGTGTAGGCCAATAATATCTAGCTTGCAGGACTTTTGTGGCAGTAGTTTTGGCGGAGAAATGTCCACCTTCGTCGCTATTATGAAATGTGTCGAGAATCCTTTGCGCCTCCCCTGTAGTAACACATCGCAAGAGCACACCATTGAAATTTCTTTTGAACAGAAGTCCTTCTATCATCGTATATCCACAATTCTGAAGCTGGTAATACCTTTTCTTTTGGGATGAGAGGCCTGGCGGATACCTTCCAGTTTGCATGAAGTTCATTCTATTTGTCAGCCAATCGTCTTCCGATCTTGATTCATTTATCAGGACGAGTTCTGGTTGTTCCTCCTTGGCAGGTACCTCCTCGTTCTGTGCCATATACTCACATAGTCCTCTCCCCTTAACAGTCTTGGTAGGCCTAACCTTGATGTCATACTCCAGGATCTTGGTAATCTAGTTAGCCCTTTTTTTTGTGATCTCTCCTTCCATGATGTATTCACGCACACTAGAATGTGTGACATATACTAGAACTTTGTTGCAAAAAATTAGATGGCAGAATTTTTCAAGTCCTTTTACTATCGCAAAGGCCTGTCTTTCGACGAAGTTATAATTCACCTCATATTCCTTTAGCATTTAGGAATAGAAATCCACTGGATGCTCTCCCTTTCCTTCACTGTCCTTTTGAGTCCGAACAGTAGCGATACTGGACTTGCTACTGAAGGCATACATTATAAAAGCTTTGCATTGATCTGGATTAATCAGCATCGGGGCTGTGGAGATCGCTTCCTTGACCTTTTCGAAAGCCTCTCGAGCTTCTGTTATCCATTTGAAAGCTTGATCTTTTTTCAGCATTAGAGTGATTGGCCTAATCATTCCCGCAAAATCAGAAATAAATTTGCTGACAAAATTTACCTTGCTGAGAAAAGACTAGACACCTTTCTTATTTACCGAAAGGGGAAGCTCCTTGATAGCCCTTACTCGTTCGGGGTCAATTGAAATACCTTCTTTAGACACAACATGGCCCAACAGCTTACCCTGCGGTACTCCGAAAACGCATTTCTTTGGATTTAAGGAAACCCCGAACTCCTGGCATTTTTGAAAAACTAATTCTAAATGATCAAAATGATCATCTTTAGATTTAGAGAACATAGTAAGGTCATCCAAATAGATTAGAATAAACTTATTGATCAGTTCACTGAATGCGATGTCCATAGCTCGCTAGAAAGTTACCCCTGCATTGGATAAACCAAAAGGCATTTTAGAATATGCAAATGTTCCCCACTTAGTGGTGAACGTAGTCTTGTGCTAATCTTCTTCTTTAACTCGAATCTGGTTATAGCCAGAGAAGCCATCCAGCAGAGAGAACATTTCTGATCCTACGACAGTTTGGAGGATTGACTCCATAGAAGGAAATGGGTAGTGATCCTTCAGAGATGCTTTGTTGAGGTCTCAGAAGTCCACGCATAAGCGGATATCACCATTATTCTTTCAGACTGGTACCAGATTTGATACCCAAGTACTATGTTTAATTGGGAAGACAATACGTGAATCAATGAGCTTGGTTAGCTCTTGTGCCATTAGGGCCTCAACTTTAGGGTTGATTGGCCTCTGCTTCTGTTGGACTGGTTTTGCACCTTCTGTTAGTTCAATAGTGTGCTCAATGATGCCAGGATCGTAACCCTCCAGGTCATCGTAGGACCAGGCCACTACTCCATATTTTTCGCAAAAACTGATAAGCCTTTCTCTATCTCGTTGTGGGACATCTTTTCCAACCTGGAGATTCCCGTCATCAGAGACTCAAAGGTTTTCATAATCACTTTTGTCTGCCATGAATTTTTGCTTATCATTTCGGGCGTCATTACAATTGAAAAAATTCTCGAGAGTAACTAACCCTTTTGGAAGTTTATTTGACCTGAGCTGCATAATTTGTCCTTCATAGGCCTCAGCGATCTTCGGTTGAAGTTGATCAGCGAATTCTCCCGAGTGTTGGATAAATGAGGCGATGTGTTCATTGCTCTCAAAGACTTGCCAACTCTCATCATTGTCAGGAATCATTGGTCGAACAAGCACTCGTACTGAATATTCGTTTCGAAGCAAGTCAGAGATAGGATCAAACTGAGCGTCGATCACCACCATGCGATATGCATCGCTATTCTGCATTCAGGGAACGGTCAGGATGTTAAAAGCTTCAAATCCTTCAATCAGGTCCCAGATTCGATGTCGATAGGATCTCATTCGGACATTCTTCGCTGCGGAGATCCCCTGGACCTGATTAACTACTAGTTTAGAATCTCTAAACACAATCAATTGCTTAATACCCATTCATTCCGCTAGGCTTAGGCCTTGGACTAATCCTTCATATTCAGCCTCGTTGTTTGAACAAGCGAATTGGAATCAGAAAGACCTCAACAATTTCTCATTCTGCGGGGATATTAGACATACCCCAGCTCCAGCTCCAACTTTGCTCCTCACTCCGTCAAAATACAACGTCCACAGCTCATTTTCTTGGTTATCATCGGATTCCTTGACGACCTTCGGAAGAACTTGGTCTTCATCATAAATCACATATGTGCCCAATCCGGTAGCATGATAATTCCCAAAAGGATCATTGTTTATGTGTTCACTCAACAGAGCATCTTCCTTATCATTTCGTTCTCCGCTCACCTTCTCCCCCTCTAGTAGTTTGACATTGTACATGTCCTATTTGGTGATGGAGGTATGTGCGGCCTCAAAATTGATCAGGGCCTCATCTGCCACGTGTTCAGAATGTAGAGCCTCCAATTCTATCTTCATTTTTGCACCATACTTGGTCCTAAGTATTAGATGTGACCAATCTAAAGACAGATATCCACCCACCTTTGAAGTAAATTCTTGAGATAGACAGAGATCGAACATAGGAGGAACATCTATGATTACAGTATCTTGTGGGACCGTGATACTTGGGCAAGCAAATAGAGTTAATGAAAGCGCTTTGATGACACCCACAGTATCAACTTTATTTCCATCTAGCTACATCACCCCCTTCTTCATAGGTTCGTAGTTGAGCCCCAAGGCTTCGACTATCAATTTTGGCATAACCGTTGTACTAGCGCCAGAATCAATCATAGCATTGTGTAACAGCTTCTTCCCTACAATGAGAGTCAAGAAGAAGGGATGAGGTTTTGGCCTACCTCCGCCTTCCATATGGGATCCCTTCATTTTGTCTGTAAGAACTTTAGCTAGTGGTATTTGATAAACCCCCTTTGTACTGGCAGACGGCTCCATTGGTGCTGAGTTGATCTCTTGTTGAAGCGCCTTTTGTAGCATAGTTTTCTGTTTCAGGATAGCTAGCATGTCCCATAAGGACACATTAGCGGATGATTTCTTCAATTGCTCCACCACATTAAAAGGTGACGAGCTCGAAGATTTTTGCTCCTTTGCTTTTGTTATAATAATCTCCTTCCGTGGTTCAGAAGGCGAAGAGACGGTCGAAGTGCCAAGAATTTGATCAGACACGCCTTTACATTGCGGGTTGTCTGAAAGTGAAACAACAGGCTCACCGATGAATCTCCTCTTTGAGCATGTGCTATAGTCGGACTATACTTGCAACGTTTCGGCTATGGACGTGTCATTGGCAAACACCATTTCCTCATCTTCCATCCATGAGAAGAGCGCATGATCAGGCACAATATTGGACTCTTGCTCTAAGGACATTCCTTGCATTTGCGCGGTAAGGACCGCATTCTCCATTTTCTGTTGCAGTACCTTGATTGCATTGTTCTACCACCTTCTGTTGTAAGTTGCCACGCAAACAATTTCGAGGCATATGTGCATCATTGCAGGGGAAACACCATGGATTGATGTCACCAATAAGATTGTTTTATCCCACGGTTAATTCTCTACTTGAGCTTGGCGACGTTCCTATCAACGGCGTAGGCACCGGGACTATTTGGTTGGTAGTCGGCGCTGATGGATTAGTGCGAGGTGCACTCTAATATTGGTTTTGCTGATAAGTAGACCGCCCACCTTGATAGTTTTGATATGCGGGCCGTGGAGGCATTGCTTGGTTCAGCTTGAGAGTTGTTATATCAATCGCCATAGTTCGCAACATCTCCTTGAGGTCGCCCATTTCATCTTTGGGAGAACCCGATGTGGAAGCCAAGTTTTCAGGAGCAGCTACATATGAGTACATCGACTGGGGAGTTACTGGCGCACTGGTCGATGTGGCTTCTTATGCAGAGGTTGATATCTCAGAAAATATCGGCACAATAGGTCGAGGAGAAAATTTTCTGCAATCTATCAAATGATTCTCCACTTTGATAGCGGTAACATAAGCATCTGGTAAAGTGGCTCCTCCCAAAGACTTGATCATCATAGAAATGTTGGGGTTAATAGACTTCAAATAAAATATGAATGCCAGTTCTAGAGTCGGGTGGATAGTCATAGGAATCCTCTGCCAATTTGAGTGAAATTAGGCATTAAAATCTGTCAGGGCCTCCTGGGGTGCTCGTCTTATGACAGACAGCTGATAATATAACGAGGAACGATCTTCATCATTTGAGAATATTTCATAGAATGGATCTCCAAGGTCATCCCAAGTGCGAATTGAATTCGGAGTCAGCGTCCGGTACCAATCCAGGGCCTTGCCTTTGAACACAGCGAGGAGCCTCAGGGCTACATTTTGCACTATAATACCGTGCACCAGACATACATCTGCTATATCCTGCAAATGTTCTGTTGGCATTTTTATGTTGTCCCCAGCAAATTTACGGAGAGCTTTCAGGGCCGAAACTGGGATAGCGCACCAAACAGCAAGTGCTACCTGAGCTACCAGGGGATTTCCAGCATCCCATGCTACATAGTTTCTATTCGCGGCCGGCAACATGGTGAGAGGAAGGGGCAGTGGGAATAGAACAGTTACTAACTAATTTGCGGCATGGACTGTTCCTAGCGGAGGTACTAATAAATCTAGGTTATTTGCAGTTTGGGATCTAGTTATAGGCCGATGGCTCATACACCCTTCTATAAGGCAATTTCATTAGTTTGGGTCCCATTGGGCATGCCAGAAAAAGGACAAACTGTTGACGCCAAAAATTGATGAGGTAACAGTGCCTTATGGGAAACTTAGTTCAAGGGGGACCTCTTTGCGCCAAACTGAGTAACCTCCAGATTTTTAAAGAAGTCGGCTTCTTCTATAATGGTTTTTTGTAAAGGGAAAAGGAAACCGATATAATGAAGCAAAATCTAATCTAAGGGGATGCGCCAAAGTTTGCTGATAGGCATGATAAATCATAGACTTAAGGGCCTGAATGGTGTTATCACGTTCTAAAACATCAAAAACTTAAAGCTATAGCATAAACAGTTCATTTATTGACATAAAATAATATCACATACATCCTTACTAATAAGAAGAGTCATTTATACATGATTTAGATAAGCAAGCTAGTATTCAATACATAGAAGTCTTGTCAAATGAAATGCTTGAGACAATAAAAGGCACAGTTCACAGTTTGATTAAAACATGAAAAGCAGAAAGGCCGAACAGTGGGCACAGTCTGAAAGTTTCTTGCAAATAAACATGTAAAAGAGGCCTGGTATTTCTTGCTAAAACCAGTATCCTTTTTCTTAAACTCTTGGATCTATATCTTTTTTTTTGACAGAGAGAGCATATATATAGCTGGAGAGAAAAACTCCCACCGCTTTGGAAAGTTGTAATAGAAAAGATCCCACAATCCCCTGCAATGATGCCAGAATCGGAAGATTCCCAATGCCATTACAACAGCAATGAGCTAGAACACAGCATCTGGTCATTCATTTTCAGGTGAGCCCTTTGTAATGATGGCAGTGGTCCTAGCCATACCCAAGGCGACAAGTGTCATCCACCGCTTTGAAAAACCATGAAGAGTGGCATCCAATAACATAATCTCGCCAGCCAGCCTATCACCCGCCTCAAGGATCAGTAATAAGGTACGTGGCATCCTGTCGCTGCCCAAATGAAAACCTCCCTTACCGCTAATGAGAGATTGCGAAGTAGCAACACGTGTCCCATGGGCTGAGGTCTTTGTTGTAGTGGAGATAAAGCCGCATCAACCGGGTGCGAAAGACGTGTGGTAGCATTTCACAGCCCGCGGTCGCTCACTCCTTTGTCAATTTGAAAAGATGCGAATGGTTGCCACCTAGCAGGAGGTGGGGCCGGCCAACAATAAAAGAAGGCCTGCGGAAGCACTTTGTAGCTCGCAGCTGCTTATTTCATTTCCGCATGAAAAACTTGTGATACACCGCCACATAGCAAGATGTGGGTCCCTCTGACAATCTTTAGAAGTGATGGCCCCGACAGAAGGCTTTCGCAACTCGAAAAGACTTCAAGGCAAAATGAAATAAAAACCTCCACAAGTGAGACACATGGATGCCCAGCGTAGCCTCTCAGGAGCTGAAAGGGAAGTCGTTACCCGAAGTTGCGAAGAGAGGATGTGAATAGCGGGAGATCAAAACTCGATGGAAAGCCGACCAGACTCGGCGACGCACAGGCTAACGCACACACATTCACAAAAAGAAACCCAAAGGGAGCTGTTCGAATATTTATTTTAATAGATACTATATTTTATTTATTGATACTTACAATTTGTGCAGTTAATTTCATATAACCACCAGAGCCAAGTTTGTGTTGCCCGTGTTTTTCTAGTATTTCCTTTGTTTCCTTTGAAGTGTCGGGCAGCCTATGAAAATTTTGAAATATGTTAGATTATGTAGAAAGAAAGAGTAATCAATATATAATTACATTGTTGATAGTATCACATACCTTCCTTGGCCCGGTGGTGTCTTTCCTTTTTTTCTGTTCAACCTTCTCCTTTCCATCTGACACTAGGTCCTTCCACTCCCTCTCTAGAATCATGGGGGGACTCTCGTACTTTTTGTTCTTCTCTAAATGTGACCTATATTGGTCCCTCACATACTTTAGATAGTTACCATCTTTCTTAAGGACCTTGGTTCGGTTGAATGTTTTATCACTGAACAAAACAACTAAACGGTTAATGAGCTCATCTTTTAAATCTTGATTTTGGGCATTCCACCGTGTACGTATGGTGGGCCCAAAGATCTCCAATATAATATCACTTAGATTTTTATAAAAAATATCATTTCCTACAAAATGATCATGGGATCAATAGTCTAAAAAGAGCGATCAATAAGTAAATTTCAATTGGATTATATATAATAATAATTAAAAAAAATTAAAGTACTTGGGACCTTCTCTATCTTTATGGGAACGAAATCCTCAGTCACCACAAGTGTGACTGGCAATGTTCTTGTACTAGTAATATAGGAAGATCCAGGAAATGCTGCTAAAACATCACCAATACTAGTGGCCCATGCATCCCCAGGTACATGTCCTGACGCATGTTCTGGCATGTGTTTACTGCCAGAGGGTGCATTAACGGATGCCTGCATGGTATGTGTTGCCAAAATTTTAGACGATAATAGAGGCATGGATGATGGGGTCAGATGATGTGATGTATGCGCAGGAAGATCAAGATGGACACTTGTACCAACCCCTACTCCTCGGGAAACACTTGTAGTACCCTTATCATGGCCAGGAGCATCATGAGGAGGAAAATAACCCTGTAAAAACAACAAATACTTTAGTTCATGACATAAAAGAGTACAAAATATAAAACCATGAATGAAATTATGTTATAATTAAAGACATCATGACAGCTTACTTTCAAGTTTTGTGATCTCTCAGTCAATATTTTAACCCTCTCTCTTATCTCATCTGTTTGAGGCACTATGAATATCAACTTAACGATTTCTTCATTGCATTTTTTTTGGATCTTCCTTATCATATCGAGAGGGTTTGTTGAATAAGCGATGTCATCATCACAAAATATTGACTGCACCTCACTATGGATGCTCTCATCTACTGCTGGTGCCTTTCCCCAATCAGTCGACTGCAACAAGAATATTCAAAATATTATTCAAATTAACCCAATAAACTTATAAAAAAACATAATAATAAAACATTTTGCTCGTATCTAATTTGTACAATAACAATGAGGTAAACCTATCGGGTAGAAGCACCTGAGGATACATCATGATCTATGCTCTGGGCCAGAGCCTTCTCCGTACGATCAATGTCCTGCTGTGACAAAAAATAAATATAAAAAAATATTACCGAAATGAAACTAATAGACTTACAAAAAAAATATAAGAATAAAATGGTATATTGGAGTCATTAATTGGAGGTTGGGTAAAATGGTACATAGTACGTACCACCCCCATAGTAATTGTGTTTGTAACTAAGCAATTCAAATTGTAATCAATTAGCAACTCTTCCCCTGCAATTATTGATTTTATATCTTTATATGATACCGCGGTTTCCTCGATAATATCGAATATACAGTGGGTTGATTATTTGTTGACCCGAATTAGTATTACTGTTATAAACCCTACAATATTCCTGATGCTTTTGGCCTTCTGTCAATGTACATAGCCACTCCTTTATTTTGATCCTTATCTTTTAGTTGTATATAATTTGCTGACAGTGCATACCTACGCATACTTCGTGTATATTGAACCAGTTGCATCCAATCTTTGTAACTGTAACAGGTTCTGACATACTCCAATTCAGTAACTTTGTCGTAACAGACCTTTTATGCATCCATGCAAATAGGCCCAAACCATGTAATGATGATGGTGCTATGCGATATATCCTCTCGTTGACACAAAAATCAGTGTTTATTGGAGGAAGTTCCTTGGGTACCCATTGTTTCCATTGATTTTTGTACCTCAAGGGAACCTCGACATCACCTATGCTCTCATCATCATAAGAACATGACCCCCCTTCAGCAAGAAAAAATTCCATGCATTTACAGAATTTTCTTCTAATCTTTTGACCTCTAGTTGATCTCCCTTTTTAGACATACTACATGTCTCTCTTTCCTCTTCTCTTCTTGAATTTCTCTCGCTCGAGGAAGACAAATCTGACAAATACCTATTTGGTGGTACCTGCACTCATAAGGATGTTGGATGAAGTTCTTTCATGGTGATGTGATCCCAAGGTGACATTATGATTAATCTATCATTTCATCGCTAAAATTTCACAGGTTATAAGGTAATCAAGTCTTGATATATTGCAAGTTATTGTTACTACCGTCCAAATGTGTCCATCACAAATCAAATATAATTAACGTTTTAACTCCCAAACTTTGTAACAAGTGTTAAATGTGACTATGGTCGACCAGTTACACAACCAAGGCCTCAAATGTATTCTCTAATTGTAATCAAAGGACTTTTTCTCTTCATTCAAATAAATAAACTTGAAGGGAAACACCACCAAGTGGTTTATTGGACACCTACATGACTAAAAATAGCAGCAAATTTACATTTAATTTCCATATGTCTAAGTGGTTAATGGGGAGGGAGTGTGTACTAGGCTTGGTTAATTCATCATAAGTTTATGCTTTGGCAATAAAAAAAATTTAAGTCATCTTAAATATTCCTATGTCTAATTGCTAGGAGACTTTTGGTATGTTTTAAGGTAGGATGATTGATGAAAGATCCCAAAGAGCCTTTCTCCATGGTATCCAGGTACACATAGCAGCGGTCTTCTCTTATATGGTTGGACATGATTTAAAGAACTTAGCTAGAAATTATTCATTTAATCTAAGGTTTTCTCATAATGCCATCATTGGAAAAGTATGATCAAATTCTTTTATTATGAAGAATTGGTCTATGTGCCTCTAGTAATCACTATAAATGTTTGTTAGGATAAAATGACTAATTGCATTAGGTAGGAGAGAATCAACTTTGAGTTATTCAAAGATTATATTCCTCTATTCATAATTTTTAAGGGTTGTGTGTGGAGGAGGTCATCACTACCAAGAAGGGAGGAGAACTTTCCTTGTATTCTTTTATAATTTTCATTATTCTTATTTATTTTACACCTACATTTACGAATACACATACATATGCATTTACTCTTTTCATTTATTTCTCATGTAGTTTAATAGTTTGATCTATTTCATATTATATGTGTTGAAGACTTTAGAATTTCAATTACATAAATTTATGGATATGTTGTATCTATAACACTACAAAATCATATGCTCTTTTCATTTACACTTGCATTTAGAAATACACATTTATATACATGGATATAGATTTCTTTAATGATATGTTGCATTTATTATTCTAGGAGAGCATCCAGTAATTGCATTTACATTTACATTTAAAAATACATATACATACATACATACATACATATATGTGTGTGTGTGTGTGTGTGTATGTATATCATTTCTATTCAGTGTTTAGAAACAACCCATTAGGTCTGCACATGGATAAAAATTCATAAAATCAAATCTTCCATACATGTTTTGTTGAAACCTAGGCTTGAACCTCTCATTTCACATGCTTTTCTTCACAAAATTATTGAGGACAGCAGCTATACCTTCTTTATTTCTCATCCTATTCCCTATTCATGCATTCTACAATTACAACAGTTTCCATGGGGCCTCTTACACAAGCTACAGTAATCACAAAAAGTGTAACAGCCCCTTTATATCATGTTTCGACTACAAAACCCTCAAAAATAGGGTAACTCAGATTATGATTTGTTGGTGAGTTGTATGGAAAAAATCATTAGCACCAACTCATTCTTGGAGTCTTTTGAAAGAGAAGCAAATCAGGTGGTAGTTAAGTACAAACCTTATAGTGTCAAGGTGAATGGGGTGATCAATTTTGATTGGCCAAGTGATAAGTATAAATGGGTAAATACATATTTAGCGAGGAAGGTAGTAGTAAAAGGAAATTCTTGAAGTTTTGTTGACATCAACCATTCTCAAATGAATGCGATGAACAAGAAGATTCTAAGGAATTATTTGTTGTAACAATTTTTGGAATATCCTGAAGTCCAATTGGTACGGTGACATGTGTATACAGCTCAATGCTTGTTTTCTCCTTTTTCTATAAGAAGGATTTCAAGGATAGAAATGCGGGTTTAGAAAGTTAGATATTTTGGTCAGTCTAGATGAAGTTGCAGAGCAAATTGTAAAAAATCACGATGGTTTGAGGAAAATGCAATTTAGGTTTTGAGTCATTCTATAGTAAGCTTTTGGAATTCATGGGGATTTGATGTTTGTAACATTATTGGAATTTAATTGATGATTAATTCAAACTCATGTCTCTCCATTGTACAAGTATATCTGAATTTTGAATAAAATGATCAAGGGTTGTTTCGTTCATCTCACTGTTGTGGTGTGTGTGATTCTTGTTTTAAGTATAATTCAAGGAATTAATTAAAATGCTTGAATGGGATTGTAGGTGGATATATTATGTATAAGGATTTGATAAGTAGTATTGGGTTAGAATACATATTGATGAGATTGTAAAGCAATGTTATTAAGGATCTTATATGTTATGTGTTAAATCTATCATAAACCCTTAGATGCTTATAAATTTGACTACTCCAATGGATATATGGCACTGATCTAAGTTGTACTTATTCGTATGGTTCAGTATTTGTTTTCCTTTACCTAGAGCTTGCTACAAATTGCAAATCAATGACTCTTATACTATGAAATGTTGTTGTAGTTATCTCATACTCCAAATAGTTGATATTATTGATAAACAGCCAATTCTATTTGGTATTATCCTATTATGTTGAGCTATTAAATGAGATTATCTATTGTTGTTAAAGTTGTTTATGATGATGGTGTAGAGGTTGTAAATGCATTAAGGGATCACCCTCCTGGGTCTTACAAAGCCCAAAGTGTAGGAGGCCTTTCAAATCCTCGTCAGTTGGTCCAGGTCCTAAGAGCTGTCCTTTATTGGAATTGGCAATTCCATAGGTAGATTAGAAGATCAACCTGCTTACCATAAAAACAACCAACACCTTGCATATGTTTGTGGTGGAGGTATTAAAGAATAATTGTATGCCTCTATTTCCATTCATTAGATCTACCTTAGCCTAGCATATACTTGGGCTAAGTCTACAATTGCTTCAGACTCATGCGATGAAGGCTATGTGTAATGAAATCCTAGACCTCAACCAATATGTGGGTAGATTATGGGAGTTTTTCCAAGACCTGAGGCTAGTGGATAAAAATGTGAAAGACTAAGCTATTTTATTTTATTTTTCTTATCTTATACCATTTTACGAGAATGGGGGTGCCAATGTACAAGAAGATCTTTGGAAACTAGGCATGAAAATTGAAGGTTAAAGAGAATGGGGGTGCCAAACTTATAGTACTCATTACCCCTTGGTCATCGATTTTCCCTGAGTTCCCTCAACCTCATCCTCAGTGCTGGTATTGACCTTGTTTTCACTCCTCCAAACTCTTCATCGGCGCTCGTATTGACCTTGTTTTAACTCCAAACTCTTCCTCGGCACTGGTATTGACCTTGTTTTCACTCCTCCAAACTCTTTCTCGTCATTGATATTGACCTTGTTTTCACTCCTCCAAACTCTTTGTCGGCGCTGGTATTGACCTTGTTTTAACTCCAAACTCTTCCTCAATGCTGGCATTGACCTTGTTTTCACT
>VDFB02047230.1:588089558-588198465 GCA_007258455.2 Sequoia sempervirens | reverse complement strand
CATAAGATAGGATAGGAAAGGACATATTCAAAATATGTAACATATTGTGTTGATATGTCCTTCAATCTTCTTAAGAAGATCCATGATCTGTTTATAAAGGAAGTGACTTCATAGATGCATCAAGTTCAATTATGCATCTTTTAAACAATGAGGAATCATTTCAAGTTGTTGTCAAGCCCCTCTCACCATAACCCTATTGGACAGTCACACATCACATAGGAAGGTGAGTTGTTAGGTCACCCACATATGTGACAGGTGGTTGTCCAATAAAGATAAAATGAGGAGACTATGTGTATTTATTACGTGCATAACAAAAGAAGAGCAATGGTTGAATCAAGGTCATGATACAAGTATAAGGACAACACCTTTGCAAGAGCTACAAGAGGCAAAGGGGATTGATATTATTCATTCATGGGTGTATTGGTGAAAGTGAATGCAATAGGTAAAGGTCATTGTCATTGATAAGTACAACCAACAATGCATGCTACAATGATCTCATGAAGGACAACAACAAAAACAAAATCTAAAGTTGCACAAGGCTCTATTCAAGGCCTTCACAATCAAACATTAGGAGAACAAGTTGCCAGATAACATTCAATGCATGATGTTTTAAGGAAAGGCATAAAAGGAAAAGACATTCAAGAAACATCAACTCTAGTTGACACAGATAATATTCCTATTGAAAACATGTCATTACAATAGGTTTATGACAGCCATGGAACCCTCATATCATGTGATCGAGATACAATTGCTATGCTCATAACCTTTCATGTAGTGGTTTTGGTCATCATGATTGATCCAACATGGATCATGATTGCATACAAGAAACAAAAAGTTACAAATGACAATTAAGTAGTTATGATTCAGGAGAGGTCTCATTTTGGAAGCCAAGGCCATAGTACAAGTGTATATGAATAACAACTATGAGGTTATGCTACAAGACAGCCATGCAGGTTCATGTAGGACATCAAGCATTACAATGGTACAAGTGCATATAAACAACAATCAACAATCAGCAACAAGCAGTGAAGGAAGTAAAGCATAGTTGTATTTTTACCTTTTCATGCCATTGATCATCCATTCCAGCAATAGGCTATAATAGTGAAGGCATATACTTGCACAGGGGTGTTTTAATGAAGATATTCAGCATAAAAACCATCATAAATCATGGTGCTTGAAGGAAATAGAGCATGGTCATGAATAAGAGCAGTACCATTAAAGGCTACAGGTTTTTCTTCATGTTATCTATGAATTTGAAAAAATAAATCTACACTGGGTGACAACATGACTATAGCCATGAAATGGATTGCAGTGAGATAAATAATATAAATGGTTGTTGCCACTATCTCATTTTCTCTTTGGATAGTCATTACTAAGTCCTAAAAAGTGAATAGCAAAGGGATAGGTGTCAATAATATACCTTCATTTTACAAGTCCTAGACTTTTGGTGATCTCATTGACCCAATAAGGCATTGCTTAGAAATCATTTCATATCTTTTTGACAAAATCAAAAGGAGGACTGATGTATCCAATTGTAAGAAGAGAGAAATGTCCAAGGAAGGGGTAGTACCATCATCTTAGGTACCACTGCTGCAAGATGATAAATGACAATCCTTGTGTTTGTATGCATGGAGGTCCTAAAGCATACTTTGGGTAAGGTGCATTCATGGCATCTTTTGGTGAAATTTTTCCCAAGCATGACCAAAGATCCAGTGTTCCATCAGGCTATGTTGGAACAATTATACACTAATCCCTCCCCTAGGGTGTTTCCTCACATCAAAACCAATCCCTTCTTCCTATCATTTGTTTACAAGGGCAATTAATTAAAATGCTTAAATGGGATTATAAGCAGATATGTTTTGTATAAGAATTTGATAAGTAGTATTGGATTAGAATACATATTGATGAGATTGCAATGTAATGTTATCAGGGATCGTATATGTTATGTGTTAAATCTATCATAAACCCTTGAATACTTATGAATTTGACTCCCACAATGGATATATGGCACTGATCTAAGTTGTATGATTCAGTATTTGTTCGTCTTTACCCAGAGCTTGCTAAAAATTGCAAATCAATGACCTATTTTATCTTGGGATTGTGTTGTAGTTATCGCATGCTCCAAATAGCTGATAATGTCGATGAATATCCAATTCTATTCGATATTATCCTATTATGTTGAGCTATTAAATGAGATTATCTATTATTGTTAATGTTTTTTATGATATTTGTGTAGAGGTTGTAAACACATTAAGGAATCTGATGAGCAACATATTGACTAGATTTGGATGTCAAGAAAGGATTGTGTCAGATAATGCAATGTGTTTTAGATTTGAGGAATACATAGAGTTTTGTGAGAAGCATGGCATCCAAATTTCTTATTCATCACCATACCACCCACAAGGAAATGGACAAGTAGATTCAAGCAATAAAAGCTTGATGAAGATTATTAAAAGAATCCTAGATCAGAATAAAAGGGCTTGGGATTCTAAGCTGAGATTAGCAGTCTGGGCAGATAGGGTAACTGTGAAGAAGGAAATAGGCTGTGCCCCATTTGACTTGGTTTATGGGATAAATTCCAGGTTGCCCCAAAATAACTTAATGGAAATGTATAAGTTTGTCCAGATGTATGATAATGAAATTGATGATGAGATGCAATTGAGAGTGGAAGCTCTTATAGAATTAGATGAAACTAGGAGGGAAGCCCAAAAGATAAATGCAAAGTTGTAGTTGCAAGTAAAGAATCTATATGACAAGAGGGCAACTACAAGGAGTTTCAAAGATGGAGATTTGGTCTTAATGTGGAATGCCAGACTGGAAGATAAAGGGAAACATGGGAAATTTGATGCAATTTGGTTGGGTCCATTTCTTATTAATGGTAGGTAGGGTGAAAATTTTGGTCAATTTGGTTGGGTCCAGTTCTTGAAGTTATACTTCACTTGAAGTATTCTTTTCCGTGAACAGTAGTTTAGGTTTGTATATTTTGTATATATTTTGTACATAGTTGGGGTTGTTTTGTCCGAATAGTCCCTTTTTGGTCGTCTCTGCATCTTGGTCTTCTCTACCTGAGATTCTGGATTTTCGCTTCATTTCAGTGGAATGAACATCCCCAACTGGAGCCACTGATGGAACTTGAGTATTTTTCTCCTTGTTTCTCACTCATGCCTTGCCTTATGTCTCTGGTCTTTCATGGTGTTCAAGTTTTCTAAGGGTTGGGGTTTTAGCTTTTTCTTCATGTAAAACCCTAATGTTTATTTCATGCTTTGGTTGGGTTCTATTTCGATGTTACTTTTGATGGGGTTTTAAAACAACTTATGTCATATTGGTTCGTCTAGGCCGAGTCCCTTTGATTTTAATACTTTATTTCCTCCGCAGGGTTTCATTTCCTAAGTCTCGGTTGGCCCCGTGTTTCATCTTTAAAAAAAAACTTATGTCATTGTTTACCGTTGGCCTAGTGATGTCCCCTCGTCCTTTTTAATAAATGTTTTATTTTGCAGAAGGGATCAAATTTTCACTACCATTGATCAAATTTCCTTCAGATATCAACAGTTTCATGCCATCGCGTGATTGGAAGCTGCAAGATCTTTACCGATTGCGATATCGCGGGTGGGCACCATGTGTCCTTCTGGGGGATGAAATTGTGAGACTGTTGATCAACTACCGTTTGATCTCAACCATTCCCTACCATCCCGCGATGTCCCCACCATAGTGCTTTGGTCGATCACGATATCACAGGCGGTCACCACGTGTCTCATCTGATGAAGCCGAAAGAATAAAGGAAATACCGTGGAACATTAATCCGGCCTTAAATACATTAAAAGGTGGGTTACTAAAGTGCTCTTAAGATGCATGTGATTCAAATCGACGGATGTGTTATAATCTTAATGGAAAAGCTGCTCGAGGGTCAATGATAGGGCCGATGACTGTGTTGAAGGAACGAGATCATTGATGCTCAAGATCTACGGTTCTGCCATCGCGTGATCTGAAGTTGCAGGATTTTTACCGACTACGATATCGTGGGAAACCACCACGTGGAATTCCTTCATAGCGTATGGTATGGTGGGCCCCTTATGGCCATGTTGGTGATTTTTTCAACCTATTTTGAAGGTAGTCATCGATGATTTGATCAAAATGAAGGATCGACGGCTCAAACTTAAATCTGCATCAAATATGGTTGGAGTCGTTCATGCAGCGCACAAGTGAGCTTTAATGGTGGATGAGATATTTACTAGCACAATTTGATCGAAATAAAATCAATTCTCCTACTTTATGTGTGTCACAAAGCATTCAGGTATTTTGTGAAGCAGTTTCAGAGCCGAGAGCAAGGTTGTGAACCCTGACAGCCAAAATTTGGGATTTCTGCGAAAAGAGTCGTGAGTTAATTTATGTGTTTCCCGGTCACTCTATGCTTGAATTAAGGAAAATATTTGTTGTAATTATCATAGGGCTTGTTGATAAACATTTTAGGGCTATAGTTTATTTAAATTGTGAGAAATTGCAATATTTTGTTTTGTAATTTCATATCTCTGGTTAGTCCTAGCTATTTGAAGTGTGAAATTATAAGAAGCCCTAGTTTGTCTGAGATGGCACCACCCAAGCAACATTCTGGCTAGATTGACTATTTAAAAAGAAACTTGTATGATTATTTCCTGGATCAATTGCCCTTGTCAACGAATGATAGAAAGAAGGGATTGATTCTGATGTGAGGGAAAATCCTGGGGGAGGGGTTAGTATACAATTGTTCCAACATAGTCGATGTTAGGGTTCCTCTCACGGGTTTGGAAATGTTTAGATTGTGGTATGGACAGAGGAATTTTCCTCACCATTTTTCAAATGGATGGATGTATGATATGGGGAAGCTAGTGGTATCGAATGTTTTCCCTGATGTAGACCTGCTTAGGGTAGTAGCTGCAAGATATGACCCTGTCACACGGGTAATTAGGGATAATGATGGAAAGGTTTTGTTAGCATTAACAAAGATGATATTCAATAGATTTTTGACTTGAGTGAACCGAGTGAGAACCTGGTGCCTATCAACCTTGAGGAAATGAAGCAGGAATATGCAAAGTTGAAGTCTCTTTTCAGAGCTAAATTACTTCCACCTCATCTGGCTAGGGTAGGAGGTTCAATATTTCATATCAGCCCCAGTGACCAGGAACCTTTCAAATTAAATTGTTTTGCAAATCATTTCCTGGCCACTTTTTATTCATTGTGTTAGATTTGGGTTTTAGTCCTGGTGCGGTGATTCCCATTGCATACATGTTCATGGGGGTGCAAATACAACACCCTAACTTCTCTGTCACATATGACTTTGCTTCTTTCTTGGCTGAGAGGATACATGAGGGGTTGTCAACGCTGCAGAAAAATGATACCGACACTCAATTCTTTTGCTATTCTATGCTGATGCATATGTTTTTATTCAAGAATGCTGACTTCTTTAAGAAGATGAAATTAAGGCAATCGGTTGATGGAGAAAGATTTCCAATACAAATATGGGCTACAGATTTATCTTGTAATAAGGAAAGCACTAGTTATGTGCAATTTAATAATTGTTTTGCTTCCAAATTGAGGACTAGATTGATGGTGAATGTACCTAGGATTCTTGCGGAATTACATGATTTCCTTAGGCCAAAGGGGAGGAAGCCAGAATTAAAAGTCAGCCATAACTAGGGTGGCATTATCCCATACCCAGTCAGCACTGTTTTGAGGGTATATGGTTTTCAAGGATTCCTTCATATACTGCCATACAATGTGCCACCAAGAGTGGGGTTTACAGAAGTTATGTGGCAAATAGGTTGCATCCATGAGGATAATCTCATAGGGAGGGGTAAGGGAACATTTTTCCCTGATTATACAGTGGTATCTAATTTTTCATTTTCAAAAGAAGGTTGGGTGCACTTTGAGAAATTCTTTGAGGATTATCATTTGAGATGTGGTCCAAAGCGGCAGCATGATCCTGAGGGTTTCTTTACCCTTTTAGACAAAGAATAAAGGATGGAGAGTTTGTGCATGAGTTCAACTTTCCTGAGGACCTGATCAGAAATGAGTTCAACCTAAATAAGTAGGAGTTGAACAAGGAGAAATAGATAGCTTATGATAACCTATTGGATATTGTGCACAAAATAGATCCGAAATATGATCCACTATTGGAGTTCACTCCCCACCATAAGAAAATTGATTTTCTGATGGAAAACTTCAAAGAGATTATGGGCACTTTGAGAACCAAAAAAGTAAACTTAGATATGAGTCTGGGTGTACAAGAACAAGTTGCCAGACCATTTAAAACAAGGCCAGCATACCAGCCTACAGAAAAGTGGCCCATTTATAGGAGAAAAAAGGATAGCAGCAATGATGAGGAAGAAGTGGATAGAAAGGGGAAGAAAATTATGAAGTTGCCTTCACAACCAGGTCCAAAATTCAAAGTTCCTGGGGCAATTAAGATCATTGATTTAGAGTCACCACCAGAAGATAGTCCCCCATCACCACCATCTGATCCAAGCCCTAAAAGGAAAAGAACTGATCAACCACAAGAGAGTTTGATGGATGAAATTATTATTACTGATTAGGACATGCAGGTTGGTATGCCTTCCCCTCCTAGGCCAGCTGAATTGGTTTTGTCTGATTTAGATATGAAAGGAAAAAGTATAAAAGATGCAAAAATGGAAGCATTTAAGGAGTTTTTAGACGACAATGCATTTGTAAAGACTCTTGTATTCTTGCAAGTGGTATGGAAGATGAAGTTTTAAGAATATCAAAATAAATGTAAGGAGAGAAGAGAACTAAGACCTGACAGGTCAGACTAGGAGAATGATGAGGAAGTGAAAGCTGAATTAATAAAAGAATTTAATAGCATCACTCCTGAGGAAGGAATAAAATTGGTGATTCAGGCTAGTGTATTGATTCTACCTGAATGGGACATTGCAGATACAGTGGCCTTTAATGCTATTATGAAGTCCAAGCATCCCTTGCAAGAATCTGAAGAAGTCAAGGCAGCACTTCAAGATTCTACTTTCAGTGAAGAGTATGAAACCTTAGAAATTTGGGCATTGGCCCCACAAGGGAGAAATCCAAATATTGTAGACATTAATCTAAATTTCAGAGGGGGATTAATAATAAAGAGAGTTTCAGAGACCTCAACCACTGAGGCCACTAGTTTAACTGTGAATGTGGCCAAATTGGCCCAAAAGACTGCTGAAAGGGAGAAGGCCGAAAATAAAAGCCTAATGGAAAAGTATAACCTTTTGATTGAAGAATACAACAAGATGTAACAGAGGAATGTTGAGTTGCAAACTAAGGTGGAAAGGTTTAGTTATAGATAGATTGGGGAGACATCAAGTGCTCTAGGGACTAGTACATTACCTTCCACAGCAGGGTGAGTTCCTCTTGCTTCTCCAATTGTTTCCACACCAGGGTCTCCTAGTCAAAATCCTTCCTTCACCCCTTCTTTAGAGGAAATTGATGAAGAAACAGAGTGCTTTGTTGATCCTACAAAGAAGTAGCTCTTGCAAAGAATTGATGAGTTACAGGCATCTTTGAGGGTGAGGGATCTCTTTCAAAGAAAAAAGAGATTGTTACTACTGTTTTAAAGAATTTGAATGAAAAGGTTGATAATAAGTTTCTATCTATACATTCTTTATATTCTTTGCTATTAGATGCAATAAATAATATTGATAGGGATCAGGAGGTAGTGATACCATTGATTGAAAATTGGATCCCTAGGGCCAGTGATTTGGATGTCATGTATAAGGCCTCAAGGTTTGATACAAACAATAGGCCCCAATCATTAAAGCCTACTCATGTGTTAGTAAAATCATTCCAAGGTTTTCAGACCTTACCAAATGACTTGAGTAGGAAGATTAGGGAGTTGGTGAAGAATTTCAATGATTGGGGTAACACATTATTACCTGATATAATTGATGAGTAGGGGAAAATCAGGTCATTCCAGTAGTGGCAGGGTCAGACAAGTGAGGTCATTAATGATCAAATTAAATTAATTTGTGATGACTCATATTATGACTTGTTGGTGACCTGTATGGATAAAATCATTGGTACCAACTCATTTTTGGAATCTTTTGAAAGAGATGCAAATCAAATAGCAGTAAAATACACACCTTATAATGCCAAGGTGAATGAGGTAATTAATTTTGACTGGCTAACTGATGAAGAATATCAGAGGTGGGTAAATAAATATTTGACTGAGGAGGAATAAAAGAATGAATTACTAACGGGTGGTAAATCTGATGTTGTGGTTACAACGGCCTCTGATTTTGCTTTGATGGTGGTCTCGGCGTGGGTTTCTTGTGGTTTTTATTTGTTGCCTCAATTTTTCTCAGCTGACATGATGAATGGGAATATTCTCCAAGGTGATGGTTGTTGTAATAATTTTTGGAATATCACTAGATGCTTCATTTGGTTGGTGACATGTGTACTTTTTGGCCCGATGCTTGTTTGCTCCTTCATTTTCTATAAGAAGGATTTCAAGGCCAGAAGTACGGGTTAGCAAGTTAGATAATTTTTGGTCGAGTCTAGGTGAAGTTGCAGAGAAAATTGTAAAGTCCGATGGTTTTAGAGAGAAATACAATTTAGGTTCTGAGTTATTCTGTAATCAGTTTTGAATTCATGGGGATTTAATTTTGTATAGTAGTACTAGCATTTGAGTTGAAATAATAAATTCAAACTCATGTCTCTCCACTGTACATGCATATCCGAATTTTGAATAAGATGACTAAGGGTTGTTTCATTCATCTCACTATTGTAGTGTGTATAATCCTTATTTTAGCTTTAATTCAAGGAATTAATTAAAATGCTTGAATGGGATTATAGACGGATATGTTTTGTATAAGGATTTGATAAGTAGTATTGGGTGAGAATGAATACTAATGAAATTGTAATGCAATATTGTCAGGGATCTTATAAGTTATATGTTATGTATTAAATTTGTCATAAACCTTTACATGCTTATGAATTTGACTCCTGCAATGGATATATGGCACTGATCTAAGTTGTACTTATTTGTGTAGTTCAATAATTGTTTGTCTTTACCTAGAGCTTGCTACAAATTGAAAATTAATGACTATATTTTACTATGGATTGTGTTGTAGTTATCTCATGCTCCACATAGTTGATATTATCAGTGAACAACCAATTTTATTTGATATTATCCTATTGTGTTGAGCTATTAAATGGGATTATTTGTTATGTGTTAATGTTGTTTATGATATTGGTGCAGAGGTTGTAAACACATTAAGGGATCACCCTCCTAGGTCTTGTAGAGCCCAAAGTGTAGGAGGATTTTTAAAGTCCTCATCAGTTGGTCCAGGTCCTTCAAGCTGCCCTTGATTGGAATTGGAAATCCCATAGGTAGATTAGAAGACCAACCTAGTTACAGTGTAAAAACAAACCAACACCCTCTACCTTTAACCTAAACCCTAAACCATTAACCCTTAAACCCTCTACCCTCTCTCTCTCCCACCTAAACTCTAAACCTTTCCTTGTATTCTTTTATAATTTTATTATTCTTATTTATTTTACACTTACATTTACAAATACACATACATATGCATTTATTGTTTTCATTTATTTCTCATGTAGTTTAATAGTTTGATCGATTTCATATTATATGTGTTGAAGACTTTAGAATTTCAATTACATTAATTTATGGATATCTTGTATCTGTAACACTACAAAACCATATATTCTTTGCATTTACACTTGCATTTAGAAATACACATTTATAGACATAGATATAGATTTCTTTAATGATATGTTGCATTTATTGTTCTAGGAGAGCATCCAGTAATTGCATTTACATTTACATTTAAAAATACATATACATACATACTGTGGTATCCAAATGTTTAAGCTATTCTAAGCAACTAAAATGCAATGGAAAAACATAAAGAAACACCTCAAGATTAGCCTAAAGAATTTGTAAATGCAAAGAGAGAAAGTGTAAAATTATTGTAAGTGGTTATACCTTCCCTTTGCAGCTGAAACTCCTTGGTTGGCCTTTGATTTTGATTTTCCTTGTATGCTCCTTGATGGCTCTTGATATGGCTAAATGCAATATTTAACTATATGCTTGGATGCAAATGCAAATAGGTGAAATTGATGGCTAGATGAGTGCACAAAATGGGAGCATTTAGTTGCAAAATGACTAAGTGTTTTTGAAATGCCTTAGAGGAGGGGGTATTTATAGGAGAATTTGAATTCTCTAGAGAATTCAATGGTTGAGATTTATCCAACAAGGCCAAGATGAAGGGCCAAGGTGAGTTGAGAGCTCACAAGCCCTCACATTTTGACATGTGGAATGTGAGATGGCTAAGGGTGAGATGATGTGTAGGTGATGTGGAAGGAGGGTACATGATGTGGAGGAAGGACATGTACCTTGAAAAAATATTAGGAGATGAGAATATTCCTTGGAGGAATAAATGTGAATTAAAAATTCACATGCTTAGGAGAATTTAGTGGATAAGTGAGGGTCTCCAAAAAGGTGGGAGTTTGTCACATGTGACTTGATGTGACAAGTCAAATATTCTAGAAGATGCATGGGAAAAGGGGATTCTAGGAGGAATAAAAGTGAATTAAAAATTCACATTGGGAAGAGATGAGCCTTGGATGAATAAAAAGGAATTAAAAATTCCTTGGGGGATGGGGAGAGTTGACCAAGGTACTAATTAGGCTTAACTAATCAGTAATTAGAAGATAATTAGGGGTTAATGAGGATTAGAAGCCAACTTGCAAAAGTTGGAGGATGTGACACATCCTAATCAAGGATTGGGCATGTGCACATCCTTAATGGAGAGATTAGAAGATGCATTAGGATTAGATGAAAATGACATGTGAGGAATTAAATAAATGTAATATTTATTTAATTCATTTGATAAAAAGGGGATTAAGGAGGGTAAGGTATTTAATTATTAATTAAATACCTTAGGGATTTGGCATAATTAAGGATATTAATTAAATAATAATAATATTACTTAATTAACTCAGATAAGAGGATGTTTAGATGAAAAGTGATAAATTTGGATAAATTAAGTGTTCAAATTTGGATGTCTACATTTTGCCCCTCTTTGAGATGGTGTTATGAAGTAGCATCATTTCAAATAATATTAAAATATAGAACCCAAAAGAAGATGGTTAGATTGGAAAAGATGCCTCAGTCATTCAAAGGAGTGACTAGGAAGGGAAAAAAAAGATGGGGGTGAACATGAAGATTAGGGATTGAGGATGCCCCCTCGAGAGGACATGTGGGTTCAAGAGAACACGGATGTGCTCTCAAAATGGATGAGATGATGAAATGGGAGATGAGGAAGAGGATGCAAAGGGATGGATATGAAAGGATGAAAAGGTGATAGGAGGTTGGGAAGCACAAATGGGATGTAAGGACAAAGATAATGTTGCCCTAGTCAAGCTACAAGCGAAAATGGGTGTATGATGGATGGAGTGTCATTGATGAGGGAATGATATATCCCAAAAAAACACTAGGATAGGGAAGGATACATCCCAATGACTGGTATTGATGAGGGAAGGATACATCCCAAAACACCACTAAAGGATAGGGAAGAATACCTCCCGATGATGAGGATGATTGGATCGAGGCTTGTAACAAGGTTGGGTACAGGACCAAGGATGTGATTAGATGAAAATGGAATGGATGAGGATTGGATAGAGATGTGAGATGAGGATGAAGGAGGAATGGATGAGGGATATTTTGATAGATGAGAGGATGGGGGATACATACAAGATGATAGAAATGAAATGAAATCCTAATGCAATTTTCCATCTTCGGAGCACTGATTTTTGTTATAGCATAAGACACCAAGTGCCATGGTATGTGGAACCAAGGCGTATTAGTGTCTAATGCATGAAACAAACACAATAGACAAGAAGGCTATCCCAACACCCCAAAGTCGCGAAGACCTTGGTCGGGCCAAGTATTGAGATAACCACAAGCACAAAAGGATGCCCCAGCATAACACAAGACCTCGAGGATCTTGGTGGGTACTAAGTGGGACAACCAAGAAGACAAAAAGTAAACATAAAAAGATCAAGATATGCCCCTATGTTGACCAATAAAAACACACCATAATATGATGGATCATGGCAGCCTTGACAAGTGATGATAGGGAGCTCAAATGATAAACAAAAGCCAAAAGTATCAAAAGATCACAATCAATTTCAAATGTCCCTTGCCATAGGATCAAGGGGATGGATGGGATTGATGAAGTCTATTATGAAGGATGCATCCTGTTGATACCAAAGATGATGGATACTAAACTAAAAGATTGTTATGATGCGGGATGTTCAGGACCGATTGGATCTGTTGATACTAGTGGATCTCATTTGTTATGAACCAGCTGGATAAGGGCATAGCTTGATGACATGACACAAGGAAGACAAGAAATGAGACTAACACACCCTAAAGACCTAGGGGCTCGGGGGCTGATCAAAGATTATCCTTGCCTACGTGAAAGCACAGAGCCCTCATAGTTCAATAAAGGCTGACAACTGACCAAGATGGAGACTTCGATGGATGATAAAGATAGGATGGGGAAAAGGATCAAAGTGGACAATGGAGATTGATGATAGATGATAAAAGAGTAGATGGACAAAGCAGAAAGACCGACGCTAGATTATAGAGGATCCCCGAGGGTGGATCAAGTGATCGACCTTGCCTACGTGAAAGCATAGGGGTAATGTAGTTCGACAAAAGACCAAAGATAAATGATGGATAAAGGATGATGATAGGATAAGTGGATAAAAAGATGGGACTGATACGATGAGATAGGATAGACCTGTTGGATTGGATTGGATGATGACGATCACATAAAGCTCAGGGATGGGATAGTTATCCAAATCATTAAAATGACTTGGGAGGATGATATGATAGATAGATGAGTGATGAAAAGTGACAAGGGATTGGAAAGATGTGCAAGAGAAGCATGAGTGATGACGATTGGATAAATGGCATTGGGTTGCATGGAGGGAGGCTTATAGCTAGATACCAATGACAAGGGATTGTGAGATGGGATGAGGATAAAGATGAAAGAATGGGTAGAGAGATAGGGATGGGGGATGGAAGAAATTGTTTGAATGGATAGGAAGATAAGGATTGGGAGATGAAAGGGATGCTAGGATAGATGGATAGGAAGATAAGGATGGGGAGTTGGAAGGGATATCATGACAGATGGATAGGGAGATGAAGGGATGTTATGATAGATGATGTCTCCAAGGACTATGTTACAAAGGAAGATAAATGCCCCCACTCTAGATATGTCATGTATGATGATGCATGAGGTATGGAAGACGAGTGGATGGGAATATAAAGGAGATAACTAGAGGAGGATAGGATGAGTGACTAAGGAATATGATAGAGCATGGATGAAGGGAAGGTATACCAAGAGGTGGCTAAAGCATGTATAAATAGGTGCCCCTATTTTGATCAAGATCACAAGAAGGATGGAAGGATGGGAGATAAATGGGATATGATGGTAGGATGCAGAAGATAGGTATAGCAGGAAGATGGGTGCATAGCTGGAAGCATAGCGGATGGAGGGAATGCATATCATGGCAACATCAGGAAGTTTCCCCCAAGTACAGATGGGGATTTACGTATGATGCCTGTTTGCCAAGTTTTCATCATGGTATCTATCCAAGGCGCTTGTTTTCCAAGTTTTCACCATTGGATGGATTATTTCTCTTTACTTTTTTTGATTTTTTGGATTGTTCTGATTTTCTTAGATTTTGACTTTTTTAGATTTTTTTTTTTGGATTTTGTGGATTTTTTTGACTTTTTTGGATTTTTAAAATTTTGGATATCATGCAAAAGGAGATGGATAAGGATAAGGAGGTGGATAAGCATATTTAGAAGACATGTGATAAGGAGGTGGATGAAGGACTTAAGCATCAAGTTCCATACAAGGTGTTAAGAGCCCATGTTTGAACCGACTGTTGGATGTTGGTACAACCTTATTAGGATAAATGGACTATGCAAGAGGATGAATTAGAGGGATTTGATGGGGGAGATATGTGGGGTAATAGGTGGGATGTTGGAAAGTGTATGGATGGAATGATGGGGTGTATATGTGATGGGGAGATGTGTTCAGGACCAACATTGGCACATGTGGTGGTGGATATGAAAATATAAGAGGATTAATGGATGGAGAATGTGGGGATAATAGATAAGATGGAATAGTGAATTTTGGGACATAGGGACCCAAAACAGATTTAAGAGAGGGTGGATGAAAATGATTAGCTTTTGGATTAGCAATGTTGAATGTTGTTACATATTTTTCATTTGAAGGCATTGCATCTTTTTTCTTTGGGACCCACATGGTTTTGATATTTGCTTTGGTGGGCCTTTGTGGCCTATGGATTTGATTTGGATTTAGATTTTTATGCTCTTCACCATGTCTTTTAGAGGGGACATGGGGAACTTTAGATTTATGTGGATGTTTGGATTTATGCCTTTTTGCTTTAGTATCCAAAGTGATTTTGATAGAAATGGGATGGGTGTGAGGAGATGGATGACGTAGAGTGATGGAGGTAGGAGTATGGGGATTATGTGTAAATGGAGGATGATTAGGTATGTGCCTTTGTTGATCCTGATTAGGGGACATGCGAGTGGGATGTTTATGATGGATGACATGGATAGGTGATGAATGGATGAGAGGATGGATAGGACGAGATGGAGGAGGTGATTTTAGGGTATAGGGGCCCAAAATAGACGGAGTGGGTGGAGGGACATAAGAACCCAAGATGGATGGAGTAGATGAAGGATGGGAGATGGTGGATGGAGGGATGTAAGGACCCAAAATGGATGGAGCAGATGAAGGAGGAATATGGATGGTTGTTTTGAGGCGATACGATAGAGGAGGAGGGATAACAGCATATGATCTAGTGAAGCGATGGGAAGAGCCGACATTTCTTTTGGAAAAGGCTCGTTGAGGACGTCTAGAGGTTGTACCAATATCTTTAGATTGTGAATCTTGGGAAATAGGTCCAAGACCTTGCATGCAGACTTGTTCTTTGACTTGGATGGGCTCCAAAATACCTTGCTCATGAAGGCCTAGACCTTTTCCTTGATAGTTCATTTTCTTGAGCATGCGATCCATGATAGGATTTGTGTTATTCTGAAAACATGATGAGAGTCCATTATTAGGTGGAGGATGATGGGTGGTAAATACACTGTGTTTTTCTTCTTCAAGGAGGCCACCATGGAAGAATGTGAGAGTACCAAGGGGATATGCAAGCAGTGTGGGGATAGTAGTTTTAGGCGATGATGGGGGATCATGAGAGGGAGATGATGGGATAGTAGCATTTGGATGGGTGGTATCGGGAGAGGGGTCAAGGGATATAATAGGATCTGGATTTGTGGTAGTGGGAACATGTGATGGAGATGGAGATGGAGGGGTGGAAACTTGAATGACAAGGGGATCATGGGATGGAATGGATGGGGGACTGTGATCTTGAGGTGGACTAGATGGGATGGTAGGATCTTGATCTAAAGAAGGGGATATGTTGGCATGTTTGGATTAGGCTCTTGGCATGACTCATCGTGTGCAGGAGGCATGATAATGGAGTCTTGGTGGGGCTCTTCAAGTGGGGAAGATGGAGGGATGGAGGATTCAAAACATTCATGGGAATGGATTTTAGTGACACTAGGAGTGGAAGAAGTTGATTGGATTAGGGTGTCGTCGATGGGTTTGACGGATCTCGAGGTAAGAGTTGGGTGTTCAATGGATTCGGTAGATGTGATGGTAGGAGATGGGGGCTCGGTGGATTCAGAGGATGTGATGGTAGGAGATGGGGCTCAGAGGATGTGATGGTAGGAGATGGGGGCTCAGTGGATTCAGTGGATGTGATGGTAGGAGATGGGGCCTCAGTGGATTCAGAGAATGTGATGGTAGGAGATGGGGGCTCAGTGGATTCAGAGGATGTGATGGTTTCATCACTGATAGGTGTTGGGTGGATAAGGGTATCGTCACTAATGACCGTGGATGATGGGTTGGGATGGCATGATTCCATAACTTCAAGGTGTGGAGTGGGAGATGTCTTCTTTGCTATAAGTCCTTGGAGAACTTCTGGAGTGAGAAACTTGAATACTCTAGGCTGAGATGGTGTGGTAGGAGTGGATGAAGGATTATGGATTGGTGGATTAGGATTAGATGGGGGAATGGGATTGGATGCAAGACTGGGAATAGATGGGGGATTAAGATTAGATGAAGGGTTAAGAAATGGTGAATTAGGACATGAGGATGCGGGTGGTGGATTGTAGTAAGGATATTGGGATGGTGGATTAGGATGGGAAGATTGAGGTTGTGGATTGAGATAGGTTGGTCCGAGTGTTGGATTGGGATAGGAAGGTTTGAATGTTATATTAGGATAGGTTGGTGTGGATGTTGGATTAGGATAGGAAGGTGTGAATGTAGGATTAGGGTGAGGAAATTGGTATGGAAGATTAGGGTAGCGGGTATATGTGGATGAAGGATTGAGATAGGATGTGGGTGGGGGATTAGGATAGGAGTATTGTGATGGTAGACTAGGATAAGAGGATGATGTAGATAAAGGATATGATGGATATCCCTTGTCAAAGGTAGCATAAGCAACATGATTAGGCATGGAGGAAGACATAACAGGATAACTCAAAGGGGTGATTGGATTTTGGAAAGTGAGTGGAGAAAGCTTTCTAGCAATGATAGTGTCAAGGGGATCTATGTCACATTCTTCTTGATCAACAAGACTTTCATTATCGTTGTCAACGTAATTAGGGTTTCCCTTCACCACTATTGATGGAGGATAAGGATTCATGATGATGAAAGGATAAAGAGGATGGTTTAAAGACTTCAGATGGGAACAGACTTAAGCTCAAATCGGGATTGGATTAAAGCTCATATTAGGATGATTGGATGAAGTGATGGGATTGATTCTAACGATCAGATTTGATTATCAAAGGATGATTACGACACCAAATCTACTTCAAGAAGGAAGTAGATTGATTGGGTCGAAGGTGATTGGATAGGGATGCGATTAGATTGGATTGGATTGGATAAGATCGAATTATGGATCGGATAGGATGACTGAAGGGACTGTAAACCCCATTCAAAGATTACCCTAGGTGATGTAGGATACTGAGTGATCAGATTAAAGAATAAACAGACGATTGCGGCACCAAATCCACTTTGAGATTGAAAATGGATTGATTGGGCCGACAATGATGATTAACTTAGGATAGATGACAATCCTAAGCAGATGTTGATGATGACGATTAGATCAGACACTTAGGTCAATTTGGATAATAACCTGAAATGAAGTTTGGATAGGGAAAACGATGATTTGATTGGAGAAATAGATGATAGAAATGGACAAACGACTGATCAGAATGAGAGAAGGAGGTTTGGAATAGGTGAAAGATTACTCAGAATGAGTAAATAGATGATCGAGAGGGATGAAAGACTACTCAAAATGAGTAAACGACCGCTCACAACGGATGAATGATTCTTGGAACGAGAGGATGAAGGTTTAGAATAGATGAAAGATTACTCAAAACGAGTAAATGACTGATCATAATTGTTGAATGAGCGTTTGAAGTGATTGAAGGAGGTTTCAAATGTATGAACATTTACTTGGAATGAGCGAACGAATGCTCGGAATGATAGAATAAGAATTTGAAATGATGAGAGGAGGTTTGAAATGGATGAGCATTTACTCAAAATGACTAAACTAATGATCGAAAAGATAGAACGAGAGTTCAAAATAATGAAAGGTGTGAAATGGATGATCGAAATGATAGAACGAGAGTTCAGAATGATGAAAGGAGGTGTGAAATGGATGAATGTTTACTTGGAACGAGTAAACAGATGATCGGAGTGATAGAACAAGAGTTCAGAATGATGAAAGGAGGTGTGAAATGGATGAATGTTTACTCGGAACGAGTAAACAGATGATCAGAATGATAGAATGAGAGTTTGAAATGATGAAAGGGGGTTTGAAATGGATGAATGTTTACTCAGAATGAGTAAACGGATGATCAGAATCACTAAACCAGAGTTTGAGATGATAGATGAAGGTTCAAAATATATGAGTGCTTACTTGGAATGGGGAAACGGATGATTGGAATGACTACATGAAAGATTGAAATGATAGAAGGAGGTGTGAAACAGATGAATGTTTACTCAGAGCAAGTAAATGAATGATCAGAACGACTGAACGGGAGTTTGGAATGATGAAAGGTGTGAAATGGATGAATGTTTACTCAGAACAAGTAAATGAATGATCAGAATGACTGAACGGGAGTTTGGAATGATGAAAGGAGGTGTGAAATGGATGAATGTTTACTCGGAATGGGGAAACAGATGATTGGAATGACTGCATGAAAGATTGAAATGATAGAAGGTGTGAAACAAATGAATGTTTACTCAGAACGAGTAAACGAATGATCAGAACGACTGAACGGGAGTTTGGAATGATGAAAGGAGGTGTGAAATGGATGAATGTTTACTTAGAACGAGTAAATGAATTATCAAAATGATTGAACGAGAGTTTGGAATGATGAAAGGAGGTTTGAAATGGATGAATGTTTACTCAGAATGAGTAAACGAATTATTGAAATGACTGAACGGAAGTTTGGAATGATGAAAGGAGGTGTGAAATGGATGAATGTTTACTCAGAATGAGTAAACGAATGATTGGAATGACTAAACGGGAGTTTGGAATGATGAAAGGAGGTTTGAAATGGATGAAGGTTTATTCGAAACGAGTAAACAGATGATTGAAATCGATAAACCATAGTTTGAGATGATAGATGAAGGTTTGAAATATATGAATTTTTACTCGGAACAAGTAAACAAATGATTGAAAAGGGAGAACAACTGTTCAGAATGGATGAATGAAAGGTTGAAATGACTAAAGCTCAAATTAGGGTTTTGGTTAAGCTCGGATTGGGATTAGATTAAAGCTCAGATCAGGACTGGGTTGAATCATAGAATGATTCTGGGATGTGATGGGATTGATTCTACACCAAGTTCTGGGGTTTAAAGGACGTAAGGTGTTGACAATCAGATTTTTCCAGATTTGGCAATGTTCAAAAATTGTCAAATTTTTCCATTTTAGGAAACTTCACAGACATACTTTTGAGAGTTCAATTTTTTCCCAAAAAATACCCAAAACTAAGATAGGATGAATTGCCAACTAACATCCCAAATTTGAGACATGCATTCCGAGTTATTAATGAAAATGATTTTTCAAAAACTGAAAAAAACACTAAATTGCGATTTTGAGGGTTAAGATGGAAGTTTGAGGCCTCGAAAATGTGGCAAAAATGGGACCCAAGGGACTTCTAAGCAATCGGAAATCCACATGCCATCTCATAACGCAACCACCCATAAAATTCTAGCTCAAACAGACACCCGAGTCAAAAGTTATGGCCTCTGGAAATTTCAACAAAAAAATCAAAATTCTCAAAATGAAGTCTAGATGATTGGGTGGATGATTTGATGCTGGATATGGACTCTAATGATGTTCTAAGTGGCACTTATGTGATTTTGTTGATGAAACAATGACTTACGAAAAGGTGTTCATGATGGGCAAACAAGTGCTTAGAACGGATGAATAACTCTCAGAATGAGGGGAGGAAGATTCGAAATAGATGAATGAGTACTAAGAACGAGTGAACGAGTGCTCGGAATTAGGATTGGATTGAAAGATATGATGGGATTGGTTCCACCAGTCGGATTTGGGAAATGGATATGTTTGTTTACTAATTTTTTGCTGAGGGGAAAATTTTCCCTCACAGAGGGGCGAATATGCCCCCTTTTGGGGTAACTATGCCCTCACAAAGGGGTGAATTTGCCCTTTTTTAGGGCACAGAGGGGTGAATTTTCCCTTTTCAGATTACTGATGGCCAGGAATTTTAGGTTCGCACAGAGGGGTAATTTTCCTTTCAGATGAATTTGCCCTTTTTGGGACACTGAGGCAAATTTTCCACTTTTTCAAGGCATAAAGGGGTGAATTTTCCCCTTTTTAGGGCAGATTCACCCTTTTTTAGGGCACAGAGGGGGGAATTTTCCCTTTTTCAAGGCAGATTCGCCCTTTTCCAGGGCACAGAGGGGCGAATTTGTCCTTTTTCAGGGCAAATTCACCCTTTTTTAGGGCACAGAGGGGCGAATTTTCTCTTTTTCAAGGCAGATTCACCCTTTTTTAGGGCATAGAGGGGGAATTTGCCCTTTTTCATGGCACAGAGGGGCGAATTTGTCCTTTTTCAGGGCAGATTCACCCTTTTTTAGGGCACAGAGGGGCGAATTTTCCCTTTTCCAGGGCACAGAGGGGTGAATATGCCCCCTTTTGGGGTGACTATGCCCTCACAAAGGGGCAGATTCGCCCTTTTTCAAGGCATATTTGCCCCACTGCTTTGTGGACTCTTTAAGTGGGTAAACGGGTTGTAAGAGATGGGTGATTGGAATGGGGTGTTAGATAATCAGATTGAGGAAACAAATGATTGGATTGGGAAAATGAATGATAGGAGTGGATGATCAAACACTCGAAACTAGTAAATGATTGCTTAGAATGGATGAATGATTGAAAGCTCGAAACGAGTAAACAATTGATTAGAAAGGATGAACAACTCTCAGAATGAGGAGATGGATACTTGGAATGGATGAAAGAGTACTCGAAATGAGTAAACGGAGGATCGAAAGGGATGAAAGACTACTTAATCAAATGAATGTTGGAATGGCTAAGTGAAGGTTTGGAATGGCTAAACGGAGGTTCGAGATGATAAAATGGTTCTTTAGAATGACCAAGCGGATGTTTCAGAGGTTGAGAATGAAAAAATGGAGGCTTGGAATGATTAGATAAAGGTTTGGAATGGTTAGACGATGATTTAGAGGCTAAACGAAGCTAAATGGGGTGATTTTGGTTGCTTAGGAGGGAAAATTCGCCCCCTGCAGTAACCAGAAGGGCACAGTCGCCCTTCTGCAGTAAATTAGAGTGTGCGGTAGCCCTTCTATAGTAAAACAAAGGGCGTAGTCACCCTTCTGAGGTAAATTAGAGGGCTCAGTCACCCTTCTATAGTGAATAAGGATTTGGTTTGATGAAAATGACTATGGAAAGGACTTTAAAATGACAATAATAAGGTCAATTTGTCAAAAAGATTACTAGTTTCTCACAAGAAAACACTTTCAAACAAACACAACCCTATGATTAGTGTTAAGGGTATGGCCAATGAGGTCTTAATCTAGGATGCACAAGGTGTCTAGGGAGTCCTCGATATACTCTTAGTACGTGAGGCACAACCATGAACACCAACCCATCACAAGCGTGAGTCGGGAACCCCAGCGAGATATTGAAGGGTTCGGACCAACTCTTCACGTCTATCTAGGTATCACCCTAGCTTCGACGCTCCACCAATTACAATGCAACTGGATTGGGGTATAGATTTTGCTCTCTCTCCTTTGTATACCCCGCCGATACACGTGGTTGGAATCGTCCCTTGGGGTGATGAAATCCCCAAGCAGGTCCCACTACAAAGAAAGCACTAATCGTTTCCAACTACTCCCCAGGCTCACATGAAGTGCAAGGAGAAAGGGAAAACAAAATCATGCCTGCTTTGGGTAACACAAAAGGATAGACATAGCATGCAATGAAAATTACTCCCCCTAATTAAACTATGTTCTTAGATTAATGAAAACAGCAAGGATAGTTTTAAAAATCTAATCAAACAGATAGCCCTGCAAGCAACTGTTAGTTGTCTTATCCCACATTCCTCACCAATTACATAAGAAATTGCTGCAAAATGTTAGCAAAAACACAAATATCCTTGCAAGAAACAATGTTAGGGGGTTAGTATCTAAAAATAGCAAAAAATAGGAACAAAAACGAAGCTAAAATGATCATTTTACCTTTCAAAATGTGTTGTTTTGGGGTGTACTCGCCCCTCTGCAGTGCTGATAGGAGGGCCAGTCGCCCTTTTGCGGTGACAGGAGGGCGCAGTCACCCTTGTACGGTGACAAGAGGGTGCAGTCACCCTTTTGCAGTGACAGGAGGGCGTAGTCGCCCTTTTACGGTGATAGGAGGGCGCAGTCACCCTTTTGTAGTAAAAAACTTCAACCAAGGGGCGTAATCGCCCTTCTACAGAAAATGTTAATACAGAAAGTCCAACCAAGAGGGTGTAGTCACCCTTCTATAGGAAAAATGTTAGCACAAAAAATTTAGCCAAGGGGGTGTAGTCGCCCTTCTGCAAAAAAATATTAATAAGCTAAAAAATTAGACAAGGACATAGTTGCCCTTTTGCAAAAAAGGTTAATAAGCTAAAAATTTAGACAAAGGCGTAGTCACCCTTTTGCAATGAAATAAAGGGTGTATCTACCCTTCTGCAGTCATGAGGAGGGTGTAGTCGCCCTTCTGCGGTCACCAGGAGGGCACAGTCGCCCTTTTGCGACGTAATCCTGCAAAGAGCTCAACAACAACAAACATGAAATTGAGGGACCCGCTTATGGGTCCCACCGGGCATGCCAAAAATGTGATATCCAAATGTTTAACCTATTCTAAGCAACTAAAATGCAATGGAAAAATATAAAGAAACACCTCAAGATTAGCCTAAAGAATTTGTAAATGCAAAGAGAGAAAGTGTAAAATTATTGCAATTGGTTATACCTTCCCTTTGCAGCTGAAACTCCTTGGTTGGCCTTTGATTTTGATTTTCCTTGTATGCTCCATGATGGCTCTTGATATGGCGAAATACAAGATTTAACTATATGTTTGGATGCAAATGCAAATAGGTGAAATTGATGGCTAGATGAGTGCACAAAATGGGAGCATTTAGTTGCAAAATGACTAAGTGTTTTTGAAATGCCTTAGAGGAGGGGGTATTTATAGGAGAACTTGAATTCTCTAGAGAATTCAATGGTTGAGATTTATCCAACAAGGCCAAGATGAAGGGCCAAGGTGAATTGAGAGCTCACAAGCCCTCACATTTTGACATGTGGAATGTGAGATGGCTAAGGGTGAGATGATGTGTAGGTGATGTCGAAGGAGAGTACATGATGTGGAGGAAGGACATGTGCCTTGGAAGTACATTGGGAGATGAGAAGATTCCTTGGAGGAATAAATGTGAATTAAAAATTCACATGTTTGGGAGAATCTAGTGGATAAGAGAGGGTCTCCAAAAAGGTGGGAGTTTGTCACATGTGACTTGATGTGACAAGTCAAAGATTCTAGAAGATGCATGGGAAAAAGGGATTCTAGGAGGAATAAAAATGAATTAAAAATTTACATTGGGAAGAGAGGAGCCTTGGATGAATAAAAAAGAATTAAAAATTCCTTGGGGGATGGGGAGAGTTGACCAAGGTACTAATTAGGCTTAACTAATCAGTAATTAGAAGATAATTAGGGGTTAATGAGGATTAGAAGCCAACTTGCAAAAGTTGGAGGATGTGACACATCCTAATCAAGGATTAGGCATGTGCACATCCTTAATGAAGATATTTGGAGATGGATTAGGATTAGATGAAAATGACATGTGAGGAATTAAATAAATGTAATATTTATTTAATTCATTTGATGAAAAGGGGATTAAGGAGGGTAAGGTATTTAATTATTAATTAAATACCTTAGGGATTTGGCATAATTAAGGATATTAATTAAATAATAGTAATATTACTTAATTAACTTGGATAAGAGGATGTTTAGATGAAAAGTGATAAATTTGGATAAATTAAGTGTCCAAATTTGGATGTCTACACATACATACATACATATATATGTGTGTGTGTGTGTGTGTATCATTTATATTCAGTGTTCAGAAACAACCCATTAAGTCTGCACATGGATAAAAATTCATAAAATCAGATCTCCCATACATGTTTTGTTGAAACCTAGGCTTGAACTTCTCATTTCACATGCTTTTCTTCACAAAACTCTTGAGGACAGCAGCTATCCCTTCTTTATTTCTCATCCTACACCCTATTCATGCATCCTACAATTACAACAGTATCCATGGGGCCTCTTACACAAGCTACAGTAATCACAAAAAGTGTAAGAGCCCCTTTATATCATGTTTGAACTACAAAACCCTCAAAAACAGGGTAACCGGGCTTTATACAAAGAAATGAAGCTTTCTAAGTCAAATCAACGCCTTAAGCCCTCAAATTAGATTCAAATCAAAGCTAACACATATATTCATGACCTAAAGTTGATTTCACATCAAAATATGGCTGCATGTGACCGTACAGTGCTGCATAAGAGGAAAAATACAAAAAAATTAAAGAAAAACACAGATTTTTGAATGTCAAGAGCTTGTATTTTAAATCCTCAACCATCAACAACCATTACAATGACCACTTTATGCATTTTAAAGGCCTTTACATGTCAACCACCTCTACAACTAACTTTTTAATCTTTTATGATCACATGAAACATAAAACACACTAATTTCAAGGTTGTTAACATCACTATTGAAATGTTTTCATTTTTTGACCTTTCAAACATTAAAAAGTACATCATTAAATTAATTATGTAATGGAATAAAAATTAAAAACATCATGAATTAACTATGTAACCACATAAGTCAAATATAATTCTATCAAGAAATTAATATCAAATAGATAATATAATCGCATAACTCATACATTTCAATGTCATTGATCTTCTTCATCATCCAACTCTTTGTCTGTATCATCCGATCCAGATTCGACATTGTAAGGATTGGTCATATCATCATCATCATCATTGATATCAGTTTTGATAATATCATCATCCACATGGATATCATCTTCATGAACATTAACTTCTACATCATCATGATCTAGTTCCTCCTCTTTGACATCTTTGTCAGGGACATCATCAACTAACTGTTGATTCTGATAATCATCTACATCATCTTCTAGTTCTTCGGTATCTTCTTCTTCCACCACATTATACTTTACCGTCCTTCCTCTTGATCATGTCTAACAACAAATGACCAACCCAGTTTACCTGGAACCTCTGAGTAAAATACCTGCTCACATAGGCTTGGAAGAACATAGGGCTCATTTCCAGCTCGTTCGATCAACCTTGTATTAACCATGGTAAATCCATTATCATGTTCAATAACAGTTCTCTCAGGATCATTTTCATTCAATCGTAGCTTATACCATAGGACAGCGAACAAAATTAATCTGAAGGACTTAAAGTCACACTCAAATATATCATCCAAAATCCCATAGTATCAATTTTCTGAGACTTCTGGATGTATGTTGCTTCTAGATGAAACATTAGTCACCTGAAAGACTACAGTTATACCATAATCACAAGATTTCTTAATGTCATCCAATATTTTGATTCAAAATTTATGACCATTGCACCACATAGCCTTGTGGTGTTTCACCTGCAATATGTCAAATATGTAAAAGTAATTGCAATATCGTTAGTTGATAAACATATTTATTCTTGGCCGAATGTATGCAAAGAAAACAATCTCAACATATATATACATCAATATAATTGAAAATAATTAAATAATATGGGTGATAAATATATTTATACATACCTATTTATCTCTTAAATCATATGCTAAATCAATTTCCCTTTGTGTAACATTGGAATATCCATTACAATGAGCTTTTTTAACCAATGAAGTCAAACCTTCCCATGTTAATGTGTGACCAAATTGTTGACATCGTTCAATCCATACCGTCATCCAATCAAGATTGTTGGCGACGTACAAATGTAGTGCATTCCACTCTCGACCAAATGCATCAAAAAAATTTAAAATTCACAAATGACATATAATTAGTTAAATACCACAGTATACGACCTTAATTTATAATTGAAGTATATTAAAGATTAAAAATAAAATAAGTACAATATACATAAAAACCATGTGTAAAATGTATTCCAATTAATCTCCACGACCATCTTATAATTACCTCTCACTTTCCTCAATCTACCTTTCCCCATCAGGTACTCCCCTTTGAATTTGTTAATGGAGTTGGGATCCCAAATGTGATCTACATGGATCTTTGCTACAAACTTGAGGAAGGTCACTAATGCTTATGCCATGATGCAGTATACCATATATCCCTCCACCATAGAACCCTCAGGATGTTCTCTTTGTCTAACCAAATCCTTCAAAAATTTCAAGTGCCTCTCAACCATCCACATTGACCTTGTGTGTACAGGTCCACACAATTCAATCTCCTCAACTTGGTGTATGAGGTAGTGTTCTTGTGCATTGAAGAATGTCGAAGGTAGACACTTTTGCATTTCACACATTAGATGAGAAATTTTTCTCTTCCAATAATTTATATCTTCTTTATGAATTTTTTTAGATGACATCCATCTACAAGTGATTCAAGGTGCAAATATATTAACGATATTTAAAAAAAAATATACAGTACATTACATAACAAGTAAAAGAAATGGCAATTATAAGATGTATACAATGAATTGAACAAATATCGCTACTTACCTCATATATTTTCCAAGATCATATATAACTTGTTTGACATTGTTGTCAAAGTTGTCTAGGAGAGATAGAGGTCTAGAATGTACTGCAACAATTATAAAATGATCTTTCCATTATTTTTCCAAAAGTAGTAAACACAATACACTAAAAAGTACATGCATTATACAAGTGTATATAATATACCAGAATAATTACCTTAATGAAGGTATGCCAATTATGCATTTTCATATGACTTCTTTTATAACATTGCTTTGTTGATCTATTAATAACCAAGGGCACTTATATTAATTTGGTCTCCATCGCTATTTAATTGAATGATATTTTTCATTGCATGATTGGCTTCCTAAATATCACTACAAATTTTAATAATTTTTTCTTTGTCATGCCTTCCATCCAATATTTTTCATAACGTTTCTATCATATTCTTTCCAATATGCATTGTATCAAACAAATGCACAATTTGTAGCTGCTCATAGTAGGGAAACCTAATAAATTGTTTGGGATAACTTTTCAATCCCTATGGAAGCTGGCCATTAATGCCTTGACGACCTTCATGAAGCATATAAGTTAAACAAATTAACAACGACAATCATTGTCAATTACAACATGAGTAAACACAACACAATATAAAAATATAAATTCAAAACATATCATATATGATAGATAAACAATTTGATCTGATGTATAACCTTGACAATTAATTCTATTATATTTCAACTTCCATAGGCGAGGTATCATTCTTCATTGTTTTGATGTAGTCTCCTCTTTCCCATTGAAAAGATATTTTTCAGTTGTTCGATACTTATGATTTCTATGGAGGAAGTGTCTATACTCATCAAACACCTACTTTCCTAAACTTGTTGAACAATGAGATTTCATCTTGGGACCACAAATTGGACATGCAAATTTTCCCTTTGTTTGAAGACCTGCAAGATCATATATAATTGGATTAACTATGTCAATTTTTATAATTATATATAATGAATAGATTATTTTAAAAACATGCATGATATCTACTTCATCAAATTAAATATTGTTAAAGTGCAGTCGAACGTTATAACATACCACAAAAATGTTTACAGGGCATCATGAATTGTCCATACAAGCATTGCATGGATCATACATAGTGACACCATTCCATAACTTTAGTAACTCATCGATAAGATGCTTGATATATAATTCATATCTTTAACTTGGTACTTACCTAGTTGAATGAACATAAACATTACATAATTATTATAACCATTTTATTGCAATATATATAAATTAATGTACATGACTATTGAATGAAAAAAATATAAGTCATTATGCAACAAATAAGACAAATGAGATGCTACTACGTTAAAGAAAATTGATGGAAACAAATACCTGGAACAATCATTGACAACATTATGTGCTCCCTCTTTATTGACATCCATGGAGGAATGTTATTGTTGATAACAAAAATAGGCCACATCGAGTAAATAGATCTCAGCTCTTCAAATGGATTGACACCATCGGCTCCCAATGAAAGCATGAGATTACGAGGTTCTTCTTTAAAGTGTGGCCATTTTTCCTCCATGTCCCTAAATTCATAACCATCCATAGGCATTCGAATAATGTCATCTTCACTTCTATTATGTGCATGGTAATCCATAAATTGCGCTAAGCTTTCGCACCTAAATAATCATTGCATACGTGGAATAATGGGAATATAACGAAGAACCTTACGAGGCACCTTTTTTGTTAGTTGATCTGTTCGATATCTACTGATATGACAATCTGGGCATTTTGTTGCAAATTCCTGTTGTTTATGATATATAATATGATCATTGGGACATGCATCTATTGCTTGATACTCCATTTCGATATCTTTCATAATGGCAGATCAATCTCGGTATGACCGAGGTAAAATATTTGATGGTGGTAACAAAAATTCACCAATCAATTTACAACAAAAACTAATTTGTTAATATAAAGAATATTAATGGTACATATTTCATCCTTTATTTACTAGTGATTAACTAACAACAATTAAAATAGATGAAAAAAGATGGCATATATGACATACCTTAACATCCGTGAGATTGCTATGTTTGATAAACCATTCACAACCTTCAAGTTCAACAGTGTCAATACAATAGAGAGAAGAGTTGTTTGGGAGCCTTCATAAAGGGGCTCGTATGCCTTCTCAAGTATACGTAAATCATGAACATCATCAAAGTCATCTTGATCATCATGATTAGCTCTACCACTAAATGTGTTATAGATCAATGTATTTGTACCATCATCTTCAACTATGTTTTCTAGCACATGATCATCTTCTTCCATAGGATCATTAACTTCATCTTCGATATTCACATCTCCATGTTTGTCCGCTTGCAAAACCACATTCTCTAGGCCGTGATAATCCATATCATCTGCCCTAGGGCACCCCACCTTTATAATAATGATAGACACAAATAAACCATGATCGTGATCAAGTGATTATATATATATATATATAAAATGTTAAAACAATATAAAAATTTACAAATTCAATCAATATAAACACATATAATGAACAACTTGCCAATGGACGATAATCATGCCCCCTTCAATGTGACCATGCTGCCTACAATATTTATCAGTTGTTGTGATTAAAAGTCATCTCGTCTTTAAGCCCTTGCAATTATTGCAAGGACAATAACATTTCCCATCACCCTTTCTTTACAATCTAGCCCACAATCTATCAAGTGTCTCTTTATTTTGTTCTGGACTAATATTATCTGACATGATTTTTCTTTACCAAGCTTAACTATTTAGATCTTCAAAAAATATCAAACTCACACTCCAATAATTTGTATTCATAGATAGGTCATAAAATCTAATAATTATGATATTTTACACCAAAAAACTTTGGCATGCAACCACCCCTACAAAAGAGAAGATAGTCTGAAGTTAATGACCCCAAAAAACACTTTAAAATGTTAATTCCAAAACTTATTAAATTTTGATTTTACTATGATTAGCAACCATTAAGACTCCTAAAATCATAATATTTAACTTGATCGCAAACTTCCTACAACAATGGAGGTAGTGAGCTAGTAAGAGAAAGTGACCCATTCCTAAGGAGCAACAAGTCAGAATCATCATTGCTAATGTCAATATGGATTTATCCTTTTAGTTAAAGATGCAATATGTCACTTCTTATGATGAGCTTATCCCTAAGGCCCTCAACATTGAGAGAGCCCTAATCACACAAGGAAACACACACTAGTAGAATTTGGAAAATAAATGACTAGGTGACTAAAACTTTTAGTCACAACAACTAAAAATGACTAAATTATGCTCATTTTTTGCAACTCAGCTATAAATGAGTAAATAAATTACTAGTTTGTTCATTGATTAAAAATTATTTTGTCACACAAATAAAAATGACTAAATAGTTAGTCATTTATTTAGTCACAATCCATTTGAATAAATCATTTAAGGAATCAAGACTATAGCCCACCAAAATACTCTAAAACTTTAATAAATATACCCTAAAACTTTTGTTAAAATCTTATTTTTAGGCGTAGCCCACCAAAATGGAGTTTTCATTTTAATATACATACTCTAAAACCTTCGTCAAAACATTATTTTCAAGCATAGACCACCAAAATGGAGAAGTGTTTCCGTAAAGAATGACAGAGAACGGTGTGGAGATGTGCGTGAAAGGAGGCATAGGATTCATTGTTGCTTATCTCATTCCTGCTCTACTCAACAAATCTTATATTGTTCCCGCTACTATTTGTAATCTAGGTATTTACTTGACATATATTTCCATAATCTCAAATTCCTTCAGAGGCTTTTGAAGTATCAATGTATCCTATATAGGGTTTAGAATGAATTCTTTTAATTAAAAAAATAAATAAATGATGTATTTCCCTGTAATTAGATAATGTGGAGATCTCCTAAATCTACCCCAACACACTATCCTCTTTGGCACTATATTCACTACTCCAGCTACTAGGTTTTTGCATGTGACATCTTTAATATCTTCATGGTATTGCTTAATCTCATTCTTTGTTTTAATCCTTTTTCATGGTGACCCTTGGGTTCCATAATCCTCAATCTCTTCTAGAGCAGTGTCTTAAGCTGGGTATGCATATAAACAAAGTCTTTCATACGCCATTGTTCCAAACCACCTTCCTTGCTTAAAATTTTTGCCTCATAAGCACAATAGCATGTTTTAAAATCATGGTTGTCAGTGATTGACCACTAAGGTCACCACTTTCATCAAGATATAATAAGATTTTTGTCTTCAAACTCAAGGCATTATGCAAGATAACATTGTGAATTGTTTGTTGTGTGCGATTTGATTTTCTTGCACATTTATTGCTTTGCTAACTTCCTTTAAGATTGGGTATTGCACCCTCAGCTGCAATCTCAAACAACTCACTCACTATCACTTGAAGATTCCTTTCATGAGCATCCTTCTATAAAATTAAACTATGCCCTATATACTGCCTACTTACTAGAGGAGACTCATTGTTTCATGGTATTGTAGTTCTTAAAAATCCCTTCAACCTTGGCCATTTTGCTACGATGTATTATTCACTATTCTTCCATCTTTTTCTGAATCTCAAAAACCTTTGCTCAAACATGCAATTTCACCTCCATTATACATTAATGGCTAAGAAACATTGAACCTATGATTATCAGCACATTACTTCATTTAGATGATCTAATTACTGTCTTGTCCTAATAACATGCAAGCATTTGAAAACTCTTAAGTCGGCAAAGAGTAAGGAAGCTCATTGTTAAAATCTCCGCTACTATGCATGGGTTTGAACTTTATCTTGATGCTAATTGACCTCTTTTTAACCTCACACATCTCAAGTGACTATCATCATTAGGAAAATTACATAAAAAATGGGCCTCCTAAGGAACTCTAAAAAAGAAAAAATTATCTCATATAATACAAATTATTTAGATATAAAATATATAAATTACTTAACTACATGAGTTAAGTGGGGACACACATGTCTATTATAATTCCTTAAAAAACTGAAGTCCATGATTTTTTAAAAGTGGTAACATATATTTCTATTATAATTTATTAAAAAAGTTGAGTTCACTTTCTTTTCTTGATTATTTGTTTTTTTAAATTATTTAAAAAGTGGCAAAGTAAAAGATAATGAAAATTAGCAAAAAAGAAAGTAATCTTTTAAACGGTCTTTCTTTCAAAAAAAAATTAAAAATATATTTAAGAGTTTAAAATATATATATATATATATATATATATATATTTAAAAGTTTAAAATATTTTTTGTTTTTAAAATTAAAAATATATTTTAAAAAAAATTAAAATAATAAGGGCCAGTGATCCCAGGGAGGTCATCACATAAAAGTGGCGCTTTTATAAAAACCACCAGAAAATTTAAAATAATTAAAGATAATAAAATTTTGATTTTAGAATATTTAGATGCTAAACATTTAAATATTAGAATATTTGAAGTGTCTATAAAGAAATTTAAAATAATAATAAATTTTGATAGGAGATATTTAGATGTAAACATTTTAAATGTAGAATATTTAAAATTATTAAAAATAATTAAAGAAATTTTGTATTTTTGTAGCTCTTCATAAATGATTTTTATGATTTTTTAATGTTTTTTAAAATGTATTTTATATATTTTTCTTAAAGAATAAAAATATTTTTTTGAAAATATAAAAATTTCTATAATAGAACTTAAGAATACAAATCTAAAAAATAAAAATAATATTTTATATGTAGAAAGATGAATGAGATAGAATAGGATATGTAGAGTTAAATTAACCATCATGAGTTAATTCATAAGATTTTAGAAAGTTTTATTTTATAAAATAAATAATTTTATTTTTATTTTGGATGATGTCACCTTATAGGTTGATGTCATCTTTTAGTTGATTTTTGATAAATTAAAAAGCTAATGATGTCATCCTTAGGAGGCCCATTTTTTATGTAAATTTCCCCTAATGTCTTCTTACCTTAGATTGCATTTACAAATGTCACTAAGCTACATAGTGTGCTTGTTATTGGCTACAATCTTTAGATTGCAAGATTTTGTTATTACCTACAATGTCTCAATCTTTTTGGTATTGCAACCTCACTAATCCACCATAGTTATTGTTTATGTTTCTACGGAGGCCTAGGGTTTGTACCCTAATCATGCTCTTACCAATGATTTTGTTGGTATTAAAAAACAACCTTAAATCTTGGGTTAGAAAATTAGTTGTCTTGACAAAGTTGTGGTATGATCTTGGATTGTATCCTGGAGTGTGTGGGAAGCTTGTGTTTGATCATTAAGGTATGTAAACCTGATTAGGGAAATGTATCCTATATATCATGGGTCTTTCTTTAATACTTTCCATATTGGTTATTAGCAAATCACATTATTATAGTTCGCGGTAACCCAAGATTGTTCAAGTATGTAACAAACTTGGAACGAACAGCTTCTCGCTTTTAAGTAACATTCATAAGGTTTATAAAATCTTGATCCTCTAGAATGGCATGCAGTTGGCGATACCACGCTAATGATGACCGCAGCACAGCCGCCGCGTAACCATCGAAAGCTGGGGTGCCGACCTGGTACGGCAGGCGTCGCATCGCCGATCCGTATAATTACATCCTATTTTGTTAAAGCGGCACAGAATTTTGGCTGGTACCATTGCTGGCTACGTTCGCTTCCACATTACCGTGCCTCCATTTCTACACAACATAGCACGTGGCAGGGTCACGCACACATGAATGCATCCTATGTTGTTATAACCTGTTGTTCCATGATGTCAATAGGTTATGGATCACATAATTACAGATCACAAAATTTGTTCCTTGGTTGTGATCTTATATGGTGATTCCTAAAAAAAACACAGACATAAAAATTCATAAATATAAACCTCTAAATAGAAATGGGTAGAGATGTTTGCTTTAGAAGCTATGATTTTTAAAGCACAGGAATACAAATCCCGACTTCACAAGCATTGAATTTTAAAAAAAAAGATATTACCTCAATGCGTCATCTTTACTTTGAATTTTTCTTGTTTTTCCCCAAATAGTCACTTAGTTCCTCCCAGAATATCATATCTCTCAATAAAGGCCAAAACTGTATATCCATCGATGAACTCTCACTTTTCTTTATGTCGGCCACAATTTGTTTTTTTTCTATTTTTTCATGTTTGTCAAAATTTTGACAAAACTGATAGTCGACATTTCGACGAACCCTAGGTTTGTCGAAATTTCAACGAACGTCGGGGATAAACTTTCAGAAAATTGAAAATTACACATCAAATTTTACAAGCACCCAACAATACATCAAATTATACATATTTTGTCAGAAATTTTCATCGGATTTTGCAGTCAAATGAGTTAGTGACTCACAGGAGACCTTGATCAGCATGCTTCTGCGATAGCGGGTGGGGAGCATAGAGACGATGATGATGGAGGAGTTTTTTATGGAGCTAGTCTGAGTACCACTCCATGAGTTTCGAGGCCTATCCCCCATATATGTACTAGTTGTCATCAAGTATGTTATGGACCTGATCAAGCCACACCTAGTTTAGGTGGATGGGGAGATTCTGGTGGTTCATCTGGTCACATCAGTTCATTTGTAGAGTTTCTTACAGTAGACCATCACCCTAAGGACAATGCGACACAGATATAAATATGCATCTGTGTACGTTCATTTTATAAGAATTTTGATGAATGTATATATCAAAGAAAAGTTTGCAATACATTTTAACAATCAAATTGTTTAGTGTACAGGTGACACTAAAAATGGGGCAATCATTTGTTCTACGAGTACATACATCAACACCGGCCGTACTCAGCAACCCTTATGGGGTATTTTGATTTCAATTTTTAAAATTATATATGAAATCATAAATTTAACTTGAGTTTTAAATTTACAATTGAATCACATATATGTTTGAAATGTTTATGTTGGTTTAGGTGAGTCAATCAGCATCCACACCGATTTCTCCTGAGGGATTTTCAACCACTCCTCCACTATCGGGTGTCATAGATCAAGGGTAGGTACATTCATATTGTAAATTTGTTTAAAGTTTACATTAGTATAGTTACAATTTTATGAATTTTGAATTCACTAGATATATGAAATACATGCATGTACACTTGTAAATATTATAAGCATTAAATGTCTATGTACATGTATGTCTAGGTTGATACCACAATGAGAATGGGAATCAAGAAAACATTTGATGTTGCAGCTACTCGTGAGGCCACTGATTTCCAGGTTGTTTACAAAACTTTCTATACAAAATGTGCAAACTTGAATATATATATATATATATATATATATATATATATATATATATATATATATATATATATATATATATATATATATATATATATATATTAACCTAATTCAATTGTACATGCTTTAATTTTGATCTTATGCAGGACTTTGTTAGTACCAACTTTCAGCCTAATACACCACCGAGGGACATCGATACAGATCAAATGGTAATTTAAATTTTTTATTATATTTAAAGTCAATTATAAATTACATATTTTGAATATAACTTAAATTTTAAATTTTAAATTGAATATATACATAATATGAGATTTGTTACATATTCTTTTTCTTTTATAGCATGAGACACATCTTGTAGTTGAGCATGTATAGACAGGTCCTAGAGAAGAGCCTGGTCCACAACCTCAAAATATGATACAATTAAAATATGATAAATTATAAATTAAATTGAATTAAAAAAAAAATTGTAGAGTTGTACATCTAATTTCAAATTTCTTTGTCTTGTTTATGTAGATTTATTTACAGAATTTAGAGGTTGCTTCAGGTGCACTAGAGCATCCAGACGCAGATATGACGGTAATTTAATTTTATGATGGATTATAAATTAAATTTTCATTAAATCATTTTTCATTGTCTTACATCTGATTTCATCTTTCTCTTGTACAGAGTGTTTCAGGTCATCTACATAGTCTGCATGGTGTGAAGAGGTCTCTTGATTATAGAGACAATACATGACCTAGAAACATGTGATTTTATGTGTTATATTTGTTTATTTAATGGACTATATTTCTAGTTTCCCATATACTCTATTGGACATTATATTTCATGGCTCAAGTACTTCATTGGACTTTAGTTCATGGGTTGTAATTTGGACTTTATTTCATGTGTTTAATATATTGGTTTCATGCACTTAATATGTTGCATAAATTATAGACTTTATTATTGTTTGAAATTTCAATTTACACATGTACATTTATGCATTTTATGTTCATAGTCAAGACATTAATAGAGGACATTAATGTGAAATTTAGTGATCTCATACATGATATTAATATAGGACATTTTAATATTTATACTTTACAAATTTAGTGATCTCATACATGATATACATGATATGTACATTCAATAATTAGTGATAATTACTCAATGAACTTATTCAATTCACGTCAATCAATAATTAGTCAATAAATCATAATTTACAAACAAAAGCAATATGTTTATATACCAGACTGTTTATATACCAGAAAGGATAAAATTTTAAGAAATAAACAATACCATAGAAGATTAGAGAATAAAAGCATTAATAAATTCTATAAATAATAACATCTAACACTAATTTATAAGTTGTCAAAACAATTAATGGCATCCCATACTAATTTATAAGTTATCAAAACAAATAATGGCATCCAATACTAATTTATAAGCTATCAAAACAAATAATGGCATCAAATACTAATCTATAAGCTATCAAAACAAATAATAGCATCCAACACTAATTATAGGTTGTCTTAAGGAGTTGTAATACGATGCCTTAAGGGGATCAAGGAAGAGTATAATAGAGTATAAATATTAAGTGATATTAACAAGTATTATAAGTTTTAGGGTGAGTCATCATAACACGTCTTAAGGGGATGTTTGAAGGGGTCATAATACGTCTTAAGGGTATGTCTTAAGGGGTTTTAAGGGGATTTCTAAAGGGGTCATAATAGAACATCTTAAGGGGATGTCTTAAAGGGTCATAATACAATGTCTAAAGGGGATTTCTTAAGGGGTCATAATACAACGTCTAAAGGGGATGTCTTAAGGGGTCTTAAGGGGATGTCTTAAGGGGTCATAATAGAATGTTTTAAGGGGATGTCTTAAGGGGTCATAATACAATATGTCTAAAGATGTCTTAAAGGGATTGGGGGGATGTGTAAGGGTCATAATAGAATTTCTTAAAGGAGTTAAGGGGTCATAATATGGATGGGTAATGTAGGGATAAAGGGTCTAATACAACTTGGTCTTAAGTCTTAAGAGGATATCTTAGGGTCATAATAAATTTCTTAAAGGGGATGTATTAAGGGTTCATAATACAAGCGTCTTAAGGATATAATTGATTTAACAATAATTTATGCATGATATTTAGTGATATATAATAAAGTTTCAAAGTAGGAAACATGCACATTTAACAAACAAAATATATAGAATATTGATTTGATACATAGAAGTACATAGAGTATGTTTAATTTGTAAGTATGTATGTACATATATGTCATCTCAGAAAATTGTTTACAAAATTTGGATATGCCATCTCAAGAACATCTCAAACTCATGCCTAGAATGTAGTAGGTCTTCACACCACCTGATATCAAAAAGGTACAAGCAATATCAATGAAATCATCAAAACATACATATTTTAATTTATATAAAACTATCTATATGTGCACAACTCAAGTACCTACATTTTAAAAGTATTCCACACATGTTTGTGGGTTGAATCAGGGCATCCTCTCCTTTTTGTTTCAAGTATGAGATCAATGTGTGATGGCTTAAGGATACAAAAAATGACAATAAATTAATTTAACTATTAATGTACAGCAATATCAATATGTAATCAAAACATGTATTTAAATATAATTTAACTAATAATTACCTATTTTTTACCAAGTATTCCATGTTGTCTAGGTTGAATTTGCATGGACTAGATCCTTTTGTGATTATGCCTTAAGGATATATAAAAGAACAATTTAAATCAATTTCAACTAATAACACACTTGACCAATGTCAAAACATGTATTTAATGTATTTAAAAGGACAAAATAAAATAAAACTATATTTACCTATATTTACTTATTCCATTGTACCATCTGCATCCTCTCTTTTTTGCAATGCATCTATGATTGTCCTCATGCTCTTCCATAGAAATTGACCATATCACTTTTTTTTAAGGTCTTCCATGATCTGACTCTAGTTTTATATTTTTGCCACCACCAAATGTGAATAATGTATAATCTTTTTATGTGTTTCATAGTCTTCAATGCAGAGTAGACCACTTTCTTCTCAATTATTTTCATAGCCAAGTGCCAACAACCACCACGTCTATTGGAAAACATGTTCAAAACCATCATCAAATAAGTTCTCAAAATTTTCTAAGGGGATCAAAGACTTGTTCTAAAAAAAAAATTTCTTAAGGGGGTGTCTTAAGGGGATCACCATACCTGTTGGATAATGAAATCCATCATCATCTTCTCGAGGTGATATTAACTTATGTTTAGTTTCCACACAACGAGCCAACCAATATTTTGTTTTCTCTTCATTCTCCTCAAGTGCAATAACAACATACACATGTCCTGCCAACAAAATTCGATTTAATAACTTGCGCATATCCATATAAATAATTTAGTATTACAAAATAACTTAATAAAGTGAAATAAAATGAAATAAATTGAATTAAAAATACCTTCTTGTACAAGGTCTGAAACATGGTCATAATCTTCAAATGGAAACACTTGATCATTTTCTTCAATAGTTCTTTCATATTGATCATGTGCTTCTGCAGGTGTCAACGATCTTTTCTCCCACTGTTCAACCCATTTTGTATTTTCACATGCTTCCCAATCTCCTGAGATACAAAACTAGCAAAAACATGCAAGCTCCCTTGTCCAAATAGTCCATGTGCTTGTTGTCACACTCCTAAATGAATGTCATTTAGTGGATCCACTGAATGTATCACAATCAACTCTAGGTACAATGTTCTCTTCTTCCACCAACCAAAAGAATCAATGAACTGTAGAGTAATCACTCGAACCAGGTGTAGATAATCTTCTATTACACCAATCCACAATCTCACGTGCATCTTTAAATTTTACTGAATCCTCAAATTTTAATTGTTCTCTAGAAAGAATTCTTTTGACACATGCACCAGCTCCATCATGTTCTCCTTTACCATGCCCAGCTTCAAAAAAACTCCATATATGTTGGACATTAAGTTCCTTGTGAACCCTACTTAACCAATAGAACATTCGAGCATTCTTAAACTACCTCGTACAATTATCTGACCATATGAGGTGTTCTTTCATCTGGATTCCTCTTTCTCTTAAATTTCTATAAAATATATTGAAAGAGTATTGAACAAACTCTAACGAGTGTAACCGATTGTCACTTAAATAAAAATGATACTCCCTCAAAACTTTTCTATCATCCTCAGTGCTATCATTTGCATTTCTATAAACAATATGGAAAAACATAGCTACTTGCACTGAATTATAATATTGAGATTGAATTTCCTCTTGCAAAGCAAGAGTATAATTCTCGTCAAAATCAACTACTGAAAGTATAGTACCAATTCGAAATGTGTTTCTACATGCGTGAAATTGGCCATCAAGCCATTGAGCCTATTTAGAGTGCATGACATATTTTGGTACAATTTTATTCTTAAATTCACTCATGAATGCATGCGCACTAACCTTTTATGTAACTAAATCACAATGCTTTCCTATTTTTCCATCTTTTAAAGAATAGTGAACATTCTTAAATCTTTTAACATCTACTAATTGTTGTCCAAAATCATGATCAACACTTTCATGCAAACAAATTCTTAAAAATGAAAGATTTCCACAGTTAATGCATTGTCCAAAAATACAAGAACTTAAATAAAATAATTTTTCATTAGATTTTTCACAAAACAAACCTAAAATAAACTCTCTTATGGCTTCAGATGGCATATCAATACCACACTCCCATATAATCATGTTAGTATGCAAGGTACAATGTATATATCGAAAAACATCATAAAAATAATGAAATTGAACATACATGTATTTTACAACAAGATATTTGTTGCTTATTAATTTTTACATACCAGGGTTTACATTTTTCAAAAGACCCTTGACTTATTTTAATATTACCAAGTAACACTGAATCGCTACAAAATTTTCTATAAAATTCAGATTGTGTTGTATCTAATAGGTGTTTTGGGTGAGAATCGCGAACTTTGGACCCCACCCTTAATTTTAAAACATCTCTAGAGCATTAGATGAAACCCTAGTATTATCATGCCAATATTTTTTTATCAAAGATTTCATTTCAACATTCAATTTCATATCAGACCTCGGTAGTTGTCCACTGAAACTCCAAGATTGATTGATAGGATCATTTTCTATACTTTATCTTCTCTTTTTCGCTCTTAGCAATTTTTTAGGATGTATTTTTAAAACTTCACTAATATTGCTTATCATTCTTTTATTCAAAGTTGCTTTATTAACTATAGCAGTTGTTATAGCTCTTCTTGCTGTGTTTTTATCTTTAGATCGACTATTTGTCCCAATAGATTGAATGGCACTAGCAATAGTAGACATAAAATATTTTAATGATTGATCTTTTCTTTTTGGTTTAACATAAAAGCCTAACCTTTTCATTACTTTCCTCATTTTTTGCATTCTCATCAATTGCATTATTAGTTAACATTGAAATGCAATTTTTTTACGATAAAAGAATTTGGTGTATATTCTATTTGCATGTGTTCTTATTTGCCTCCAAGAAATTTGACCAAGAAGATTATTGAAAACACCACTTCCAATTTTAAAACAAGTATTTTCATTAAATTCAACATCACATTCTAGATTTTCATCTTCATTTTCATCTTCATCTTCATTTTCATCTTCATTTTCATCAACAAAATGGTTTTCATTTTCATTTTCATCAAAAATGCAGGGTTTGTTTTCATTTTCAAGAAAATGATCATTCTGATTTTCATTTGTGAACAAAATATTTTTCTTTTTCATTTTCAACAAATTCTATAAAAGTTTCATCTCTCTGAATATCATCAATGTCAACATCATTAAGTCCAACATCTTGTAAAACTTCTACATACAAATTTACCATTTCACTAACATGTGGATTTGAAGACGTACCCGGATTTGTGCATATTGAAACATTATCCATAGCATTCAAAGAGGGATTTGAAGACATAGTAGGACTTGTTTGTATAATCATATTCTTCTCCAAATTGACTCCTTGCAAATTAGCTTCATCTACAACCATGGTATCCTCAATGTTTTTATCTTCAATAGTTGTGGAATTGGATGCTCCACCATCATTCATTGATTTCATTCTCATTCTTCTTTCTCTTTGTCTTTGTCTCTCCTCTCTATTTGCTTCAACTTCTTGAGGATTCAATGTCTTCCTTCTCTTATTATGAACTTTATCTCCCATGATTATAAAATTCTCAAGCACAAATGAATGTTAATAGTGAAATTCTTCAAAATATTCAATCCATATTGGAAGTTGAATACCTATTAGGACAAAATTATTCTTGTGTTCCTCAAAACAAGTAGAAAACTAGCACAATTCCACTTTAAAAATTGTTTTCTTCACACCTCCTTTGAAAAATTCAATCCATATTGCAAGTTGAAGACCTTTTGTTCCTCCAAACAAGCACAAAACTAACACAATTCCACTTCAAAAATAGTGTAGATGATGCCTCCTTTGAAAAAATCAATCAAAAATCAAGTTCACCACCTGTAAATACAATAGCTCATGAAAAATAGTTTAATTTTACTGCTCTCGGCCGTACATGTGAAGTTGCAGACTTCACAGTATTTTTTGGCAGTAAATTTAAATAAAAGAAATGAGATCTTGTTTATAAAACGGGATCCCGTTTATAAAACGGGATCCCATTCCCCAATATTTAATGTGGGGACCATTGGAAGGAAAACGGGATCCCATTTACAAAACAGGATCTCATTTCCCTTCCAACGGTCTAAATATTATAAATTAGGGAACGAGATCCCAATTATAAAACAGGATCTCGTTTTATAAAGCACGATCCCTTTTTTTAAAATTTGAATTTCTATTAGCTTTGTGGTCAGTTTTTTGCGTAGGATTTTGGTTCGAGAAAAAGCATTGGAAATCTGAACCTAGGCCTTCAACCTGGTTTGACCTGCAAGTTGAAGGTCCTAACAATGTCAGAGAAAAATACCGACTTTGGACATATGGCTAATGACTTTTTTTGCAGAATTTTTTGGCAAAATTAAAACCCATTTTAGATGAGACAATACAGATTCTAAATATGTAAATTTTTTTACAATTGGATTAATTTTTTCTATTTTTCAATTAATTTCTAATAAAATTGGTCCATAAACTTTAAATATCAGGGTTTTTTACTATTTTAATAACTTTTTATCAACATAACATTTTGGCAAACAAATTGCACGAGAACAAACTTTAGACAATTATTTTCAATTTAAAATAAAAATCAAAAAATTATAAGTTTAGGTCATCTTATGCATGTCGTACACGACGATTTTTCAAAACAACAAATCTTCCTAATAAAAATTTAAAAAAATATATATATTAAATAAAAAATTACAAAAAAATATCAAGAACAAGCTTTAGTGAGTCACAAATCTTTTCCCAAGAGGATTTAGAAAAATACAATAATTTAAGTCACAATATGGATGTCGTACATATGCATGGTATGGTAAAAAAAAAAGTGACTTTTAAATAGTGGTTTTAGAAACGCCTATTGAAACTCAATTTGTACAATTTGGGTATTGAAATAAATTACATATTTGGAAACTAGACTCTGAGCACTACATTTTGTTACAAGTGAATTTTGCAAAGATTCCATCTTAAGTGCTTCAAATTTTAAGGTCAAATGTGTCAAATTCTGAAAATCAGGAAAAACACTTCCACTTTTTGGCCAAAAAGTGGACTCAACTTCTTGCACACACCCGTTGTGTTCTTTATATTGGTTGAGGCTTTTATTAAACAGAGGAATATTAATATCCGTTGGCTGCAAAATCAATCTTAGGAGGCTACAATCCTTTGAGAAGTCAAAATTCTCTATTGCAGGTTGTGCATTCATTTTTGTTTTTATTCTCGATCTAAAGGCAATGATATATTGTTTTCCATTTTGGAGCAGCATGTTGATTTTTCCTGTGGAGGACGAGGCGTTGGTTATCAATTTTTCTCTCCTTCCCTAAATAAACTTAAGCCTGTGATGTGGTTTTGTGTTGTGCTATGCTTTTCAAAGGAGCAATTTTTAGTTTATTAGGTGGCTTGATTCTCTAATGACATGTTTTTTTGTTCGCGATTTGGGAATCTTCCAGGCCCAATATTCTTCTTTTTTCTAAAGTTTTTTTTGGCTCAATGACTGCAATCTTATGATTGGCTTGATTTTGCAAACAAAATTTTTTGAGTCCACTTCCAATCTACAGTTTGTGGCAACATCACTTTTCTCCATGGAGGCTATAAATTTTCTTTGAAAATTTATATTTTATAAAGTTTTCTCCCTAAATATTTATTTAGGGCTTCTCAGTCGAAGTGGAAGTGGGCCCCAATTTCTTTTGGATTTTTGTTTTTGGGAACTTAATCCCACATTGGGAGAATGAAGGAGTGTTTTTCTATTCAAATAGCACTGCAAAGTGATTGTTGGTTATGAGTAAGGCTCACAAGATTGTGAAGAAGTTGTCTCTTCAGTGTTGGTGCTTGGTGATTGTGCTCTATTGCACTTGGCTTTTTGGTGGCTTGGTGAGACTTGATTGGTTGGGTTCATTTTTTTTGTTGTCAAGGATGAATGTGGTCACATGGTGGGACCAGGTTCCTTATCTAAAAGTGCCTATTGTAAACGGTTATTTTGGTTTTCCCTCATAATGCTTTGCTCCTCCTAGGGTTTTTCACCTAAAAGGAGAAAGGAGATTGAAAGGGGTCCCAAAATGCAAGGTTTTACACTCAAATTCTATGTTCATGAAATTTATTATGCATAATTAATATGTCCTAATGGTCTGATCTGAAAATGAAGTGATTTAATGATGCAAAATCTAAGAAAAGTAAAGTGTTGAAAAACATGATGTGATATGCAGAAATGCCTAAAAGTGCAAGTAAATGATGAAATAACATAATAGGATGAAAGAGGTGCACTTGGAATATAAAGCTTAATGTTGGGAGAATTTGGAATCTTGAAAATTTGATAAAAAATGTTGATTGGGATGCATATGCCAGGTGGGGCAACTTAGTCCTAGTTTCAGGAAACTTTGTCGAAATGGGAATCTACTAAATGGGTATCTAGTTCAATGTCAAAATCAGTTTTCAAGCCTGGAAGTGGGACTAATTCACCACTAGTGGTGACTTACTTAACCTATAAATCTTGAGGAATTCGAGACAGAATCTGGAAGTCTCAAGTCTTCGCTTTCTTTTCTGACAGGTGTATGTACTTGATTCTGCAGAAAATGGGGTAGAAAGCCTCTCCAAGCTTGAACTAGGGTTGTGTTGACTTGATTAACTTTATAGACTTGTTGACCACCTTTCAACACCTATTTGCTTGATAAATCTACATACAATTTAAGTCTGCAAACACACATGCAAAAGGGGGGAAATGGTTGAGGGTTAGAGAGTAGGGGTTTGCCTTGGTCAAGCCCCACTTTAGTAATCAAACCCTAAACAATGAAATGAAATAAAAATGGTATGATAAATAGATAACATGAAAATTTCATAAACTTACCACACCTTTGATGCTCAAAATTTTAAGATATGCAATGAAGTTCTCTAATAGATTGACTTGATGATGCTTGATTAAATGATGCAAAGTGCTCAAATGTTTGATTGATGTTCTGTGAATGAAGGTGAATGAGGAGATGTAAAATGAGGGGGAAAACACTTATTTATACTTGATTTTATTAAAATTTCCTTTCTATTTTATAAAATCGGGTAAGGATTTTTGAGCCCCTACAACTTTTCATATTTTACAAATTGGAGCCTTTCGAATGAATCTTTGTCCTAGGAAGTCCCCTTCATAAAAGAAATTTGTGAGCACATGCCTAAAACTTTCACTTAAGTCCCAATGACCCTTGTAACTATATCGCTCATCGCTGATTTATTCATAGGTTTATACTATGTAATAGCAATGAGTGATGAGCGGTAATTTCCTTTGATATCGCTCATTGCTAATGGCATCTGATCCATCACTTTGTAATAGCGATGAGTGATGTTCTTAGCCTTATTTTCATATCACTCATCATGGATGGCCATTAAAAAGAACATTTGTAATAGCGATGAGTGATATGTTGTCACACCATATGCTCGCGAATATGTTGTAAAAGGTTTTTCTCACATTAGTGATGTGCGATGAATCCTATAAACAATGTAAACTATTCAATGCTAATTTATTTCACAGTATATGAGGAGAATTAGTGATGAATAGAGTCCTTATCGCTCATCGCGGATTTACCTCAGAACTTAAGTTCTAAAGTAGCAACGAGCAATGGGTGCTTTCTAAAAGGGTTTCTCTTTCACTAAAATGTATGATCATATGAGCGATGTCTTTGTGGTGTTTGTTCTATGCAAGTTATACATGTCCAAATCTGGTACTAACACAACATGTCCCATCGTGGATAGAGTCTTAAGAGCAAGTTTTGAATTAGTGATGCGTGATGGAAGAATAAATGTGACTAAAGGTTAGGCTATGAAACCAAGGGATAAAGAACATCACTGGGATATTTGCATCGCTAATAAATTAGGACAAAGACAAACTCAATCAATGAAAAGCGATGGTCACTATATGGAAACAAGCTACGTGGCATATTCTGAAGATTTGGCATAAAACAAAAAAGAAGCAATGAGAGGATTGAGGACCATTGATAAAGTTTTAAAGCATGATAATCCAATGGACTGAAGATCACCACACAAATTCTTACATCAAAGATTAGGATCTGTGATGAAGTGATGAAGTGTGTAAAGGAACTTTCCCTCTAAAATAAACTTTTCTCATGTACTTTGCTGGTATTAATGAAAGCATGGATTAGGTTGGCGATACATTTTGATTAACATATCGCAACACTTGCGCTGGCATTATTGTTTCCCATGGACATGAATTTTTAATTGTTTTAAAAAAAAAAGCAGTGGTGTAGATTCAATCTTGAGCTATAAGTTACCAACTTGCTCACATGAGGAGATTTCAAGTCATTAATCTTGCATGCTTCAAATTGCCTATTTAATGCAGATCACTTGAGTAATTTTCCATGTCATAATTCATTTTGCAATGAATGAGGGTCGACGGTTGATAAGGAAGTGTCTGAGGATTGAATTTTTCTGAGAAATGTGTGGACTTTCTAAGGAAAGTGGATCTATCATGATGATTCAAAAGTCTAAGAGGTTGTGTTTGTTTGAGCCTAAGGGAGGCCTTGAGAATGAAGTTGGAATGCATGGAGTTCCTAATACACCAAAAGGAATAGTAGGAACCAGGAAATTCAAGGAGTAAAATACCAAGGAAAATTACCGTCCAGAAGAGCAAATAGTTTTAGAAGAATTGGTCAAATACAGAGAGAAGAGGACGATAAAATATAATAATAAGGCATGGATGAAGAGAAAGAATTGTAAGGCCTATCCGAAGGAACGCAATTCTCCATGTGAGGTTCTTAATGACCCTTTAGATAGTGAGGGAGATGCTAATCTGAAGGGAAATTATTATTCCCTCTCCTTGGTACTATTGAGGAATCCCGACGAAGCGGTGGTGATAGTTTCTCTAGTCCCACCATGAGTAAAACGTGGGTGAATATCCTCTGAGGTCAATGACTTGGAGTGATGATTGCACCCTATTTTTGTTTTTTATGATACCATTCCCTTTCTATTAGGATTTTCCTATTCAACATTCATGTGATTTCTTATTTCATGTGCTGAGGTGGAATGTTTTTGGGTTGGTATGTAGGAGAAGAGTTAGACTATTTAACCTTGGCAGTGTGTATGTTGTTTACAGGTGATATACAAGTTTGTGTTGGAGCTTCTATTGGAGAATCTTCTTTGGTCAACAAGGGTGAGGATTCAACATGGTTACCACAAACTCTGCCATTTGGGGAGCTGGTGTGTCTTCAATGTGGAAGGCGGTCTTTTACTCTTCCTTTTTCCTAAAATGATTGCATGTTACAAACTAAGAATATCTTGAATTCTGGTACAAATGAACTTAAATGTAAATGTAATTAAGCATGATGCTTGTTGCTCCATTGATCTATAAAAGGGATTTCAGGGCTTATTACAAGGTCAGATTTTGGAGTCTTAATAGAGTGAACTAGGTAAAAGCTAAGTTCAGAAAAGGCAATAAGAATAGAGTTCTGAAGTAGACCAGTAGTTTTTCTTGGATAGGAAGTCATGTATGTAATGGTCTTAAATGAGTTATATCTAGAAATTACTGATATCAAAACAAAATATTAGTCGAGGAAGTGATACTCTCCTATGTATGTTCATTTCAAAGTTATGAATGAGAAATACTAATGGTATTGTCATTTTTCTTCAAATGTTTTATTTGAATGTACTACTTTGTTTTCAGCTTTAATTCAAAGAATTAATTAAAATGCTCGAATAGAGTTATAAACTTTGTGAGGGATGGCTTAGGATTACTAAGAAGTAGTTATTTTCTTGCACAAAGAGTTTTCATAAATGCAAAGCAATACGAAAATAGTTTGTTTCTCTCCTAAACAAGTGATTTGTGTATTACTGATCCTCTTGCAAACTTGACTCTGTTGCCCCAATTGATTAGACACTGGTCATATGGTCATAAAATCTTGCATAAGGTGAACAAATAGTGTTTTGGGCTCTAGACTTCTGAGAAGACAATACTTAAATAGAAAATCTCTCCAAGGGTGGTAAAAATGGAATTATTTTCAATTCCTAGTAGATGGCAAGTCCTTCATTGAAAATCTACAAAAAATTCCAATGAAATTGATTTTATCTACAATAAAAGGAATTAATCTATGTATAAATTTACTAATTGATTATATTGCACAAAAAACACAATTAGGATTACCCTCCAAGGTTTCACAGAGCTTGAAGTGAAGGAGTATGGACTTAAAAATCCTATGCTCGTTGTGTTGGCCACTAAACCTAATAGTTCTTCATGATAGGAGTTGGCTATTTCTTAGAGGATTGTTTAGTTCTACTAGAAAAATCACCAATAGAAATGGTGACTCTGTTGGGGATAACTTTGAATCTCCAATTGCAAACTGTCAGAGTCAAGAAATTGGTGAATCTGAACATCTAGTTCAGATACTAAGGAATTACTAAACCTAGAAATGTTCCTGCTGAGCAAGCTTTAAAAGATATATGTGACTCTGCTATGGGAGAGAACCCATAAGGATATTCATCTTTGAAGGAGCTTCATACTGCTTGAATTTTAGTCCTCTGAAAAGAGGTGGTGACTCTGTCCAAAGAACCTACTAAAGCTTTTAAGAAAATCTAAGATCTACAAAAATTCTCAGTCAAGAGGAAAGGTTAGTAGCTGCTCCAAGTTTCCAAGTATTCTTCAGTTTTGGGTTTTCAAGAAAGTCAAATTTGTATATGAAAACCATACCTGTAAGTCTTGTAAAAATCTAATTCCCTATTTAGTGATTAAGCACTAAGGAAGGGAATAATAGTGAAATTTTTATGCATACTTATGTGTTACCAGATTGTAGTATCTATTAGGAAGAGAAGTATTAAATGTTTTTTCGAAGGAACCCATTTAGAAGATCTTAAGCAAGTTGAGATAGAATTTTGAATTGTAAAAGCTTAAGGTCATCTCATAAAATAAGTCTGAGTTACCTAGTGTAGCTGCAAAACTGATATAAAAGGGCTTGTAGAAAATGTATCATCAACCTATGCATCCCTATGTGGACCCAAATGTAACAATGCATAGTGCTAAGCCATTGTCATGTAATAAAAGAAATTTCAGCATTAAAAGGTACATGGCCAAAAATTTTGATGGCATTTATGGTTACCCCTATGTTATTCCATCTAACATTAGGGAATACTTACTAAAATTCAGTGGTGAGAAGTGTGAATCAGCTAGGAAGCATTTGCAACAATTCAACAATTTAATGGATGACTTTGAAGTAAATCATGAGGAGGTGATCATGAGATTATTTGTTCAATCCCTACAAGGAGATTCAAGACATTGGTTCTTTGATCTACCAACATGTTCAGTCTACTCTTGGGAGGAATTCAAAGCAATGTTCATGGAGCAGTTTGGTGAAAAAATCAGTGCTAGTTTGTTGCTCAATAAATTTATGGACATTGAGAAAGAATATGATGAGCTATTCCCAGCATTCAACCGAATATTTGCTAAAACATTAAGGGATATTCCTGATGTTTTGGATCTTAGTGATGCAGTATGTTTGGTTGTTTATTTGGGGGCTTTTGATAAAAGGATGAGCTATCTACTGAAAGATAAAAACCCCAAAACCTTACATCATGCTTATGGGATAGCCATGAACATTGAAAACAACTTGAAATATGGGATGCAAAGGAATCACTTGGATACAAGTATTCACTGCCATAGAATGCCTAATGTTGATAAATGGTGTAAACCAAGAGTCAAAAATTAATATAGGAGCATTTGCACCCCTATTGTTTCAGCTTGCACAACATTTTGCGATACTGATCTCATAAAGTCCCAAACATATTATCAAGAAACCATCATGTCTTCAAATCACAATGATAATAATTTTATTGCTTTGTATAAATCAAGTAGTGAGATATCACATGAAGAGGAAGATGGTAGAGTAAAGAATGAAGAAATGTACTTCATTGAGGTAGATGAGGGATGTGGTTCCAATTTTGTTGAAGAGTACACTACCTATGCTCCTATGGAAGACATGAGATTGAGCATTCAATGTGAAAATTTTGAACAGAGTTGCAATGTTGATGAAACCTCCTATTGCAGTGATAATGATAGCATCAAGTATGCTCAAATCTCTATTGAAGTTGATTGTCCCCACGAAGAAGAGATGGGATCATTTGCTGCAGATGAGAAATGTGATAACGATGCTAAAAGTGCATTTGAAAATGTGTCTATATGCTCTTCTAGTGATTACAATGAATTAGAGTGCAATGATGACTCAAAGGATTTGGACTTTCATGTTGAAGATGCTCTTATATCAAAAATAAGTGTAATAGAAAATCTATTGTATGATGAGCCTTTTTCTTCACCTAAGATAATAAATAATGATTCTTATTGGTACAGATATAATCCACTCTTTGTTGAGGATTCCGATGATGCATCTAACATAGGATTAGAATATGATCTTGAGCTAACAAAGCAACACGTTGATATGCTACTTGAGGGCACTTTTTATGAATGTTTTACATTTGATATAGCTATTGCAGATAAGGTTGAGTATCAAGATGCCAACTACTTGGGGAAGTATGAATGTCTTTAGTTTCCATTTCAATTGGCGAGCATTTTGACAAAGCATGACAATGAGATGAATAGAAAGGAATGTTATTTTCAGAATAAACATATTTCATGTTATGAATATAACACATATGTGTCATGTGATGATGGAAATTTGCATTTTATGCATAAATCTACTCTGTAGGATGATGAAAGTTACAATGGCAGTTTTATACTTAGAGAGATAGCGAGAAATGTTGATGCCATGGATTATGATCAGACAGAATATCACTTGTTAAAAAGAGGCCTAACATTTGTTCTGGAGGGACTGAAATTACTCTTACTTGAATGGTACAATAAGGACAAATGCAAATGGAAAAACATCAACTCTTTTAGAAGGCTAGTTTTTATAGAGGCGGAAACTTATTCAATGTTTTGTGGCTTAGTACCACTGATCAAGAGGGAAGAGCCTGGTTGAACTAAGAGATGCATGGAAATGCTTGCATCTTTGATTTTTTTTCATATAGGGTTAGATGGAGATTGGATCTCCCTTTACAGGTCTCTTTTTCCTATGTAAATTTTTGTACATATGTTTTTCTTTTGTTTTATTTTTGTGCCTAGTCTTCTTCACCTAAAATTTTGAGATCTCATCATGCCTACAAGAGGCATGTGTCCCCAGTCAGATCCACTAATGGAACCCTCAAAAAAAATTGTTCCATTTTAAAACCCTCATTGCATTTGGACGTGGGGTTACTATCCATAAAAGCTTAAAATATTCTATTAATCCATTGACTCCTTGTTACCCATTGCTAGTTATTTTAATGTATTTTTAGTCATTCACTATCACTGGGTAACTGGCCCTTCTAGCCTAAATTTGGACCATTCTATTTTATAAAATTGGGTAAAGATTTTTGAGCCCCTACGACTTTTCATATTTTACAACTTGGAGCCTTTTGAATTAATCTGTGTCCTAGGAAGTCCCCTTCATAAAAGCAACTTGTGAGCACATACCTAAAACTTTCACTTAAGTCCTAATGACCCTTGTAACTATATCGCTCATCATTGATTTATTTATAGGTTTACACTGTGTAATAGCGATGAGCGATGAGCAGTACTTTCCTTTGATATTGCTCATTGTTAATGGCATCCAATCCTTCACTTTGTAATAGTGATGAGTGATGTTCTTAGCCTTATGCTCATATCACTCATCGTGGATGGCCATTAAAAAGAAAATTTGTAATAGCGATGAGTGATATGTTGTCACACTGTATGATCGTGAATATGTTGTAAAAGGTTGTTCTCACATTAGCGATGTGCGATGAACCCTATAAACAATATAAACTATTCAACACTAATTTCTTGCATAGTATATGAGGAGAATTAGCGATGAACGGAGGGCTTATTGCTCATAGCGGATTTACCTTAGAACTTAAGTTCTAAAGTAGCAACGAGCGATGGGTGCTTTCTAAAAGGGTTTCTCTTTTGCTAAAATGTATGATCATATGAGTGATGTTTTTGCGGTGTTTTTTCTATGCAATTTATACGTGTCCAAATCTGGTACTAACACAACATCTCCCATCGCGGATAGAGTCTTAAGAGCAGGTTTTGAATTAGCGATGCACGATGGAAGAATAAATGTGACTAAAGGTTAGGCTATGGAACCAAGGGCTAAAGAACATCATCAAGATATTTGCATCACTGATAGAGTAGGACAGAGACAAACTCAATTAGTGACAAGCAATGGTCACTGCATGGAAACGGGCTACATGGTAGATTCTGAAGATTTCACATAAAATAGAAAAGAAGCAATGAGCAACAAGAGGATTGAGGACCATTGATAAATTTTTAAAGTAGGATAATCCAATGGACTGAAGATCACCACACAAATTCTTACATCAGAGATCGGTATCAGCGATGAAGTGATGAAGTGTGTAAAGAAAGTTTCCCTCTAAAATAAACTTGTCTTGTGTACTTTGCCGGTATTAATGAAAGCATGCATTGGGTTGGAAATACATGTTGATTGATAGATCACAACACTTGAGCTAGCATTACTGTTTCCCATGGATTAAGTTTTAATTTTATAAAAATAAAAAATAAAAAGTAGTGGCTTAGATTCAATCTTGAGTTGTAAGTTACCAACTTGCTCACATGAGGAGATTTCAATTCATTAATCTTGCATGCTTCAAATTTCCTATTTAATGCGGATCACTTGAGTAATTTTCCATGTCATAATTCATTTCACAATGAATAAGGGTTGACGGTTGATAAGGAAGTGTCTGAGGATTGAATTTTCCTAAGAAATGTGTGGACTTTCTAAGGCAAGTGGGTCTGTCATGATGATTCAAAAGTCTGAGAGGTTGTGTTTGTTTGAGCCTAAGGGAGGCCTTGAGAATGAAGTTGGAATGCATGGAGCTCCTGATATGCCAAAAGGAATAGTAGGAACCAGGAAATTCAAGGAGTATAATACCAAGGAAAATTATCATCCAGAAGAGCAAATAGTTTCAGAAGAATTGGTCAAATACAGAGAGAAGAGGATGGTAAAATATAATAATAAGGCATGGATGAAGAGCGAGCATTGTAAGGCCTATGTGAAGGAACGCAATTCTCCATGTGAGGTTCTTAATGACCCTTCATCCAATGAGGGAGACACTAATCCGAAGGGAAATTATTATTCCATCTCCTTGGTACTATCGAGGAATCCTGATGAAGCGGTAGTGACAGTTTCTCTAATCCCACCACAAGTAAAACGTGGGCGAATATCTTGAGGTCGATGACTTAGAGTGATTATTGCGCCCTTTTTTTTTTTGATGATACCATTCCCTTTCTATTAGGATTGTCCTATTCAGCATTCATGTGATCATTTCTTGTTTCATGTACTGAGGTGGAATGTTTTTGGGTTGGTATGTAGGAGAAGTGCCAGACTAGTTAACCTTGGTGGTGCGTATGTTGTTTACAGGTGATATACAATTTTGTGTTGGAGCTGCTATTGGAGAATCTTCTTTGGTCAACAAGGATGAGGATTCAACATGGTCACAACAAAATCTGCCATTTGGGGAGTTGGCATGTCTTCATTCAAGGAATGTGGAAGGCGGTCTTTTACTCTACCATTTTCCTAAAATGATTGCATGTGACAAAATAAGAATATCTCAAATTCTAGTACAAATGAAATGAAATGTAAATGTAATTAAGCCTGGTCCTTGTTGCTCCCTTGTTCTATAAAAGGGATTTCAGGGCTTATTACAAGGGTCAGATTCTGGAGTCTTAGCAGAGTTTTAAGTAAAAGCTAAGTTAAAAAAGGGAAATAAGAATAGAGTTATGAGGTAGACCAGTAGTTTGTCTTGGATAGGAATTCATGTATGCAACGGTCTTAAATGAGTTCTATAGAAATTACTAATATTGAAACAAAATATCAGTCAATGAAGTGATACTCTCCTATGTATGTTCATTTCAAAGTTATGAATGAGAAATACTAATGGTATTTTCATTTGTCTTCAAATGTTTTATTTGAATGTATTACTCTGTTTTCAGCTTTAATTCAAAGAATTAATTAAAATTCTTGAATAGGGTTATAAAATTTTTGAGGATGGCTTAGGATTACTATGAAGTAGTTGTTTTCTTGCACAGAGAGTTTTCGTAAATGCAAAGCAACACAAAAATAGTTTGTTTCTCTCCTAAACAAGTGATTTGTGTATTACTGATCCTCTTGCATACTTGACTCTGTTGCCCCAATTGATTAGACACTGGTCATATGGTCATAAAATCTTGCATAAGGTGAACAAATAGTGTTTTGGGCTCTAGACTTCTGAGAAGACAATACTTAAATAGAAAATCTCTCCAAGGGTGGTAAAAATGGAATTATTTTCAATTCCTAGCAGATGGAAAATCCTTCATTGAAAATCTACCAAAATTTTCAATGAAATTGATTTTATCTGCAATAAAAGGAATTATTCTATGTATAAATTTGTTACTAATTGATTATATTGCACAAAAACGCAATTAGGATTACCCTCCTAGGTTTCACAGAGCCTAAAGTGAAGGAGTATGGACTTAAAAATCCTATGCTCATTGTGTTGGCCACTAAACCTAATTTTTCTTCATCATAGGAGTTGGCTACTTCTTAGAGGATTATTCAGTTCTGCTAGAAAAATGACCAACAAGTCCCACTTAAGCAAATTAAGTGGGTGTTGAGAATTTCGGGGCATTAAATGTTGTCCAATGGGAATGTTCTAAAAAACACACTTGAAAACGGTCAAGAAGTATCTTAAGGGGTCAAATAAAGCATAAGAAAGGTGTAAATAGTGAAATTAAGCGTAGAAAAGTTTGAAATCTTGTTACAAGACTTTACAACACTTCAAAATAGAACTTAATAAGTGATGAAAAGGTGATTTTTAGGTGAATTGTAATGAATAGAGTCTAGAAAAGTTTAGAAATTTCTTACAAAACTTCACAACACCTTCACAAGACACCATAATTTGAATGTTTAGGACCTAATGTGAATGTTTAAACCACATTACAACATTAAATCCAAGCAAAATTAAGCCAAATTCCATTAGAAATACTCAAGTGAGCGTAAAAGTATCAACTATACATTTTTTGGCAACACCTTAAGCCTTCAAACTCTCACTAAAGTAGCCCAGCATGCACATCGAGAGGGATCCTAATGCACTTACATTGGTAAGATGAAACAACAATAATCAAGAGGGATGATCAAGCCCCAAGATCAAGATCTCATGGAAAACCAAACATAAGAACAAAGGAACACACATGATGAAGAAATGAAAGCTTCTATCATCTTTCCAGCTCATTGTGGATTAGATCTAGGCTAGTTGCTTGAAATAAGAAATGTGAACTCACTTTGGGGTGATGGAACTTATAGCTATCCGTCGAGTGAGAAATCCCAAGTATACTCACTCTGGGGCCACGAAACTTTTGGCTGTCCATGGGGTGAGAAAGCACAAAAGGGGAGATACATACGCTAGTTGGTATGCACTCACAAACACATAGGTGGCTATGGGGAAAGTCATGCCACTAAGTGGGCTTCCCACTCAACCATGTCAAAGTTATACTTCCTGATAACTTTAACAAGGCACCATAAGGGAAAATGTCAGTTTGTGCTTCATGAGACAAGTAAAGCTTCGTATGCTTAAAACTCATGAACAAATGCAAGGGTACCACATGCATGCAAGTTGCATTATGCAAGGTGGTAAAAAATGTAAAAATGTAAAATTTAAAAGTGTAAAATGGAAAAGATGTTCAAAGGAGTCTTGTTAAGTTCATACAAGGTCTGTCACTTAGGGAATATTGTGTCTAATGTCTCCAAGAGAGGACCAATCAAAGAATAAAATATTCACAACTTAGGGGATGCAGTGCCTCGCATCAAACCACCAAGAGGAATGTAATATGCTAAGAGAGATCACACTTATGAAGGACATCACACCTAATGTCATCTAGAAAGTGACAAACACATCATATGAAGTGACAAGGCTACACTAAGAACCATGAATGCAAATGAATTGATGGTAATGTATGCCCCCCACTTTAAAGGAATTGCTACACACTATTTTTTGATAAATTTCTTTAAAATAGCAAAGGAAAAATGCAAAAAGGAAAAAAGACATGAGAGCCAACTTGGAAAGCCTCTATGCTAAGTCATATGTTTCTAAGTTAGGTTGCTTCATGTAAATGAAAAAAGAAAACAAAAGAAAGGGAGTTTCCCCTAGAAAAGAACACACCAAACACATAAGGGATCTATGGATTTGGGGTTAGTATGTTGCTGCAATGTTTTTGATTAAAGAGCTTGGAACTCTCATCATTCCCCAAAGCACATAGAACTGGAAGAATGAAACAAAGAGAGAAAACAAAAGAAAAAAAAAAGTCCATTTTGGGTCAACATAGAAGAGACATTACAGTCTCAATGCTTTACATCGTCCCCAAATGAAAAATGCAAGAAAAAAGAAAATGAAAAATAAAAATAAAAAGGAAAAGCTTTTGGGTCAACATGAAGGATACATTTCGGTCTCAATGCCTTGTGTCATCCCCAAAAGGAAAAAATAAAAAGGACCTTTTGGGTCAACATGGAAGAGACATAGGGCATCTCTAGGCTTTACGTCATCCCCAAAAGGAGAACACAAAACAAGAGGTAAAAAAAAAGGCAAAGCACAACATATAGAAGAATAGAGGTACAAATAGAGGAAGTACACAAAGAGAGAGAGAACATCAAAGGCACGTTATGGTGGAACACAATACACACGTAAAAAAAAAAAGAAAAATGAAAAAGAAAAAAAAGGAAAAATGAATATAAAAGGCTAGTAAGGCGAATGCAATTCAACCATCTAACAATTCATTTGCCTCCCAATCATGTTCAGTGCATTGCGAAGGTGGTTGACTATCCAAAGGAAGAATTGTAAGTGTCAAACTAGGAGAGGTACCAAGTTCTTCACTGGGTATAGAAGATTTATCATTTAAGATCATGGTAGATGAAAATAAAGAGTTTAGATTGTTATGGACTTCATCTATTTTTGTGATCTCTTTGTTAGCATCATCATCAAGATTGATTACAATAGGAGGACGAAGGGTTATTTCCAAGGAAGGATGTATCAAAAGTTGCAGTTGTTGGATCGGTTCATTTTTTTGTGCGGGTTGGACTGGAGTATCTTGTGGTAGGTCATGGAGAAGAGGGTGATCATCTATGGCTTTGGTCAAAGGTGGAGGTTGTTTTTCTTTATTTCCTTCCATTCGAGACTAATGAGCAAGGAGACAATGATGACGCCTATATTCCCTAGCACCATGGTTGTGTTTAATTTTATTTTGAATTTGTTGAGGTGTAAGAGCAGGTTGATCCATCATAGGTTACTTTTCTTCTAGAGGGGGAAGAATGGAAGAAACTGAAGAAGATGGGTCAATCACTTTCTCTTTAGCTTTATACACTTGTTTAATGCGGGGAGGCATGACGGGATTGGTTTCATTTTCTCTTGGGCATTTAAATGATGAAGAAGAAGTGTCTATGGTTGGGTGGTCATTTGGTTGTTCAATGTTGGACTTAGGCTGAAGCATGGTTTCATCTAGGATAGGAGGAGGGGAATTGGACGAGGACATGTTACGAAGAAACAATTCGGCTATTTCTTTGGCTTTGAACTTTTAATAGGCTATGAAAAAGAAATCTTTGTGTGGGGTGATGGGTTCCATAGGTTCAGGCCAAAAGGCTTCTAAGGAAAAAATACCTTTAGAGGATAATGGATTAAAGCCACTATGGTATATGGTAAATATTTCATTTCCATGTGGAAACTTCAAATATTTGTGAACAACTGAGGGGACCACTTTCATCGAGCAAAGCCAAGGGTGACCTATTCATAGATGAAATTGATCTAATTGTGGAATAATAGAAAATGTTACATCCAAAGTTTTGGGTCCTACTTGTAAGGGGAGTACGATTGATCCGATCATAGGGCATGCAAAACTAGTATGTGTCTTAATCCATGCAGTTGATTTTTGTTATAATCATCTTGATATAGATCATGTAATACTAGAAACTCTTCTGTGATCACATTCTCGCAACAGGCGGGATCTATTAATATGCATTGGTAGGCTTATCATAGATTCGGTTGGCTAAGTAAAGAGGACCATCAGGAAGATTTTTAAGTATATCATGAGAAGAAAAAGTAATATCAAGAGATTTGATGGTTGGGCCCTTATGAGGGATAACGTCTATCACACCCACAAGTTTATCCATAGGAGTAACTTGGGTAAAATTTGGAGTAATATCAGGTTGTTCATTATTTGTATCAATGTTCATCACCTGAGGGTTTGAAGGTTCACTAGCCTTGACAAATGAAATATTGTGTTTAGGCATGTGATTGGTAAAGATTTGTAAATTCTGGTTAGGGGGTGCAACGGACTTATTGCCTTGATCATTGACACCTACAATGGATAGATGAACCAAATCAATGAGGTCTTGAACTAAGTGTTTGAGACGCTTACATTGTTCGGTGTCATGTCCATTTTGGTGATGAAAATGACAATAAGAATTTTGTTTAAAGGCACGGTAAAATTTTAGTGGTATCAAGTGGTTTAACATGGGTAGGAAAAGTGTTCATTTGTTGTTGGAGCAATTGGTTCATCATGTTATGGAGAGTATCAGGTAAGGGGGTAAATTGTCTCTTTGAGTCCCCATAGATATAAGGAACCACTGCTTTAATAGCTACCACTTGATTTGGAACTAGTTGGGTTGGTTGTGAAGTCTTATTGAACTGTAAAAATCCTTAGTTTGGTTTTCTAAAGTTTTGCGTGTTGTTTTGATTGTTTTGCTCAGACTGCTCAGCTCGGTTAGAAGTGGACTTTGAATCATGACTAGAAACTGAGTTGTGATACTCACAAAGGGTTGTGCATAAATGCATGAACGAAGGAAATTTCATCATAGTCAACTTATCCTGAAGGTGATTATGCAAGTTTTTGATAAACATATTTTGCAGATGTGAATCAGGAATTTTGACATCAATTTGAGCATACAATTACTGATAACGTGAAATTAATTCAGTTACTTTTTCATCTGCATTTTGTTTACATCGCATTAAATCGGCCATTGTCTTTTTAGGAGTCATATGGACTTGGAAATTACTTAAGAAGGCATCCACAAGTTCATTGAACAATCGGATGGAATGATTGGGTAAGTTTGTAAAACACTCTAATGCAGTGTCCTTCAAGGTCCTGGGAAAATTTTTGGCTAACAACTTATCATCGAGGATAAAATCACTGCACAAGGTTGTATAAGCATTGACATGATTAGTAGGGTCTCATTTTCCTCCGTATTTCTCAAACCTAGGAATTTCAATTCCATGTGGCATATGTGTGCATAAGATCTCTAAGGATAATGGACTACTATGAACATGATATGTGGGTGGAGCATTTTGACTTTGGCTAATGGTGGAGATTTGTTGTTGCATGGAGGAAATGGTATTAAAAAGTTGTATAATGATGGGATTAGTGTAAGTGGTATGAGGTGGAAGGGAGAATGGTGATGGAGTGTATGTAATGTTAGGGGAAGTGAAAGGGACACTAAGAGCCTGGGTGAAGGTGGAAGAAGGAATGTTCGATGCCACAAAAAAACTAGGAATGCTAGTTGGAATAACAAAAGGAGTCACATGAATAACCTATTGCATAGTTGTTGTAACCTAAGGAGTGGTATAAGTGGGTATGGATGCTATGGTTGAAGGGGGAGGAATGTGAGGTCCTCCTTGGCTCACAACAATGTTTGCAGATTGGGAAGTAGTAAGAGTATGTTTATTGTATATCTCAACAATTATTTTCATAGCTTGTAAGCCATCATCACTTTCAATCAAATGATGAAGGTTTTCAATTGTGGGTATGGCAGTTGTGGAAATGTTTTCAAGGGATAATTCTTGTTGTAAATGTGCAAAATCCTCATGAATACTAATGACTTTTCTTGCAGAATGGAATTTTTTTGTGTGTCAACATTCATTGGATGGAAAGGTGAAGGAATAGAAGTGGTAGTATCTATGCCTAATGCACCATTTTCCATACTAGGAGTAGGATCTCTTGAGATTCCAAGGTCCACAAAGAAAGTGATATCGTGGGAAGCCATGAGTCTAGAACTTTGTCTCACTAAAGTATTATCAATAGGGCACCAAACACTCATACAAGCACCACAAAAGATAGGATGGATGCAAAGGAAATGATATCTAGGGAAAATAAAATGCAAAAAGCAGTAATTATGTAAATTGAAACAAAGATGCAGTACCAGAAAATAGAAGTACAGAAATTACCCAGAAATTACCAAAAAATATAGTGCAAAATATGCAAAAGGACTAAGTCGCCCAAGGTGACGATTTAGTCCCACTGATGTTTTTTTGTGTTTTTTTTAGAATTTTTAAATGCAATTCTATGTCTTTCAAATGCACAAATGGAACTATAGTATGTAAATGCAGAATTTTTATGTTTTATAATGCAAAAACGATGCAATAATGCAATCTAAGTGAGCCTTTCACTAATGCAATGTTAAAACCCTAGGATGCAATTTAATCAATGCAAATGAAACCTAGGATGCACTTTTCAAATTAGAAAGGAACATGTTCAAAGGCCAGGTTCACCAAAATGTAAATGGTGATTTTGGTTTGCCCTCACGATGCTTTGCTCCTCCTAGTGTTTTTCACCTAAAAGGAGAAAGGAGATTGAAAGGGGTCCCAAAATGCAATGGTTTACACTCAAATTCTATGTTCATAAAATGAATTATTCCTAATTAATATTTCCTAATGCTTTGATCTGAAAATGAAGTGATTTAATGATGCAAAATCTAAGAAAAGTAAAGTGCTGGAAAACACAATGTGATATGTAGAAATGCCTAAAAGTGCAACTAAATGATGAAATAATAGAACAAGATGAAAGAGGTGCACCTAGAATCTTAAGCTTGATGTTGGGATATTCTGGAATCCTAAAAAATTGACTAAAGATGCTGACTGGGACACATACGCCAGTTGGGGCAACTTGGTCCTAGTTTCATGAAACTTTAGCGGAACGGGAATCTACTAAATGGGTATCCAGAAATGTCAAAATCAGTTTTCAGGCCTGGAAGCAGGACTAATTTTCCACTAGTGGCAACTTAATCCACCTGCAAATCTTGGGGAATTTGAGATAGAATCTGGAAGTCTCAGGTCTGCACTTTCTTTTCTGATAGGTGGGCGGGTGCATGAAGTTGGGTACCAATTTTCTAGCCACTTTTGAAATTTTTTTTAAAAACGCGCTTGCATTATAACGTGCACGCGTTATTTCATGTTAAAAATAAAGAAGAAAGTGAAGTTATTTTCCTTGGAATACCAACCCAAAGGCTTGGAGGGCATTCCCAACAAGGCCAGAGATGTGTTTTTGCAAATTCTACAAATTTTCACATAATCAGGTCCGTTCTCACCATCACGATTGCATCTAGTTCAATATTGACAAAACCGAAAACATGGGTAATGTTAGGTTCTCTCTTAGCTATCCAACAATGTAATTTTTTTCACTTTTCGACAATGTTAAACCTTTCATCCATAATTTATTTTGTTTGTATGTCTATTTTTTTCCAAAAAGTAGTGTTTAGTTTTTTTTTGTTATAAATTAACCTTTTATCAAAATTTCAAATAAATTACATTTTTAGAAACTAGACTCCATTCTACAAATTTTAAAAAAAAAAAAAAAAATCAATTATTTTCAAAAATTTGTAGGGGAGCACGGCCAAAATTCTGCTTTTTGGAAGTTCCCACTTAGAAAATTAGTAAAAAATTGAATATTCATTAAAAATTATCAGAAAAATTATGCATCAACTAGATGCTATTAGCTAACTTCTGACCATAGATTTTAAAAATACTACAAAAAATTTCACCGTGCTCAGGTCGTACAAGAGTTGCTATGTTATGTTTTTCTGACAAAAACAACACCAATTTATGTACATCCCTCTTTTGAACCCCTTAATCTCAACCATTTTCAAAATAAATTAGTAGTTTAGAAAGTAGACTCAGAGCACTTCGATCCTTGTTTTTGTTCCATCTCAAAATTTTGAGTGTAACTATCCTCAATTTCATGTCCAAGGTCAGCATTTCTTGATTTCAGGAAAAAAAAAGTGGCCACTTAAGCCCCCTTTTTGAGAACCATCTTGGTGCACTTACCCAGGTGTTCGTACTTGATTCTGCAAAAAATGGGGTAGAAAGCCTCTCCAAGCTTGAAATAGGGTTGTGTTGACTTGATTAACTTTGTAGACTTGTTGACCACCTTTCAACACCTATTTGATTGATAAATCTACATACAAAAGTCTGCAAACACACATGCAAAAGGGGGAAAATGGTTGAGGGTTAGAAAATAGGGGTTTGCCTTGGTCAAACCCCACTTCGGTAATCAAACCCTAAACAATGAAATGAAATGAAATGAAAAGAGTATGATAAATAGATAACATGCAAATTTCATAAGCTTACCACACCTTTGATGCTCAAAATCTAAAGATATGCAATGAAGTGCTTGAATAGACTGACTTGATAATGCTTGATTGAATGATGCAAAGTGCTCAAATGTTTGATTGATGTTTTGTGAATGCAAGTGAATGAGGAGATGTAAAATGAGGGGAAAAACACTTATTTATACTTGATTTAATTAAAATTTCTCAAAAGTAACACATCACAGGCCGACCTCAAGGGTTAGAGGATAAATTCCTACTATAATTTTAAAATTATTTTGAGTTTTGTGCCAAAAAGGACTAAGTCGCCCTTATTGGTGACTTAGTCCCACTTAAGCAAATTAAGTGGGTTTAGGGAATGTCGGGGCATTAAAAGTTTTCCAATAGGAATGTTCTAAAAAACACACTTGAAAATAGTCAAGAAGTACCTTAAGGGTTCAAATAAAGCATAAGAAAGGTGTAAATAGTGAAATTAAGCCTAGAAAAGTGTGAAATCTTGTTACAACAATTTACAACACTTCAAAATAGGACTTAATAAGTGATGAAAAGGTTATTTTTAGGTGAATTGTAGTGAATAGAGTCTAGAAAAGTGTAGAAATATCTTACAATGCTTCACAACACCTTTACAAGACACCATAATTTGAATGTTTAGGACCTAATGTGAATGTTTAAGCCACATTACAACATTAAACCCAAGAAAAATCAAGCCAAAGTCCGTTAGAAAGACTCAAGTGAGCATAAAAATGTCAACTATACATTTTTTGGTGACACACCTATATAGGCCGTTTTTCATTTTTGCATATCTTTTGCAAACAGAGGTCGATTTTTGCAAACCACATATCAATGGAAAGGTATTTTCATCACCTTTTCAAGTGGTTGAGGAATTTCTCTCATATTTTGTTGTTTGGTGGTGCTTTTAATCCATTGAAGTTCAATATCAATGTTGTTGTGCTCTTTGGAGTTGCTTGATTCTCAACCTTTTTTTGCTTCTTGAAGTATTTTGGGAAGCCTTCATTTGCAGTATTTGGGAGTTTCTAATTGTTTTTTGGAGGTTATTGTCTTTATATTTTTGGAAATTTGTCATAATTTATTATGGGGTTTTCATTGCATCTTGTTGTGATTATGTTGGAAAGGGGAAACTATAAACAATGGAGAGATTGTATTATAAAACATCTCAGATGGCTTCATTTTTTGCCACATTTGTATAATCTTGTTCCCCTTCCTAGTATTGATAGTAATAAATTTGCATGGAATTGCAAAAGGGATCATGTCCTAGGAGTTATTGCAATGCATAATAATGATGCCACTTTGGATGCTATTGATCATTTTGAGTGTCCATATACTCTTTGGATTAAAATCTGGGAAATACATGGAGATCTTGATACTCAACCATTCCCAGATGATCCTATTTTAGATTGTCTAGCACCTCTTCATTTTTTAGGAAAGATACCCTACGACCATGCTACTATGCAGGAGTTTGATATTTTGGAATAATTTGAGTCTTCAAATGAGGATGGCGAGGGTTCTTCAAATTCTCCTTCTTCTCCATTAGAGACAGTTGATGTACCTTCACCTTCAATAATTCATTGTGCAGAGTCATTGATTGAGACTCCTATCATTCCTATTCAACAGGATCATTCATTTTGTGTTGATAATTCATTGTGCACATCCTGTGATTCATCACATTCAGTATCTTATTGTCTTCTTGATTGGGATTCTTATTTGTTAGACATTGGTTCATTATTCACGGAATCTCATATTTCTGACTTGGAAGACACATTTGAGGGTATACCCCTCCCATTTGATGATAGTTGTGGTACAACTATTGTCACTCCATCTCAATCTCTAGAGAGTGTTCAGGATCAATTTCGAGTGGTACCTTGTTTGTCACCTTCTGTTGTGATTGGGTATGTTCTTGATTGGTTTTTGGCATCATTTTTAAAGTTCTTGGCAACACATGAGAAGATTTCAGAGACACCATCATACATTTTAATGCTTCCTTCTTTCAGTTCCTATTTGAAGAATGGGAAGAATACATGCATTTGTATTTGGTTTTGTTTCTTCTGAAAGGGATACAAGTTGTTTTTCGACACTGGATCATGTTTTGTCTTCAGGCACTTACCATTTTTGCAGGTGATTACACATTGTGGGGGGCTATATAGTCTCTCTCTTTCCCTCTTATGGGGGGACTATTGATTGTATATACATGATGTATGTAGTTCTTGGGGGGTGTGATTGAGTCCCCCATCCATGCATCATTTTTTTTTCTCTCTTTTGGAGAGGGGTATTTTTCCATAGGGTTTTTCTCCTTTTCTCTGGTTGCGAGAGATTTCATTTTTCATTGTAAATGGGTACTTAACATGGTTGTGTAATCGGGACCCATATTGCATGTTCATTTTTGTATAATAATTCTCCCTAAGTTGCACTTAAGGGGGGTTGTTAGAGTAAATCATATTTACCTTAGGCTTAAGTTAACTTAGGCATAATAATTTTATTAATTCGGCTGGTTTATTTCTCATATCGGGTAGTTTTACACCTGCCTTATACTTTATGCCTTTAGAAGGCTATAACATTTTGTAAATTAATCATATCTCATTCATTTTGTTTTCTCTGGTGAAATAGCTTGTGCTTCTCTCTGCATTCATAAAGGTTATTTTTTGCAATCGGTGCTCCTAGGAGGTGGATAACACCAACACTTACTATCCATGAAACCAACCTATTTCCTAGAAAGAAAGAACCACCACTAGTACTTCTATCATCAATAGAACCAACCCAATCAATATCAATTTATGCACTCAAATCAAATTCATTACCTTTTGGATACCATAATCGGTAATCTAGAGTGCTCTTAAAATATTTGAAGATTCTCTTGACTGCCTTTACATGAGTTTCTTTAGGATTATCTTGAAATATTACAACCAAACATATCGCATGCATAATATCATGTCTCAAAGAAATTAAGTACAATAGGTTTCCAATCATAGATCCATATAGAATCTTATCAACCAAGAGAGATTCATCAACTTTGCTCAAATGACAACTAGTTACCATAGGAGTACTTAGCGGTTTGCAATCTTCCATACCAAACTTCTTCAACATGATCTCCTTGACATACTTGGCTTGAGAAATAAAGATACCATCATCTAGATAAGCAATTTGAAGACCAAGAAAGAAGGATAACTCACCTATCATAGATATTTCAAATTTCTTTTGCATTTCTTTAGCAAACTTCCTGCACATCTCATCATTTCCACCAAAGATTATATCATCAACATATACAACAACTATCAAAATTATTTCATGTCCTCAATCTTGAAGTAAAGATTGATATATGTGCTACATTTCTTGAAACCTTGTTGAAGCAAGTACTTTTCCAACCTTTCATACCATGCCTTAGGAGCTTGTTTGATACCATAGAATGTTTGTTTGATCCTACACACCATGTTTGGCTCTTCTAATAACTAAAATCCATCAGGTTGCTCTATGTAGAATTCTTCCAAATCTCCATTCAGGAAGGTTGATTTGGCATCCATCTGATATACTTTCAAGTCCTTGTGCATTGATAAGGCAAGAAACATTCTTATTATTTCTATTCTTGATAGCAGAGAAAAAGTCTCCTCAAAATCAATTCCTTCTAATTTTGAATAGAATTTACATACCTTACTTCATTTCTTATAAATTCTCCATCTTCATTCAACTTATTGGACTGAAAAACCCACTTTGTTCCAATCACATTTTTGTCTATAGGCCTTAGAACTAGTTCTAAAGTCTGATTATACTCAATCTAATTCAATTATTTTTACATTGCTTGTATACATCCTGCATCCTTGCTAACGTCATCAAATTTTTTTGGTTTTATCTTTGATAACAAGAAAAATTTACTTGTTCATTTTTCTTTGCAATCTTTCTCCTGGTTAGCACTCCTTCATTCTTATCTCCAATAATTTGATCCTCTGAATGATTCCTTTGAACATACTTGGCAAGAGTCTTAATGTTCTTTTCTACTATTTTTTTTTCTCCTCAATTTTGTATTCTTGTTCTTCTGAGTAGGGAGGTGCATTAGAACCATAGTCCTCAATTTTATTCATATTCTGATGTAGATCTTCATTAACCTTAAATTTATACAAGTGCAAATATTCTTCCTGGTCTTTTGGTGTAGCACCTGTATGCTTTACTTTGAGATGAATATCTCATAAAATACTTTCATTGGCTCTTGAATAAAACTTCCTCAAGGTATCTTCTTCTCTTCTAATGTAGCATTTGCTTCCAAAGACTCCAAAACACTTGACAATTGTTGGTCTTACATACCATAACTCAAATGGGGTCTTAGTACTATTAAGCCTTAATAAACCTTTGTTGAGGATATAAGTTGTAGTATGAATTGTTTCTTTCCAATAAACATCAAGAAAATTTTCTTCCAACAACATGGTCCTTCCCATCTCTTGAATAGTCATATTCTTCCTTGCCACTACCCCATTCCACTAAGGATTTCTAGTAGTATATTTATGCCTCCTTATTCCATGTTCTTCTCAAAAATAATTAAACTCATTTGATGTGAACTCACCTCCTCTATTAGAACTTAAGCACTTGATTTTATCATTCACTTTTTTCTCAACCATTGATTTTAAAATATTGAATCTACTAAAAGCACCTAATTTATCTTTCAAGAAAGTAACCCATGTCATCCTAGATAAATCATCAATAAAAGGCATGAAGTACCCTTCTCCTTTCATACTTTTTGTTTTGGTAGGTCCACAAAAATCAGTATGAATCAACTCCAATGGTATAGAGGAATAATACTCTTTAGACTTGAAACTTATCCTTGTATTTTTTCCAAACTGACATTCCCTGCATAGAGTACTTTCAAGCTTTATTATCTTGGGCATATCCCTTACGACATGTTATGAACTAATCTTCACAAGATTATCAAAATTGATGTGTCCCATTCTCTTATGCCAAAGCCAACATTCACTTATTTTTCCCAAAAGAAAACTTCTTTCACTGACATCCCTTAGACTGTATATGTCACCATTAGTCCTAGATCCTTCTACCACCAATTTTCCAAAATTTCCTTTTTTGATTTCACATCCTCTTTCATTAAATATGATATTGTATCCATATTTTCATATTTGAATCACACTAAGAAGATTGTGCTTGAGACCTTTAACATAAATGACATCTTTTATCCTCAATTTTCCATCAATACTAATTGTACCTTTTCTATAGAATTGTACTGAAGTACCATATCCAAGCTTGACTATGCCTCCATTCCACTTGACAAGCTTGATAAACTTGCTCCTATCCCCTATCATGTAGTTGGAACAACCACTATCAATCACTTAGAATTTGTCCTCATCTTTTGCATGAAAATTAGTGCATACAACACTTGAATCTTTAGTTTTATCTTCAATCTTCTTAGAAACAAAGAACAATAGTTCATCCTCATCATCTGAACCACTAGATTCATCATCCATTGAAGATCAGGAATCTTCCTTGGAGTAGATACTCTTTTTAAACTTATTTATTTTTAAATCTTTGTTTCTATTTTATGATTATTTTAAGGGACATTTAGAATCAGAATGACTAACCTCTCTACACTTAAAACATTTGAAATGTATCTTACCTTTGTACTTGTCGACACCCCTCTTCAACTTCCTTACAGTTTTGTCTTCTTCATCATCAGTGACACTACTTTAATCAAATGCTTAATCCATCTCCCTCTTACTAGCTTTGAAAGTTGCTTCCTTCTTTGGATCTTCTTTGTGAAACTCTCTCATTTCAAATGTAGTGAGGGCACCATAAAATTGATCCATTAAAATTTTATCTAAATCTATATCTTCTTCAATAGAAAATACTTTAGGACTATAAGATTTAGGAAGAGATCTTAGTACCTTTTTAACCACCACAGATTCTTCCAAATCTTCACCAAGCTATTTGATTGCATTGACCACTTCATCTACTTGGAGCATATATCCTACAATATCTTCATCCTCTTACATTTTCAGGTTCTCAAACTTGCCTCTGTGGATCTATAACTTGGCTTGTTTTACTTTAATGTCTCCTTCATAGATGCCACTAATATTTTCCTAGACCTCCTTTGCTAAATTTCATTACATTAATTTTACAAGATCAAAATATACTAGACCACTCAAGATAGAATTATTATCCTTTCCATTGTCCTCATAGCCCCTAATCTCTACTGGATTAGTTGGAGTAGTAGGAACAACATAACCATCCTTGATTGATTTCCAAACACCAAACCCTAAAGAGGTCACATAGGTTTTCATTCTGAATCACCAAAAAGTAAAATTTGTTCCATCAAACCTAGACACCTTGTGAGAACCTTCTTGTGCCATCCTGAATCTTCCTCAAGTTGTTAGAATTCTTCTAAGGAACCAAGCTCTGATACCAATTGTTGAACACACCAAAATACTAAGAGGGGGTTAAATCAATATTCTATGAAATCTCAAACCCTCCAAAACAAAGAGATACTTTGAATTCTACTGCATAAGAAAGAACATGAAAGATGAAGACAATTCACAACACAACACAAGATATACATGGAAAACCCCATAAAGGAAAAACCATAGTGAGAAGATATTCTAGGAGCTACTTTCCTTATCTAGCCTCACATGATGAACAACATTTACAACTTTGTTTTAGGGCTACAACCCAAGGAAATTACAACTCATTGATTACAAGTTTTAGGGTCACTCCCAAGGAATATGCTACTCCTTGATTATAAAACTTTTTTTTAGGGCTACAAATCTCTGATGTGAGCACACACTCAGGAATTATTACAGAATGGAAGCACTTCCATTATTTGAAACTAACAATTGAGCTGACTCCTTTCCAAACTGACATTCTTTGAGCCCCCATGTGACTATTGTGCTTGGACAGACATACGCAGTAGAGTACAGGAGCCACGTTAACTTGGGTGTGCCCATGCCCGTGGTGGGAGGTGAGGCCGACTATGTCACGAGTAATCTATTTTCCACTGACTGCAAAGTTTCCCAATTCGGCTCAGCCAAAAAACACAATTTTTCCATCGTCGATCTCAACTGTGCAAGGAGACCTGGTGGCCGCAGCATGGTCTGTCGGAGATAGACTTGCACTAACAAACAATAATACATCGCAACAGCGCTTTGATGACCCTCAATATTTATGTCGTGTGGGCCTAATTTCATTTATGTATTATGGCCAACGATCAGTTTGGCCACTAAATAAATTCTCAATGAGACCCTCAATATTAATTAAAATTTGGACTATGGAGTGACGATGATCCAACTAAATTTGACTTAGTTCATGATCTAAGATTTCTAATGTATTTACAAACTTTCTATTTTTAGAAAAGAGATACGAGTTATGATCTTCAGAAATAAATGTATAATTTTTATTTTTTTTAATAAGTTCATCCTCATCTTTCATATGATCCGAGAAGAGCACCTACATCATGAGTTATACGTCAATGTAAACAAATTATGTTTTAGAATGGGGAAACAACTATATCAGCTACATTGTTGATGACGATGATGTATGTGTCTACTTAAAAGAAGTTTGGGCTTATTCGAGATTGGATACCCTAAAAATTCATATAGATCTAAAAAGTTTCATAGGCCTTAATCATTTCTATTGAAGGCTCTTGATTGGATTTTCTTCCATTGCATGGCCTCTAAACCAATCAACAAAAGTGGGGGCTAAAGTAAAGTTACATACTAACAAGGGAACAACAATGATAATTTATAAAAGCATAGTAGAAGTTGTGTTCCACACCACTTCTTATATATCTTTTAACTATTAACTTAGACATTTTTACTTTGTCATTTTTCATCACAATGAAATATTGGATACAATCCCTTCCCTATTATATTTTTTGACATTTTTGTTAGTAATGTGCATTGCTATCATTTATTTTTAATTTAAGAACAATGATTCTAATGCCTCCCATCTTCACGAGGGGAAAGTTGTAGAGAATAAAAAGCCAAATATGAGTTTAAGACAAGCATAATTCTTCTTAGTAGGTTTCTCTACTATATTTCAAAGTGTATTGTCAAGCCATTATGGTGAAAGTATCAAGAATGAGACTAGCTCCATGAAGGATGACTTCTAGAAGAACAAAAGCCAAATACAAGTTGTAGATAAAAATAATTCCTAGTAGGTTTTTGTACTATATCTTGATGTGTATTTAATTTTGTTGCAATTGTGAAGAAGTAGAATTTAATTTATGTAAAAAATGTAAGTGTGCCCTATATCATAAATAAGGTACAAAGAGTAATATAGGTCATGTTGTTGTCCACTTTTTTGTTGTGGTGTTTCATTTTGTGTTTACAATACATGTAACATCACCAACCAAATATTTATGTAAATATGCTTAGATTTGAAATGTTAAATAATTTTTAAGAAGCCTTTATATAAAATATTTTAAAATCTAAAATATACACAACAATTAGAAGATATATTGTCAAATCCGCCTAAAAATTATCTGACATGCACTATCTAACCCAAATAAACTATTTTTTACTAAATTCTAATTTTATAACATAATGAAAGCTACAGTAAACCATCTATAATAGATTTTAATCACTTTTTGATCAAAAAGATCCCATGAAGGTAGAGTAAGAGAATATAGTAAGAAAATTTGATACATTGTTTATATTTACTCACAAAAACTATGTCAAAAAGATAATTTTTGCTACACATATATGGAAACGTCAAATATGTTCAAGTTAATTTTTATTAATCAAATATGCAGAAGAAAGCTAATTATTAGATATTACATCAAAATAAATGATGGAAAATTTTGAATTAATCTTATATATGATGGAGTTCCCTTTTACATAATCTTACAAACATAAACTACTAAAAACATGATAAAATCTATAATAATCTTTGAAGGGAAAATATTATCTTTGTATGAGATTTCCCTCAAGCAACCAAATGAATTTCATTGTAGAATCTCCAATAATCTAAGAGTTTTCTAAGGAAGATTCATCTTATTAGAGATTGGATGGATCTAAAAATCTTCTAAGTCATTACCAATTTCTATTGAAGGTTCTTGATTGTATTTTCTCACATTGCATGGCCTCTAAAAAAAAATTAAAATGAGAGCTAAAGAAAATTTCATAAGGACAAGGGCACAACAATAAAAATTTGTAAAGATAAGTAGAATGTGTGTTCCACATTGAACTTATTATTGTGTCCAATATGTAATGGTTTAATGCAATTAGCATCCCAAGGGTTGAGCAATCTTACATTGCATAAAACCTTACAACCAACCTAATAACAACTACTTGCCTTGATAGCCAAAGCGATAATAATGACCAAGGGGTTGCCTTAACCTAGAAGATGGTGGGTTACTAAAGCATAATAAAGAAGCTTTTACTAGTGATCAAAAGATTTTTGGAAGTGTATGCACATCGGAGATGAATAAAAAATGTGTAATCTAATAAAAATTTATATGATCTTCATACACAAACAAAATAAACAATGTAAAATAAAATGATTTTACCTAAAAAATCATATAATATAATCCTAAAAATCAATAAAAAAATATTGATAACAATGTGAGATTCTTCCTCTTAACCTAAAAAAAAGTATTGCAAATGTAATAATAGAATTCCTGAACAAATAAATAACATTCACCGAAAAACCCCTAACTCCTGATTTATTATGGACCTTAACAGGCCTGGAATTTGATGTTCTATTGGACCATTTTTTGCATTTTGGACCATATATTACAACCTAAAAATTTATTAGACCGTATCATTTGACTTGCTTTATATTTATATAACCATAAATATGACGCTTCAAATTATTATTTAACCGTAAAAAATTATTGTAGGCATATATATATATATAATGTTTATGATAAAAATATAAATTAGTTTATAATTGAAAATTGAAATAATTCTTTCTAATTTCACTTTATATTAATATATATGGTTTATTATAAATATATTTATTAATTTAAAATCTGTTGAGAATAGAATCTTTTCAAGATTAAATATAGTTCGTCTATTTTTTTAAAGATTTTGACATTTTTACTAATAGATATCATTGCTTTATATTAATATATATGATTTATAATATTTATTATAAAAATATATATTAATTCAAAATCTTTTCAAAAATAGAATATAATTGATTTTTAATTTTTTGAATATTTTAATAAGATTTATTTTCTACATAATTTAGAAACTTCTTGTTACAATTAACAATAAATTTAAGATATAAGATTTATTTCTAATTATCAATATTTTTAATTTTATAGTTTTTTAATATATATATATAGGATATTCTTATGAATAACAACATAGCACAAATTTTCATTGCATTTTCAAAGCATTTATTTTATAGCAATTTGTCTATAGTGATTCTTAGCTTTAATTTTCTTCAATGGAGCATTTGGTTTTATTGGTGAGCATGTTAAAATTTTGTTTTCCTTTTACAAATAATTTATGTTTTTAGATAGATGAATTTAAGATTAAACTATAAAAAAATTCAACTTTGACTTTTTTCAAGCACTAGTTGTGTTTTATTGGTGAGCATGTTGAAATTTTAGATAATGAGTTGAATAAGGATTAAACTATTTTTAATTTTATATAATTGTTTTGCATAGGTTTGAAAATGATATTTAAATATGATTTTAGATAGATCGATTTGCCGATTGAACTATTTTTAATTTTATATAATTATTTATTGCTAGATTTGATTTGAAATTGATATTTAAATGTGTTTTTAGATAGACCAATTCAAAAATTAAATTAATTTTAATTTTATTTAACAATTTCTTGGTAGGTTTGAAATTGATATTTAAATGTGTTTTTATGATATTTACACACATGAAATCAATAAATTAATTTATAGTCAAAATAGTAATACAATTTTACAAATTAGAGAATAAATATATGAAAAAACAATCATATTGTGCAATATAATTATTCTTAATCTAATATTCTATGCATTGTCAAAATATAAATTACATATATATATAATTATTTGATCATCAATAAAATTTATTATATGCAATTGGATTTACTAATTGAGTGCATACATAGTTTCTAAAATTTGAAAATTTTCTAACATAATTATTTTATAAAATAATATTTCATAGATTACTAATATATAGGTACTTTAACAAAATTTGTAAATTTTCTAACATAATTATTTTATAAAATAATATTTCATAGATTATTAATATATTGATTTTTTAGGTACTTTAAATATTTTTTTGACAGTTAATTTTTTTTATAAAACATGACAGCTATTTAAATGAATAAACTGTCACAAAATTTTCATATAACAGGCAAGGGTGGCCGTCAAATTCCAGGCCTGGACCTTAACATTAGTAAGGACTTGTGAAAGCAAATTGAACCTAAGAAACTATTGTTTAAGGCGTGAAATAAAGAAGTGGTAGCCTAATGGGTGTTGTTGAACTTACTGGACAGGTTGGCAACCTTTAGAAACTACAAACTCAACCTTGAATTTAGAGTTTGTGGAGATGGAAAGAACAGAAATTAGTTGAAATATTCTCGCGGGTTGGGTAAGTAATAATTTAAAGAATAAAAGTATATAAATGAAGCTAGCAAGACGGCGAAGTTTATGGGTTGCTTCAATGCATGCCGTGAATGAGACACTTCGATAATAAAATACATTTGAATGTCTCGAGAATTTTGTTTCAAATGTTTTTGACTTTGCGAAGAATAAGAGTTGTAAATGCATGAAGTATAAAATCACATTAATGATGTATTAAGCCAGGGTTAAAAATATAATCTTTCTGGCTTGAGAATGCACGTTGCATGATTTGGGGGTCGCTCTCACTGCATCTGACCCTGACGCTTCGATATTTACAATTTGATGCTTTCAGTAACTAAGTACAATAGCAGATTTGTATTAATTAAAAGATCACATGCTAAATCATAAAACTAAATACATTCTGGTGAAAGATAATGCCATTCATAACGTGGGAGCTGCATAGATTGTGGGGATTGTCTTCCAGTTATGAAGCAACGGGAGGGAGTAGCTTATCTGCTGGCTATAAAAGCAAATGATGTGACATTCATTTTCATTGAAGCGCACAGGCTCGAATAGAGACTCACGACTCGCAATGGCTTCAAAGGTGTTCATTGCTGTAGTTTGCATGGTTGCGCTGCTGAGTGCAAGCGACGTGCTTGCAAGGAAACCGAAGAAGGTGAAGTGCCATGACAAGCTCTACAAGAAGACCTGCCGTGGGCAGTACACCTGTCCATACGAATGTCAGTTTAGCTGCATGATGGACTGCAAAGCTTGCAAGCCTGTTTGCCGTAAGTATCGATTATTTGATTTCTTTGTTAGGTGGTTTTATAGTTGAAATCGAGATAGTACTAATACCTAAGTTTGGATGGATATTGATATTACCGTGCAGTGTGCAATAAGCCCGGAGGTGTGTGCCAGGATCCTCGGTTCATTGGAGGAGATGGCATCATGTTCTATTTCCACGGTAAGAAAGACCAGAACTTCTGTTTGGTGTCGGACTCAGATCTCCACATCAATGGTCACTTCATCGGCAAGAGAGGAGAGGGAATGGGGAGAGACTTCACGTGGGTGCAGTCCATTGGAGTCCTCTTCGATGGAAACCACCAGCTCTTCCTGGGAGCCAACAAGGTGCCCTCATGGGACGATTCCCTTGACCACCTGTCAATTGCCTTGGACGGCAAATCAATCCTCCTTCCTCAACAGGAGGGTGCCACGCTTTCCCTCTCTCCCTTCAATTTGAAAATCGTTCGATCTGACCGCACTAATGCCGTGACGGTTGAACTGGAGAACAAGTTCATGATTACAGCCCACGTTGTGCCCATCACTCCCGAGGAGTCTCGAATCCACAACTATGGAATCACCTCCGAATCCGGCGACTGCTTTGCCCATCTGGAGCTCAGCTTCAAGTTCCATTCCCTCAGCCCCCATGTCACTGGTGTGCTTGGACAGACATACGCAGCAGAGTACAAGAGCCCCATTAACTTGGGTGTGGCCATGCCCGTGGTGGGAGGCGAGGCCGACTATGTGACGAACAATCTGTTTGCCACTGACTGCAAAGTTTCCCGATTCGGGTCACCCAGCAACAACATCAACAACAACGATTTTTCCATCGTCGACCTCAACTGTGCAGGGAGACCCGGTGGCCGCGGCATGGTTTGTCGAAGATAGATTTACACTAACAAACAATAATACATCGCAAAAGCCCTTCGACGGCCACCAATATTTATGTCGTCTGGAGTTTCCTTCATTTATGTACTATGGCGATGACCACTCTGGCCTCTAAATAAATTCTCAATGAAACCTTCAATTTAATCAATCTGATATATGTCGCGTTCCATGACATTAATAGATTCACATCGTACGTTCATTGATAGCGATTATTTCGAAGTTAATTAGCAGGTGGTTCCTAATCCAGCTCCAAGTAAAGAAAATGGGTTAAATTTATTTTAGGAATTATAAACTAAGGATTACGTCAATAGAAAGCTATATGTATGTTAATATATTAGAGAGTATGGGTTTGTAGATATACAAATTCTAGTTGCATGTGACTAGATTAAACAATTAATAATAAATGCTAAATAATGGAATAAATAAACCTATACAAATATAGAATTTTTTAAAAGATATTAAGTTAATGATAATAAGTTTCCACAATCCATATCGTAAGTTTGTATAGCTTCTGGATTTGATTGTGTGCAAAAAAAATTTAGCATCAACGTTTCGGATCACACTACATGATCCATCATCAGGATGAAAGAGAGCATGAGAAATGAAAGGATAATTGCAGACTTAGACAAGATAAAAAGAAGAGAGGAGGGGGAAGGTAAGGAGGCACGTAGACCAAGGACAAGACTAAAAAAGAGGAAAAACAACAAATTAGAGAAAAAAAAAGAGAAGACCAATAACAATAAGGGAAGAGCAAAAGGAAAAAACAAGAAGGAAGAAAAAACCAAGAAAAAACTAAGAATTGGTTTTTTCTTCCTTCTTGTTTTTTCCTTTTGCTCTTCCCTTATTGTTATTGGTCTTCTCTTTTTTTTTCTCTAATTTGTTGTTTTTCCTCTTTTTTAGTCTTGTCCTTGGTCTACGTGCCTCCTTACCTTCCCCCTCCTCTCTTCTTTTTATCTTGTCTAAGTCTGCAATTATCCTTTTATTTCTAATGCTCTCTTTCATCCTGATGATGGATCATGTAGTGTGATTCGAAACGTTGATGCTAAAAAAATTTTGCACACAATCAAATCCAGAAGCTATACAAACTTAAGATATTAAGTATTATCGGATAATGAAATATTTGCATACAAATTTAAAACATAAATCAATGAAAACGAAAAAAGAAAGTTATCATCAAATTCCAAAAAACAATACAAATGGAAATAGAATGTTCCCATCTAGTTGTCAAATCAATATTTATCCAGATTTTATGTGATCAGTGAGATTTTGGAGGCTTTTACCATTAAATGGCAACTACTTTACCATTAAATGATAGCTGAAACTTGTTTTCTAACAACTCAATAGTGGTTTCTAGGTGTGAGACTTGTTTCAGGTTCAAATCTCACACTATATGTAGCCTATCAACTAAAAATATATACATTTCTTTCACTTTTGAAATTTAAATTTTATATTGAACATTATTCAACACACCAAATTCTTAATGCAATACCTCTGAACACCTATGATCAACATATTGAAACCATACAAGCAAAATCTTCAACCTAGAAGAACTGTGAAGCAAAACCAGAACACTACTCTATAACACAAAATACCACTACAACACACTGTTTCCTTTTTTTATTCATTTTAAGCACTTGAAAACCAAGAACTAGAGACACATTCTCAACATCTTTTGTACTTCCTCATCACCATCAAGTCAACTACAACATAGCAACTCAACCATACATTCATAGACAGAAGCTTATCAAAGCAAGGCTAGAGGTTGACACCAGTAGCTTACTAATGACAACATAATGAAACTAATCAAAGCATCATCGAGGAAAACACCAATTCAACATCCTTGCAACAAAATCCTTCTTATACAATTGAAATCAATGACAACACCAAAGCTTGTTAACATCAATGACAACACCAACTATTCATACTTGCAACAAGTATTTGATTTGATATTTTTGCATTGACCTCCACCTCAACATTCGACATCATTAGAGGATTTGTCTTGCTTTTCCCCCATGATCTCTCAGCCACTTCAACGCATGGACCTGTTTGTCAAGCATCTCACTACTACCACATTTGATGAGTTTTCATTTATCAGATTTAATTAAAGGAATAATCTATGAAGATCTCATGTGCTTAGAAGCTATGCAATGGAGATAGTTGTAGATCTCCTTGTTTTTAATTTTGTCTTTCATTTGTAACCAATGAAAACTGTCAAAATTGTTATTTTGAACTTGTGGCTAGCAGCCAAGTTTACATATCGATGTTTTGGTTTGTTGGTCATAGGTCAAAACTTACAAATCTTTTTATAGACCTATTGGTTATATACTATGTATATATAAAAATATTGTGGTATAAGCTGGAGGGGGAGAGCAGACTTTGTATCAAATCTTTGATAAATAAGTGATTTGTCAAAAAATTTCAAGCTTTATTTTTGGGAAATAGATCAACACTTTTCTCCAAATATCATTCAGGGAAACCTTAGAGATCTCAATCCAAGGATGGAATGGGGGAAAGAGATCTGCAATAGGGTGTCCTAGGGTATGTTTAGAAACTAAAAAGGGGTTCACCACCAAGTTAGGGCTTGGAAACACTAGTCACATGCAAAACCTAATGACAAAACCTAATGATGTGCAAAACTTAAGTAAATGACCTAGAAATGAAACTGAAATATAGAATAACAATCTAAGAATGAGCAGACATGCACCTAGGAGACAGATAAAGCTGAAACAAGCTCTGAAACCATGAAATCTTATTGTTTGGGCCCTTGTGAACTAAATGGACTTAATTATGCCTTATTTAGGGTGTTGAAAAGTGTTTTCTTACACTTTCACACTAATCTAGGGTTTTATTAATTAATTGGGCTTATCTATACCTTAATTGGCCCTATTTTACATCCACAAGCCTTATTAAATGCATTTTTATGGAGATAATCCCGAAACATATCAAATAATCAATCATAATTCAGTGTTTTGGGTCATTTGTTCTTGATTTAGTGGTATAGGACTCATACGCCACCTTGGGCATATGAGTCCCACCTAGGTCTTGGGACCTAATTTTGAATTTCACATTAAATAAGACCTGTATTGAAGTTTGTGCCCCAATTTTGAGCCACTGGGAATCATACGCCACCTTGGGTGTATGAGTCCCACTCTAATCAGGATCCAATTTAAATTCATTTTTTGGCGATATTTTATCTTCCTAGATCTGGCGTCTACTTGTAGTGTTGTAATTTCAAGAGATTTGGCATAAATAAGTATAAATACAAGGTTATTTCATCATTTCAACATCTAAGCAATCCTATATTTTAATAAGCAATCAAGAAAACTTTCACAAGATCATTAAAGAACATTCAAGAGCATTTCAAGAGCATTCAAAGGAAGATTTGAAGAAGATTCTTGCAACAATTCAAGATCCATGTCATCATGTCAAAGACTTAGTGCATCATGCATGTTGTTGAGCTAATGTTGTGATGTAGCATTAAAGATCAATTCAAGATCTCATTCAAGCATTGTTTATAATCAAGCATTGTGATCAAGATCTACATTCATTGAGGCCACTTCATGCTTGTTTGCAAGTCTACAAGATTTCAAATTTTCATATTATGTTTCATGTTTCATTTCTCATTAAGGTTCGATTACCAAAACGGGGTTTGACCAAGACAAACCCCCATTTCCTAACAAAACAACATTGTTTCCCTCTCTTTGGGTGATTGCAGGTTTACATGTTGAAGAGAAAGTGGATTTAAAGCCCTCAAAAGTACCAAAATGACAAAGTTGTAAAAGTTGTCAAAGTTGTCGTGAAAAGTTGTCAAGGCTCATGAAAAATCATATCTAGAGCAAGATATCCAACCTATTTGCATGAAATCAATGGGAAAGTACTTATTTGATCTATCTTCATAGGCTCACAAATTTTTTCTTCAAAATTCTACTCCTAGGACACTTCGTGACAAAACGGGACACTTTGCAATAGTCTGGGCATATGAGTCCCAATACTACTTTTTTGCAAGTCTTCAGTAAATCCAAAACAGTCATGAGGAGTTTCCAGACCTTGCCCAGAAACCCTATACTGGGACTAAATCGCCTAGTCTGGCGTATGAGTCCTAGTGAGCATTAAAAGTCAGAATTTCAATGTTTTAGAGCTTGCTTTGATCACATCTTACTTCCAAGTACCTTTTTGTTCATTCTCAGTTTATTACTCTGATTTCCAATTTCATTTCCTAGGTCATTTAGTTAGACTTGCATGTTACATTTCATATCATTGCATTTCTTTCTTTCCAAGCCTTTGCTTAGTGGTGAACCCCCTTTTGGTCTTTAATCACACCCTAAGACACCTTATTGCAGATCTCTTCCCCTCATTCCATCCCTAAATTGAGATCTCTAAGGTTTCCTTGAATGAAACTTGTAGGAAATTGATGGTTTTATCTCCATAAACATAGAGTGACAATTTTCTTTGGACTTCATTTTGGAGACAATGAACACATGAAGCAAACTACTATACCTACTCTTTCAAGAAAGATTTAGGTCTACCACCTTTATCTCCATTTTCATCTAAAACTTTATCATTTAGTGTGTGTATGACATCTTGTGCAAATAAAGGAACACCTTCTACTATTGATCAAGAGAGTATCTTATCGAGACTCCTCCAAGATCATTGGATATCCATCCCTCCAAGAACACGAAAGAAATTTTACTACAAGAATTCATTTTGTGCATATCATAGAGTTCATGGTCATTCTACTAATGAATGTAGGGCTTTGTGTAACAAAACTAAACATATTAAGGAGTGTGGTGCTCTTCCTTGTGTTGAAGCACCTAGTTCCTCTAATTGATACTTTTTTGAATCATCTTCTTCAGCTCATCCTTGTCTTGCACTAAGTTGGGGGAAGGGGTTAGGTAGCCTTGTCCTCATATGACACTTGACAATTGTTGTCTCTTTGGTTAGTTTACCACGTTCTATATATATAAGAGCAAGCTTAGGATGTGGACAACATACCTTAAGTTGGCTTGCATGTGACTTACTGAGTTTTGGGGCCAACCCCCCTTAAATTAGTGATGTACATAGTTTCATTCAGGAACATATGACTTAGAATAGGGATTTCTGAACAAGCTCTCATTTATTCTTCTACTTTAAAGAAATTTCTCACAACAATGGTTTTAGCAACCACTTTAAAGTGGGGGCATACATTGACAATCATGTTTCACTATGTGGTTTTCTTTATTCTTGCGATGCGTCATTTTCTTGGTTGTGTCATTGGGTTCAAGATTTCCTCCAAGAGCATGATATTTCCTTAACTTGTCATTTCTTGGAGACATTAGGCACGATGTTCCCTAAGAAGAGACCTTACATGAACTAAGTAAAATCCCTTTAAACGTACCTTAAACTATTTTGCATTTACAATAATTGTTATATGGACACCTTGCATAACACACTTTGCTTGCCTATGGAGCCATCTTGTTTGTTCATGAGTTTTAAGCATATGAAGCTTTACTTGCCTCATGAAGCTCAAATTTCATTGTTGTGTAGCACCTTCTCAAAGTTATCAGGAGGTATAGCTTTAGTATGGTTGTATGTATGGGAGCCAAACTTAGGCGTGACTTTCCCATAGCCACTTTCTTGTGTGTGTGAGCACATACTAGCCACATGCCCTCACCTCTCTGGGGGCTCACCTAGTGGACGGTCTGAGGTTCCACTAGCCCTTGTGACCATGCATTTGTCTTGCATAGTGGACATTGTGTTCCACTTGTAAGCCACCCTTTTTGGATACTCACCCAATGAATAGCCTAGAGTTTCGTTGCCTCAGAGTGCGTGCATTTTTGGACAAATAGCTTAGATTTGATCCACAATGTGCAGGACAAACAGTCTGTAGACACCGAAATTTGGTCTAAGCCTGCGACTTCAATATTCTTCATAATTCCTATTCTTCATGGTCATGATTAAATAATCTTAATTATTTAATTAATTAACCTTAACATTAATTCTTCTCATGATTAAATAATCTTAATTATTTAATTAATTCATCTTAACATTAATTCTTCTATTGATTAAATAATCTTAATTATTTAATTAATTCATCTTAACATTAATTCTTCTATTGATTAAATAATCTTAATTATTTAATTAATTCATCTTAACATTAATTCTTATTTGTTAAATCATTAATTGTTTTGTTAATTCAAATGTACTTAATTCTTCTATTAATTAAATAATCTGTAATTATTTAATTGATTTTTTCTTTATTCTGTCGATTAATTAAATGAAATGCTTTTATTTTAATTATGTTACTAATTAACCCTTATCCTTCTTGTCCAAGATTAAATAAATTCTTATTTAATTTACTCATATCATATTTCAACTATAATTAAATAGAATTCTTTATTTATTTAATTATTCATTTAAATCCCTTCATCACTTAATTAAATAAATCTTATTTATTTAATTATTCTTCAAATATCAAATATTGAATTAAATGAATTATTTAATTCATGAATTATATTTTAACGCATTCCTCTATATTTAGAAAATTGTGTGAGTTATCTAAGTATTCACTTTTACTCGACTCAAAGATCTATTTCAAATCGCTCAGTTAACTCTTGATTTAATGTCTGAGTGGCGTTCTCGAGTAATTTCTTTGTCAAATCATTCAATCGTCCAGTGCTAACTCAATTGCATGTACATGCGGATTAATTAAATATTCTTATTTAATTAATTAAACCTTGTGCGTGCATTCGAACAAGAGTTGCTTTGATCCATATTCATCTTTGTCATTCAAAGATAATTCTTTTATTTTTGAATACCAAACTGGAAGATTAAATCATTTATTTAATCTTTAATTCTATTTCTAATTTGTATCACTCATGTCATTACTAACAATTATCAGAATGCATGTCTAATCAGTCAATCTCAACCGTCCGTTAATCTTTCAATCTTGGTATGTCGTTCGAATAATCAATTTTCTATAAATTGATATGTCTTTCATCATTCCAATCTCTCTTGAAAACTCACAAAATCTTATGACTTTTGCGAGCACTTATCTTGAATCTTCGATGTTTTGCTAAATCATTATCATAGGCTATACTTGCATGAACCTTTGAAAATATGAGGGCAATTATACTACACAAGCAAAATGGAGAAGGGCAATCGAGATGAATCATGGAAATACATACAAATTTGGTGAGATTGTTTCAGTTTGTTTACGTTTTACTTTCCTTTGTTCTTTGTTGCTTAGCATTAGATTTGCATTAGATTTAGATTGCATGCTTGCTTTTGATCTCTTTTCTTTCTGCATTTTCTTGGTGTTACACAGTCAAAGCTTGATCCACCTTTTCTTTCATTTTTTCTTTCATCTTTATGTCTTTGAAATTATATGTTTGTGTATATTGATATTGCATATCATACACCTTGTGTGTGTCCTTTTGTGCTTATGTCAGTTTGACATAGGATCTTGGATCCTAGGGGCTTGACCACCTCCTTTGATCTTTGTTATCCTAGACAATCCACATCGGTACACTTGGACCCCTCTTGAATGTCTACTTTAGTGTGAGTTTAAAGAAAGTTCCCCCTCTCACTAAAGTGGGGGCTAAATGTAGTGTTGGAAAATGTATCCCTTTACATTTTCACACTTGTTTGGGCCCTTGTGAACTAAATAGACTTAATTGTTCCTTATTTAGGGTGTTGTAAAGTGTTTTCTTACACGTTCACAATAATCTAGGGTTATATTAATTAATTGGGCTTATCTATATCTTAATTGGCCCTATTTTCCATCCACAAGCCTTATTAAATGCATTTTTTTAGAGATAATCCTGACACATATCAAATAACCAATCATAATTTAGTGTTTTGGGTCATGTGTTCTAGATTTAGTGGTCTAGGACTCATATGCCACCTTCGATGTATGAGTCCCACCTAGGTCTTGGGACTTGATTTTGAATTTCACATTAAACAAGACTTGTATTGGAGTTTGTGCCCCAGTTTTGAGCCACTGGGACTCATACGCCACCTTGAGAATATGAGTCCCACTCTAATTAGGACCTAATTTAAATTCAATTTTTGGCGGGATTTTATCTTCCTAGATCTGATGTCAACTTGTAGTGTTGTAATTCTAAGAAATTTGGCATAAATAAGTATAAATACAAGGTTATTTCATCATTTCAACATCTAAGCAAACCTAGATTTTCATAAGCAATAAAGAACACTTTCGTAGGAGCATTAAAGAACATTCAAGAGCATTAAAAAGCATTCAAAGGCAGATTTGAAGAAGATTCTTGCAGCAATTCAAGATCCATCATCATGTCAAAGACTTAGTGCATCATGCATGTTGTTGAGCTAATGTTGTGATGTAGCATTGAAGATCAATTCAAGATCCCATTCAAGCATTGTTTCCAAGTGTTGTGATCAAGATCTACATTAATTGAGGCCACTTCATGCTTGTTTGCAAGTCTACAAGATTTCAAACAAGGTTCTATTGTTTCATCTTATGTTTCATGTTTCATTTATCATTAAGGTTTGATTATCAAAATGGGGTTTGACCAAGGAAACCCCCCATTTCCTAACAAAACAACACTTTTTCTATCTCTTTGGGTGATTGCAAGTTTATAGGTTGAAGAGAAAGTGGATTTGAAGCCCTCAACATTCCAAAATGATAAAGTTGCAAAAGTTGTCATGAAAAGTTGTCAAGGCTCGTAGAAAATCAGATCTAGAGCAAGACATCCAACTTGTTTGCATGAAATCAGTGGGAAAGTACTTATTTGATCCATCTTCAGAGGCTCACAAAGTTTCACTTCAAAATTTTGGTCTTGGGACACTTTGCAACAGTCTGGGGGTATGAGTCCCAATACTACTTTTTTGCTAGTCTTCAAAAAATCCAAAACAGTCATCAGAAGGTTCCAGACCCTACCTAGAAACCCTATACTAGGACTACATCACCCAGTTTGGCGTATGTATCCCAGTTAGCATTAAAAGTCAAAATTTTAGGGTTTCAGAGCTTGTTTTGATCACATCTTACTTCCAGATACCTTTCTGTTCATTCTCATTTTATTACTCTAATTTTAAGTTTCATTTCCTAGGTCATTTAGTTGGACTTGCATCTTACATTTGATATCATTGCATTTCTTTCTTTCCAAGCCTTTGCTTGGTGGTGAACTCCCTTTTAATCTTTAATCACACCGTAGGACACCTTATTGCAGATCTCTTTCCCTCATTCCATCCCTAGATTGAGATCTCTAAGGTTTCCCTGAATGAAACTTGTAGGAAATTGGTGGCTCTATCTCCCTAAACATAGAGCAACAATTTTCTTCGTTTTAATAAGACAACATTTTGTATGATCAACCCAACATAGGAAAGCTCTATTTCTTTCCATCCACCGTACGAACAAGGAGCAAGGCCCCACTCCTTGGGGAAGCTCGGTGATATTTTATTTTCTGCATTGTGTTTCCTTTTGATTTGGTTTGGTTAAGATGGCTTTTCTTTCAGAATAGCTTTCAATAAGATTTAGATTAAGATGATCTCAATATTGTCATTCAAACTTTAAATAACTGTGTGATTTCTATTTCAGCACTTTCATTAAAGTTTGGTTTGATAAAAGATTATATGATTTGGTTTGTAAGATTTCATTGTCTGATTTCAAGATTCTTAATTTGGTGTGAAAGAGCTTAAGGTTTGTTTTCATTTTTTTTGTAAACTATTGTTGTTATTGTCATAGACTGCTGCTATTATTGTCACAGAATGTTGTAGTTCCTATTGCAGAAATAGATAAGAGAATTAAATTATATTTTCACTTAAGTAATTTCCATAATTTTTAGCTACATTTTCATTCCCACTCACCTCATTGCCTGCAACCCTTGTGCATCTAGCCATGACATCTTTCACAAGTTTACTCCCCCATATTGTCACTTACACCAAGCTGAATCTAATTATTAATCCCTCTTATTCTTTACCCCAGTTTTGGCCTATCAATTATCTTCACTACTTTCTCTCCTATGGGGAGAACATATTGTACTTTGTGGTAGAAGTAGTCCTTGGGGGGGTTATCATGAGTCCTCCATCTATCACTTTTCTTCTTCATTTGTACATTTCATCGCATTCGCATCATTCTCTTTTTGAGAGGTGTTTTTATTTCCCACAAGGTTTTTCTCCTTTACTCCACTTTTGAGAGATTGCATTATACTTGGCTACCTTATCAGGCTTCATGACCCAGACCCATTTCTTTTGCATTATACATGGGTACCTTACTAGGCTAGTAGATGAGACCCATTTCTTTCACACCCACCTAAGCTATGCTTAAGGGGGACCGTGTTAGTGTATATATTGCATACACATAGGCTTTAAGCCTATTTAGGTGTCCATCGACCTTTTCTCAAATGAGGTGTCAATGTAGATAGGTGTGCTTAGAGGTGTCAATTCACTTTTGGCACCTCTTCCTACGTTTTTGGTAGGCAACTTGCCACCACTCCATAGTGAGGAGTCCTATCCTCATTTCATGGAAGTTGGTTGCCTTCCTCATTCCTATTTATGTACACCTTCTTGATCTAATTCCTATGAATTGACTATTATGCAATTTGTGTGTTCATTATGCTTGCTTTCAATCTTTGATAATCAAGATTCTTTCAAACAAAACAAACAATGTAAAATAGAATGATTTCACCTAACAAATAATATAATATAATTCTAAATCTAAATATGAATGTTGGTAACAATGTACATATGTCCAAAAATATATCTACAAAGAAGCAATGCAAATCTAATAGTAGAATTCATACTGTAAGATTGCCAAAACAAAACAAACAAACAAATGAATAACACTCACTGAAAGAAGAAGAAAAAAAAAAAAAAAAAACCCTAATTTCGGATTTATTATGAACCTTAACATTAATAAGGACTTGTGAAAGCAAATTGGACCTAAGAAACTATTGTTTAAGGCGTGAAATGAAGAAGTCGTAGCCTAGTGGGTGGCGTTGAACTTACTGGACACGTTGGCAACCTTCTAAAACCACAAACTCAACCTTGAGGTTTGAGGTCGTGGAGATGGAAAGAAGATAAAAATTAATTGAAATATTCTAGTGGGTTGGGTGGGTAATAAATTAAAGAATTAAAGTTGATAAATGGAACTAGCAAGACGGCGAAGTTTATGGGTTGTTTTAATGCATTCCGTGAATGAGGTACTTCGATGATAAAATACATTTGCATTTCTCGAGAATTTTGTTTCGAATGTTTTGACTTTGCAAATAATAAGAGCTATAGGATGAAATATAAAATGACATAAATTATGCGTTAAACTAAGTTCCACAAGAATGAAAAATAAAATCATATTGGCTTGAGAATGCACGTTGCACGATTTGGGGGTCGCTTTCAATATTTTTTAAAGCATGTTGGAATTTGCCTCAATAACTAAGTACAAGAGCAGATTTGGATTAATTAAAAGATCATATGCTAAATCATAAAACTAAGTACATTCTGGTGAAAGATAAAGCCATTCATAACGTGGAAGCTTCATAGATTGTGGGGATTGTCTTCCACTTATGAAGCAACGGGATGGAGTAGCTTATCTGCTGGCTATAAAAGCAAATGATATGACATTCATTTTCATTGAAGCGCACAGGCTCGAATAGAGACTCATAACTCGCAATGGCTTCAAAGATGTTCATTGCTGCAGTTTGCATGGTTGCGCTGCTGAGTGCAAGCGACGTGCTTGCAAAGAAACCGAAGAAGGTGAAGTGCCATGACAAGATCTACAAGAAGACCTGCCGTGGGCAGTACACCTGTCCGTACGAATGTCAGTATAGCTGCATGATGGACTGCAAAGCTTGCAAGCCTGTTTGCCGTAAGTATCGATTATTTGATTTCTTTCTTAGGTGGTTTTATAGTTGAAATCGAGATAGTACTAATACCTAAGTTTCGATGGATATTTATATTACCGTACAGTGTGCAATAAGCCCGGAGGCGTGTGCCAGGATCCTCGCTTCATTGGAGGAGATGGCATCATGTTCTATTTCCACGGTAAGAAAGAGCAGAACTTCTGTTTGGTGTCGGACTCAGATCTCCACATCAATGCTCACTTCATCGGCAAGAGAGGAGAGGGAATGGGGAGAGACTTCACGTGGGTGCAGTCCATTGGAGTCCTCTTCGATGGAAACCACCAGCTCTTCCTGGGAGCCAACAAGGTGCCCTCATGGGACGATTCCCATGACCACCTGTCAATTGCCTTGGACGGTAAATCAATCCTCCTTCCTCAACAGGAGGGTGCCACGCTTTCCCTCTCTCTCTTCAATTTGAAAATCGTTCGATCTGACCGCACTAATGCCGTGACGGTTGAACTGGAGAACAAGTTCATGATTACAGCCCGCGTTGTGCCCATCACTCCCGAGGAGTCTCGAATCCATAAATATGTTGATATCTTGTTTAAACAACACACCACAATGAAAATATGACAACACTAAGTGCATAGGACACAACTTAGGTATATGAGCCACTGCATAAAAATGCCTTATAGACAGGTATTAAATTAGTTCCAAACTCTAACTTAGCAGGAAAATATAAAATTCTCACAACTAATCAAGCCTAAACTATATAAAATTTCACAATCTATAATCTTTTCAACTGCAAGATCTTCGCTTCAGACACCATCTCAAGACATAACATGTAGGATTAAAATAAATCTCAGCATGAAACATCAAACTGAAAATAGGATAAAGCATACAAAAGTGAACTCCAAAGTAGGTCCCAAAAGCTCCTGAATTATCAAAAAATAACTGAGGAAGTCCTCAAAATATCATGAGTTACAAAGGTTGAATAATGCTTTTTTTCGCAATCTCTTTTCTTCGAACTCCCCTTTACAAAGAGCCAAAAAATGTCATATATACAACCAAAAAAACCCTTCCCAAAAGAATGTGTCGGCCCCTCCTTTAGGGTTTTTCAAAAAGATCAGCCTCCAGGAAGATCTGCCCTTAGATCTTTTGAATCAAGTTACTTCTGCATTAAATATTTATCCCTGTTGTCCATGTCGATGAAGGATCGCCCTCAAGAGAAGTCTTCAGATCTTTTACAACCACAACATTAACTTTTGGCCTCCGTTTCCACCCTCGAACTTCCATCAGAGCCGCTTTGAATGCCCTAGAGTATAGCCATTAATATCAATCTACCTTCTGTCGGTAGAGATCCCAGTTGGACCACTGAGACTTGTGGCCTTTTCTTCCTTTCAGCTTTCCTGTGCTCAAGATCTTTCTACAAGTTGACCATCTTCGAGAAGCAGTATCCGACCTCCCCTGTTAGATCTAAACACCATTGCTTCACCGAGCCAACCCATGTCGCACACATTTTGTTAATCTTCTTCACAGGGGTAGTCAATCAGTCAAACTGCCACTGGTTTGCCTTTAGTTCCCTCTAATTGGTTGAACACGCTCCACGTAGGATTTCCAAGGGGTCAAAATATTCTTTAGATAGAATCGCATGTCGGTGAGACACTCGTCGTGTCTCCCCGATGCGATTATACCCTACAACAGCATCAGCAATACAATCGTTATTGGTCAGAGGTCATGGCGAGTGTGCAAGAGTTATACCGCAACATAAAGTTGTCGCCCAAACTACCGCTATTGGCCAGACATCATGGCAGGCAACAGGAGTTATATCAATATCCCTTTCCATCGCTAAGACCATCGCATTCGGCAAGAGGTCATAGCGGGCGCTAAGAGTCATAGGGTGCTGTCATAATAGTGGTTTACAATTCCTGAGAGGAACAAATTTTAGCTGAAATCACATATTTTTAGAAAATATAATGATTTAAGCCTTTAAAAGTTCCATTTTAAGGATTCCAATTGAAGAGGGTTTGATCAAATCACCTTAGATCAAACCCCTTGGATAGAACCTCGCTAGTTTTAAACCATACCTATAAATGCGTCTCCTTTACACCTATCAAAATGCTGATAAAAAATCACTTTTGATTTAGATTTTGGGGAATCAAATGAATTCATTTAAAATTTATTTCAAATGATTGTGAGGTATTCCTCGGAACAAGCTATCAATAGATATAATTTTAATATGTTTTGGTTACATTATGTATTTGTTGTTTTAAGTTTTATTAAACATAGGTTTTTCATCAAAATGAATTTCTTTGTTCTTCAGCTATTGGAAAAATAGAAGATTATCAAAAAAAATTAAAATATGAGTGCACGGATATTGAAGTCCTTGATCAACAAAAAATAAAATAAAAGATTTTGACATATACAAAAAATGTTAAAGCGTTATCTGATGCGTTATTATGCGAATTGTAATTGGTTTGACTTCAAAACTTGATTAAAGAAAAAATATTCAATAAAAAACTATCTAGCAAAGTGGAAGCACTAGATATTGGAGTCACAAATCTAAATTTGAAAGAATTAGAATTTTATACTTCATGGAAAAAAAATTACGCATTATACAATGTGCGTCACTTTTAAAAAATGTTATTTTATGAAAAAAAACTAACTTTTGTGGGAGATGGAAAAATTGAAATTTGATCCACAAAAGTTTTGAAAAAACATTTTTTAGAATCTACAAACAAAATTTAATGAGACTCTAGTTTGCACCATCTTCAAATTCCTCACAGTTTAGCCGCTATACGTGCCCGAATGTGGAGATTTAGTTAAAAATAATAATTTCAGTGTCCAGTTTGGCCAAAAATTGTAAACCACTATTATGGGATCACCCCATACCGATATCCCTTTTCCATTGGCAATTCTATCGCTATCGGTAAGACTCTCTCAATCGACAAGATATCGTAGCGAAGCCACAAGACCTTCTGCGAGACATACCATCATCGGTGAGATATCATGCCAAGCTCAACCTCCTTCGGCAAGACCATTTTATTTCAGGGAGACTCCATCCAGTCGACCAGACGTTATACCGATATCATTCCATGTCGGCGAGACTCTCCCCGATCGGCAAGATGTTACAGCGAAGCCCCCACCCTTTCGGCAAGACTCCGGAGAGTCAGAAAGACTTCTCCCTGAGCAACCCTATTCCATTTCGGCGAGACCTCGCTTGGTCGACGAGAGGTTACACCGAGACCATAACCTTTCGTCGAGACTTCCATCTGTCGGTAGGACCTCTCCCCGATGACACCCTTCTTTCGGCGATGCTAGCCTTGTGCACAAGGGTCGACGTGACTTCTTTCCAAGCAGAGAGATACATAAAAACTCCTGCGACTGAAATGTATGGGCGACCAGCGTATTTCAAATGAATAGAACCATACTACCAGTCGGCAAGACATCTAGCTAGTCTCAACGACTTTCTTCCTCAGGAGTTTTATGCAAAATCTGACTAAGGCATGCTTTCCAATAGACTTTCTTGTGAAATAGCATCAGATGAAGACCTTCCCAATGAAAATCGAACACCTGCACGCTCGGCTCAACCCTTATGGGAGCCACATTTAATCCACGTGCCGAATTTAAAACATAATTTACCCCGATTGAGCCCATAGGTGAAAATTGGGTAACATTTCTAGCGACCTCAACTGGATGTTTGCCTGCTAAACATGAAAACCAATAGCCTAAACTTGTCCATTGGGCATGGAATCATTAGGAAAAACTTAGAAACAGACCTAGGGAAAATTTGTATATGGTTGTAACTCACTTGAGACTTATAGAACAAGACAGGTCCCTAGAAATTTATTGAAAATAGGAAAATACTTAAATGAAACTATTTATTGTGTTGGGACAACACTTAGTGAATGTAACAACAACTAAACTAAAGTGCAACAGCGCTTATTAAATGCATGAAATCTAACCTAAAGCATGTACAAGGAGGAACTTATCAAACCTCAAAACAAAGCTTGAGGTGTATCCCATTGACTGGGATAGGAAGCACTTCACCTTCAGTTGTGGCCAGTTGGTAAGCATTGTGTTCCTTGCAGTCTTTGATAATAAATGGACCCATCCACATGTCAAACTTGGTGTGATAGTCCAGCCTGCTTTTTAGAACATCCCATTTCAGCACAAGATCTCTGACCATGAAATCTCTTGATCTAGTTTTCTTATCAAATGCTCTTTTAATCAGATTTTCTGACATTCCATGTTCTTCATAGCCTTTTTCTAGTTTCTTCTAACTCCATCAGCTGAATATATCTCAAGGCAAGTGGATCAATCTGTTCAAACAGGACCAGCTAACTAGCAATGTCCAAGGCGGGTAACTCAATAGAAATAGGTAATTTTGCTTCTTTACCGTACACCAACATGTAAGGTGAGTTCCCAATCACCTTCTTAGGGGTAATTATATCTACCCAAAGAGCAGTCTTCAGCTTGGCATGCCAATCCCTCTGATTGTTTTGAAGTGTCCTTTTGATAATGTTAATCAGATTTTTATTAGTGGACTCTGCAAGTCCATTGCCCTGAGGATAATAGTTGGAGCTTGTGTTCAAGTAAATTCCATTCTTCAATGCCCAATCAGCAACCTTCAAGCCAACAAATGCCAGGGCATTGTCAGAAATTATAAAACCTGGGACTCCAAATCTGCAAATAACGTCTTCATAAAAATTCAACACTGTTGTTTCATTAGCTTCCTTTAGAGGCAAAGCTTTTGTCCATCGTGTAAAATAGTCTGTTGCTGTGATAATCCACTGATGGCCTACACTTGAGGGTGGATTAATTGCCCCTATGAAGTCAATTCCCCACTTCATAAATGGCTGCTCTATCTGAATTGGTTGCAATGGAAAGGCAGCAAGCTTTTCTTTGCATGAAAACAAGGCACATTTGGAACATCTCCTGACATAAGTATGTGCATCCTTAAACAAATTAGGCCAATAATAGTCTACTCTTAAAATTTTATATGCTGTTGTCCTTGCCACATAACGACCTCCAGAAGGTCTGTCATGGAACTCATGTAATAGTTGATCCACTTGATAATTATCAATACACCTGAGCAGTACTCCACTGTGATCTTTCCTATATAACACATCATTAATCAAGATGAAAGGAATAGACTAAAGTCAGTAGTACCTCCTCTTTGTTCTGTTCAGATTAGGTAGACATTCCCTAGTTCTCAAGAAATGTGACATCTCCTGCAACCAGCTGGTAATTTCATTATCTGTTGTCCCAACATTAACTAAAACTAAGTCTCGTTCACCCTCTATTGCTGAAATGTCTTCGTTAGCCAACTGTTGGCATAAACTTTTTCCCCTCACGAACTTGGTGACTTGAATATCCACATCGTACTCCATAACTCTTGTGATCCATCTAGCGTGTTTTTCATTTAGATCTTTGCTAAGTAAAAATTCTTTCACACTGGAATGTGCCACTTGTAGATGAATTTTGTTATGAGACAGCAGATTTCTAAATTTCTTCAAACTTCTCACAATAGCTAGCACGTGTTTTTCTACAAAGGTATACTTCTGCTCATAGTCTTCCAGACCCTTGCTGAAAAAAATAATGGGCTGCTCCAACCCTTCTACATTTTTCTACACCAAAATTGCAGAAATTACATCAAAACTGTCAAAAGCATACAAGGTAAAATCCTTGTTGAAATCTGGGTTAACTAATGTTCGGGTTGAAGCTAACACCTCCTTGATCAGCTAAAAACTATCTTTTGCTTCTCGAGTCCATTTAAACTCTGCATTCTTTTTTAACATAGTTCTAAGGGGTTTTAACAAGGCTGCTATATCAAGCAGGAACCTTCTGACAAAATTAATTCGACCAATGAAACTCTGAAGTCCTTTCTTATGCTGAGGTAAAGGCAGCTCAAAGACTGTTGCAACTCTTTTAGGATCCACAGTGATTCCCTTCCTAGATACTACATACCCAGGAATTTTTCCTTCATGAATAGAGAAAGCACATTTCTTGGGATTCAATGATATGCCAAACTCCCGACAACGTTCAAAAATCTGCCTCAAATGGTCAATGTGATATGTTGTCTTCTTGGAATAGATAGTGATGTCATCAAGGTATACTAAAACAAACTTATACATCAAGTTGCTAAAGGCCATGTCCATAACCTTTTGGAAGGTTGCTCCAACGTTAGACAAACCAAATGGCATTTTCCTATATGCCATTGTGCCCCACTTTGTGGTGAATGCAGTTTTAAGTTGATCTTCTTTTACCAAAATCTGGTTATAACTAGAATATCCATCTAATAAAGAAAAATGTTCAGAACCTGAAACACATTAGAGAATTTGCTCCATAGATGGAAGAGGGTGCCTGTCCTTTAAAGAAGCTCTATTCAAATCTCTGAAGTCTACGCATAATCTGAGCTCTCCATTTTTCTTCCTGACGGGAACTAGATTTGCAACCCAACTAGTATGCTTGATGGGAAATATAATCCCACTTTCTATAAGTCTGAAAACTTCTTTCTGCATTAATGGCTCCAATTTGGGATTAACCGGCCTCTGTTTTTGCCTTATGGGTTTGGCTGTTGGCTCCAATTCTATCGTATGTCATGCAAGACGTGGATCAAATCCCTTCAAATCTCCATACTCCCAAGCGAATATGTCAATGAATTGTTGGAATAACTGCATAAAAGACTGCTTTTCAGCAGTAGTGTTTATTTTTCCTATCTTGAGGCTTCTCTTGGGTGCAATTTCTAAGTCCTCATAATGATTTTGTTGAACCAGTAAATTGGCTTTATTACTTTTAGCCTAATCATCAAAGTTGAAAATACTTTCCAACGTAACCAAACCCTTAGGCAACTTGTTGTTCTTTAATTGCAGTACCTGGTCTCCATACTGCTGTTTGATTTTATCTTGATTTGATGTTGCAAACACGTCCTCTTCAAGCAAAAATTGTAGAATTTGCTCATCACTCTCAAAGACCTGTCAGTTAACATTGTTATCGGACTGCGAAAGGAGATTCGATAATAACTTGTGATGTGCTATTGATTTTCCTTACGGTTCGAAATCAACTGAGGAGCCCCCAGCTGCTAACCTATCAGCATGCTGATTCTAATTTCTTGGAATTGAAATGATATTGAAAGCTTCAAAATCCTCTATGAGGTCCCAAACCCTATGCTTATACAATTTAAGAACATCATTTTTAACAACATTCAGACCTCTAACCTGATTTACTATCAATTCACTATCCCCATGCACCTTTAAACATTTAATTCCACATTTCCTCGCCCATTCCAGCCCTTAAATAAGACCTTCATATTTTGTTGTGTTATTAGTGCATGAAAATGCAAATCTAAACACTTCATAATATCTTTCATCTATTGGGGAAACCAATAATGCACCCCCACCAGCACCATGCCTGCTCCTTGAGCCGTCAAAATACATTTCCCAAACTTCGCCCTATTGATCACAACCATTCTCTGACCTTTTAACCAAGTTAGGCATCACCATGTCAGCTTCTTGAAACATGTAATTACCCATACCAGCATCCGACACCAAGTCACTTTCAGCACTAGAAGTTTGGCCTACCACCCACTCATCTAAAAGTATATTAGGAATATCATCAACAACAGTACAAGGATCAGAGACAACAACATGCTCGTCTTGTTCAAAAATTATGCAATTGGAAAATATTGCACTAGGTATATAGGGTTCTATATTGTCTTTTGCGAGTAGCTCAGACTTAATGGTTACTTTAGTTCCATACCTAGTACGGAACAGCATGTGAGACCAGTCAAACGAAAGGTATCCCCCTATTTTAGCTGTGAACTCTCTTGACAAACATAACCCAAAATATGGAGGAAAATCTGCAACATAAATGTCTTGGGAAATTGAAAAATTAGGGCAGGCATGCAGTGTTAAGCTAGCATCTTTGATAAGACCCACTGTATTAACAGATGAGCCATCCAGCTGGACTACTCCTTTCTCTAAAGGTTCATACTTTAAACCTAATTGATCAGCTACTTGCTTGGGCATCACAGAATAGGTAGCGCCACTATCTACCATACAATTGTGCACTAAATTTTTTCCAATAATCAATTAAACATAGAATGGAGGAGGTCTCACGTCCTTACCTTGAATCATATATTTCCCTTTGTTACTGGGATTAGCAACTTTCCCTTGATCATCATTAGCCATTACGACATTTTGGGAAACATCAGCAACTTGTTTAGGGTTTGTATCTTCAAATAATGCTTTTCTAAGTAGATCAGCCTGTCCAAGAATGCTTAAGGAGTCCCACATGGTCATATTCACGTTCATCTTCTTCATACTATCCACAATGTTGTAAGGTACAATTAAAGGTACCTTCTGATGTACTTTAGTAGCAACCGGTTCTATATTCTTGTAAGGCTACTCATTGATTGGTAAGACAGTAGTTTTGTTTTTTGGTACATTTGGAATATGTGTGGATGATGCTTCTACAGTTGCAGGCCCCTTGTTTTTATCAACTGATTGCTCCACCTCTAGAGCTCTTTTCTTAACTCATGTATTGGCTGCAATTTTTGAATCACCATTCACACCACAGAACTCTTCACCTTGCCAATTTAAAAATGCAGTCTCATTAGAATGTATTTTTGATTGTTGTTTAGGTATATTAGTAGGTGCATCTAGCTGTGGACTGACAGCATTTTGGACCATGAGTGTCTGATTAACTACCCCATTTGAGCATGAGGCTAGGTTCTGTGCTTGATTACACGAATAACACCATTTATTTTCTGTCACAAAGTTATTCTGAGCTGGAACCATATCTTTCACTGGATTTACAACATTAAGAGGAGCTGGATTATAAGATTGGAATGGTCTCTAATTAACATTTTGCATTTGATAAGCACCTTGATAGGGTTGCCTATTTTGCTGAAACTGATATCCTTGGTTTTGATAAGACTGACTTGCATTCTGACCTTGTTGTTGGTTTTGCTATTGAAAATTTGGCCTTGCCCCTCGATATTGTTTCTTCATGCTGATCAACTCATTTCCCAAAGTCTGTAAAATACTTTCTATCTTCTGCTGACTAGACTTGATCTCTTGCAATTCACTTGATGGTCCTGCAGTTGACACTCCCTGACTCACAGCAATGGGTAACGTGGGAATAGCAGGTAAAGGGGCTAAAGATGGCATTTGCAATGGCATATTTGATTGAATTTCAAAGAAGTAGGGCATAGGTGGCCTAGGTGCTATCTTGCCTGCTTGAATGAGGTTATTTTATGCCTTAATAGCTATACTATAAGCCTGAGGTAAAGAAATACCCCCCATGGACTGTATCATAACTGAGATATCACTATTTAAACTTTTCAAATAGTACAAAAATGCATAATCAGCAAAAGGCCTTACCATAGCAGGTATTTTGTTCCAATTCTTTTGAAATCGGATATTGAAATCCATCATTTGTTCTTGTGGGGCTCTTTTAATGGTTGTTAACTGCTCTACCAAAGATAGGTGATCAAATTTTTCCTCAAAAAATCTAGTAAATTCATCACCAATCCCATCCCATGTTCTTATATAACCCACCGACAAGCTTCTAAACCACTCCAACGCCTTCTTCTTGAAAGATGCAGCTAGAAATATCACAACTACATTTTCTTGTGTCACATGATGCACATTGCACAATGTTGCCACATCTCTGATATGTTCAAAAGGTGTTACTTGTCCTTCTCCAATAAACTTTGGTAACCCTTTTAACGATGCTAATGGAATGTCATCATGTTGTGCTAGATTAAGGTGACTACCCTGGTTGAACTGTATGAAAGTAAAGGCTCTTGGTGCTGCCATTGAGCTGGAATGCGTTGGTATGCTTGCTAAAGCAAAACTTGAACTGACTGGTACTAAACTTGAACTTGGTTGAGAAGTATTTGCTGCAGCATAAGTACTACTTGTTGAACACTTGAAAGCCCCAAATGAGGAGACAGAAGGTTCTATTCTAAGAGCAGGAGATGTTGAATGCCTAGCTAGAGGGTCTCTTCTTCTTCTCCTTTAGTATGAAAACAATGCCTTGTCACTAACACCAGGTGGTGTTGACTGAACTCTAGGGGAAGGAACAATCCTTCTGTGAGTTCTCCCTTTTCTTCTTGGAGGAGATAAATGCAAAAACTCTACAGATTTTGAACTTCTAGTTTCTATTTTTCTTATATAAAAAAACACATTGATCCTTTTCTCCCCAGCAGAGTCGCTAGATATTCTTAAGAAACAACCTTTAAAAGGCTATTAGCTCATTGTCAGCACATCAAAACAGCAAGACTTAAGAATTTTAATTCTGACTCAGTCCCACTGGGTGTGCCAAAACTGTTTTCTCTCAAAATTTGCACCCTAAACTGAACTATACAAGTTTCAACAATCTTGGAGAAACATTGGATTCACTTCTATGTGGGACTGTTGGAATGAAGTGAAACCTTTGGGTTCTAGGCTGGCTCCTATTCAGATAAACATTTAAATGCACTTAAACTTGAAAGGGAAAAGGTGTAAGAAGAAAGCTTAAACAATAAACAACTGAAAACTTTAAAAATATTTTAAGGTGATACACCAGAAATATGTTGATATCTTGTTTAAACAACACACCATAATGAAAATATGACAACACTAAGTGCATAGGACACAACTTTGGTATATGAGCCACTGCATAAAAATTCCCTATAGACAGGTATTAAATTAGTTCCAGAATCTAACTTAGCAAGAAAATATAAAATTCTCACAACTAATCAAGCCTAAACTATATAAAATTTCACAATCTATAATCTTTTCAACTGCAAGATCTTCGCTTCAGAAACCATTTCAAGATATAACATGTAGGATTAAAATAAATCTCAGCATGAAACATCAAACTGAAAATAGGATAAAAATCATACAAAAGCGAACTCCAAAGTAGGTCCCAAAAGCTCCTGAATTATCAGAAAATAACTGAGGAAATCCTCAAAATATCATGAGTTACAAAGGCTGAATAATGCTTTTTTCTGCAATCTCTTTTCTTTGAACTCCTCTTTACAAAGAGGCAAAAATGCCATATATACAACCCAAAAAACCCCAAAAAAGTTAGCCTCTGCCCTAAGGTTTTCAAAAAAATGAGTCGGTTCCTGAATACATCACCCCTCAGATCTTTTGGACTAAAGGTAATGTTGCATTCCATGTGCCTGCCCCGTGTCCATGTCAGTGAAGGATTGCTCCAGGGATGGCCTTTTAGATCTTTTGCAACCATCGCATTAACTTTTGGCCTCTGTGTCCACCCTCGAACCTCGTTGCAGAGCTGGCTTGAATGTTCTTGAGCAACATCATAAATGTCGATCTACCTTTTCCAGTAGACACCACAGTTGCCACTGAGACTCGCAGTTTCTTCCCTTTCGGCCTTCTTCTTGCTCTAGATCCTTCTGCAAGTTGACCCCCCTGAGAGACAACATCTAAATTTAATGTTAGATCTGAACACCATTGTTCACCGAGCTGATCCATCACCTTCGATCTCAGAGTAGATCGATGTCGTTCATGCTTTGTTGATCCTCCTCACAAGAATAGTCACAGTCAAACTGCCAATGGTTCGCCTTCAGCCTCCTCTGATTGGTTGAATAGACACCACGTAGGATCTCCAGGTGGTCAAAAGTTCTTTAGATAGAATCGCATGTCAGTGAGACACTAGTTGTGTCTCCCCGATGCGATTATACTTCACCACAACAATCGGCATAACACACAATTGTCGGTGAGACTTCATAGCGAGTGTAACACCTTTCCCTGATGTTTGTTGTCACCGGGAGTCTTACCGAAACATACATACCCATCAGCAAGACAATCACTTGTCGGCAAGAGGTCATAGCGGGCTGCAAGAGTCATATCGATATCCCCTTTCCATCACCCAGACTATCGGCAAGACTCCATCTATCGGGAAGACATCATGTCGAGTGCAAATCCTTCAGCCAAACCACCTTCAGTCGGAAAGATCTCACACCGACGCTAACCTCTCTTGGCGACACTTCCACCGGTTGGGAAGACCACACACTGAATCTCCTTCCATTCTCCCCAAGCTCAAACATTTCAGCAAGACTTCATCGTGTTGGCAAGACCTTACACCAAGGCCACAAACCTTCGCCGAGACATCTATTGGTCGGCCAGACATTACCCCAAAGCCCCATCATTACACTGAAGGCATTCCGTTTCAACGAGACCTCGCTTGGTCAGCGAGAGGTTACACTGAGACCATTCCACTTTGGCGAGACCTCACCCCGTCGGTGAGACACTACACCGAAGGCACAACCTTTCGCCAAGACTTCCATCTATCGGCAGGACCTCTCCCTGATGACACTCTTCTTTCGGAGACGCTAGCCTTGTGCACAAGGGTCGGTGTGACTTCTTTCCAAGCGAAGAGATACATAAAAATTCATGGCGACTGAAATTTATGGGCGACCGATGTATTTCAAATGAATAGAACCATACTGCCAGTCAACAAGACATCCAGCTGGTCTCAGCAACTTTCTTCCTCAGGAGTTTTATGCCAAATCCGATTGAGGCAGGCTTTCCAATAGACTTCCTTGTGAAATAACATCAGATGAAGACCTTCCCAATGAAAATCGAACACCTGCACGTTGGGCTCAACCCTTATGGGAGCCACATTTAATCTGCGTGTTGAATTTAAAACATAATTTCCCCTTATTGAGCCCGTAGGTGAAAATTGGGTAACAGGAGCACTAGTTGAAAATCAACACTCCTATACCTAAAGTGTAAAAATGACTAAGGAAATATGTAGGAGTTTTTATTTTCAATGCTCCGACATATTTCACTATTTTCACAACTCCCAAAGGCTGGAAGTTGACGAAGATGCTCATTTTGAAGCTCTTTGAAAGACGAACGAGGGAGGATACTCAAACGGACTATTTGAGATTTTGGAATGCACATTAAGGTGGATTGAAAATGGCCTCATTTTATGTGCTTGAACACCACAAACCTATGAAATAGACAAGTTTTATAGGGGGTTATCTGTGGATCTAGCACTGCTAGATTCCATCATAACAATGCGATCCCAAGCAGGATAGGTTAGTACCCAAAACTATTATGACACATATTTCATTGCTGGAGTAGACCCCCAATCATGTGACACAAGCAAAGGAATAGGCCCTATCGACTAGATATCCACAAATAGCCCAGAAATCCAACTCAAGACAGAGTGTAGCACCAAAGTAGCCAATTAGCAACATATATATTACATAGGGATATTCCTTGAACATCCAATATTACGTCCATGCATTCCTTTCATATAGTTATGCCATCAACAACCACCGAAAATCAAACAAGTATAGAAAAATTTGTTCAAGAGACACAAAATACATAACCGGATGATGTAGCATTTATAGAATAACTTGCAAAACACTTCAACATATGATATTGGAAATAAGACATTGCATAGACATTTTAAGCACATTCACCAAGCCATAGGATCAGAGACATCAATGTGAAGAAATGTAGAGCATTTCTTGGACTAGTCCAAATAGCTAGAACCATTGCCAACCTTTTGTAATTCATAAAAATCTCCTCGACAATACAAGTGACTTGAAAAGATAGGAATGCAATGTACACAGAGCACTGACATTGAATACAAAACCGAAAGACAAGAACTAAAACAATGGAGGAATGTGGAGCATTATCCTAGAGAGACTACAATGCAACTTCCTAAACCAAAAATATTTGAGCAACATGCGGAGACCAAATTTTTCTCTTAGCAACACATATAATATCAAGAACATTAGGAGAGAGCAAGAGACATACTATATACCTTCAAAAACTTCTCTCCAACATTATTCATGCATCTAATCCTCATCTTATTGCTTTTGATCCTCATCTTAATATATCATTATGAAATCAACTCTACTGACAATAATAATGCATTATATGATCATCAACAATCTTTCTTTGATAGGGCATGACATCAACCATATAATTCTTTCTTCTTTGATTAGGCATGACATCCAACCATGGACTTCTTCAATGATAAGGAATGGCATCACCAATGTTATCCCAAACTAAATATAACAAAGACAACCAATGCCAAGGACTAACAACATGTTACACAAGTGTTGACTTCAATTACAACTAGCAACTAGTGTTGACAACAACATTCAACAATATCCTTAGTATTAACATCAAATACAACAACACAAACATCAGTGTTGACATCAATGACAATAACGCAAACATCGGTGTTGACATCAATGACAACTACCAATAATCTCCCCCTTTTGTATTGATGGCAACACACACTGCTCACTCTCCCCCTTTGACATCAAGGACAAAGGGCCATGCATTCCTACACATAGTAGGAAATTCTTTGAATTTAAGAACAAAGGGAAAAAATATCTTCTATTGAAGCAGTAGCACATGCTCCCCCTTTGACCAGCGGAACTTCTTCTTCACACACATTTACAAAAACTACACAATTACTTTAGGACTCCCCTGTAATACCAATTCCCCCTAAGGGGTAGCACCCATCAATCCAATAGAAAAATATATGATATAAATTTATCCCCCTAGAATGATGCACCATCTATGCATCTAGTCAGAACAAGGACGGGCAATAACCCTAGCTTCTATTGCAAATACTCAAAAGTATACTTTGAAAGTTCCTTTATAAAATTATCTACAATTTGATCCTTTGTAGGCACATACTCCATTCTGAATTCATGCTTTGCAATCATATCTCTTAGAAAATGGAACTGGATTGAGATGTGTTTAGTCTTTGAATGTATTACCAGATTCTTAGAAATATTGATTGCACTTATATTGTCACACAATATAGGAATAGGTTCATCATAATTCACTTTCACATCCTTCAAAGTCTACTTCATCCAAAGCACATGAGTGCAACAAGATGCTGCAACAATGTATTTTTCTTCTGCAGTGGACAAAGACATTAAATCCTTCTTTTTAATAAACCAAGAGACCAATCTATCTCCCAAAAAATGCACTTCCACTTGTACTTCTCTAGTCATCAACATAACCTTCCCAATCAACATCAATATAGACACTCAAAGAGAAATTTTCATCCTTTTTTTACCATATCCCTGTTGTCACCTAGAATTGCACCCTGTGCAAAGATTACAAAAAAACTGAGCATTCTAGAGCAACATGGGATCACTCCAAGGCTGTGGGTCACCTATAGTTGGAGTGAACCTCCAGAGAGAGCCGGCTTCCTTTGGTGTCACCTAAAACTACTGATTTTGTGAAGGTAAAAGGAGAAGGAAAGCATACAAATAATGCAACTAATCTAAACTATTTCTAAGGTGATACACTGAGTTAAAGAGAAATCATGAAAACAGACACAAGAAGAACATGCACTAGAAAGCAAAGATAGTGTTTTTCACTTACTTGACATAACCTCTTCTAAACTCATATAGTATTCTCAACAGGCTTGCTCTACATGCATATCTCAGGAAGGAAAAATGATTCTCATAGCCTTAGGTATGAATATAGATTTCAGAAAAACACAGTTAAGAACTTGTATAGTTTAAAATACAGAAATGAAAGTAATGAAAACATTTAACAGTAGCTTCCAAGTAAACTCTATGTTATATTCCATATTCCAGTCAAGTTACAAAACATACATTAATTGAGAAAGGATTGATGAAAAAATCACTAACTCCTTTTGAATGCATAATTCGAACTATTTACAAAAAAGGCAAAAAATGCCTTATATACAGACTGTACGTCGGCCCCTTAGGGCCTACAAAAAATATCCTGATTCGAGAAAGGATTTTCCCTTAGATCTTTGCCGAGTTAATGCTGAAGATCCTTCGTGTCCCTGTTGTTGGTGTCAATGTGAAGAACCGCTCCTAGAAGCCCCTTCAGATATTCTTCAGCTACTACGTTTATTCGATCCATCATGTCTAGTTGAGCTACTTTGGCTGCACCATGAATGCTCTAATCCTGCCATAGATACACGTCACCCCTCATCCTGTTAATGCCCTTTCAGACTACCACGGTTGACCCTCAAAACTCTCTAACCGGCTGAGTGAACTCCACGCAAATCGTTTGGTGGTCAAAAATCTCCTGTTGAACTGCATATCGGTGAGACACTAATCATGTCTCCCCGATGCGGTTAAATCTCTCACAAGCGTTGGCAAGACATGGAGCCATTGCTGAGAGCTCTCAGCGAGCCCTAACGATCATACCAATTCCTCTTCTGTCATATCGGCATCCGCTTTCGTCGCCAAGACACACTCCATTCCCCTAGACCCCATATCAAAGTTTCCCAGCTCCGCCGAAAGCTTGCTTTGAGTTCGGAAAAAGCTTGCTTGGTCGACGAGACATCCTGCCAACCCCATCCTCATTCTGTCTGAGCTCCTCTTTTCCTTCGTTGAGACTCCCACCGATCGGGAAGAGGTCTTCCCGAACTCCTTTCGCTACGCCGAAGACACCCCCATTGAAATACTGTCGATGTAACCCTTGCCGGTCGCCAAGACATTACTGCGAAAGCCTCAAGTCTTGGCAAGGCATTTCCTTTGTCCTTGGTGGCTCCTTAATCTTTTGGCAAGACATACGTCGAAGGAAAATTCTTGCCGAAACCTGTGCCTGTCGCCAAGACCCGTTATCGTCTCCAAGACCTCTTGTAGACCCCATTTCCTTCGGCGAACTCTTTCTTTGTTCTAAAGGTTTCATCGTTCGGCAAGACTCTTGCCAACAACACCTCGTATGCCGCCAGGACTTCCTGCTGTCGGCATGACCTCCGGGCGACATCATCAATTAGCGAACCCTTCATGCTTTGGTGGGGTCTCTTTGCGGTCGGCAAGACCGTCTCTATTCGCCGAGACTCTATACCATTCGTTTGCCTTCGTTGAGACTCATGCCGAACTCCTGCATCTTTCTGAGTTCTTCTCCCCCTTTGGCGAGACACTGAATGTCGGCGAGACATTCCGGCAAAGTCCCCATAGTTACACCGAGGTTCCCTGTGTCGGCGGGACTCCTGCCGAGATCTTCTTTATCGAGGTCCATGTTTCCCTCGGTGAGACTTTCACCTTCGCTAAGACCTCCGAGCAACTTCATTTACCTTTTCCGAAATGTCCATCTGTCACCCAAAATCATACCGAAGACATCACATCATCGGCAATACAATGACTGGTCACTAAGACTTCCTGTCGAGCCCGAAATGTTATGCTGAATTCTCTATGTTCAGTGAGACTTACACCAATGCCACCTTATTTGATCTCCTCAGCGTGACACCTATCCTTCGGCAAGACATCTTGCCGAAGGCGATATCCTTTGCCGACGCTACCCTTAGTTACGCCGAGGGGCTTCTTTTGTGCTCTGTCGACGAGACTCTTAGTACTCGCCAAGACATCTCCCCGATGATAAAAGCTCCCACCGATATGCGTATCCCTTGACTGTCGTTTGGTGAGACCTTTCGACCTCGCCAATACCTTACTCTGAGGGGATCCTCATGCTGATGCTGGAGATTCTTAGTCACTAGAATAATGACCTTGTCTTGCCGATAGAGACCTGAGTACGAAATACACTCGCCGTGACACTCTCAGGGTCTTGGTGACTCTATCCTTAGTAGGTTTTCATGCTAAACCTGATTTTGGCAGGCTTCTTCACTGAGTTTCCTATGACTTGACATTAGATTAATGACTTTGGCTCTAGGGTGAATGCTCCACTGGCCTCTGAAGATCTAACATTTGATCATCTTTCCTTATTTAACTGTAGGTGAAAAAGAGGCAACAATTTTGGCGACCTTTGCGGGATGTTTTCCTGCTAAACATGAGAACCAGTGACTATACTTATCCATTGGGCATGGAGTCGTTAGAAAACTTAGAGAACACATAAACGTTAGTCGGCACATGGTTGCAATACACATGTGACTCATAGGACACAACGGGTTGTCAAAAACAAAACAGGGGAAAACGACAGAGAAAAATACCGTATTAAAACAACATTCAGGAGATGGAACAAAACAGAGGACTAACGAACCATAGTGCAAAGCACTTATTGAAAACATAAAAACCTAACTAGATATGTACAAGAAAGGTACTTATCAGGCTCGAAAGTAGGGTTTAAGGTGTATCCCATTGACTGGGATAGGAAGCGAATCTCCTTCTATTGTAGTTAGTTGATAAGCATTGTGCTCTTTACAGCCTATGATAACAAACGGACCAGTTCACATGTTGTCAAACTTGGTGTGATGGCCTGGTCTGCTTTTAAGAACATCCCACCTGAGCACAAGGTCTCCCTCTTTGAAAGGTTTTTTCGTATCCCTTTTGTCGAATGTCTTCTTTGTCTGGAGCTGATGATCCTCCAAAGTTTTCATTGCTTTGTCCCTTGATTCTTCGAGCTCCATGAGCTCTGCATACCTTACAGACATTGGGTCCTATCCCTCAAGCACCTCCAACTGGTGAACAATGTCTAGAGCAGGAAGCTCCACAGATAGGGGAAATCTTGCCTCTTTACCATAAACCAACATATATGGTGAATTTTCAATAGACCTCTTAGGGGTCACTCTGTCTGCCCAAAGTGCATTTTTCAAACTGATATGCCAGGTCCTTTGATTATCCTCTATGGTTCTTTTGATGATCCTAATGAGGTTCTTGTTCGTGCTTTCAACTAAACCATTACCTTGAGGGTAATAATTTGAGGAGGTGTTCAAATGAATGCCATGCTTGACAGCCCAATCAGTCAGTTTTAATCCCACAAATGCGAGGGCATTATCAGAGATGATGGAGTTAGGCACTCCAAACCTGGTGACTATGTCTTCATAGAAGCTCAAGACTGAAGACTCTTTTGCTTCTTTCAATGCAACCGCTTTTTTCCACCTTGTAAAATAATCAGTGGTTGTGAGCACCCACTTGTGACCAGTAGTGGAAGGTGGATTTATTGGTTTAATGAAATCAATGACCCATCTCATAAAGGGTTGCTCCACTTGAATTGGGTGTAGGGGCATAGCAGGCAGTTTCTCTTTTCCTAAAAACAGAGCACATTTGATACACTTTCTTGACCAAGAATGTGCATCCTTGAACAAGCTAGGCCAATAGTAACCAGCTCTCATGATCTTCCAGGCAGTAGTTATGGGAGCAAAGTGACCTCCTGCAGCTCCATCATGAAACTCATGAAGCACTCTTTCAATTTGGTCACTGTGAAGGCATCTTAACAGGACACCATTCAGATCTTTCTTAAAAAGAACATCTCCCATCAGCACATATGGTATGGACTGCAATCTAAAGTATCTTCTTTTGGCTTTGTCCAGATCTAATGGGCATTGACCAGTTTGTAGAAATTGGGTCATATCTTGAACCCAATTAGTTATCCCCATGGGCACATCGCCTTGAGCATTCTGAGGCTCATTTGTATTGGAAAGCACGACATCCTTTTCTAGTTCACCTTCACTACTCGACCCTGAAGCAAGCTGTTGACAAAGGCCTCTGCCTCTAACTAGTTTGGTGACACTGATATCTACATCATACTCCATGACCTTAGTGATCCACCCTGCTCTTTTTTCATTCAAATCCTTATTCAATAAGAATTCTTTCACACTTGAGTGTGCCACCATGATATGAATTCTATTATGAGAGACCAAAGGCTTGAATTTATTAAGGCTTCTGATCACAGCAAGAACATGCCTCTCCATAAAGGAGTATTTATGTTCGTAGTCGACCAAACCTTGATTGAAAAAGGCTATTGGTTGCTCTAGATTCTCTTCATTTTTTTGAACCAATATTGCAGAAACGTTACTTGTGCTACCATAAGCATACAGATAAAAATCTTTGGAAAAATGGGATTTACCAGTGTGGGAGCTGCTGCTAAGGCCTCCTTGACCTTTTCAAAACTATTATTGGCATCCTTTGTCCAACTAAAGATTGCATTCTTCTTTAACATAGTTTTTAAAGGTTGTAACAGATTTGCAACATCAGGGATGAATCTTCTTAGGAAGTTGATCTAGCCCAGAAAGTTCTGTAGGCCCTTCTTGTGATTAGGCAGCGGCAACTCAAGTATGGCTCTGACTCTCTCCGGGTCAATAGTAATTCCTTGCTTTGAAACTATGTGTCCTAATAATTTCCCTTCATGAACAACAAAGATACTCTTCTTTGGATTGAGAGAGATACCAAACTCTCTACATTTTTCAAACACTTGCCTAAGATGCAACAGATGTTCATCAGCATTCTTAGAATAAACTGTGCTGTCATCTAGGTAAATCAGTATGATTTTGTTGATCAAACTTTGAAATGCCATGGCCTATGGCTCTTCAAGACATGGCACCAAAGATTGACGAAAACCAGCATCCTTGTATGCTATGGTGCCCCATTTAGTTTGTAAAGTAGTCTTAAACTGATCTTCCTCTTTAACCAACACCTGATTATATCCCGAGAAACCATCTAGCAATGAAAACCTCTCAGAACCAGCAACCTCCTATAAGATTCATTCCATGGAGGGCAGTGGGTAGTGGTCTTTTAGAGAGGATCGGTTAAGATCCCTAAAGTCTACATAGAGCCTTATCTCACCACTTTTCTTTCTGACTGGTACAAGATTAGAAACCCATGAAGTGTGCTTGATAGGGAAGACAATACCCCCCTCAACTAGTTTAGTCAGCTCCTTAATCATTAGGGGCTCAAGTTTAGGATTCAAGGGCCTTTGTTTCTGCCTTACTGGCTTGGCGTTAGGCTCTAATTCAATTGTATGCTGAGCAATATGGGGATCAAATCCTTTCAAATCTAAATACTCCCAAGCAAAGACATCATGAAATTCTTGGCATAAAGCAACAAAAGCTTGTCTATCTTTAGGTGAACAAAGTTTACCTATCTTAAGGATCTTACCTTTGAAGATCTTCAGCTCTTCATAGTGTTCTTCTTTGATTTGCAAGACAGCTCTACCCTTTTTGAGCTGATCATCGGTACTAAAAATAGACTCTAAGGTAACCAAGCCTTTGGGCAATTTGTTTGTCTTCAGCTATATGACCTGATCACCATACTGCTACTTGAGTTTTGCTTGATTCACCATGGAGAATTGATCTTCTTCAAGCAAGAAGGAAAGGATCTGCTCATCACTATCAAAGACTTGCCAGTGGATGTTGTTGTCAGGAATTGATGGTCTGACTACAACCTTGACATACCGCTGCACCTTATCTTTTCTGATGTCATCTGGAATATCAAACTGTGCTCCAATGGCTGCGAGCCTGTCAGCATGCTTGTTCTGATTTCTTGGGACAAACACTAAATTAAAGGCATCAAAATCTTCGAGCATGTTCCATACTTTGTTACTATAGGACTTTAATGTGTCATTTTTAGCAACATTCAGGCCCCTTACTTGATTAACAATTAATTCGTTGTCCCCATGGGCTTTCAAGTTGGTTATTCCTCTCTTTCTTGCCCACTCTAGACCTTGAACAAGGCCTTCATACTCGGCAGTGTTATTGGAGCACGCAAAAGCAAAACGAAATGCAAAGTAATACTTATTACCTTGTGGAGAAATCAACATTGCACCTCCTCCTGCTCCATTTCTACTTCTAGAACCATCAAAGAACATCTCCCAAAGTCCATTAAGGGGTTGCAATAACTGATCTGCATCTTTCTCTAAGTTTGGAATCTCTGTATCAGGCTCAAGAATGACGTAGTTGCCCATACCAGCATCTTGAACGAGGTCTCTAGGACTGTCCGATACATTTTCAACTGCCCATTCATGCAGTAGCATGTCAGGAACAGCTTCTGATTGGAGTTCTTGAGTAGCAGCTCGTTCATTGTCAGTAAAAACAACACAATTTGCATTTGCAGTAGAAGGAGCAGCATTGATGGGGCTTGGGTTATATGGCTCAATGTGGTCTTTGGCCAACCTTTCAGACCTGATGGTAACCTTAGTCCCATATCTTGTTCTGAATAGCATATGTGACCAATCAGCTGATACATAACCACCTATCTTGGCTGTAAAGTCTCTAGATAGACACAAGGAAAAGAAAGGTGGAAGGTCTATGACACATATGTCTTGAGAGACTGAAAAATTTGGACAAGCATGCAAAGTGAGATTTAGATCTTTGATGATACCCAAAGTATTAACCGAAGTGCCATCCAATTGGATCACTCCCTTCTGGTATTTTAGTCCAAGTTTGTCAGCAGTCTGTTTTGGCATGACGGAGCTGCTAGCTCCACTATCTACCATACAGTTATGGACTAATTTA
>VDFB02047230.1:587397163-587413549 GCA_007258455.2 Sequoia sempervirens | reverse complement strand
GTATGCATGATATTTATGTTTATTTATGTTTACATTTCTATAATTGTTAAAGATCTATTTTTTTTTTGCATTGTTCTCCTCTCAAGATTAGTGTAGGAATTTGATCAGCTACCTTAGCTTCCTTACAAGTGGTATAAGAGCTTGATCACCTTTCGTTTCAGTTGTGGGTTGTTGGAATTTTTGAACTAATCCAAATTTGAGTAGGAGCTTGTACAAAAGACACTTTGTGATCTTGTTGTAAGAATTTTCAGATAACAAGTTCATTAGGGAGAATAGAGGTGGAGAAATTTTTGGAAATAATTTTGAGATGTGAAAAGCTAAAGATGAAGGATATGTTGATAGATTGATAGTTGTGGGATGTTGTTGATGAGAATGTTTCAAGGCCCACAAATCCTACTCAGGTTGCTCAGTATGATGTTATGGACCATAAAGCCAAGGGTCTAATCAGATTGTGCTTGGAAAACTCTGTTTTAATTAATGTCCATGAAGAGATCTTTGCACATAAACTATGGAAGAATCTTGGTGATATGTATCAAGCCAAATATTTAGTGAACAAGATTTTCTTGTGGAAGAAGTTGTATTCCTTGAGAATGGAAGAGGGTGGACAAATTACATACCACCTGGAAGCATTCAATATGTTGGTGGCTCAGTTGGCATCAGTTGGTGTTAAAATGGATGAGGAAGAGAAATTTCATATCCTACTTTGTTCTTTACCTGATACATGGGATTATCTTGTCATGGCTATTGGAAGTACTTCTGTTATTTTGAATACTAAAGTTGTGGTGGGTTCTTTTCTTTTTGAAGAGATGAGGAAGGTATCCATCACTACCAAGGAGGCCCTGAATGTTTGTGGAAGACCTAGGGAAAAAGGCAAGAAGAATGAGAAGCGTGGAAAATCCAAGTCTAGGGGGAGATCTAAATCTCCTGGAAAGTACAAAGTTATTTTCTGGAACTGCAGTAAGCCTGGACATGTTCGTAAGGAATGTAAAGAAGAAAAGAAGAAGAAAAAGAAGAAAGCTGATTATGATTCTAAGTCTGAGAAGGAAGATGGTGACACATTCATTGTAGCTTTGGCAATATGTGTAGGTAATGATGCATGGTTAATTGACTTAGGTGTATCTTTCCATATGACCTTTAATAGAGATTGGTTTTCTGAATATGAAAAATTTGATGGAGGTAAGGTGTACTTGGGTGATGATTCTCATTTAGAAATTGTTGTCCATGGTAAAGTTAAAATTAGGTTTCCTGATGGTAGAATAAAAAGGATTAATGGTGTGTTGCATATCCTTGAATTAGCACAAAATTTGTTATCTGTGAGCAAACTAATAGATGCAGGTGTGCAGGTAGTATTTTCTAATGCAGGATGCAAGATGGTTAGAGGTGCTATGGTGATTGCTATAGGTGTCAGATATGGCACATTATATAAGCAGGATGCATGCACTGTTGAGTACAATAGTACTTCGGTGAAAAGAAAGTTTGTGGAAGAAGTGACGGTTTCACCTTCAACAGATGGTCATGGATTTTGGGTACCCAAGGGTGCTCTTTATTTTGAGACAAAGTTACCTGCAGAGAAAACTATGTTATGGCACCAAAGACTTGGCCACATTGGAGAAAAGGGTCTAAGGACCTTGAAAAATAAAATCTTTGTTGAAGGTTTGCCTGATTGCAATCTTGAATTTGATTTCTATGAGCATTGCATTTATGGAAAACAAAACTGCATTTAGTTTTACTCAAATTCTCATAAATCTTGTGGTGTATTGGATCTTATTCATTCTGATGTGTTTGGTCCTATAGATGTTCCTTCAATTGGTAAATCCATATATTATGTTTCATTTATTGATGATTATAGTAGAAGGACATGGGTATATTTCCTAAAGAGTAAATATGAAGTTTTGAGTCGATTTAAATAATTTAAAGCAATGGTTGAGTTGCAAATTGGAAAGAAAATAAATTTAAATTTGAGGAATGATAATGCGAATTTTTCTCTAATGATTTTGATAAATTTTGTAAAGATTGTGGTATTCATATATAGAAGACAACTCTATATTCTCCACAACAAAAAGGAGTTACATAAAGAATGAACATGACACTAATGGAGAAGGCTAGGGGTATCTTGAGTGGTGCTAATCTAGAACAAAGGTTTTGGGCTGAAGTTGTTGTCATTTCCTGTTACTTGATTAATAGGTCTCCTACATCAACTCTTGTTGTAACACCCCACCATGAAACCCCAAAGGGAAACACAACTAACAGTTATGAGACATTTTTTTAAAAGTGAATCAACGTATAGATCATACTAGCAATAACATAGAATGAAATCCACATGCACATTTGCACTAACTACATCCTTTAGGGTATCATGACTACATTACAAACACCTCAATTATCCAATCTAAACATACATCACAAAATAACTTCAACAAGAGTTCAGTTACATCCAAAGCATTATATATATATTTCCACAGATACAACATTAAAGATTGAATATTATGAACCAACTAGCACCTTTACAACTTTCCATATATGGGGTAGATCATTACACTGTTTACAAGATTACATCAAGCTTACCTTATAACAATGGGAAGGATACATCAAATACATGATAAGGTACAACTGAATGATTACATCACATAACATTAATGCCAACTCAAGTCTGGTACAAGATCTAGAGTCTCTGCATCATGTACCACAACCATGCTCACGAACATCAACTGGGAACCTAATGGAGTGCATAGCACATTCCACTCGACCATGTGGAACCCTAAGGTCCACCCCCCATGCTAGGAGGTGACAATAAGGACCCACTACATAAAAAATCAAGCATACATAGGCTAACATGATTCCAACATACAAAGTAACAAACAAAAATATAAAGAAAAACCACTTCCAGAGGTACATGAACAACAAGGGGAAAACAAACAAGGCACACAAGGTTTCTATAGGGAAGTGTGTCATCGCATAACTCGATATGGGTTAGCCAATGTGGATCTTCCTAGGTTCCTGACCCCCATCCTGGGTTACCCTAGCAACCTCAACCGATCCCCGACCCCCATTTTAACTCATGTGGAATCAACATACCTTTCATGAAGAAAAGGAAGTTGATCTTTCCATTCCAGGCCTTCCCAGTCATCTCAAGCCTAAACGAGCACTTGCACCATGAGTGAGGCTTCAATTATCTTTTATTAATCTGAAATTTTTACCACCAACTAATATTCATTGGGTTACATCGCCGGGTCAAGAATCCTTTCTGATTTTGCGCGGATGCGGCCCCATTAAAATCCAGAGCAGCTTTCCGAAGATACAAAGCGCACGAAGACATAGTCCATGGGGCCATCGAAAGTGAGGAGGAACGTACTGGCACGAGGTGCGGTTAGAAACGATTTTACGTTTGCAAGGCGGGGCCACATAATCATAAATCAGTACGCCAGGAGATTGAGTGTTTGCACCAATGCTTCGCAGAATCAATCGCCCGGGAAAATATGCGGCTTCCCCAACCCACAGGCCAAATAGTTACGGGATACATACCTTTGGAAGCACACAATCAAATTATAAAGATCAACCCGCTTTCCATAATGGCCGAAATCAGCAAACACCACACTCAAAATTGAAACAATATAAAATGAAATGCACTCATGGCTTGATTTGCTTGTGGAGATCTTCCCTAGGTTTTGACCACATCACGAGATTTTCACTGGAAGCCTCGCGATACAACCCCATACCAACTCATTACCGAGTAAGAAACCATACTCCCTCTACAACGCCAGAAGATTACACTTACTATAATTTTAGCACGGGAGCTCGCATAAAAAAATCCCAAAATCAATTTAAAATCAAATCAACTCGATGTCAAGCTCTCATTTTTGCATTCAACACCTCAGACTGGGCGAGACAACAAATACGTTTCAATCAACAGATTCAACCTACAGCAAATAACACCGCTCAAACAGTTATCAAAATTCCTCCCCAATTTCAAAAGTGACGCGATTATTCAATTCCGGCTTGTCACTTGCATCACGAGCGCAAATACTCCGGCAGAGAAGTGTTGATTTTGGGAACTAATAACCAAGTTCACCCAAACTCCACTAATCAACACATTACTTGATATAACAATCAATTCAATAGTACAATTGATCATATTAAAGAATGACTTAATCAATCATAAAGGATACTCCTATAGTCAATACTAAGAATAATAACTCATTAAGTACATCCTTACTTCCTCACTAACATACCTTAGCTATTAACCCTAATATATTCAATTGCAACTCACAATATAAAATTTATCAACAAATTATTGTCCCACAATCAAATTACCTTTCTTTTATAAAACATAATTAAAGACTACTTTCATAATTGAAAACTCATTATATATTTGAAATAACTAATTTCCTAGTGGCCTTATAAAGCAATTCTGAAAGAGATTAACTTCCCTAATTTTAGCAAAGATAATCTACCCCAATTTACTTAATCAAATATTTTAATTATCAATACTTCACTTATTTGATTTCTAAAATTCACTATCTTCAAATCAATTAATTCTGGCAGAGATATTCTTCTTTCTAACACCATACTTGATACACATTTATACATATACATATAGTGATATATAGATAAATAATTATACATACGTACATTTACAAGAATGCGGCATATAATATAATTTATCCAAATATACTATCATATATGAATATTATGAAATGCAAATCATTGGATAAAGTTAACCAAAATGAAATCATACAATACAAAATAAATCATGCAGCTATGACGCGGAAGAGGGCAAGACACACAGGCGGCTAGTGAAAGGCCTCAAGAGTTCTCATCTCATAAGATAATATTACATAGGGTGCACAACGGAGAAAAAGGTGTAATTACTTTAGAAACTTTCAAGCAAATGCAAAGTATGGATCATAGCCAACGATTGATAATGTGAGCATATCAAATTCATCATAGCTATCATTCATCAAATATCTAATGATATATATATATATTTATATATAAATTAATTATAATCACTAACTTTAGATTACCTTACACATTACTATGCTTCCAAGATTTAACCCTATATCCAAAATTTAGTTTATACGCAAGAAGCACTATATAGATATAAATAAAAACACTATTTCTTATTTTATGGTATGAAATAGAACTAGTAATAGTCAAATTCACCACATGCTCATATTGATATATAAAAGGAATGTGTCCCTCTAGTATAAACTCGCATCGCAGACATAAGGAATGATGACAGAAACCATGAGAGCAATGGAAAAGATGTCGTGTAAGAAATAACTAAAAAAATATATAAACATTACAGAAGTGAGGACTCATATTAATAACACTTATCAGATGCACAATTGAAATGTGTGAGTACGTCCCTCTCTCAATGCCACCCACTAACATCCACAAAAACAATTAAAGAAAAGGAGAGGTGAGACAATATAGTGCACCCATAATTGTGATGAGAATTCACTATTAGAAACGATATGATTACAAGATATTGTTGCTTTAAAAGAATAGATTATGAAGAAAATCCCGTTTTCCAGGAAAGAGACGTCATCCCATGGGCTATAGAACTTATTAATCAGAGGACTGAAATATTTCGTGAACATAAGAATTGATAACACTGCCTTGATGAAACTTGATTTGAAAGGTTTTATTGGCGAAGGTACCCAATGATATCATTTGCAGGAAATTCTGATGGATGCAACGGCTAGTGACCAGGTCAGTACGAGTAGATCGTGGCCAAGAGAGGAGGAATACATGATGAAGTAGAATGTGGAAGCATGCACAACGAATATATATCGACTATTCAAAGGATAGATCCATCGACATCTTAAGTAATCATACATTAAGCACAAAGAAAATTCTGTATGAGAGATGAATAATCGAATTATTGCAATCGAAGGTGTGGCTCCTAAAATTTTCAGCAATTAGTAAGGAAAATCAATAAGGTGACAACGAAGTATACACAGCATGCATAAAGACTACAAAGGAGAACACAAGTATACACAACATATCAAAATTATAGAGGGGAAAGAAGATCGTACGCTATTCTAGAGAGCGTCGACGAGAGATTTCAATGAGATATTTTCAATGGATGTCGGAAATCAATGCTGACTGAAAACAGTCCATGATAGTAGGAACAACCCTTCGAACCCCCAATCCCAGTTTTTGAATTGATCAAAGAAATATCATTATTCTACAGGAATTTTCTTGCAGACCAGGTTCTTGTTTGAAAACTAAAAATCAAAAGATCATGACCCAAGATCTCATCCCCAAAATGAAAAATAAAGAAGACTTCTATTTTCGAAAACAAAAAGCAAACAAAAACAATAGGTTTCCTTTTCCGAACATGAGTTTGAAACTATGCATGCACTTGCATGCAAAACCTTCCATCTTTTTAATTGCTTTTATCTCCTTATCAATTATCCTCATCCGATTTAATATTTTATTGTATTATTTTATTTTATATTAATATTTTCCCACGTTTTACTTTATTATTAAAACTCAACATTAAATAATAATTTTCTTTATATTTAATTATAAAATCACTTTATAACTTAATAATTTAATTTAATAATTAATCATTCAAACGCAACGTTTACATTTTTCTAATAACATAATTTATTTAATAACAATCTATTTAATTCTATAGTATACAACTTTAATAAACAATTAATTTTAACACTACATATCAGAAAACTCGCCCAAACCAATTTAATCAAACATCAAGAAAGAGCCAAACACGGAGGGGCACTACATCCTCCCCCCTAAGCTTCAACTTACTCTTGAAAGTCGCAGGGTTAGGATAGAACATACACATATTAATCCTAGAATTTGTTAAGTAATACCATGTTCACCTTTCCTTTAATGTAAATACAAGCAACATCAAATAATAATGCAACCCAATATCAACAAGGAAAAAAGATGAAAACAACTGACCATGATCATAAACTTGATTGACTGGTGAGTGACGGGATACACATCCTCTCCGAGGATGATGGCGAGGGTAGGGGACCTTTTGTCAACTTCATTTTCAACATCATTTCCATTGGGTTTTAAGGCACGCTCAGACCTGATAGTGCAAGTGGAGTCGATGTCTGGTACCTACAATTTGTATCACACAAACTGTCAAACAATATATATATATATATATATCAAACAATCAAGCACACGGTGAGAGTAAATCGCAGTGTAGCAGGGTACTCGCGAACAAGTGATGCTACACTGCCTCTCCCACCAAGACACTTCAAACAATAATCCACATCAACGAATAACAACCATTACATTGTAAACCATCCGCTACATATCTATTATCAAAGCTGATTCATTACATTAAAATGCTATACTTCCACAAAACGTAGCAAAATTATGCACACAAGGCACGCATTTTCATTAACAATTCATCATTTACATGTAAGATATCCCATTTTACTCATTTCACAACACTAAATCTCATTACATATGTGACACAAGAACATGATTTTATGCCTTTTCAAAATCAGAAAACATAATTTATCAATTCATAAGCACAAAATTTCATATTTAACACACATTCTTCACATACAGACACAAATTCACATCACCAGGAGAACACATCACAAGGCTACACAAGGGTCCATAATGCATCCCTAGTAGGAAGAATATCGGTGCATTGTGCACTACATCGAGGATCTTATCCTTTCCACCGGTCCTCTACACCATTGGAAAAACACCACCTAAGGACAAATCTCGGGTTGATAAGCGAGGATGACCAAAAAGGGAAAACATAACCTCAAGAGTGGCGAGCAACTAGGTCAACATAATAGGCTCATATGTATGTAGAGTGCCCAATGTATGAACCTAGGCTCTGATACCAAGTGTAACGCCCTACCACGAAACCCCAAAGGACAACACAACTAACTAACAATTATGAGACATTTAAAAAAAAAAGTGAATCAACGTATAGATCGTACTAGCAATAACATAGAATGAAAACCACATGTACATTTGCACTGACTACGTCCTTTAGGGTATCATGACTACATTACGAACACCTCAATTATCCAATCTAAACATACATCACAAAATAACTTCAACAAGAGTTCATTTACATCCACAACATTATATATATATTTCCATAGATACAACACCACTAAAGATCAAATATTATGAACCAACCAACACCTTTCCAACTTTCCATATATGGGGTAGACCATTACACTATTTACAAGATTACATCAAGCTTCTCTTATAACAATGTGAAGGATACATCAAATACATGATAAGGTACAATAGAATGATTGCATCACATAGCATTAATGCCAAATCAAGTCTAGTACAAGATCTAGAATCTCTACATCAGGTAGAATTCATTGGGATGCAGTTAAAAGAGTCTTCAGATATTTGCAGGGTACCTCAAACTATTCCTTATGTTATCATAGTAATATGACTGAAGATGAAATTTCCCTTGGTATTCATGGTTATGTGGATTCATACTAGGTAGGTGATGTTGATTGCAAAAAATCTAACAGTGCTTATGTGTTTACTTTATTTGGTGGCGCAATTAGCTGGATGAGTAAGTGATAGGTTGTGGTTGCTTTGTCCACTATTGAAGCAGAGTATATGGTAGCTACTCATGATTATAAAGAAGCCATTTGGCTTAAGAGACTGTGTTCAGATATTGTTGTAAAACAAGGTGCAGTGACAATTTATTGCGACAATCAGAGTGCGATATGTCTAGCCAAGAACCCAACATTTCATTCCAAGACCAAGCACATTGATGTACAATATCATTTTGTTAGAGATATGGTCGAAGATGGCAAGGTGACGCTGGTTAAGGTAGAGACTTTGATGAATGTTGTTAATTCTTTAACTAAGCATGTGAGCACAAAGAAGTTCAGATTGTGTTCAAAGATTATGGGCCTTTTGACCCCTAGAAATTAAAGAGACGATGTTTACACCCTCACATTGCTCTTGCAAGGTGTTCAACAAGTTGGGGATTTTTTGGGAAAATATGTCTCAACCTTGCAATTATATGTGGTTTATTGTTGATAGGATGTATATATATATGTTTCCTAGTTACACTGATAGGTGTATACAATGGCAAGACGAAGCGAAATGTGAGCGTGTTAACTTTTTCAGGAAACTTCTAGAATGAATTACATACATTAAATAAAGGATATATTGTAAATTTTGACCATTCATTACAAGGTTTTAGATCTAATGGTAGATATTTTGTTGGAATATATTTCCCTAGAATGTAACTCTATTGTATGAGGGTGTTGTATTACGATTGCGGTTGATATTGTGATGATTTTTGAGAGTCTGATAGCGGTCATGTTGTCTCTTGATCTCTGAGTGGTGATACTCCTGTGAGAAGCTTGCTCTACAAGTATATTATAATCTTTCTGAGTTACTGAATAATATATTGGGTGGCTTTTAGAGTGTGGGGTTTTTCACCTGAAAGGGTTTTTTCCACGTAAATCACTATGTCATGGTATGCATGATATTTATGTTTATTTTTGTTTAATTTTTTGTAGCTGTTAAAGATCTGTAAAATTTTTGCATTATTCTCCTCTCAAGATTAGTGTAGGAAGTTTTTCCACTACCTTAGCTTCCTTACATCAACCATTTGTATCATGAATCCTATCTTCAACCATCTCCAAAGTGATAAAGTACATTTACATGCTTAGTATAAGCATGGTACATCAAATTCTTCACCAAAAAATAAGGAACTCTAATTGTCACATTTGAGCTTGATTGATTTGCACTCAAATCCACTAATTAAAAATAATCTCTATAACCTAAATTCCTCTTTATAAGTGTGTAGCATCCATGTACTCTAAATATTTATTAGAAAACACAATTGTAGGTTTACTCTTACCCATCTATCTAACTGCACTTTTAAAAAAAGAAAAAACATAATCACTCATGGACCTCCTACTATCCAAATCATTGACCCAATTTGAATCAACATATATAGAAAGGAACCTAAGTTAATTGACCAATCTCATCTTTAAGTTCTTTCCTTTTTCATCTAACACTATCAATCAATTCCAACTCCTCATCAAAATTAATTTTCATTTATTGGTCTCATTTGGTATTTTTTGAATCAACATAGCTCTATATAGAAAGGAACCTAAGTTAATTGATCTCCTACATATTGTAGGTTAGCCTAAGCAGGAACCTAAGTTAATTGATCAATCTCATCTTTAAGTTCTTTCCTTTGTCATCTAACTCTATCAATCAATTCCAACTCCTTATCCAAAGTTATTTCTCATTCATTGATGTCATTTAGTATATGTTGATCAACATCATAGAAAGTATAATAAAACTAGGACCTATGTGAAGTAGTAGATTAATATTTCTACTAGTTAACTTGGTAGGAACCTTGATCTAGGTTAGGCATGCCAAATATTCTAATATTTAAATCTTCAAACATACCCAGACCCATCTTTCTCATTGCAACAATGTTCCTCCTTATGTCATACTCATTAATGTTAATATTTCTCCTTCTAAGAAACTATTATGCTAAATCATCTGAAATTATATTAGTATTAATATTTTAGGTCCATAACAACATTTCCTCTACCTAAGGTGCTAACCTTTTATGTGTCATTTCCCCCTGAAATATCACCTCCATCCTTTGTTTCCAATTGTCATGTTGATTCCTTGCATTACCTGAGTTACCCCCTTGTATAAGTTGGTTTGCATAGTTTCTTGTTCTATCCATGATATTAGACCACTTAAATTTATGTTCTTACAATAGATTTTCCACTCCCAAGATGGAAGATAAAATTTACTTGATGAAATTACTGCTACAAACCAAAAAATAGCTGCAAACACATATAGTCATTATGATTTATGATTTTAAAATAATTAGTAATTGTTCCCCATCAACGGTGTCAGTCTATTGGAATAAGTTGGAAAGATGCCAAACTTACCCAACATAATACATAGATACAAATATTCTCAAGCTATTAGGGCTCTCAAAATATTCTTTTAATCTTTATATCCCTAGCAACGGTGCCAATTTTTTGGGTCCCAAAACCATTGCTCCACTTCCTAGAACTAAACTTCACTCGCAAGGCCAAGGTTTTCATCAAGTGGTGAAAATGGTTCATCAAGAAAATAATGGAGGGTTTAAGGTTAGCTCTATGAGAGTGGATTTTCTCTCTTGCACTTCGAGCTCAAATTAGACTTAGGAGGTTATTCCCAGAGGTCTAAATATTAAAAAAAAAACAAATGAAATTAGTAGTTAAACTCAAATTATTGATTCAAACCCAAAGCTTTCACTAGACTGAGAGCAACTAAATTCCTTACTACCTCTATATACTTGATTTAACACCTTATAAATGAGTGTAAGATGGAGTGACTTGCATGGTTCATGGAATTTGGGACAAATTATTACCTATATACATTGATATCATGAATTGCACAAATTGAAACTAAATTTAAAAAGTTTAATAATTTATTCGATTTGTGTGACTAGAATAAGTATAAGGAGTTTGTTGCATGTCCAAGGGAAACAAAGTTAGTCAATAGGGAGAGATGGAAAGAGAAAATAACAAAAATAAAATGATCTTCGTATTAAGATGCATCAACATATATTATTGTTAACTTCACCTACTTAGTTATCCATCAATGAACTATTCAAAATCATAAGCAATCACAAAAAAGAGTTATTGCAAGACATGCAATAGGCTTAGAAACTTGTCATATTCCTTTAATAGTGTTTATACTCACAACAATAAATGTGTTGAAGAAAGTATTCTAAAATGAGTACGTTTTATGAATCTTCACATACATTAATGGAGACATAAAATTGAACAATAATATTACATTATTCTTTCAATAGTTTGATATTGTCTTTGCTTCCTACAACTAATCTGGAATGGTTTTGTGTATATCTTCCCTTCTACATTATTCTTATGTTATTCTCTATATTCAAATATCATCTAATGATCAAAATGAGGGACCAAAACCTAGTAAAAACACTTTTCCTCCTTGAAAAACCCTAAGTTATGACATTGTAGCAATGTTGAATCCACATTGAAGGATGATTTATGCTCAAAATAGGTGCCTCAAATTGAAAAATGGGCTCAACATTAAACTATGGTAGTTGGATGACCATTTTTTAATAATGGTGATATCTAAAATCAAAATACACACATTGAAACCTTTTGCACCTAAACACACTCATGAAATTTCCTATTAAACCCATGGATGGTGCAAGATGCATTAATGGAATCTTAATTCGGTCAAAAGATCAAGTGAGAGACAATTGTGGAGTAAAACCACAAATATTTGCATGTTTATATGTCATCAAATCCTTCTACACATTGAAATGAATATTTGTGGGCTTCTAAACTCTAATCAAACCATTTGTGAGAATTTCTTCCTAAACTACACCTTTGCAATATTTTTTTTAGCCAACTAGTCCTATGGGAAAAACCAAGTGAACTCGCCAACTTCACAATGTTTCAAAGTTCAGTTTAAATGAAAATTCTTGATAATGATGTTTGTGGGGGTGATATCAAAATGACATCATCAATATACATGTGTGGGAAGGAGCAATGGAATTGGACCTTGTGAGCCAATCCATTTGAACTAGTTAAATAAACAATTTGAAAATGGTTCAATTTAGATGGACAAGGAAAGTCCACAAAGGGAAAGATGACAAAATGATGAAATCATGATTATGTCACCAAATATGGGGTGTGAAACCTTGCATCTGTACTAGATGAAAGATAAATTTTGTTAAATAGGCGCAGGACAACTAAGATGGGGGGTGAATTAGTTGTCACAAAATTCAAACTTAAGACTTCAACACTTATCAATTCCACTACCACACTATGTTGTTATTAAGCAAGAGTATGAAACACAAATAATAGAAAGTAAATCAACACAATGAACACCAAATTTTTACGTGGAAATCCCAATAAGGGAAAAACCACAATGAGGGTTAACTCAGAATATATAAAGATTATAAAACTAAATACAGAGGCTCACTGCCAAGGGCTCACTGCCCAGAAGAGGACTCACTGTCCAAGTACAAAGGCTCATTGCCTACAAAAAGGACTCATTGTCCAACAGGGAGGCTCACTGCCTATAGATACAAGAGAGAACAAAAGATCCACCACAAAAAGGACTCATTGTCCAACAGGGAGGCTCACTACCTACAAATACAAGAGAGAACAAAAAATCCACCACAACAATCACAACTTTGAATAAGGATTGCAAAAACCTTTAGCTCACTGCCTTCAGGAATCCAACACAATAAAGAACTGTTGTCTCAACTCACTCACACACACACTTCTAATCTTATGATTTGTGGCTCACTTTCGTCACTTTGCATCACTCTTCCATACAACTCTTCACAATTTGACTTGCTTTTATACCATCCTCAACCTTAGAAACTTTCTTCAAGGTCAGCCATAGATACCTCATTTCATAAATTCAAATTAGGTCGGCAACTCAACATTCCCATGGTGGAAAGGAATGAGAGTGGACCAATAAAAACATTTTTCAAGATCAAAAATAATATCTCGAATTAACCACATGCTTCCCTAATTAAATTTTATTCTTTGAATAAAGTGTAAACACCAAGTCGGCCAAACCTAATGAAAACAAAAGTGAACATTGATGTACACACTTCCCAACAAGAAGATGACACACATAATCCACAACACACTTCATTATGCACAATAATACATCTTAGATTTCTTCAGATACATCCGCAAAAAATGCAATATGCTTCAAACTCTAAACACCTTTCACCAGTCCATCTAAACTGTGCAAACTCATACTGAAACACTGAAACATGACTTCCAAACCACCAAACTTTAGCCTTCTTTGCCAAAACCCAGATAATACCATCTCAAGACATATCCCAGATCTGCAAGATCTTAAACGAAACAACGAAGGAATGTAGAGCAGAAACATTTCTCTCGGTCCACAGAAGATCAACTCTTTCAAAACAATTCACACATCGGTGAACGTGACTTTCATGTACTATCACACCCAAAGCTAAAACTCAAGATATATAACCACAAGATCACCTTTATCAAATCTTTAGAACAGCACAAGCATAGGATCAACACGGGAGAAATGTGGAGAACATATCGGAGCACATTCTGAACACATTCATCACTTTGACTTCTCTTCTTTATTAATTTTCTGAAAAGAACTTGGAAAATCATCAACACAACACATCTACAATGACATAAAGATAGCTCCATGTACTCACAACATCTCAGTAGCATCTCAGCTATACATGTACAATCTGTAACATATTGAATTGTGTTGACATCAATGACAACATTAATGACAATACCACCAAAACTTGCCTATACTTGCAACAATATCCCCCTTTGTCAGTGATGGCAACACATGATGTGAAAAACCATCAAAGACAATTTTTTACACAATATCTTGGGAGAAAGCCTTCTCTTCCTCTCCAACTATTTTTCACATGACTTTCTCTCCCCCTTTGACATCAATGGAAAAGATCAACAAATTTGATCACTCCCCCTTAAGAGTACACTCATACTGCAACAATGGAAACCTTTTCTACTCCCCCTACGGAGTAGACCCATTTATTAGTCTAGATAAATAAGTAATTTGTGAATTCACTGGACTGATGCACCTTCATTTGCACTTAGTTTGGAGGGCCAATGACCCCCAACCTCTCCCTAAGATGTTCAAAAGTATCCTTCGGAAGATCCTTAGTAAATATGTTTGCAATTTGTTCCTTTGTTGTCACATACTCCAATTTGACATCATTCTTCAACACTTTTTCTCTCAAGAAGTGTTATTTGATAGATATGTGTTTTGTTTTTTAATGCATAACCGGGTTATTTGAAATGTTTATTGCACTTGTGTTGTCACATAAAATAGAAATAGGCTCATCACATATCACTCCAATGTCTTTCAGAGTTTGCTTCATCCACAAAACCTATGTGCAGCAAGATGTTGCAGCAATATATTTTTCCTTTGCAGTGGATAAAGAAATTGAGTCTTGATTTTTACTCAACCATGAAACTAATCTTCCACCAAGAAAGAAAGAACCACCACTGGTACTCTTCCGGTCATCTACACATTTAACCCAATCAGCATCGGTATAAGCACTAAGGGTGAAATCATCAGTCTTAGGATACCATAATCCATAATCCAGTGTACCTTTAAGATATCTAAATATCCTCTTTATAATTGTAACATATGCTTCTTTAGGATTTACTTGGAATATGGCAACTAAACATACTGTAACGCCCCGCCAAGGAATCCATTAAAACTATGCATTAAGTAGTGAATTATCCGAATAAATTTTTTTTTAAAGTCATTCAATAAACAAACGTCTTAAGGATTCCAAGACATCATTACTTAAACATAATAATTAAAAATAGCACACCATAATATAAAGGTCATGAAACACTAGTACAAAACACTTTCATGAAAGATCCACTTTTCAAAAACTTATGCAGTCAAGACATTTATATAATCAGATAACACCCAATGAGATTCTCATAAATCTCAATACACCATAATGATGTTACAATGAGTACACTCATGAACATGAGGTAAATATACAATAAGGGTAATGATCTCATCATATCCAACATTCACGTCCACAACATGTTTTGCATCCACTTCCACGATCAATGAAGTAACAAGAACCAGCTGCAAGTATATTTTCATCTGTAACAGAGTCCAATAAAGGTATAGCACGGTTTCCACCCAACCGTGTGGAACCCGAAGGTCCACTCCCTCCGTGCTAGGAGATAATGTTAGGTCCAGAAGTCAATCAAACAAACAACCAAGAACATACATTACATTACATGGCTGACTACACATAACGACATGAGCACATCAAACCGTAGCATTCACAACTTATGCTACCACAAACAACCACAATATAATATTTAACTCTACACAAGAGACTACAATCATGCTTCAAGACAGAGTGTCATCACATAGTTGTTCTAAGTTACCCTGGTGAATCTTCCTAGACTACCGGCCCTCTTCCAAAGTTACCCTGGCAGTCTCTACCCATTCCCGGCCCTTAGACATACTCATGTGGAGTCGAATTACCTTTTAGAAAGACAAGGTAGACCACATGCCATTCTAGACCTTCTCAACCTGCCCTTAATCTAAATGAGCATTAAGGCACTAGGTGAGGCATTTATTTATCTGAATTTAATTAATGAATCCCAAGTACAATTATTAATATTTTCACTGAATTAATAACTTTCGATAGGTTACCCTGGCCACCACTTTGGGTTTCGGCCCCTAACGAAAGCCACTCTTCCTTTTGCAAATAAAACTAACATATAAGATAGTCAACAAGCATAAATCATAATAGGGTATAATCTCATTTCATCCAAGACATAAAACATTATATTTTCTTTCACC
>VDFB02047230.1:586966845-587397063 GCA_007258455.2 Sequoia sempervirens | reverse complement strand
CATTGTCTTCTTTATTTGTGATTTCCTTTGGTACAAGTGGACTTCCATTGATTTCTCTTCATATGCTCCATACCTCTTTTTGAAGGCGTCTCTTGGCTTGCTCAACCTATAGACTGCAAACCTCACAATTTCTTCCTCAGTGATCTCATATCCCATTTTTTGAGATCCATACAGTTCTAGGTTCAATAGCCTATATGATGCACTTATCCTTTGTCACCAAGAATGTAATGACATTCTTGTACTTCTACACCATCTTCTGAGGAATTCTCTCCATTTCTTGCATCCTCATCTGAAACACTGTAAAGAATTCCACAAGGGCATCACCTTAGCATCTCTAAGACCTCTTAAGAAGTCTCTAATATGGTGTGCTATAGGTCTGCCTTGTATCCACACAACACTCTTTGTATTGGGGTGTTATTTCAATAAATAAAATAACAAACATATGACCAATGTGCCATACTTGAAAGGATATCTTGAATCCTTTGTATTTTGTAAATATTCCATCAGTTGCTATCTCAAAAGCTCACACAAGTCATAATTATCTCCTTTCTCCACCATTTCATAGGTAGTATTGATGGCAGTGGCCAAAATAGAGTTGTCTCTATTTAAAAAATAGATTTTGTAGCCAATCATCATTGTTGCAGGATTCCTAATGTTCTTTACTATCAATACCCTCTTATCATATGTCGCATGGGTAAGTTCCACGACAACTTCATTCTTTATGGACTTATTGAAATGGGTCTAATTGAACATAAACCTATAACCTCCCTAATAACTTCCTTTGTGATCATCCCAGGAATATCCGTCCACACAAAATTTTCATGAATGTGGCTCAATTCAATTCTCACCCAAGCATTATTGAGGAAAAAGTTGGGAAACCCTTGCCAAACATCGAGCTTCTTCACAACCAAATTTTGATATTCTAGATTGAGTGTGAAATAATCACCCATTAGCTCCTTTACCCACACATCACCATGCTTTGAATGATCATACTCTTCTAATTTTCCATGTATGTAGATTCTTATGTCCTTTGTATGTAGGACACCATAGGGAACCTTCAAGAAAGCACCGTTAGGGTCGGCTTTCGTAGATTTAATAGGATGTTTCTTGAACTTAGGTCAGGGTCTTTCAATGACCTCAATAACCCTTGGAGTTTCCATTGAAAATGCTGTCAAAATTCTTTTTTTAAAAATTAGGGTGAGTGAAAAACTGTAACTACCTTCTACTTCACTTTCTAGCTAGGGTTTTGTGTGCACTAGAACTCAATCACTCTAATTCACTTCTTCACTACTCTACTCTTCTTAAATTATCATTGCAAATGAATTTGGTCAAGTGTAACCTATTATAAACCTTTCAAAATTGACCTAATTTCCCATTGAATACTCAAACTAAAAAGGTGGTAAAAACCCTAATTGTTTGCACAATCAACTTCAAACGTTCCATAATTTTTTGCAACTCAATATTTTCTACCAATATCTTCTCCAATAGATAAAATGCATTGATCTACACCACATCCTTGTGCTGAAGCATCAACACCATCTCCATTAAAGCGAGCCAAAACTCTCTTCTTAGTTTTTAGAGGAAACATTTGCACCAGATGCTGGTAGAATCATCCTTAACCTCTGTCTCTTCCTTCTTTTTCCAAATATTTTCCATCTCTTCATCTCTACTGGATCAACCTTTTTCATTGGATCATTCTTCTTTACTGAATTATCCTTCATATTTCTTTTGCAAAGCTTAGAAATATGTCCAGTTCTATTGCAATTGTATCATATGACATTCTTTTGACCAATCTTTGTTCCATTAATTCTATATTTGCATTGATTAGATTTATGCCCAAATCCATTGCATGTATAACAATAGCCATTGAAAGATTGAACCATTCTACCATTGTTATAACCATTCATCATTTGAATTTTGCATTCATTAGCTCTATGATCAAATATTTTGCAAGTAAAGCACTGACTGGGAAAAGATTGAACATTTTGATTCATTCTACTTCTACATTCCATATACTTATATACAAATTTATTGCAAGAATAACACAAACTATTAAAACATGGGTACCTTTGTGCATTTTCTTGCCCGACCGGTGGTCTTCTAGCTCCATTCCTTTGATTCTAGATTTGCTTGCCATTGTTCTTGCCTTTAGTCTTCTTTTCAAGCTGGTTTGTAGTTTGATCCATCTTTGAGATTTCTCATTTCTCAAATCCTAATCCACCTTTTTCTTTAGATAATTTCTTATTTTAAATGATTTCATCAAGCTTTGTAGAGCTCATTTTGAATATATCTTCATGAATCCTTGCTTTTTCAAGATCTGATCTCAGATTCACAACTTCTTGTTCAAGCTTTGTGCATTCTTCAGATTTTCTTTTCACCATTACATTCAGACATTCCTCAATTCTTTTTCCTTCTTCAACTTGCACCTTTAGACTGGTAGTTGACTCATTGGATTGCTTCAATTGCTCATTAAATTATGTATTTCTTTAAACTTCTTGATTTGTTCTCTCAACTTTTTAATACATTCATTTACTTCTTTGATATTTTATTTTAGATCATTGTTCTCACTTTCAGTTCTTTCTAAATCTTCAAGGGCTATTTTGAGTTCTCCATTCATGTCAACCATGCACTCTTCTTCTATAAACCCAACAAAAAGTACTCTTCTAAAGGATTATAAAATCTTCTAATAGCCATGTGTTCAACCTCCAAGATCTTCCTCAAGTAGTTAATCTCCTTCCAAGGAACCAAGCTTTGATACCAATTGTTGAACACCCAAAGTACTAAGAGGGGGTGAATCAATATTATTTTAAATCACTTAAGAATTTAAAATTCAATCCACATAGCATAATCAATTTGTAGTAATGAATGAAAGTATGAAACTAACCAACATCACATAACACATGAACACCATATTTTTTACGTGGAAAACCCAAAATGGGAAAAACCACGGTGAGGATTAGCTCACAATATATTATAACCAGTTATAGTATATTACAAAAATGCTCATTGCAAGTGGACTCACTTCCCACTGAAAGAAGAGATACATAGAAGAGATTGTGGCACATATCCAAGTTTTGAACTGTTACAATTGCATCTAACATATGCATGAATTATAGCTCCATTAAAGCTCAAAATATAGACTACACACTTCATACTAATTTGAATTAATACTCTGCTCTGCTCTGCTCTACATTCACTCTATATTTGTATAATTCACATCCAAAAAATATTGCCACTTGTTGCAACTCTACATAAAATATTGAAAAAGGATCCTTCATATATATTTGCTTCACTTACAACATCAATTAGGACGGCCTAATTAGATGTAATATTCAAAATGCAACTTCTCGACTCAAGATCCATACATACATGCTTCATGCCAAGATTAAAAACTCATAACACTTCAAAATAGGTTGACATGGACCCAAAATAGCACCCACATAACATATCAACACATAATTAAACTTTGTAATACATAAAACTCATTAGCTCGACATTGGTAATGACCTAATAACAAAATTTTCCAACTGTACACCCACATTCGAACATGCGGACCTCCAAAATCTATGCCATTTGGAGTATATACACACTACTAAAACTGTCAATCTTCCCACATAACCTCAAAGCCAGATTCCAATCCATGGAGAAGTGTGGATCCATCAAAACATATGCTCTGAACTAGAAAACAAGTATTATTGTCAAGCCAATACACTGTCACTCATAACTTCAACACCAAGAGCAAAAACAAGATGAAATCTTGCATTTAGGTTCCTCTAACATCCAACATAATTATATTAGAAGTGCAGAGCAAGAAATTATATAGAAAACCAATGTAGACACAAAAACTAGATTTCATGTATTCCAGAATACCTATATTGACACTTAGTCAATTTTCATATCAACCAACTTCATCGGATCAAAACTTCTTGCAAAATTTCATTTCATAATCATCCTCAAACATGTTCAAGCCATTCAAACCAATTTGCACAATAGTCTTCATATTGGAATACAATTCGTTGACATCAATGACAACATTGCAATGCACGACTGTACAATTTGTGCTCATCCCACATGTTCATGTTGCCAACAAATGCATCAATGACAAACTCCTTATTCTTCCAATAGGATCATTGGGTATTCTTTTTTTTCATGCATTAGATTGTGGTTGTGTTGGTTTATGCTTGGAAACTTGGTTGTAGTTGTGTCTTACTACCATATAAGAGTTCGTTGTGTTTGTCCTTGTTTTCCATCTTATCTAATAAAAAACAATATCAAGGATTTAAATGGTTATAATAATTTTATTGAAAAAATATGGTTACAATATTATTATATGTTTCAAATGAAATAAAAATAATAAAATAACTAAGAAATACAAAATAACAATCTACATTGTTGGTGTGAACATGGTATATTATTGAACTAGTTTTTACTTTAAGAATTATTCACACTTTGAAACTTAAGCTTGCTTAGGTCATTTTATTTTTGTGTCTCATGTTATATAAGAGAAAAACTTGTTAACGAATACTTACAAAAATTATGAAATTAACTTTATCCATGGGTTTCATCTAGGGTTTAATCCTTGTCTTTTATAGCAAGGCCATTTTATTATTTTTAATCATCCTATAATTCATCGTCTTGTATTATTATTTTTGATAATTTAACAAATTTTTGTATTGCATATCTCATGTGAAAGATATTTAATTTTACTAGTTAGATTCTTTCTTTTGTGAATTCTTCCTATTCTCCAACATAAAAAAAAATAACTTGCAAGATCTAAAAATTTAGCAATATATTGTACTAAAATATACAAGGGTGATGCATATAACAAGTTTTTAACTTAAAAATGAGGAAGTGGAGTCAAGAGGCAATACTTATAACCAAGAAAAATCACATGTAAGTAAACATGCATATAAATTACCTCCCTCATCCGTCAATCTTATTAATATTAAGCCCGAACCATTCAATGCCATCATGAATGATTTTTTATTAAGATAAACACAAGGGCCCAAACCCATTACAAAAAATACTGTTGTACCGAAAACCAATTTTTTTTGCTTCATTAAGGCATTTTGATTAAAATGGTTTAAAAATTGTAAAAGTGTCGTCAAAACTCAATTTTTGGTCAAATCAAGCATGGGATTTTTGTGGGTTGAATGTCTAGAACATACTGGAAAAATTTAAAAATTAGGGTTTTTGGGCCCCTATTTTTGGGAAAAACCCTAAAAATCCTAAAAATAGAATCCAATCAGAATTGGTTGAAATTTATTTTGATTGGATTATTTCATGTCATGATCACATTGATGAAGTCAAAATCAAGAAAAAGTCAGTTTAAGTCCGGTGGGTAGTTTTCACATTTTTAGGAGAAAAGTGAGGACCTCTGAGGTCATCGATGGAAATTGACCAATACCAGGTGTCAAAATCTAATCCTAAAACTCATCATAGAGGTTTCTGTGGAGAAAAATGCTAAAAAAATGCTTCACAACGGGGGGGATTTTCAAATGGTGAAAATTACATAAAATATTCTAAGTTTGGAAACACTAAGCCTTGCTACATGGGAGACGCTTGCACAATCAACACGCAAGTCAAATTTACAGTGTCCGTACACGTAAAAATAGTGAGATACAGTCACATAAACGTGTCAGCGGCAGTAATGCTACAACACAGTCAACTTAGCAAGTGTCACAGTGTTCAAAAAATGCGAAATGGTGAAGATCATCAATTGTGGAGCAAATATATGCCCTTGTAGGCCAAGGGTGCCCTTCAATTTGAAGGCTCAGATTCAGTTATTAATGGTTGCAAAGGTATTCATCATCTTCGGAATTTCGTCAGCTTTCCAATGAGTCATCAAGCGAATCCATCCAATTTACAAAACTCCAGAAAACGATAGCGGAAGAAACTGAAAAATTTATGCATCATGGTCCGAAGTCATAATAGAGTTTTTGTGCCCCTGTAGCCCACGGGCGCCCTTGAATAAAGCCTATCAGATGTCAAAATTTGCATAAACCATTTCTAGGGGATCTCTTCAGATTTAACCTAGCTTCACAATGAATTTTTTCACCAGTTTGTAAGACATGCTGAGCAACCGTGGCAGTTGATCCAACGAGCATTTAAAACAGAGGGAAAATACAAGTGAAAATATCAAATTGTACCTCTATAGGCCAAGGGCGTCTAGCCTTTTGGCCAGTTAGATGAGGTTTTCGGTAGTTGTCATCTTCACAAGATCTATACAAAATCCTCCTAGCTACTAAGTGAATCCAACTGTTAGACCTCGAGATCTGTCAAACACCCGTAGATGAAGAATCAACAAAAAATGGTGAAGGATAAAGGTAAGCAAAAAAATGGTTGTGTTGAAAAATGCACCTTCCTTGAGAAAGGTGCCCTTCTATTGGAGGTCTTAGAAGCATTTTTCTAGCTTCATCACTCCTGGGAACATCTCTTCCAAGTTGTTCCATCTCTACGATGAGATCATCGGTGCGTGCATCGAAGTGATCCAACTCCCAGTAGTGAGGGTCAAAGTGGAGTGATTGGTTCAAAGTTACAAATTGCAAAATCATTCTCAAAAGTGTAATTGCCTCTTTGTAGGCCAGGGGAACCCTTGCATTTGAGGTTCTTAATCCAACTTTCAGATGTTGCACATATAGTCATTCTTTGTGGAATTCTTCTAGCTTTGCAATGGATCCAACATCCAGTCGATAGGAGTCATCATTCACCGACAACGGTAGATTGAAGCACAAAGAGGAAAATCTAGAGAATGGCCAAGTCTGGTGTCATATGCACCCTTTTGAAAATAGGCGCCCTTGTTTTTGAGACATCAGACAAATTTTTTTAGCTCTCGCAACTACTAGCAACATGTCATTAGACTTGTTCCAGCTACGCAACGAATGTGTCAGCTCAACTCTGGGATCAACCGGGCATCCAGAATTCAGGGTCCACTAGAGGCTGCTGTGACATTTTCATAATGCTAAAAAGTAGGAGCTCTTAGCAAAAACGCTTCAATTTTGAGTAAAGGCACCCAAAAAAGTCAAAATTTGACTTTCAAAATTGAAGTACATGCTCTAGCTACCCTAGAAAGGTGGAGTCAGTTAACTGAATTAAAAAATATTAAAACTTCAGTTTGAAACGTTAGTTTTACTTGCATATGACGTATTTCCTTCATTATTTTTAAAGTGGTTCCCATTTCAAGGCTTAGTCTCTGTTTCTGTTAACTAAGTGTAGCCCAATGAGATAATTGCATCCTAAATTTAGGGTTTTTGCTTGCATGTGACACATAAACTCTAAAAAATTCTTTAAATATGCATTTCGACATCCATTATTTTCACATCAGGTTCAAGGAAAACACGTATTTTCTCATGCAAGCAAGATCTGAAGGTGCTATAGGTGTTATTTTTCAATGTTCTTCGCAGATACAAGTCCAGATTATTCAGTAGACTTCATTCAAGGATAGGCAAAGGAAGAATATAACTTCTATTTTCTCTCTCTTATTTCTTCTATCCTTGTCTTCGGTTTTCTCTCGCATGTCCAAGTAAACGACAATATTTCACAGTTTTGATCATCTAGGTATGTTGTGCACGACTTTCTCTACAAAACCCATGTGTTAAAATTTTTCAAGAAAAATTACCTCGTAGCTTCACTTTTTGAAGCTTTGTTTTTTTTTGGAGATTCCTTTGCATGGTAAAGGAAAAGTCAATATTTTGAAAAATGAAGAATCTAGGTTTGATCAGCATGTTGGCGGCTACAAAACCCATATTCTAGAATTTTTTGGGAAAATTTGTCACGCAACCCCTACTGCCCCTATTGCTTTTTTCCAAAAAGTTTTTCCATGTGAAGCAAAAAGGCATTTTTTTGAATTTCTAATGTTGTGGGTTTACTTAGAATAATTTTCTCTACAAAACCCACATCTTGGAATTTTTCGTGAAAATTTCCCCTCGATAGGTATTTTTAGCCTCACCAAGAGCCATTTTAGCTTTCTGGAGAAAGTTGTTAGACCATAGCCATGTTTATAGTCAACATGCTAGTTTTTCAAAATGTAGTTCACTCAGACAGAATTCAAGACCAAATTAGTCTTAATTCATGACTTCATCAAGATGATTGGCATAGACTTGCATAAGGTGGATCCAGAGTTTGGCTTGAATTGCTTTAGAAATGAACCAAATTACACTTCAAAACATCAAGGAGCCTAGGTTGCTAGAGGCGGCTTCACTTCCCATCATAGTATAGTGTATAGAATTCATAATGTCTTGTGTAAAGCATTACAATTCTACTACTCGAGAAATTCAATCAGTAGATGGATGAGTGATATGTAGTATCAGGCCTAAGGACATCGTGAAGTGCTTCGATATTCCTTTGAATTCGAATAGTTTGGTCATTACCATGGATTCGTGTGAAAAGGAATTTAATGCTGATAAGGAGAAAAGGTGAGAAGTACTATCAAGTTTGTGAGAAATTTCATGTCACGAGTCCCTTGCCAGTATTAGCATGAGGGTGGTGAGTACATCAAGCTCATCGACGTACAGTTAGAGTTGCAGATGCTCATTCACAGTATTTTCAGTGGTGATTTAGTTAGCTGTAAATTGGATCAAATTATAGTCTTGTCAGCATTATTTGATGAGGCAGCCAAGAGTGGAGGAGAACTACAGAGTCAAATCACAGGCGATGAAGAGATGTTGAGGAGGCACCGAGTACTTCAGAGGAGTATTAGTTTCATAAATGGTGATGTAGTCAACAACCTCATGGACGGGTTAGTTGCCTGAGATAGTAGTCAGTGAACTAAAGATTAGGGCATTCCACCTCTTTAGGATAGACATTAGACACATCAGTTGACTCGATGCCTCTTTCTGAGTTAACTTGTTGATCCACATCTCATTGCATGTCTATTTTGGAGATACCTATGTACACATGGAGTTCTCATATAGTTTTCAATTTCAGTTAACTGATGTTAGTTATCAGTTGAATTTCATATAAGTAAGGAATTGTGTATTGCAATGTCCATTTAATTTTAGTTTTAGTTCAATTAACTGAGGTATTTTTTCTAGTTAACTGTATAGTTGCATACATTTAGGTTTAGCAATAAATATTGCATGCTTGCAAGACTCGTGTTAACTCAAGGAGATTTTACGGTTCCCTACTCCTTTGAGGTCTATAAATAAGAGCATTCTTGCTCATTGTTTTTTAACTTTTTCTCATGATAGCTAATTGTTGTGCCACCTTTCCATGCAATATCATTATTCAATATTTGTTCACATTGTATTTAGAAATTTTGCTGTGATAATAAATTGTTGAGCCACCTTGTCGTGTAATACTATTATTCTGTACTTGTTCACTTTGTTAATATAAATCTAGTTGATCATTCATTTGTGTGATAGGTCCTTCATACAATTTGACGTCCTGGGTTTATTTGTTTCTAATAATCTTGTTTCATATCTACACCTCAGATAGAGTATTTTACCTCCTTGGGAATTTAGAGATAAAGATTATCATTTGATGTCATTTTCAATAATCTTGTTTTCAGCCTACACCTCGGATAGAGTATTTTACCTCCTTGGGAATCTTGAGATCAAGCTTGCTATTTAATGTTTGTTTCTAGTAACCTACTTTCAACCTACATCTCAGATAGAATATTTTTCCTCCTTGGGAATCTTGAGAACTAGTTTACCGTTTGTTGTCATTTTCAATAACCTTTATTTTAGCATACACTTTGGATAGAGTATTTTACCTCCTTGGGAATCCTATGATAAAGTTTATCATATACTATTCCTTGCTCCTAATTCCTCTTGCTATGTTTATCTAGAGGAAATAGGATAGTTTTAGTGTTAGCTTAGTTGTAGTTAAGATATGCGGAAACCAGAGAAAAACCTTACTTGCAATGTATTGGTTTTCTTAACCTTGTGCCTCTTCCAGTTGAGTAAAAAAGATAGGATTTAGAATACTTTGATTTTTCACGCATATCAACAAAAGAGGGAGCTTCCCTTCCTAATTTGAAGAGTATTTAATATTGTACATAGTTTTTCGTTGCCAATACGCACTCTAGAGGTGCGAATTGTAACACCAACTATTTTCTGGTGCCCACCGTGGGACACGAGGCAAGAAAACTTCAAGAAAATCTTAAAGATTTTATGTCACATGAATGACCATTCGGTGTCCTACTGCTCTAATTCAACAACCGGGACTTACTCCAACCATCATACACTTTGTATTGATTCAAGCGGAGCAATCAAATATCATAAGTAGCCTGCAAAGTTTTATTTTTGACAATCATACATCATCTACTTAGTGGAGGAACACAACTACTACTCTGGAAAAAGAAGAAGAAAGGGCGGATCTTGCAGTCGGTAGATTAGTTTTTCCACCACCAGCATGGGAATAATTCATCCTGGCTTACCAAGTATACACAAGGATAAATAATCCTCTCTTTCAAGAAGAGTCAATATTTCAAGAGGTTCCTGAGCATTTCCTAGAAGGACCTGAAGAAGAATCTCTAGTCCTAGCTGAAGCAATGGGCGATAATTAACAACAACAACCACCAAAATAACAACAACAATGCAAGGAATGTAAGACATCCAACCCCATTACCTTGGGGTGATAACATCAGACCATTAGCCTTGCAAGGACACCATGAGCTGCCCAAAGGGTCACAAAAGCTTTTCTCAGGGTTTCACGATGATGGGGCTTGACACCCCGATGGGCACATCTCAACATTCACAATGACTTGCTTCATTTTACATGTATTAGACGAGGACATTGTCATTCATATATTTGTTGAGACTCTTGAGAATAACGTCACAGACTGGTTCAATCATCTTGAACCAGGAATGATTACAAATTGGGTAGTCATGAGCGAAATATTCTTGGCGAGATTCAAGCCTGCCGAAGATAGTCATCAATTATTTGCACAACTCTCAAACTCAAAGATGGAGGCACACAAACCGATGAGGGAGTTTGTAGAAAGGTTTAACTGCCTTGTCACACATATCTCCCATACTCTCAATCCATACGATGAGATTTTGATGAGTAGCTTCATCAACTCTCTCCCATCAAAAATAGCCTTTTTCTTGAAGGTAGGCCAAGGAGTGGATTTACAACTTACACAAGAAGAAGCTATCAAGCTTGAAGACAATATGATCACGACGGGGAAGATGAAGAATGACTCAATTAGACCACTTGTTTAAGCGTTTGATGATCCACTACTACATAAGGTAGCCAATGAGGTGACTATCCTCAAAAGATAGTCACCCACTCAAGGGCAACAAGAACTTCCTACACCACCACCATATCAACCTCAACAGCCGTACCAGCCGAAGAGGAATAATTTTCAGCCATTCAACAATTACAAACCAAGGTTTCCACCAGGGCAACTGAGGAAACCTGTTGATAATAAGAAGTATACATCCTATTTCTCTTTTCATGAAACTGATGCACACATGAGAGCCACATGTCCAGAGAATCAAATGATGAATCAAATCATGGGTTTTGTTGATGTTGCTCCAAGTATGTAAGTTTTGTACCTTCACCAAATGCAAATGTTGTCTCACCACAGACAAACAACTTTGTGTTGGGAGATTTTTGGATGCTCTAGTTGTGTTACTGATATGTGGTTGTCATTGATGTCAACACTATTAGCATTGTTGTATTGAAGGTTGTATATGTCGAGGATATTGAGAAAATTCTTAAAGAGAAAGTCGCAGGTTGCCAGTGGAATAGTGAAGGTCAAGAAGATGTCTTGTTCTGTACGTTGAAGATCAGTTGTGGATTAAAGGGTTTATTTCTGAGAGTATCTAGTTCATCTACTAGAAGTTTTAGAGGTTCATGTGAATATTTGATCATGTTATGAACAATTGTGTTCTGATAGTGTTCTTGATTGAAGTTTATGTGATTCTAGTAATCACAGTTGTTACAGATGCTTCTCTATTATTTCTTGTTGTTTGTGGATGCTTCTAGATCATTCTCTATTCTTTTTGTACGTCCACGTTGATCACTGTGCTCGTGGTCAAATATTTTTCTCATGTGTATTCGGGTTTTCATGTTCTTGGCCGACATGATGCTTGTAACGTGTTGCGGATCCTTGAAGATTGAAATTTGAGTGTTTGGTGCACTCGAGGATATTATTTTGGGTCACATCATAATATTAGCCGACAGTGTTTGATTCACATTAAAAATTTATTTGTAAATTTGGGGTCGAAATTGTAAACATGTTTTATATTTTTGGTCGACGAAGTTGTTGATGTAATTCCATGTTGCGGATATATAAGAATGATTGTTCATGTGAAGTTAGTGTGTGTGGTGTGAAAAAAATCCAGAGAAGAGAAAGTGTGTGAACATTGATCTATTCATTTGATTGAAGAGAAAAAGTGGGAAGAAGTCTGAGCGAAGTGTGAAGGAGTGTGTCTGTGCTTAACTGGAATTGTAATCAAGATTTTGTAGAAGCTATTTTCTCAGTTCATACCTTGAGGATCTAATATGAATTGCTCTATATTCTTGGGTAGTGAGCCCTTTTGTATTTGAGCAGTGAGCTCTAGGCAATGTGCTTGAATGCATGTGCATTCCCATTATTTTTCATTATACTTTTAACAGGGTATAATATTGTGGACTAACATCCACCATGGTTTTTCCCCTAACAAGATTTCCACATAAAAAATCTTGGTGTTCTCTGTCCTTCTAATGTGTTGATTGTTTATAGTTTATTGTTCATTCATCAGATCTGAGATTAAGTGAAGTTAAGTTGAAAAGTTTAAATATTCTGTGACTACTGATTCACCCACCCTCTTAGTTGTTTGTCCTTGTTTTTCCAACACTTTGATGGTGACTCCACAACAAGATACTTTGATAGAGAACCCATTAATGAAAAACAAGAAGAAGAATACTGTCAGTACTCTCTTGCGGTAAATCATGAAAACATTTCATCGCCTGTGTTCACATGTGCCCAAAACTTCAAAGCATATAAAGAAGAAGAGGAAAAGAGGAAAATAAATGAAAAGGGAAAGGAAGTGCCTTCCACTTCCAATCCCAAGTATTCACAAGAGAACACCATGATGATTGCTCAAGATTCGTCTTCAACAAACTTTGACATTGTGTCTTCCATGATGAAAATGAAGGTACAAATTTCAAAATTGGAGTATCTTCAAGATCATCCATAGTAGTTGGAGTGAATCCTCAAGGTTGTAAATAAGAAGGATACAATCCAACCTACATTGCTTGAGTCATCTGTACCAGCAAAAGACAAACCAAAACCATTCTATATATCTTTGTATATAAGAGGTTTTAAACTCAAAAATTATGTCATAGATAGCGGAGCTTCAGACAACATCATGCCCTTGCATATCATGAACATTTTGGGACTCTCGTGCACCAAAAATCACAACAAGTGTTACTCACTTGAGTCAAAGCCGGTGTTGTTGGTCGATCACCTAAAAGATGCACAAGATTGGTGTCTTGTTCGGAAAAGAAAATAATGATGACCATCTTGGTAGCTGACATTCCAACCAGTTATGGGATGTTACTAAGTAGAAGCTTCTGCAAAGACCTCAGAGGAAAAATTCAATTGGATTGGTCGTTCGCGACAATTCAGTTGAAGAAAGGTAGTTTCAAGCTAGAACCTAAGGTGAAGTCAAGATTCACGGTGGTAAAGTCCCAGGACCCTCAAGCACAAGTTTTATATCAAGACACAGGTTCAAACACATATGCTATGATGTCTGAAGTAATTGAAGATAGTCAGAAGTTTTCACTTTCCACAAGTACATCATATGAAGATTCAAAAGTGTGGACAATGTAGTTTGATGGTAGTTTCTCAACATAAGGCTCGGGAGCAGGAGTTGTCATCAATTCTCCTAAAGGTCATCTTATTTTTTGCATACTGGTTGCAATTTGAATGCTCCAATAACACTGCTGAAAATGAGGCACTTTTATTAGGTCTCAAAAATGCAAAGGATATGGGGATCAAGTTACTTAGAGTTGAAAGAGACATAGAGCTAATCGTCAAATAGATCAAAGATCAATTCCAAGTCAAAAAAGATTACCTTCAATCCTATAGATAGAGGGTGTGGAATGTCATCGACTGGTTCGAGGTGTTCAACTTCAAATACATTTCATGCACAGACAATAGCAGAGCAAATTCCCTCGCAGTATCAACTGCTCTATTCATGTTGCATTTTGAATTTTGTCAGAATACTTTTACTATTGAGCTTATTTACAGTCCATATATTCCAAATAATTTTGACAACTGGCAGATCTTTGATGATGATGATGACATTAAAGAATTTATCATCATGGGAGACAACTACAAAGAGTTATTATTTGAAGGAAGTTCTACTCCTTTTAAAGAATCACTCACAGAAGACTCTGAAGCTACAGATTCTGGGATCATTCAATTGAGAGGAAATCAAATTCCCAAGATTAGAAGAGTTTAGGTGTTAATACTTCTACTGGACATTACCAAGTGAACATTGGCACTGAAGATAAGCCTCGTTTGTTAATTTAGGCAAGTGTTGTACTCCAGAAGAAGCTGAGAGGTTTACCAACCTATTCAAACAATACAAGGATGTCTTCACCTGGTCTTATGAAGACTTGAAGGTCTTCACACCTATAGAATTGTATCATACAATTCCTTTGAAGTATGATGTTAAGCCTTTTAAGCAAAAGAAAAGACATTACAATCCGCGGATCCAAGATACTATCTACGCGGAGATTCAGAAAATGGTGGACTCAAAGATATTTTTCCCAATACATCACTCCATTTGGGTGCCTAACATAGTTCCTGTGTGCAAAAATAATGGTGAAATCAGAATTTGCATGGATTTCAGGAATTTGAGCCAATCGTCCTTGAAGGACAATTACCCCTTACCCATCATGGAGCATATTTTACATACGGTCACAAGTTTAGAGATGTTATTGCCTCTTGATGGTTTTTTTGGATACAATCAGATTACACTGGTAGAGGAGGATTAGATCAAGACAACTTTCACCAACCCATGGGGAAACATTTTCTTATGAGAGGATGCCTTTTGGCCTCATCAACGCCAGTGCGAATTTTCAGAGAGCCATGGATTTGGATTTTGGGGATCTCAAGAATAAAACCATAGTCATCTACCTTGATGACAGAACTATTTTTTTAGATAAGCGAGAAGATCACTTTTCATGCCTTGTGAAATTGTTCGAAACTATCTTTGTGGTGATGGAGGGCAAGCTACTTGGCCACATCATTTCCAAAGAGGGGACTAGGATTGACCCAAATCAGGTGGATTCAATCAAGAACCTATCTCTTCCAATAAATAAAACTCAAGTGAATTCCTTTTTTGATAAAGTCAAATTTATCAGAAGGTTTGTACTGGATTTCTCAGAGCTTATAAAGGAGATTTTAGCTATAATGAAAAAGACATCCACTTTTATATGGACAAAAGAAGGCAAGCAAGCTTTCACCAAGATCAAAGAAGCAATTGCTAGCGCACCAGTGTTGGTCCGTCCTGAATTTGAGAAGGATTTCATCCTCTATTGTTATGCATCAGAACACACTCTGTTTGCCATATTGACTCAGAAGATCAGTGAAGAAGGAGAATCTCCAATTTCTTTCATGAGTAGCAATTTTAAAGATAGTGAATCACGCTATTCTCAAATTGAGAAGAATGTGTATGTTGTCATCAAAGCTATCAAGGCTTTCAGATTCTATATCTTGAATTTCCACACAATAGTGTTCGTCACCAATCTAGTAGTTATTTAATCGTGCTAACTCAACAGGAGATGGGCACGAAAAGAGGAAACTGGATTGCTAGAATTCAAGAATATGATCTAGAGATCAAGCTGACCAAGCTTGTTCACGGGCAAGGTCTTTGTTAGTTATTGGCAGAAGATGGAGATCAAAAGTACCAAGGAAATGGCGAGATTGAACCTGAACCTGAAATTGAAAAGGACCTTCCTTTGGTCCTACTAGTTGATTTTGTGGAGGAATGGTACACAACTTTGTGGTATTATTCAACTTATGGAGAATGTCCACGTCACATGGAAGAATAATAGAAAAGAACCTTGAAGTTGAAAGCACAAAACTTCATGCTTATCAATAACGTTCTGTATAAGCATGGCCTTGACGAAATTTTTTTATTATGCGTCGAAAGGAACCAACAACAAAGATTGTTGGAAGCATTCCATAGTCAAGCATGCATAGGAAACTTCTCATCAAGAGCCACTGCATTCAAAATCCAACAAGCACAATTATATTGGCCAACTATGTTTTGCGACACATATGAATGGGAGTACAAATGTCAGATGTGTCAGCAGTTTACTGGAAAAGTCAAATTGGCATCTCTTCCACTTAGGCCAGTGATTATCGATGCTCCATTTTAGCAATGGGGTATGGATTTTGTAGGTCCTATCAACCCACGTTCCAGCAAGGGGCATGTTTATGTCCTTACAACCACATATTATTTTACAAAATGGGTTGAGGTAGTTCCTACCAAGCGGGCTACCTCTGAAGTCGTGTACGACTTTTTGAAAGAGAAAATCATCTCGTGCTTTGAGGTACCTCACAAAATTGTAACTGATAATACAACTTGTTTCTTGTTAGAGGAACTACTGGAGTTTTGTTTTGATCATGACATCATGTTGTCACATGCATTAGATTATTACCCTCAAGGTAATGGACAAGCCGAGTCTTCAAACAAGAGGATAGTCACAATTGTGTGCAATTTGGTTGATTCAAATCAACGAGCTTGGCACAAAAAGTTATGTGATGCTCTTTGGGTTGATAGAATCACTCCCAAAAGAGCCATCAACACCTCGCCTTTTACTCTTTTGTATGGTACAGAAGCAGTGCTACCCATCACACTAGAGTTGTCTGCTTTACAGTTGGCATCTGGAATAGAGGATGAAGAATATAAAGTTCCAATTCAGAAGCGGATTTTGTACCTGATGAAGCTAGAGGAGGAAAGGGTGGACGTTCTCGACAGAATCACTCAACATCAAGAGAAAGTGAAGAATATTTTTGATAAGAATGATTGTTAGCGAGACTTTGAGATTGGAGATCAAGTCCTGTTATGGGACAAAAGACATGAACCCAAAGGAATGCATGTAAAATTTGATTCCTTATGGCTTGGGCCATTCCAGATCCATGAATCCGTAGGAAAAAAAACAATTACATTCTCTCGTATTCAGATGGAAGGCTTCTCCCGCTGCCATACAACATGCAATATCTCAAGCACTTCATCCCTTCAGGGGAGGAGTGATTTTTTGTAAATAATTTATTTATGATTTTTCGTTATGTCATAATGTATTTCCCCGTTCAGTGAAGTTTCGTCATGTTTTAGGTGATTTTTTAGGTAGTCTTGTTTTAGGTGATTAGGAAAACTCCAATTATTAGGTGACCAGGGAAAGAGTCCTAACTCCATTGCTCAATGGATAAGTCACACTAGTCTACAAAAACTCAGATATTCTTGGTTCTCATATGTCGTAAGTATCTGACATGGTCACCAAACAAAGCCTAATGTTGTACCTAAAACCAAATTTTTTTGCTTCATTAAGGCATTTTGATTAAAATGGTCTAAAACTTGTAAAAGTGTCGTCAAAACTCGGTTTTTGGTCAAATCAAGCATGGGAATTTTGTGGGTTTAATGTTTAGAAGATATTGGAAAATTTTGAAAAATTTGAAAATTAGGGTTTTCGAGCCCCTATTTTTTGGAAAAACCCTAAAAATCCTAAAAATAAAATCTTGTCAAAATTGGCTGAAATTTATTTTGATTGGCTTATTTCACGTTACGATCACATTGGTGAAGTCAAAATCAAGAAAAAATCACTTTAAGTTTGGTGGGTATTTTTCACCTTTTCAAGAGAAAAGTTAGGACCTCTGAGGTCGTCGATGGCAGTTGGCTAGTACCAAGTGTCAAAATCTAAGCCTGAAACTCATCACAGAGGTTTTTACAGAGAAAGATGCTAGAAAAGATGCTTCACAATGGGGGGATTTTCAAATGGTGAAAATTGCAAAAAATATTCCAATTCTGGAAACACTATGCCTTGCTACGTGGGAGACGCTTGCACAATCAACATGCAAGTCAACTTTGCAGTGTCCGTACACATAAAAATGGTGAGATACAATCACGTACACGCGTCAATGGTAATAATGATACAATGCATTCAACTCAACAAGTGTCACGGTGTTTACAAAGCACAAAATGGTGAAGATCATTAGTTTTGGAGTAAATTTGTGCCCTTGCAGGCTAGGGGCGCCCTTCAATAAGAAGGATTAGATTTAGTTATTAATGGTTGCAAAGGTACTCATCATCTCCAAAAGAAATTCAACTTTCCAATGAGTCATCAAGCGAATCCATCTGATTTGCGAAACTTTAGAAAATGATGACGGAAGTGGAAGAAACTGAAAAATTTACACATCATGGACCGAAGTCAAAATACAGTTTCTGTGCCCCTGTAGCCCAAGGGCGCCCTTGAATAAAGCCTATCATAGGTCAGAATTTGCATAAACCATTTTTGAGGGATCTCTTCAGATTCAGCCTAGCTTCACAATGAATCTGTTCACCAGTTTGTAAGACATACTGAGCGACCGTAGCAATTGATCCATCGAGCATGAAAAATGGAGGGAAAATAAAAGTCAAAATATCAAATTGTACCTCTACAGGCTAGGGGTGTCTAGCCTTTTGGCTAGTTAGATGAGGTTTCAGTATTTTTTGTCTTCACAAGATCTATGCAAAATCCTCCTAGCTACTTAGTGAATCCAATTGTCAACCCTCAGGATTTGTCAAACGTCCGTACATGAAGAATCAATAGAAAATGTTGAAGGATAAAGGCAAGCAGAAAAATGGTTGTGTTGAAAAATGCACCTTCCTTGAGAAAGGCACCCTTCTACTAGAGGTCTTAGAATCAATTTTCTAGCTTCTTCACTCCCGGGAACATCTCTTCCAAGTTGTTCCATCTCCATGATGAGATCATTGGTGCGCGCATCAGAGCAGTCTAGCTCCCAGTACTGAGGGTCAAAGTGGAGTGTTTGGTTGAAAGTTACAAATTGCAAAATCATTCTCAAAAGTGTAATTGTGCCTCTGCAAGCCAGGGGCGCCCTTGCATTTTCTCGTGTAAGCAAGGTCAGAAGGCGCTATAGGTGTTATTTTTCAATGTTCTTCACAGATACAGGTCCAGAGTATTCAGTAGACTTCATTCAAGGATAGGCAGAGGTAGAATATAACTTCTATTTTATCTCTTATTTCTTTTATCCTTGTCTTATGTTTTCTATTGCATGTCCAAGTAAACGACAGTATTTCACAGTTCAGATCATCTGGGTATATTGTGCACAGATTTCTCTACAAAACCCCTGTGTTAGAATTTTTCAAAAAAAATTGCCTCGTAGTTTCACTTTTTGAAACTTTGTTTTTTTTCAAAGACTCCTTTGCATGGTAAAGGAAAAGTCAATATTTTAAAAATGAAGAATCTAGGCTTGATTGACACGTCGGCGGCTACAAAACCCATATTCCAGAATTTTTCAATTTTTTTCCCCTTGCTGCCCCTTGTTACTTTTTTCTAAAAAGTCTTTGCATGTGAAGCAAAAAGGCATTTTTTCAAATTTTTTATAGTGGGTTTGCTTAGAGTCATTTTCTCTACAAAACCCACGTCTCAAAATTTTTAGTGAAAATTGCCCCTCAACAGGTATTTTTAGCCTCACCAGGAGCCATTTTAGCTTTCTAGAGAAAGTTGTCAAAACATAGCCATGTTTACAGTCAACAGGCTAGTTTTTTAGAATATAGCTCACTCATATAGAATTCAAGACCAAATCGGTCTTAATTCATGACTTCATCAAGATGATTGACACAAAATTGCATCAGGTGGATCCAAAGGTTGAGTTGAATGCTTCAGAAATGAACCAGATTACACTTCAAAACATTGAGGAGTCCGGGTTGCTAGAGGCGGCTTCACTTCCCATCACAGTATAGTGTATAGAATTCGTAATGTCTTTTATAAAGCATTACAATTCTACTACTCGAGAAATTCAATTAGTAGATGGACGAGTGATATGTAGTATCATGCCTAAGGACATCGAGAAGTGCTTTGGTATTCCTCTGAATCCAAATAGTTTGGTCATTACCATGGATCAGTGTGAAAAGGAATTCAATGCTGATAAGGAGAAAAGGTGAGAAGTGCTATCAAGTTTGTGAGAACTTTCATGTCATGAGTCCCTTGCCAATATCAATGTGAGGGTGGTGATACATCGAGCTCGCTGATGTACAGTCAGAGTTGCAGATGCTCATTCATAGTATTTTCAATGGTGATTCAGTTGGTTGTAAGTTGGATCAACTTACAGTCTTGTTAGCATTATTTGATGAGGCGGACAATAGTGGAGGAGAACTGTAGAGTCAAATCATAGGTAGTGAAGAGATGTTGAGGAGACATCGAGTACTTTAGAGGAGTATCAGTGCCCCAGATGGTGATGCAGTCAACAACCTCGTGGAGGGGTTAATTTCCCAAGATAGCAGCTAGTGAACTATAGATTAGGGCGTTCCATGTCTTCAGGACATACATTAGACACATCAATTGACTCGATGCCTCTTTTTGAGTTAGCTCACTAATCGACATCTCATTGCATGTCTATTTTGGAGATACCTATGTACATACGGAGTTCTCATGTAGTTTTCAGTTTTTGTTAACTGATGTTAGTTATCAGTTGACTTTCATATCAATAAGGAATTGTGTGTTGCAACGTCCATTTAGTTTAGTTTTAGTTTAGTTAACTGAGGTACTTTTTCTAGTTAACTATATAGTTGCATACATTTAGGTTTAGCAATAAATATTGCATGCTTGCAAGACTCATGTTAACTCAAGGAGATTTTAGCGTTAGCTTTGCTCATTGTTTTTTAACTTTTGCTCATGATAGCTAATTTTTATGCCACCTTGTCGTGCAATATCGCTATTCAATATTTGTTCACATTGTATTTAGAACTTTTGTTGTGATAATAAATTGTTGAGACACCTTTCTGTGCAATATTGTTATTCTGTACTTGTTCACTTTGTTAATATAAAACTGGTTGATCATTCATTTGTTATAGGTCCTTCATACAATTTGTTGTCCTAGGTTTATTTGTTTCTAATAATCTTGTTTCATATCTACACTTTGGATAGAGTATTTGACCTCCTTGGGAATTTAGAGATAAATATTATCATTTGAGGTTGTTTCTAGTAATCTTGTTTTCAGCCTACACCTCATATAGATTATTTTACCTCCTTGGGAATCCTAAGATCAAGCTTGTCGTTTAATGTTTGTTTCCAGTAACCTACTTTCAGCCTACACCTTATATAAAGTATTTTATCTCCTTGGGAATCCTGAGAACTAGTTTACCATTTGTTGTCGTTTTCAATAACCATTATTTTAGCCTACACCTCGGGTAGAGTATTTTACCTCCTTGGGAATCCTATGATAAAGCTTATCATATACTATTCATTGCTCCTAATTCCTCTTGCTTTGTTTATCTAGAGGAAATAGGATAGTTTTAGCATTAGCTTAGCTGTAGTTAAGATCCGCAAAAACTAGAGAAAAACCTTAGCTACAATGTATTGGTTTTCTTAACCTTGTGCCTCTTCTAGCAGAGTCAAAAAAGATAGGATTTAGAATACTTTTTCACACATATCAACAAAAGAGGGAGCTTCCCCTCCTATTTTGAAGAGCAGTTAATACTGTGCATAGCTATCTATTTCCAATATGCACTACAGAGGTGTGAATTGTAACACCAACAAATACAAAAAGGTGAGTAGAATGAGTCTCACAAGAAGTGATACTAAATCCATCAATTCAACAAAAAAAGAGAACCAACAAAAGACAAGAGAAACAACATAAAACTAGTTACATATCTTCGAGAAGTTTAAGGCCGCCAATGTCTTGCCACTCTTAGTTCATATATTCAATTTTGCTATCAAATGTGGCCTCCATGGAAATGTTGGCTTGACCACTAGCTATTCCAAAAGAAGAATCATTCTAGAAATAATAGCTCTACCTATAAGATCCTTCCTTTTAGCACCACTAGAAATTCTAAGAGAAGAAGCAACAACTTCACCTTTAGAATCATGGATTTTAGCAAGGGTTTTGTTAGCATTGATAAAGATTGAACAATTATTTTTTCAATCCATATCTTCAATTCATGTCACTCATGGAAAAACAAAAAAGAAGAAGGAAAAATCATATAATTTCACCAAGCTTGCATAGAATTTTAGTGCCAAAAATAATTGAAGCCTTTAGAACTAAAATATATAATTAACTCAGTTGCATACTTATGAGGTCCAATTAAGTTGTGTTATAAGATTAAGGAGTGATTATAATTGATGAATCATGATTTAATTATTTATGTACGAATTCGATAATAAAAAAGAAGTTTCAAAATTTTAGAATTTGATGAAGATATTATAAATAAAAATTCATTATATAATGTAATGTTTTTCACCATTTTGATTCTTTTTTTATATTATTTATTTTTCAATTTTTAGGTTATTTCGGTTTTTTTCCTTTTTAAGGTATAATCTTTTAATCTATAATTTTTGATATATTTGATAAATTAAATGGTAGTAATACATAAATTTTATTTGTATAATTTAAATTTTGATAGATATTGATATCAAATTGTTGCCATCAAAATATTTTAACAATATCAAAATAAATAATAAATAACAAAACCTAAAGCATGAATCCTAAGAGAAGTTGTGATCATGTCCAAATAACGAGATAAGAACTTTATCAACTATTAGCTTTACCTCTCTTAACCACTCTTATATTTTTTTTAAGTTCAATGAAACAATTAAAATAAAAAAATCATAACTTATTTTTAAATATATTGTAATTGTTTAAGTATAGTTATAGTTGATGAACTTCTCAATATATCCTCACCTACAATTTATTGGAGCTTGTAAAGATTATCTAATGGTAATAGCTATTGAATTGCTCTAACTCTCCAAAATTTTATACATGGAATTATAGCACCCCTTTTCAATAGCAATTTTACTCCTTTCTTTTTATTGTTCTTTGATTACATGAACTATCTCTTAAAATAAATCATCTTAATTATTCTTATTCTTAGAAGTATAGTCTTGGTGCAAGTTCTCTTCTAATTGAATTATATTTATTGGTGTATTTTGTGACTTGAAATTACTATCAACATTAATATTTATGATTTTTTCTTTGTTAACAAAATTAAAACCAAATTTTAGAGGAACCATGAAAATTTAATATTTATCCTAAAATAATATTAATTGAAGACATTAACTAAATGAAAATAAGATAAATTCAATTTCAATTTCTAAATTTAAAAAAAAATGTGATATTTATATGACACAAAGATATGATATTTTTTTCTTTAAGTAATATTATTTCTATAATGTAAATATAGAGAAGATATGTGTGATCATGCATATATAATTTCTATTTATAGTTTGTGAATATCTTGAATTTAGAAAAAAAAATTATTAGAATTTAAAACAAAGATTGTAGATACTAGATAAATAGAGGAACAAAATCCTCACCAAAAGATTTGTCACTTTTTATAGAACAAGATTCAAACTTGTTCATTATTTATGTTCATATAATCAAGAAAAACAAGCACCATTGCAAATGTTAATGCAAGAGAGTAGGAGAGTGGTAACATATTAGCTTTGTACTTACACCCTAAAGTTTGCATAATTATAAAAAATAAAAATAAAAATTAACGCATATAGTGCCTAATAATTTTTTCACTAATAAATGTAGCTCTTATATTTTAGAACAATACATATAACTAAGAAGTTATTCAAAATTATTTTCCCACATAACATTAAAACACTTTCTACTCTAGTTTTTCCTCATTAAGCATCGAATATTCACTATTTAAAATATCAAATGTATTTGAAAATGTCAAATGTACTACTTTGTGCACAACTTGAGTTTCTTAAATTTTAATTTAGAGTTCATATAATATTTGTAATTTGTTATACATGCTTCTTTATTTTTCCATGCATTACAATTGTTAGATTTTCTAAGCATAAGATTTATTTATTTATTCTATATTTCAGAAATTATTGGAGCTCCCCTCTTGTCTTTCTAAGATATTTATAATTAAAAAGTTATTTTCTTATGCAATTTATAATTTTATTTTCCTTTGTCCTCTAAACATACATTTTTATAGTTGGTATGTAGAACTAAATAATTACAAACTTATTATTTTTATTAGATAAAATGGGAAACAATGGTCCTAACCTTATTACAAAGAAGGCATGTAAGTAGAGACAAAAAATAACTCAAAGTGAATAAAACTTCTAGATAGGAGTAAGACATAAATATGGTCAAGTTGTGAAGCACAAATAAACATAATAACATGAAATAAAAGAAAACCAAAGGATTCAACCTAAACAATGCTATAACCAACCATATTCAATATCACACCCTTCTTTCTTGTATGAGATTAGGAGACATTTGGGAAAGCCTTTCTTCCACTTTTGTATAATTGTCCAGGAAAATTTATCTTCTAAGTCCTTGGATTTTGGAGAATTGGGAGGATTCCCCCTATTGAGACTCAATTTGACAATGCCAAATTTTATTTGTCTTAGTGTCTTTGTGTATTTCAGCCTCATTTTCCATTATATATAATCACTATTCAAGAAATATTTATATTGGTATCTATGTGTTAGTTTTCTTAAGTGTTGTTCATTACCATCCCCCATATTTCTATGCATGTGCTAGAAGTTATAAAGGTCTTAAAAATTCTAAGTGTCGAGGTTTTGTTCAATTTTTAAAGGATTATGTTGAATATCATAGTTTTAGAGTTTCTCTTCCAATTATGTCTTTCTACCCAACTTTGAACCTTGCTCCTTTCCTTTGTTAGAGTTTTAAAATTTATCTTACTTGCATATTTACCCTTCAAGCCTTGACTCCCTAATTCCTACACTAGGTTACTTTTTTGACCTAGAGTTTCAACCATCTATTTACTCAGGTTCTTATTTCTTGATATCTCGAAACCTCAATCCCTAACACTTTTAACTACACTATCTCATCAAGATTGTGGGTTTGAATATGTCCTTATTTGGATATATTGTAAGAGGTAATCATGACTCCTGATCCATGATGTCTCACACTATATTACCTTATTGATATTTTGAGTTGAAACTTATTCTTATTTGTGTACCATAAGGCATGAATTCCTTGGTATCTTCAATCGTTAAATTTCAATAACTTCCTTCATATGTCCTTTTAGATTCAGATATGTGGGGATACCCTTATCTATTTTGTTTAACCATGAAGCATGCTCTACTCTCGATCCTTAATTCACCAAAAATGGTATGAGTTATGAGATATCCATGATCCCTAATCCATGAACTTTGAGCTCTCATGTTTTACATTTTTCACTCCTACATACCTCCTTGCATGACTTGGAACACCATTAATAACCCAATAAGACCTTGTAAATACCTAATCAAATTTTTACTACATAGAAATAATTGTTCATCTTAAAGGCATAGATTCACATGTACTTTCAATAATAGAAAAAGAGGGTGACCTATGTGTTGGGTCTCAAATTTGTAGTGCATATTTTGCTTGAGTCCCATGATGTTCCATATGTTATCTTTTCCTTTTCAACCCATTTTTTAATAAGTGATCAAAGTTATCTAATTTAGGTGGTCCCAACAAATTTCTCAGTATAGTTGGATAGAGCGTGAAAAATTAAGCTCAATTGTTTTTGGAAGTTTTGAAAAAAAATCTAAGGGAAGAAAGTTATGCCTTTGTGGGTTTTCTCCTTTCAACTAGCCTAAGTGCAATTTTGATGCCTTTTCATGCATAGTATTGTCTGATTGGGTTTTCTAGCAAATATCAATTTAGCTATTGTTCCCCATAAAAAAGTAGAAAAAATAGAAAAAAATGGCTAAGTGTTATTTTTGTGGGAACCCATGCCCTACTGAACTTCCTCTTTCATTCGTAAGTGGTTGGTTCAATTTATTTTCCTCACAATATCTAGTTAAGCTGAATATTTTCACATCCTTTAGTTTTGCAAGTTCTTGATGCCCAACTAAACTGTATTTTTTCAATGTTTTATTTGGTTCACTTTATTTTTCCAACAAGCCCTCAATTTAAGCCAATTGAATATCTTGCAAAAGTACAACCCCCATTTGAACTTATCAATTAAATTTTTTCCAAGTATGAGCAAGTTTTGGTGGTGTTGTCATTAATGTTGTCATTGATGTCAACACAGTTCAGTATGTTGCAGATTGTACATGTATAGCTGAGATGCTATGAGTACATGGAGCTATCTTTATGTCATTGCAGATGTGTTGTGTTGATGAGTTTCGAAGTGCTTTTGAGAAAATTAATAAAGAAGAGAAGTCAAAGTGATGAATGTGTTCAAAATGTGCTCTGGTATGTGCTTCACATTTCTCCTGTGTTGATCCTATGCTTGTGTAGATCTGAAGATTTGATAAAGGTGATCTTGTGGTTATATATCATGAGTTTTAGCTTCTGGTGTGATAGTACATGAAAGTCATGTTCATCGGTGTGTGAATTGTTCTGGCAGAGTTGAACTTCTGTGGACTGAGAGAAATGTTTCAGCTCCACAATCTTCTATTGTTTAGTTTCAGATCTTGTAGATCTAAGATGTCTCTTGAGATGGTATTTTTGGCGAAGAAGGTTGAAGTTTGGTGGTTCGGAAGTCATGTTTTAGTGTTTCAGTACGAGTTTTCACAATTTAGATGGACTGGTGAAAGGTGTTCAGAGTTTGAAGCATATTGCATTTGTTGCAGATGTATCTGAAGAAATATGAGATGTATTCTCGTGCATAATGAAGTGTGTTGTGGAGTCTACATGTCATCTTCTTGTTAGGAAGCGTGTACATCAATGTTCAATTGTCTTTTCATTAGGTTTGGCCAACCTGGTGTTTACACTTCATTCGAAGAATAAAATTTAATTAAGGAAGCGTGTGGTTGATTCGAGATATTTATTTTGATCTTGAAAAATATTTTTATTTGTCCACTCTCATTCCTTTCCACTACGGGAATGTTGAGTTGCCGACCTAATTTGAATTTATGAAATGAGGTATATGTGGTTGACCTTGGAGAAATTTTCTAAGGTTGAGGATGGTATAAAAGCAAGTCGAATTGTGAAGAGTTGTATGACAGAGTGATGCAAAGTGACAAAAGTGAGCCACAAATCATAAGAGTAGAATTGTGTGTGTGAGTGAGTTGAGACAACAGTTCTTTATTGTGTTAAATTCCTGAAGGCAGTGAGATAAAGGTTTTTGCAATCCTTATTCAAAGTTGTGGATGTGTGTTAATTGTTGTGGTGGATCTTCTGTTCTCTCTTGTATCTATAGGCAGTGAGCCTCCCTATTGGACAGTGAGTCCTTTCTATAGGTAGTGAGCCTTTGTACTTGGACAGTGAGTCCTCTTCTAGGCAATGAGCCTCTGTATTCAGTTTTATAATCTTTAGATATTGTGAGTTAACCCTCACCATGGTTTTTCCCTTATTGGGCTTTCCACGTAAAAATTTGGTGTTCATTGTGTTGATTTACTTTCTGTTATTTGTGTTCCATGCTCTTGCTTAATAATAAAATAGTGTGGTTGTGGAATTGATAAGTGTTTAAGTCTTAAGTTTGAATTTTGTGACAACTGATTCACCCTCCCTCTCAGTTGTCTTGCACCTGTTTAACAATTGGTATCAAAGCCTTGGTTCCTTGGTGTAGATCTTAACCGCTTAAGGAAGATTTGATGGCACATAAGTTGGCGATCCCTATGTTTGATGGAACTAGCTACAATGATTGGAAGGGATAGATGAAAGGATATATTATCTCTCTTGGTTTCAAGACCTGGAAGGCTATTGAGACAAAGTATACACCCTCATCTAGTGGTCTTACTATTGCAGATGAGATTTTTGCTTATGAAGAAAATGAGAAGGAAAAGTATGCTATTTGTAGTGGCTTAAATCTAAAAATGAGTGGGCTAAGGTTTTTTCTTTGGATACTGCACATGAATTCTGGAAGAAGTTGGAAGACATGTATGAAGGAAATGAAAGAGTGAAATTGACAAAGAAGCTAGTAGCAAAGCATGGATTTGTAAATCTGAAAATGGAAGAAGGTGAAGAATTTACAAGCTTCTTTCAGAGGGTAGAATTGACTGCAAATGAAGTTATAAATCAAGGAGGAAAACTATCAGATGATGATATAATTGAGAAGATTATGATCACCCTATTGGATTGCTATAGCGATAAGATCTTAGTTATTGAAGAAATGTATGATCCTAAGAAGTACACTTTAGAACAATTGTTCAACACCTTGCAAGCATTTGAGATGAGAAAGTTCTGAAAAGAAGACAAGATAGAAGAAAAGACATAAACAACATTTAAGGCAATGAAGATTGAAGACAAACTGGATAATGATGGTGATGATGAGTTGGAAGCAAACTTCACCAAGAAGTTGAATAAAGGATCCAGAAAGTATAAAGGTATGTTTCCCTTTAAATGTTTCAGTTGTGGTAATATTGGTCATTATGGTTCAAGATGTTCGAATAGAGATGCACATAAGAAGAACAAGGATTATAAGGATAAGGATAAAAAGGATAAGAAATATAAAAACTTGTACTATGTTAAAGAAGAAGTGGGGATTTTTTATGACGAATCTGAGAATGAGGTTGATGATAGTGAGTGCTTATTCTTAGCTTTGGAAAGTAAATCTGTATCCACTAACCTTGGAAAATGTGTAAGCAAGAAGGCTCCGTAAAATAAGAGAAATAGGATGGAAGGTACTTTGGTTACAACTTTTCATGCAAGACAGGATGAAGACTACTAGGTAATTAATAGTGGATGTTCTAATCACATGACCAAAGATAAGAGTAAGTTCACTAAACTTGAGAAATATGATGGTGGTTTAGTTATGTTTGGTGATGATTCAGGAGCTAAGATTTGTGGGAAAGGTTCAATTAGTTTTGATGGAGTGCACAATACTAATGATGTATATTATGTGAAGGGTTTGAGGCATAACCTTTTGAGTGTTGGTCAGATGTGTAGCAATGGTTCTAAACTTGTGTTTCAGAATAATACCTGTGAAATCAAAAAAGGATCCAAAAATGGAGATATGGTTGCTGCTAGAAGAAGAACTCAAATCGGCTGAAGGGAGTTGATGGTCACTGCCTTGTATCTCAAATCAGTGAAAGTTGATTATGGCACTAGAGAATGGGACATGTAAATTTTGATAACTTGGTCAAAATTAGTGCAAAGGAGATTGTTTGAGGGCTACCCAAAATCACAAGACCTGCTAATGCTAGTTGTAGAAGTTGTCAATTGGGGAAACAAAAAAGATGCAACTTTAAGGGAAAAGAGCACTCTACTACCGAAATGTTGGAGTTAGTTCATACTGATCTTTGTGGTCCAACTAGAACTAGAAGCCTGAATGGTGACAGGTATTTCATGCTGCTTATTGATGATTATACTCGAATGACATGGGTTGCTTTTCTTAGAGAAAAGAATCAGGCTCTGGATAGGTTTAAGGTATTCAAAGCAAGAGTGGAAAATGAAGTAAAATTGAAAACCAAGTGTTTGAGATCTAATAGAGGTGGAGAATTCACCTCTGGTGAATTTAATGCATTATGTGAAAAGCATGGCATAAGAAGATAGTTTTATGCTGCAAGAACCCCTCGGTAGAATGGAGTAGTTGAAAGGAAAAATAGGACAATACAGGAAGCTGCTAGAACCATGATGAAAGAATCAAATGTGCCGGATGTCTACTGGAGAGAGGTGATACAAATTTTTGTTTATGTTCTTAATAGAGTTCAGATTAGATACAACAACACAAAGACTCCTTTTGAGTTATGGACTGGTAAGACTCTTACTATGAAGTATTTCAAGGTATTTGGAAGTAGATGTTATATTAAAAGAGACAATGAAATTCTTGGAAAGTTTGATGCTAGATGTGATGAAGGAATATTTCTTGGATACTCTACTACTAGCAAAGCATACATATGCTTTAATAAAATATTGAGAAATATTGTTGAAAGTGCTAGTGTGAAAGTTGATGAAGACATACACAGACCTATTGAGATAAGTGAAGTTGAACCTGATGATCCTATTTGTGGACATGTGCTTGAGGAAAATAAGGAAAGGGAAGAAGAAGAAGAGAATGAGTCAGAACCTACTGATAAGACTCCTAATTATGTACAAAAGAATCATCCAGAGGAAAAGATAATTGGAGATAAAAGTGAAGGTGTGAAGACAAGAAGCAGAGTTGCAACTGAGGTAAATTTGTGTCTACTTTCTAAAATTGAACCCAAATTTGTAAGTGAAGCATGTGAAGATGAGAGTTGGATGAAAGCTATGAAAGAAGAGTTACATCGGATAGAAAAGAATCAAACATGGGAACTAGTCCCTAGGCCTGTGAATAAAAATGTGATTGGCTTGAAATGCGTGTTCTGGAATAAGCTAAATGAAAGTGGAGAAGTTGTAAGGAATAAGGAAAGACTTGTATGCAAGGGATATTCACAAGTTGAAGGTATATATTTTGAAGACATTTTCTCCTATGGCCAGAATGGAAGCTATTAGGATTTTTTTGGCATTTTCTACCCACAAGGACTTCAAAGTGTATTAGATGGATGTTAAGTCAACATTTTTGAATGGTGAATTGGAGGAAGAAGTGTACATGGAACAACTTGAAGGGTTTCAGTTATTTGACAAACCAGACATGGTTTGTAAGCTGAAGAGGTGTTGTATGGACTGAAGCAAGCTCCTAGAGCTTGGTATGCAAGATTGGAAAGATACCTGACAAAGCAAGGATTCAACAAAGGCCCTGCTGATAGCAATTTTTACTTCAAAGTGCAAGGTAACAAAATGTTGATAGTAGTTGTATATGTTGATGATATCATTTTTGGTGGAAATGAAGGCATGTGTAAAAAGTTTGCTGAAGAGATGTAGAAAGAATTTGAGATGTCTATGATTGGTGAATTGAATTTCTTCCTTGGTCTACAAGTGAATCAAACTGATAAAGGGATATTCATTTCACAATCTAAGTATGTAAAAGAGTTGTTGAAGAAGTTTGGGATGGTTGAAGAAGTTTGGGATGGATTATTCCAAACCGGTTTGTACTCCTATGATAATCGGATGTAAACTGAGCAAAGATGATGAATCTACTAAGACTGATTAGAGAAAATATAAATATATGATTGAAAAACTATTGTATCTTACTACTAGACTGGATATTATGCATGCAGTATGTGTAGTGTCCCTCCAGTTCCGACACTTGGTTTTAGTTTGTCTTTGTTCAGTTGATAGTTGCTCATGATACTTTGTTGGTTGTTTTCATTTATGAATCCGACATTATGTGGATTTTATATTGTGGATGATTCATTGGATATTGTGATTATGTTGTTTTTATACTATGTAGATGATACATTGGACATCGGGATCATTTGATTATGTTTGTGTGATGTAATTATGGTAGACATGTGTGTGACATTGTTCATGTTGTTCCTGAGTTTTAATGTGATTATCATGATGTGATTGATGTTTATGATATATTGATGCTTGTCAGTCCTGGTGAAGAAGACAGTGTAGCACTACTCACTTGTGAGTACCTTGTTACGCTGCGATTCTTCTTCACGGTGTGTTTTCTGATATGTGATAATATGTTTAACAAAGTGATGTTTTATGCAGTTACAGGTACCGGGTATCGGCTCCACCTACTTGTTAGGTCTGAGCGTACCCTAATCCAATGAAATAATGTTGATCCGGAGATAGTGTCAGGTCCTCATTTAACCATCGTTCTTCATTGAACGAGTATCCAATTGTCGCATGTTGTCGTGTGTTGTTTTGTCTTGTCGTGTCAATTTTGTTTGTGTTAATTTATTTGGAAATTAATCATTGTTTAATTTAGTTAAATGGCTTATTTGTTAATATATTTGATTAAATGTAAATTTGTTTTAATATTAGATTAAATATTTATAAGTAAGGTTTGATTTATTGAAAATAAATTAAACAAGTAATTATTTAAAGGTGAATTCATGTGAATTCTTGTGAAAAGTTAATATTTTAAAAGAGTTTATTTTCAATGAGTTAAAATATCTGAAAACAAGACTTGAGGGAAAATATCTTAGATATTTAATAATTATAACTGCATGAGCAATTTTAGGAATGCACGATTACAATCAGTTAAGTTGTAACTTGAGGTAATTAATTGCATTAATAAGCCTTTAGGGGTTGCAATTTCATTCACGACATTTCTCGGAAGGAATTTTCACGACAGCAGCTTTGAGGGAATTTTTGCACGGCAATTCTTCTGAAATTTTTTTTACGACAATAGGTTTGGAAGAAGATTGCACAAAAATTTGATTTAAGAGTTAATTTGGGAAAAAGGAATTGTGTGGATTTCTTCAGCAAGTTCTGGTGTTTAGTACGAGAAATACAAAAGCTTCAGATTTTTGTTTTCGGTTTAGCTATCAAGCTTAACCAGGTTTGATCTTCTTATGATTTAGCATGTTTTTGAATGAAATTTTTGAATAATATTATGTTTGAATTTTGCTTTATTACTTTGGAAAACATCTACGTTTTTCAGTGGAATAGAATAACTCAGCCAAAGCTGTATACACAGCAAAGAAAACAATTAGAAGAGTATTCAAATTTAAAAAGGGAATAAGAGATTCTATGATTTTCATTGATTACGTCAATCCTGATTCTTTACAGCTAATTGTACAGAGTCACCTTTTTAGGTTTGTATCCTGTATGCGTATAATGAAACTTGAAGTTCTTTTCTGTTTTATCTAAGTAAATCTTTTACCATGCCAGATCTGGAAGCGGCTTGTATGCTCTTTAGGTTATCATTTAAATTTTTATTTTTCTTTAAGCAACATAAGCTTTAAGACAGGTTCACAACCTTTTTGTATTGAGAGCTTCCTTGATGATTCATTTCGTGCGTATTCTCCAGGCATATTATAGAGGGAGTTATACACAGATGAGCAATCCATCTTCATTTAAAAACGCCATGCAATTTTTGTGTGTCTCTTCTAAGCACATGTTTGGAAAAGATTCGGCGTTGGTTCCATACCAGGTCAACATCTGAAACCTCTTCAATGTTCCTCTTCATTTGATTGCTATGCAAGTTTTGTTAGTATTACCAGCGCTAATTTTTCTTAGTTGAAATCCACTGTGCTCATCCTACAATCATCTCTTAAATCAACTAGACTAATGCTTGGCACCGTTCCTGTATAGCAGCATGCTGGAGACAAATCATATTATAGACAATATTTAATCCATGTTTCTTGTGGCTTATATATATATCCCAGTTGCAACATTTGAAAACTAGAGTATTATTATACCCCTGCTGCTAGTTAATAATCTTCATAGCAGACTGGAAACAATCTTCATTTATACCAAACTTAGCCTAGTGAAATCACCATTTTATATACTTAATATTTTAAATTGTGAAGTCGCCCAATTTGCAGCCACGCCAGAGTCAATTCTAGTGCATATAATATGGCAGAAATCCATCGATTTGGACTCTGGAATTGATCGTGAGCAACAGATGATTATCTGGCGATTTAATGTTTAGAAAATTCTTTTCTCCTTGACTCGCATATGATATTGAATCTGCCTTTGTCAATTATCTTTGTCCTGAATGCTTTCCTTCACTCATAGTATTTGAAAATAGAATGATGTAGAGGTTTGATAAATATCTTTGATTCCATTGTCGACCTGTCAAAGTTGTAGCACTTTTACATAATAGAAAATTTTAAAGGTTTAAATATGTTTCCTTATCCCCTAATTCCATCCGCTGCTTGTCACTGCAGCCACACTTGAGCATGTTGGGTGTAAAGATTTAAATGGTCTCCCTGAATTTTATTTGTACTTCACCCATAGGCAGCGCCTGAACATTGTAGGGCGTATAGATTTAAGTGACCTTCCAAACTCTTTACGCAATCTGTCACATCTCCTACACTTGAAACTTGGTAGGATGTATGGATTTAAATAGCCTCTCTAATTTCATTTGCACCTATCACGTCTGCAACACATGAAAACATAATGTTGATAAGAGTTTAAATAATCCCTCTGATCTCATATATTGATTCTTTGAGTTTATTTAGTTATCTGTAGCTTAAAGTATCGGCGTTATGGAAGGTTTGTAACATTCTTGTTAACTCCGATGTCTTCCTAGTCTTGCGCCATGCAATTATGATAGCCATTTAATTAAGAAGTCTTCAATGTGTATTGCCTATTATTCTGATGTGCACTGTCTGTCATTTTGATATAATGGTAAATTTGCTGCTTTAAGTTACAGTATAGTTACAATTAAATTGTTAGTTTTTTTTCCATGCATTTTGTTAAGTAACTAATACTTATGCAAATGTTGTAGTTTTTGTCTTATTCCGAATTACTAGAGTTATAACAATATTTAAATTGAAGGCGAATAAGGTGACTCTAGAGGGCTGCGAGTAAACTGGTTATATTTATTTTGAGTTTATGATGTCGTTTTTAGAATAAACAGAGCTCTTTCTATTCAATTCTCACTTCTAGTCATTTTGTGTATTAAATTTAAAAGGCGTAGTGGTGGCTTAATGTTTTGTTTGAGTTCCTTACGATTTGTCTTGAATTCTTCCTGGGAAAAGCATATTTATTTCATTATATGTTTGGTGGTAATAATTCTATTTTGTCAATGTTTAATTATATATGTGATGGTATGTTTATATATATATATGTGTGTGTGTGTTTACGTACAAATATATATATGAATTTATATTTACATACATATAGCTTATAGCAAAGAAATAATTATGTCCTTACAAATAATCAATTAAGATAGGTATAAATGGTGATAATCAATAAAGGAATGGACTTATTTATAAATAGTGGAATTGAAGGTTATGTAATTTGGGTTGCTAGATAAGTAATTTGGTTATCTTTTATTAAAAAAAAAGAGAGCTGATTGTTTTATGAATATGTCACAAATAAACTACTTGAATACAATTGTTATTTTAGCAAATAGTTAATGGAGTAAAATCAATGATAAGTAACGAATAACATAGAATGTGAAAATATTGTTTGAAGTTAACAAAATGAAAGATTGTTTAGAATTATGAAAATAAATAGAAAGAATATTTAAGGTATGACTGAAAGCAATTATAATTGTAGTTTTGGATTAGCTATTAAAACTGTAATTTGATTTGTTTTAAAAGCTATGACTACATTTGGTGTAAAGATAAATGTCTTTGAGGGATGTTGATTAAATATCTTAGGAGTGGATGATATTTTTCTTGACAATGTTTATATATGAAGGAGCGATAGGTATTTTGGTACAAATGTCTTCTTGAGACCCATATGTTCTTTTAAAGAACTGTTGATTTAATGGAGTTTTGCAATTCTAGCATAGGATTTGTTATGGTCAAGACATGCATGTTGTTTATGATACCTTTGTGGTGAAAGAAAATATAATGTTTTATGTCTTGGATGAAATGAGATTATACCCTATTATGATTTATGCTTGTTGACTATCTTATATGTTAGTTTTATTTGCAAAAGGAAGAGTGGCTTTCGTTAGGGGCCGGAACCCAAAGTGGTGGCCAGGGTAACCTATCGAAAGTTATTAATTCAGTGAAAATATTAATAATTGTACTTGGGATTCATTAATTAAATTCAGATAAATAAATGCCTCACCTAGTGCCTTAATGCTCATTTAGATTAAGGGCAGGTTGAGAAGGTCTGGAATGGCATGTGGTCTACCTTGTCTTTCTAAAAGGTAATTCGACTCCACATGAGTATGTCTAAGGGCCGGGAATGGGTAGAGACTGCCAGGGTAACTTTGGAAGAGGGCGGTAGTCTAGGAAGATTCACCAGGGTAACTTAGAACAACTATGTGATGACACTCTGTCTTGAAGCATGATTGTAGTCTCTTGTGTAGAGTTAACTATTATATTGTGGTTGTCTGTGGTAGCATAAGTTGTGAATGCTACGGTTTGATGTGCTCATGTCGTTATGTGTAGTCAGCCATGTAATGTAATGTATGTTCTTGGTTGTTTGTTTGATTGACTTCTGGACCTGACATTATCTCCTAGCACGAAGGGAGTGGACCTTCGGGTTCCACGCGGTTGGGTGGAAACCGTGCTATACCTTTATTGGACTCTCTTACAGATGAAAATATACTTGCAGCTGGTTCTTGTTACTTCATTGATCGTGGCAGTGGATGCAAAACATGTTGTGGACGTGAATGTTGGATATGATGAGATCATTACCCTTATTGTATATTTACCTCATGTTCATGAGTGTACTCATTGTAACATCATTATGGTGTATTGAGATTTATGAGAATCTCATTGGATGTTATCTGACTATATAAATGTCTTGACTGCATAAGTTTTTGAAAAGTGGATCTTTCATGAAAGTGTTTTGTACTAATGTTTCATGACCTTTATATTATGGTGTGCTATTTTTTAATTATTATGTTTAAGTAACGACGTCTTGGAATCCTTAAGATGTTTGTTTATTGAATGACTTTAAAAAAAAAAGTATTCGGATAATTCGCTACTTAATGCATAGTTTTAATGGATTCCTTGGCGGGGCGTTACAGTATGTTTAGTTGCCAAATTCCAAGTAAATCCTAAAGAAGCATATTTTACAGCTATAAAGAGGATATTTAGATATCTTAAAGGTACACCGGATTATGGATTATGGTATCCTAAGACTGATGATTTCACCCTTAGTGCCTATATCGATGCTGATTGGGTCAAATGTGTAGATGACTGGAAGAGTACCAGTGGTGGTTCTTTCTTTCTTGGTGGAAGATTAGTTTCATGGTTGAGTAAAAATCAAGACTCAGTTTCTTTATCCACTGCAAAGGCAAAATATATTGCTGCAACATCTTGCTGCACATAGGTTTTGTGGATGAAGCAAACTCTGAAAGACATTGGAGTGATATGTGATGAGCCTATTTCTATTTTATGTGACAACACAAGTGCAATAAACATTTCAAATAACCCGGTTATGCATTAAAAAACAAAACACATATCTATCAAATAACACTTCTTGAGAGAAAAAGTGTTGAAGAATGATGTCAAATTGGAGTATGTGACAACAAAGGAACAAATTGCAAACATATTTACTAAGGCTCTTCCGAAGGATACTTTTGAACATCTTAGGGAGAGGTTGGGGGTCATTGGCCCTCCAAACTAAGTGCAAATGAAGGTGCATCAGTCCAGTGAATTCACAAATTCCTTATTTATCTAGACTAATAAATGGGTCTACTCCGTAGGGGGAGTAGAAAAGGTTTCCATTGTTGCAGTATGAGTGTACTCCTAAGGGGGAGTGATCAAATTTGTTGATCTTTTCCATTGATGTCAAATGGGGAGAGAAAGTCATGTGAAAAATAGTTGGAGAGGAAGAGAAGGTTTTCTCCTAGGATATTGTGTAAAAATTTGTCTTTGATGGTTTTTCACATCATGTGTTGCCATCACTGACAAAGGGGGAGATTGTTGTAAGTATAGGCAAGTTTTGGTGGTATTGTCATTAATGTTGTCATTGATGTCAACACAATTCAATATGTTATAGATTTACATGTATAGCTGAGATGCTGCTGAGATGTTGTGAGTACATGGAGCTATCTTTATGTCATTGTAGATGTGTTGTGTTGATGATTTTCCAAGTGCTTTTCAGAAAATTAATAAAGAAGAGAATTCAAAGTGATGAATGTGTTCAAAATGTGCTCTGATATGTTCTCGACATTTCTCCCATGTTGATCCTATGCTTGTGCGGTTCTAAAGATTTGATAAAGGTGATCTTGTGGTTATATATCTTGAGTTTTAGCTTCTAGTGTGATAGTACATGAAAGTCACGTTCATCGATGTGTGAATTGTTTTGAAAGAGTTGATCTTCTGTGGATCAAGAGAAATGTTTCTGCTCTGCATTCCTTCATTGTTTAGTTTAAGATCTTGCAGATCTAGGATATATCTTGAGATGGTATTATCTGGGTTTTGGCAAAGAAGGCTGAAGTTTGGTGGTTTGGAAGTCATGTTTCAGTGTTTCAGTATGAGTTTGCACAGTTTAGATGGACTGGTGAAAGGTGTTTAGAGTTTGAATCATATTGCATTTGTTGCGGATGTATATGAAGAAATCTGAATGTATTCTCGTGCATAATGAAGTGTGTTGTGGATTCTGTGTGTCATCTTCTTGTTGGGAAGCATGTACATCAATGTTCATTTTTGTTTTCATTAGGTTTGGTCGACTTGGTGTTTACACTTTATTCAAAGAATAAAATTTAATTAGGGAAGCATGTGGTTAATTCGAGATATTATTTTTTATCTTGAAAAATGTTTTTATTGGTCCACTCTCATTCCTTTCCACCATGGGAATGTTGAGTTTCCGACCTAATTTGAATTTATGAAATGAGGTATCTATGGCTGACCTTGAAGAAAGTTTCTAAGGTTGAGGATGGTATAAAAGCAAGTCAAATTGTGAAGAGTTGTATGGAAGAGTGATGCAAAGTGACGAAAGTGAGCCACAAATCATAAGAGTAGAAGTATGTGTGTGAGTGAGTTGAGACAACAATTCTTTATTGTGTTGGATTCCTGAAGGCAGTGAGCTAAAGGTTTCTACAATCCTTATTCAAAGTTGTGATTGTTGTGGTGGATCTTTTGTTCTCTCTTGTATTTGTAGGCAGTGAGCCTCCTTGTTGGACAATGAGTCCTTTTTGTAGGCAATGAGCCTTTGTACTTGGACAGTGAGTCCTCTTCTGGGTAGTGAGCCCTTGGCAGTGAGCCTCTATATTTAGTTTTATAATCTTTATATATTGTGAGTTAACCCTTACTGTGGTTTTTCCCTTTTTGGGCTTTCCACGTAAAAATTTGGTGTTCATTGTGTTGATTTACTTTCTATTATTTGTGTTTCATACTCTTGCTTAATAACAACATAGTGTGGTAGTGGAATTGATAAGTGTTGAAGTCTTAAGTTTGAATTTTGTGACAACTAATTCACCCCCCCTCTCAGTTGTCCTGTGCCTATTTAACAAAATTTATCTTTCATCTAGTACAGATGCAAGGTTTCACACCCCATATTTGGTGACATCATCATGATTTCATCATTTTGTCACCTTTCCCTTTGTGGACTTTCCTTGTCCATCTAAAGTGAACCATTTTCAAATTGTTTATTTAACTAGTTCAAATGGATTGGCTCACAAGGTCCAATTCCATTGCTCCTTCCCACACATGTATATTGATGATGTCATTTTGATATCACCCCCACAAACATCATTATCAAGAATTTTCATTTAAACTGAACTTTGAAACATTGTGAAGTTGGCGAGTTCACTTGGTTTTTCCCATAGGACTAGTTGGCTAAAAAAATATATTGTAAAGGTGTAGTTTAGGAAGAAATTCTCACAAATGGTTTGATTAGAGTTTAGAAGCCCACAAATCTTCATTTCAATGTGTAGAAGGATTTGATGACATATAAACATGCAAATATTTGTGGTTTTACTCCACAATTGTCTCTCACTTGATCTTTTGACCGAATTAAGATTCCATTAATGCATCTTGCACCATCCATGGGTTTAATAGGAAATTTCATGAGTGTGTTTAGGTGCAAAAGGTTTCAATGTGTGTATTTTGATTTTAGATATCACCATTATTAAAAAATGGTCATCCAACTGCCATAGTTTAATGTTGAGCCCATTTTTCAATTTGAGGCACCTATTTTGAGCATAAATCTTCCTTCAATGTGGATTCAACATTGCTACAATGTCATAACTTAGGGTTTTTCAAGGAGGAAAAGTGTTTTTACTAGGTTTTGGTCCCTCATTTTGATCATTAGATGATATTTGAATATAGAGAATAACATAAGAATAATGTAGAAGGGAAGATATACACAAAACCATTCTAGATTAGTTGTAGGAAGCAAAGACAATATCAAACTATTGAAAGAATAATGTAATATTATTGTTCAATTTTATGTCTCCATTAATGTATGTGAAGATTCATAAAATGTACTCATTTTAGAATACTTTCTTCAACACATTTATTGTTGTGAGTATAAACACTATTAAAGGAATATGACAAGTTTCTAAACCTATTGCATGTCTTGCAATAACTCTTTTTTGTGATTGCATATGATTTTGAATAGTTCATTGATGGATAACTAAGTAGGTGAAGTTAACAATAATATATGTTGATGCATCTTAATACGAAGATCATTTTATTTTTGTTATTTTCTCTTTCCATCTCTCCCTATTGACTAACTTTGTTTCCCTTGGACATGCAACAAACTCCTTATACTTATTCTAGTCACACAAATCAAGAAATTATTAAACTTTTTAAATTTAGTTTCAATTTTTGCAATTCATAATATCAATGTATATAGGTAATAATTTGTCCCAAATTCCATGAACCATGCAAGTCACTCCATCTTACACTCATTTATAAGGTGTTAAATCAAGTATATAGAGGTAGTAAGGAATTTAGTTGCTCTCAGTCTAGTGAAAGCTTTGGGTTTGAATCAATAATTTGAGTTTAACTACTAATTTCATTTGTTTTTTTTTTAATATTTAGACCTCTGGGAATAACCTCCTAAGTCTAATTTGAGCTCGAAGTGCAAGAGAGAAAATCCACTCTCATAGAGCTAACCTTAAACCCTCCATTATTTTCTTGATGAACCATTTTCACCACTTGATGAAAACCTTGGCCTTGTGAGTGAAGTTTAGTTCTAGGAAGTGGAGCAATGGTTTTGGGACCCAAAAAATTGGCACCGTTGCTAGGGATATAAAGATTAAAAGAATATTTTGAGAGCCCTAATAGCTTGAGAATATTTGTATCTATGTATTATGTTGGGTAAGTTTGGCATCTTTCCAACTTATTCCAATAGACTGACACCGTTGATGGGGAACAATTACTAATTATTTTAAAATCATAAATCATAATGACTATATGTGTTTGCAGCTATTTTTTGGTTTGTAGCAGTAATTTCATCAAGTAAATTTTATCTTCCATCTTGGGAGTGGAAAATCTATTGTAAGAACATAAATTTAAGTGGTCTAATATCATGGATAGAATAAGAAACTATGCAAACCAACTTATACAAGGGGGTAACTCAGGTAATGCAAGGAATCAACATGACAATTGGAAACAAAGGATGGAGGTGATATTTCAGGGGGAAATGACACATAAAAGGTTAGCACCTTAGGTAGAGGAAATGTTGTTATGGACCTAAAATATTAATACTAATATAATTTCAGATGATTTAGCAGAATAGTTTCTTAGAAGGAGAAATATTAACATTAATGAGTATGACATAAGGAGGAACATTGTTGCAATGAGAAAGATGGGTCTAGGTATGTTTGAAGATTTAAATATTAGAATATTTGGCATGCCTAACCTAGATCAAGGTTCCTACCAAGTTAACTAGTAGAAATATTAACCTACTACTTCACATAGGTCCTAGTTTTATTATACTTTCTATGATGTTGATCAACATATACTAAATGACATCAATGAATGAGAAATAACTTTGGATAAGGAGTTGGAATTGATTGATAGAGTTAGATGACAAAGGAAAGAACTTAAAGATGAGATTGATCAATTAACTTAGGTTCCTGCTTAGGCTAACCTACAATATGTAGGAGATCAATTAACTTAGGTTCCTTTCTATATAGAGCTATGTTGATTCAAAAAATACCAAATGAGACCAATAAATGAAAATTAATTTTGATGAGGAGTTGGAATTGATTGATAGTGTTAGATGAAAAAGGAAAGAACTTAAAGATGAGATTGGTCAATTAACTTAGGTTCCTTTCTATATATGTTGATTCAAATTGGGTCAATGATTTGGATAGTAGGAGGTCCATGAGTGATTATGTTTTTTCTTTTTTTAAAAGTGCAGTTAGATAGATGGGTAAGAGTAAACCTCCAATTGTGTTTTCTAATAAATATTTAGAGTACATGGATGCTACACACTTATAAAGAGGCATTTAGGTTATAGAGATTATTTTTAATTAGTGGATTTGAGTGCAAATCAATCAAGCTCAAATGTGACAATTAGAGTTCCTTATTTTTTGGTGAAGAATTTGATGTACCATGCTTCTACTAAGCATGTAAATGTACAATATCACTTTGGAGATGGTTGAAGATAGGATTCATGATACAAATGGTTGATGTAAGGAAGCTAAGGTAGTGGAACAACTTCCTACACTAATCTTGAGAGGAGAATAATGAAATTTTTTTACAGATCTTTAACAGCTACAAAAACTTAAACAAAAATAAACATAAATATCATGCATACCATGACAGTGATTTACGTGGAGAAAACCCTTTCAGGTGAAAAACCCCACACTCTAAAAGCCGCCCAATATATTATTCAGTAACTCATAAAGATTATAATATACTTGTAGAGAAAGATTCTCACAGGAGTATCACCACTCAGAGATCAAGAGACAACACGACCGCTATCAGACTCTCAAAAATCATCACAATATCTACCGCAATCATAATACAACGCCCTCATACAATAGAGTTACGTTCTAGGGAAAGATATTCCAACAAAATATCTACCATTAGATCTAAAACCTTGTAATGAATGGTCAAAATTTACAATATATCCTTTATTTAATGTATGTAATTCATTCCAGAAGTTTCCTGAAAAAGTTAACACGCTCACATTTCACTTCGTGTTGCCATTGTATACACCTATCGGTGTAACTAGGAAACATATATATATATACATCCTATCAACAATAAACCACATATAATTGCAAGGTTGAGACATATTTTCCCAAAAAATCCCCAACTTGTCGAACACCTTGCAAGAGCAATGAGAGGGTGTAAACATCGTCTCTTTAATTTCTAGGGGTCAAAAGGCCCATAATCTTTGAACACAATTTGAACTTCTTTGTGCTCACATGCTTATTTAAAGAATTAGCAACATTCATCAAAGTCTCTACCTTAACCAGCCTCACCTTGCCATCTTCGACCATATCTCTAACAAAATGATATTGTACATCAATGTGCTTGGTCCTAGAATGAAATGTTGGGTTCTTGGCTAGACATATCGCACTCTGACTGTCGCAATAAATTGTCACTGCACCTTGTTTTATAACAATATCTGAAAACAGTCTCTTAATCCAAATGGCTTCTTTACAATCATGAGTAGCTACCATATACTCTGCTTCAATAGTGGACAAAGCAACCACAACCTATCACTTACTCATCCAGCTAATTGCGCCACCAAATAAAGTAAACACATAAGCACTGTTAGATTTTCTGCAATCAACATCACCTACCTAGTATGAATCCACATAACCATGAATACCAAGGGAAATTTCATCTTTAGTCATATTACTATGATAACATAAGGAATAGTTTGAGGTACCCCGCAAATATCTGAAGACTCTTTTAAATGCATCCCAATGAATTCTACCTAATGTAGAGATTCTAGATCTTGTACCAGACTTGATTTGGCATTAATGCTATGTGATGCAATCATTCTATTGTACCTTATCATGTATTTGATGTATCCTTCACATTGTTATAAGAGAAGCTTGATGTAATCTTGGAAATAGTGTAATGGTCTACCCCATATATGGAAAGTTGTAAAGGTGTTGGTTGGTTCATAATATTTGATCTTTAGTGGTGTTGTATCTATGGAAATATATATATAATGTTGTGGATGTAAATGAACTCTTGTTGAAGTTATTTTGTGATGTATGTTTAGATTGGATAATTGAGGTGTTCGTAATGTAGTCATGATACCCTAAAGGACGTAGTCAGTGCAAATGTACATGTGGTTTTCATTCTATGTTATTGCTAGTATGATCTATACGTTGATTCACTTTTTTTAAAAAAAATGTCTCATAATTGTCAGTTAGTTGTGTTGTCCTTTGGGGTTTCGTGGTAGGGCGTTACACTTGGTATCAGAGCCTAGGTTCATACACTGGGCACTCTAGATACATATGAGCCTATTATGTTGACCTAGTTGCTTGCCACTCTTGAGGTTATGTTTTCTCTTTTTGGTCATCCTCGCTTATCAACCCGAGATATGTCCTTAGGTGGTGTTTTTCCAATGGTGCAGAGGACCGATGGAAAGGATAAGACCCTCGGTGTAGTGCGCAATGCACCGATATTCTTCCTACTAGGGATGCATTATGGACCCTTGTGTAGCCTTGTGATGTGTTCTTCTAGTGATGTGAATTTGTGTGTGTATGTGAAGAATGTGTGTTAAATCTGAAATTTTGTGCTTATAAAGTGATAAATTGTGTTTTCTGCTTTTGAAAAGGCATAAAATCATGTTCTTGTGTCACATATGTAATGAGATTTAGTGTTGTGAAATGAGTAAAATGGGATATCTTGCATGTAAATGATGAATGGTTAATGAAAATGTGTGCCTTGTGTGCATAATTTTGCTACGTTCTGTGGAAGTATAACATTTTAATGTAATGAATCAGCTTTGATAATAGATATGTAGCAGATGGTTTATGATGTAATGGTTGTTATTCGTTGATGTGGATTATTGTTTGAAGTGTCTTGGTGGTAGAGACAATGTAGCATCACTTGTTCACGAGTACCCTGCTATGTTGTGATTTACTCTCATCGTGTGCTTGATTGTTTGATATATATATATATATATATTGTTCGATAGTTTGTTTGATGCAGATTGTAGGTACCAGACATCAACTCCACCTGCACTGTTAGGTCTAAGCATTCCTTAAAACCCAATGGAAATGATGTTGAAAATGGAGTTGACAAAAGGTCCCCTACCCTCGCCATCATCCTCAGAGAGGATGTGTATCCCGTCACTCACCAGTCAGTCAAGTTTATGATCATGGTCAGTTGTTTTCATCTTTTGTCCTTGTTGATATTGGGTTGCATGATTATTTGATGTTGCTTGTATTTACATTAAAGGAAAGGTGAACATGGTATTACTCAACAAATTCTAGGATTAATATGTGTATGTTCTATCCTAACCCTGCAACTTTCAAGAGTAAGTTGAAGCTTAGGGGGGAGGATGTAGTGCCCCTCTGTGTTTGGCTCTTTCTTAATGTTTGATTAAATTGGTTTGGGTGAGTTTTCTGATATGTAGTGTTAAAATTAATTGTTTATTAAAGTTGTATACTATAGAATTAAATAGATTGTTATTAAATAAATTATGTTATTAGAAAAATGTAAACGTTGCGTTTGAATGATTAATTATTAAATTAAATTATTAAGTTATAAAGTGATTTTATAATTAAATATAAAGAAAATTATTATTTAATGTTGAGTTTTAATAATAAAGTAAAACGTGGGAAAATATTAATATAAAATAAAATAATACAATAAAATATTAAATCGGATGAGGATAATTGATAAGGAGATAAAAGCAATTAAAAAGATGGAAGGTTTTGCATGCAAGTGCATGCATAGTTTCAAACTCATGTTCGGAAAAGGAAACCTATTGTTTTTGTTTGCTTTTTGTTTTCGAAAATAGAAGTCTTCTTTATTTTTCATTTTGGGGATGAGATCTTGGGTCATGATCTTTTGATTTTTAGTTTTCAAACAAGAACCTGGTCTGCAAGAAAATTCCTGTAGAATAATGATATTTCTTTGATCAATTCAAAAACTGGGATTGGGGGTTCGAAGGGTTGTTCCTACTATCATGGACTGTTTTCAGTCAGCATTGATTTCCGACATCCATTGAAAATATCTCATTGAAATCTCTCGTCGACGCTCTCTAGAATAGCGTACGATCTTCTTTCCCCTCTATAATTTTGATATGTTGTGTATACTTGTGTTCTCCTTTGTAGTCTTTATGCATGCTGTGTATACTTCGTTGTCACCTTATTGATTTTCCTTACTAATTGCTGAAAATTTTAGGAGCCACACCTTCGATTGCAATAATTCGATTATTCATCTCTCATACAGAATTTTCTTTGTGCTTAATGTATGATTACTTAAGATGTCGATGGATCTATCCTTTGAATAGTCGATATATATTCGTTGTGCATGCTTCCACATTCTACTTCATCATGTATTCCTCCTCTCTTGGCCACGATCTACTCGTACTGACCTGGTCACTAGCCGTTGCATCCATCAGAATTTCCTGCAAATGATATCATTGGGTACCTTCGCCAATAAAACCTTTCAAATCAAGTTTCATCAAGGCAGTGTTATCAATTCTTATGTTCACGAAATATTTCAGTCCTCTGATTAATAAGTTCTATAGCCCATGGGATGACGTCTCTTTCCTGGAAAACGGGATTTTCTTCATAATCTATTCTTTTAAAGCAACAATATCTTGTAATCATATCGTTTCTAATAGTGAATTCTCATCACAATTATGGGTGCACTATATTGTCTCACCTCTCCTTTTCTTTAATTGTTTTTGTGGATGTTAGTGGGTGGCATTGAGAGAGGGACGTACTCACACATTTCAATTGTGCATCTGATAAGTGTTATTAATATGAGTCCTCACTTCTGTAATGTTTATATATTTTTTTAGTTATTTCTTACACGACATCTTTTCCATTGCTCTCATGGTTTCTGTCATCATTCCTTATGTCTGCGATGCGAGTTTATACTAGAGGGACACATTCCTTTTATATATCAATATGAGCATGTGGTGAATTTGACTATTACTAGTTCTATTTCATACCATAAAATAAGAAATAGTGTTTTTATTTATATCTATATAGTGCTTCTTGCGTATAAACTAAATTTTGGATATAGGGTTAAATCTTGGAAGCATAGTAATGTGTAAGGTAATCTAAAGTTAGTGATTATAATTAATTTATATATAAATATATATATATATCATTAGATATTTGATGAATGATAGCTATGATGAATTTGATATGCTCACATTATCAATCGTTGGCTATGATCCATACTTTGCATTTGCTTGAAAGTTTCTAAAGTAATTACACCTTTTTCTCCGTTGTGCACCCTATGTAATATTATCTTATGAGATGAGAACTCTTGAGGCCTTTCACTAGCCGCCTGTGTGTCTTGCCCTCTTCCGCGTCATAGCTGCATGATTTATTTTGTATTGTATGATTTCATTTTGGTTAACTTTATCCAATGATTTGCATTTCATAATATTCATATATGATAGTATATTTGGATAAATTATATTATATGCCGCATTCTTGTAAATGTACGTATGTATAATTATTTATCTATATATCACTATATGTATATGTATAAATGTGTATCAAGTATGGTGTTAGAAAGAAGAATATCTCTGCCAGAATTAATTGATTTGAAGATAGTGAATTTTAGAAATCAAATAAGTGAAGTATTGATAATTAAAATATTTGATTAAGTAAATTGGGGTAGATTATCTTTGCTAAAATTAGGGAAGTTAATCTCTTTCAGAATTGCTTTATAAGGCCACTAGGAAATTAGTTATTTCAAATATATAATGAGTTTTCAATTATGAAAGTAGTCTTTAATTATGTTTTATAAAAGAAAGGTAATTTGATTGTGGGACAATAATTTGTTGATAAATTTTATATTGTGAGTTGCAATTGAATATATTAGGGTTAATAGCTAAGGTATGTTAGTGAGGAAGTAAGGATGTACTTAATGAGTTATTATTCTTAGTATTGACTATAGGAGTATCCTTTATGATTGATTAAGTCATTCTTTAATATGATCAATTGTACTATTGAATTGATTGTTATATCAAGTAATGTGTTGATTAGTGGAGTTTGGGTGAACTTGGTTATTGTTCAAAATTAATGACTTTCTATGGAGTATTTATGTTTGTGATGCAAGGATTGCTTGAATTGAATACCGTGTCATTTTTTTGGAAATTGGGAGTGAATTTGATAATTGTTTGAAAGTGGGTGTTATTATGTAGGTTGAATTCATGATTGAAATGTGTATTTGTTGCTCGTCTAGTTTGAGGTGTTGAATAAGTAAAAATGAGAAGCTTTGATTACTGAGGTTGATTTTGATTTTAAATTGATTTTGGGATTTTTGTTATAAGGGAGTTCTTGTGCAAAATTGTTAGGGTAATCTTCTAGAGGTTAGAGGGGAGTATGGTTTTTACTTGCATGAGTTGGTATGGGGGTTGGGGATCAGGTGAGGCTGCCAGGGTAACCCAGGATGGGGGTTGGCAACCTAGGAAGATCTGCATTGGGTAACCATATCAAGCCATGAGTGTTTGCATGATTTTTATATTGTTTCACTTGAGTGGGTGGTTTCATGATTTTGTTATTATGGAAAGTGGTTGATCTTTATACTTGGATTGTGTGCTTCAAGGTATGTATCCTTGCACTATTTACTTGTGGTTATGGTTGGGGAAATATTTTTCCTTATGATTGGATTTTCATGTAGTTACTTTGTGAACACTCAATTCTATACTTGATTTATGATTATGTGGGTTCTGGCCTTGCACTGTGGAATTGTTAACTGTGGAGACTTTGTGCGAGTTGGTGCATGTCTCACTTAATGTGATAGTTCATGTGACTTTATATGTTGTGCAAGTTGGTGGACTATAGAGTCTTTTGTTGCTAGTAGGGGGATTGGCTTTCAATGGGGGTCAAGACCCAAAAGTGGTGCTAGGGTAACTCATTGAGAGTATCTTTAATCCAATGATAACCTAATGAATAGTTAGGGGGTTGGGTAGTACTCGCATTAATAAAAGATAATTGAAGCCTCACTCATGGTGCAAGTGCTCGTTTAGGCTTGAGATGACTGGGAAGGCCTGGAATGGAAAGATCAACTTCCTTTTCTTCATGAAAGGTATGTTGATTCCACATGAGTTAAAATGGGGGTCGGGGATCGGTTGAGGTTGCTAGGGTAACCCAGGATGGGGGTCAGGAACCTAGGAAGATCCACATTGGCTAACCCATATCGAGTTATGCGATGACACACTTCCCTATAGAAACCTTGTGTGCCTTGTTTGTTTTCCCCTTGTTGTTCATGTACCTCTGGAAGTGGTTTTTCTTTATATTTTTGTTTGTTACTTTGTATGTTGGAATCATGTTAGCCTATGTATGCTTGATTTTTTATGTAGTGGGTCCTTATTGTCACCTCCTAGCATGGGGGGTGGACCTTAGGGTTCCACATGGTCGAGTGGAATGTGCTATGCACTCCATTAGGTTCCCAGTTGATGTTCGTGAGCATGGTTGTGGTACATGATGCAGAGACTCTAGATCTTGTACCAGACTTGAGTTGGCATTAATGTTATGTGATGTAATCATTCAGTTGTACCTTATCATGTATTTGATGTATCCTTCCCATTGTTATAAGGTAAGCTTGATGTAATCTTGTAAACAGTGTAATGATCTACCCCATATATGGAAAGTTGTAAAGGTGCTAGTTGGTTCATAATATTCAATCTTTAATGTTGTATCTGTGGAAATATATATATAATGCTTTGGATGTAACTGAACTCTTGTTGAAGTTATTTTGTGATGTATGTTTAGATTGGATAATTGAGGTGTTTGTAATGTAGTCATGATACCCTAAAGGATGTAGTTAGTGCAAATGTGCATGTGGATTTCATTCTATGTTATTGCTAGTATGATCTATACGTTGATTCACTTTTAAAAAAATGTCTCATAACTGTTAGTTGTGTTTCCCTTTGGGGTTTCATGGTGGGGTGTTACAACAAGAGTTGATGTAGGAGACCTATTAATCAAGTAACAGGAAATGACAACAACTTCAGCCCAAAACCTTTGTTCTAGATTAGCACCACTCAAGATACCCCTAGCCTTCTCCATTAGTGTCATGTTCATTCTTTATGTAACTCCTTTTTGTTGTGGAGAATATAGAGTTGTCTTCTATATATGAATACCACAATCTTTACAAAATTTATCAAAATCATTAGAGAAAAATTCGCATTATCATTCCTCAAATTTAAATTTATTTTCTTTCCAATTTGCAACTCAACCATTGCTTTAAATTATTTAAATCGACTCAAAACTTCATATTTACTCTTTAGGAAATATACCCATGTCCTTCTACTATAATCATCAATAAATGAAACATAATATATGGATTTACCAATTGAAGGAACATCTATAGGACCAAACACATCAGAATGAATAAGATCCAATACACCACAAGATTTATGAGAATTTGAGTAAAACTAAATGCAGTTTTGTTTTCCATAAATGCAATGCTCATAGAAATCAAATTCAAGATTGCAATCAGGCAAACCTTCAACAAAGATTTTATTTTTCAAGGTCCTTAGACCCTTTTCTCCAATGTGGCCAAGTCTTTGGTGCCATAACATAGTTTTCTCTGCAGGTAACTTTGTCTCAAAATAAAGAGCACCCTTGGGTACCCAAAATCCATGACCATCTGTTGAAGGTGAAACCGTCACTTCTTCCACAAACTTTCTTTTCACCGAAGTACTATTGTACTCAACAGTGCATGCATCCTGCTTATATAATGTGCCATATCTGACACCTATAGCAATCACCATAGCACCTCTAACCATCTTGCATCCTGCATTAGAAAATACTACCTGCACACCTGCATCTATTAGTTTGCTCACAGATAACAAATTTTGTGCTAATTCAAGGATATGCAACACACCATTAATCCTTTTTATTCTACCATCAGGAAACCTAATTTTAACTTTACCATGGACAACAATTTCTAAATGAGAATCATCACCCAAGTACACCTTACCTCCATCAAATTTTTCATATTCAGAAAACCAATCTCTATTAAAGGTCATATGGAAAGATACACCTAAGTCAATTAACCATGCATCATTACCTACACATATTGCCAAAGCTACAATGAATGTGTCACCATCTTCCTTCTCAGACTTAGAATCATAATCAGCTTTCTTCTTTTTCTTCTTCTTTTCTTCTTTACATTCCTTACGAACATGTCCAGGCTTACTGCAGTTCCAGAAAATAACTTTGTACTTTCCAGGAGATTTAGATCTCCCCCTAGACTTGGATTTTCCACGCTTCTCATTCTTCTTGCCTTTTTCCCTAGGTCTTCCACAAACATTCAGGGCCTCCTTGGTAGTGATGGATACCTTCCTCATCTCTTCAAAAAGAAAAGAACCCACCACAACTTTAGTATTCAAAATAACAGAAGTACTTCCAATAGCCATGACAAGATAATCCCATGTATCAGGTAAAGAACAAAGTAGGATATGAAATTTCTCTTCCTCATCCATTTTAACACCAACTGATGCCAACTGAGCCACCAACATATTGAATGCTTCCAGGTGGTATGTAATTTGTCCACCCTCTTCCATTCTCAAGGAATACAACTTCTTCCACAAGAAAATCTTGTTCACTAAATATTTGGCTTGATACATATCACCAAGATTCTTCCATAGTTTATGTGCAAAGATCTCTTCATGGACATTAATTAAAATAGAGTTTTCCAAGCACAATCTGATTAGACCCTTGGCTTTATGGTCCATAACATCATACTGAGCAACTTGAGTAGGATTTGTGGGCCTTGAAACATTCTCATCAACAGCATCCCACAACTATCAATCTATCAACATATCCTTCATCTTTAGCTTTTCACATCTCAAAATTATTTCCAAAAATTTCTCCACCTCTATTCTCCCTGATGAACTTGTTATCTGAAAATTCTTACAACAAGATCACAAAGTGTCTTTTGTACAAGCTCCTACTCAAATTTGGATTAGTTCAAAAATTCCAACAACCCACAATTGAAACGAAAGGTGATCAAGCTCTTATACCACTTGTAAGGAAGCTAAGGTAGCTGAACAAATTCCTACACTAATCTTAAGAGGAGAACAATGCAAAAAAAATTAGATCTTTAACAGTTATAGAAATGTAAACATAAATAAACATAAATATCATGCATACCATGACACGGTGATTTATGTGGGGAAAAACCCCACACTCCAAAATCCGCTCAATATATTATTCAATAAATCACAAAGATTACAATATACTTGCAAAGTAAGCTTCTCATAGGAGTATCACCACTCAGAGATCAAGAGACGACACGACCGCTATCAGACTCTTAGAAATCATCACAGTCTCTACCACAATCGTAATACAATGCCCTCATAAAATAGAGTTACATTCTAGGGCAAGACAAACCAACAAAATATCTGCCATTAGATCTAAAACCTAATAACGAATGGTCTAGATTTACAATATATCCTTTATTTAATGTATGTCAGTCATTCTAGAAGTTTCCTAAAAAAGTTAACATGCTCACATTTTGCTTCATGTTGCCATTGTATACACCTATCGACGTAACTAGGAAACATATATATAAATATATACATCCTATCAACAATAAACCACATATAATTGCAAGGTTGAGACACATTTTCCCAACAGTTGATAGTAGACAATTTTATAAATTCTCACTAAGCCAGTGACATGGATAAGTTTTGTTAGTGAAAAAATCCTACGGGTCTTGTCTCTTCTAGAACTTGATTCATTATTTTTAGTGTCTTATTATGTCTTTATAATATAAATATCAAGTGGAAGAATGTCAAGAATTGGTGGAAATTTACATATATAAAATAGGCCTCATAAGGATGACATCATCAAAATAATAAATTAAAAGATGACATCATTTGTTACAACGACTTCATCCAAAATAAAAATATAATCATTTCTTTAATTATATTAAACTTACTAAATTCATATAAACTAATTGAATAACCTTAATTTGACCCTACACAATCCTACTTTATCTTAATGACCTCTCTAAAAAGTATAATTTTTATTTTTATTTAATATGTACTGGAAAAATAAAAAATAATAATATGGAGGTTTTCTTGTGAAATTAGCAAAAAGAATTAGTCCTACAAAATTGGCGAAAAGAGTCAATCTAAGAAAAATAGGAATTCCGGCGAGGATTGGGAAGAGTAAAATTCAAATGAAGAGATTCTGACGATCGTTGTCATGAAAGAAACTACAAAAGAAATTGATCTCCTTTAATTTGTAATAATATGTAGACTAATCAGCCCACAACTAAGAAGAAGCAAAATTCTACTTTGGGTCGAGTCAAATTGGAAGGCGCAACATGTCATAAAGTTTCTCTTGAATGGGTTTTTTATTGTTGTCTTCTTGTCTGAAGAATAAAGAGAGGGTATAAGATAGGTGCATATCCCATATATATGCAAAAATGGATACCAATATTTAACCCAAGAAACTATGATCCTTATGATGCACCTATATGGATCAAACTGTACAATCTCCCATTGGAATTCTGGTTGGAAGAATGTCTGGAAAAAAATGGGAGATTACTGGGAACCCTAATCGATGTCGATGTGGATCTATTGGAAGAAAATTCCTACCTATATGCTCAAATACAAATAGCGGTGACTAGAAAATTTCAAGCCACATTAAACTCTTATCCACCCAAAGTGATTTGATACAAATGGTGGAAATTGAAAAGCAGAAACCTTTTTGTTTAAACTATAAGAAATGAAATCATGCGATGGTCAACTATTTAAGACCTATAAAAAGTTGATAAATATGGAAAAAAAAAGAATTGACCTGGGATCTAAGAGACAAAATGATGTAATAGGTGTCGGGGAGAAAGATAGCTCTTCTTAGAACAAAAATGTGGAGAGATCGAGAACACAATTCCAAACAAGATGATTCAAGGTGTGACCTTGTCGTACAAGGTAGAGATAGATAAATGTAAGGAAATATATGGGGAAAGGGGAGTCAAGAATACCACTCCCTATGCTCTTCTACTCCTTCTCAACCCCTATTAAGGATAGAAACGGTTGTAGATAGAATATCAAAGGCAGATGAAAGTATCCATGAACAAGGGACAAATAGTGAGGAGGAAAACAAATATGATGAACTTGAAATTGTTGATCCTGCATCTCACAATCAACCTCAAAAATACTGAGTTGTAAAATAGGAATGAACAAAAATAAAGGAAGGAAAATGAATAATCAAAAGAGGGAGGAATTAGCACAAGAAAAATGACTGACAAGCAAATTAAAATTTTCATATTGAACGCTAAGGGAGGAAACTCCTCCCTTAGGAAACCATGAGGATTCTTACATGGAAAGTTAGGGGCTTGAATGCCACTAACAAGAGGTGCTTGATAAAGTGCCAATTAGAACATAAATGTGGATATGATTCTTTTACAAGAAACAAAAATTAAAGAAGAGGGTACAAAGCTGCTCAATTTGTATGGTTGGGAGGAGGTTCATTTCAGTGTGTGTGGCTCCGTGGGTGGGCTTGGAACTCTCTAGTGATTGAACAACGTCAGGGTGTCACAAATATAAAAAGAGAAAAACTTGATTCTATGTGAGGTAAGCAATCTGAAAGAAAATTTGATTTTTTTTCTAATAATGTTTATGGTCCTATAAGAAACCATGAGAAAAATATCCTCTGGAATTCATTAAGAGATATAATAGTAAGGTTTAGTGGAAAGAAATTTATATTAGGGGGGGGATAAAAGAGAAATGGGGGGGGGAGTAAGAAATGCTCCTCCATCAATGGATAACTTTAATAAATTTATTGAATCAACAGATCTAGTGGAATCTCAAACAAAAACAGATGCTATACATGGTCTAACATGCAGGAAGGACTTACAAATATAAGAGAACGATTGGATAGATTCCTATACTCACAAGAGTCCAGCTCTAGTTAAATATCAATCTGGGATCTAAAATTACTCCACTTTTAGGATCATACCACATGGTAGTGGAATTAGTGGTAACAATAGACAATGGTCTAGCTAGAAACATATTTAAATATGAAAGAATGTGGATTCATAAACTAGAACTAGTGGAGACAATAAAAGAATGGTGGAGATTGGACCCATGATATATTAGAACAAATATTTTTGTATTCATGTGCAAACTATAATTCACAAAAGGAAAACTCAAAGAATGGAATAAAACTTCTTTTAAATTTATGTATTTGAAGGAAAAGACTAGAAATGGAATTGGAGTAACTAAATGAAAGGATCATAAAGAAAGGCATGGATCAAGAAGACTACCAAAATAAAAAATCATTAATTGCATAATACTCTGAAATTCTTGTCGGGGAGGAAGAAATTTGCAATCAAAATATAAAGAAATTTGTTTATTAGAGGGGGATTCAAACATCAAATTATTTCACAATACGGTGAAGATACAAAGGTCCCAAAATAAAATTATTGAAATAAAAGATGGTTTTGGAAGAACAATAAAGATGGTGGACATATAAAATGAGGTCATGAACCACTTCAAAAACTTGCTTGATCCTACTGAAAGATGTGACCAGCGGGAATATGAATTAATTTTGGAGAATATCCCACGCTTGATAATAGAGGAAGAAAATGAAGAATTGGTGGCTCCATTTTCCATTGAAGAAGTTAAGGTTGCTACTTCTCGGTTACATCCTGATAAATCCCTGGGCCCAGATGGATATCCAACCTTTTCTTTACAAAAAAATGGCATTTTTTGGGAAAAGGAATATGAGAGCTTATAGAGAAATTTAGAAAAAAAAAATTGTGAAAGACAAAAAATACATTGATAGCATTAATACCAAAAAATGAATAATGTTCATCATTCACAAACTTTTGACCTATACCACTCTCCAACACAATTTATAAAATCATGGAAAAAGCACTAGCAAACAAGCTTAAAAAACTCTAGAAAAGGTGATCTCAAGCAATCAAAGTGGGTTCACACCAAGCAGAGATATTCTGCATAGTATTATTATTGTAAATGAAATTCTTCACTCGATCAACAAGGAATAGATGAAAAGCATGATGATCAAACTTGATTTTAGCAAAGCATACAATCGAGTAAAATGGAGATTCTTATCTAAGATAATGGAAAATTTTGGTTACAGTTGACAGTGGATTAAAATGATATATCAATGCATATCAATGGTAAGATTTTATGTCCTAGTGAATGGAACACCTTGTGGATTTTTTGAAAGCTCCAATAGTCTTCATCAGGGTGATCCTATATCCTTGTTTTTATTTGTAATTATGGTTGAAGGATTGAGCAGGAAAATTGACAGATCTAGAAGGGATGGGTCTTGGATAGATTTTTCGATTGCAAGAAAGATGGACTCAAAGATGCATCTGTAATTTGAAAACATCGTTTTGTATAGTGAGGCCACACTCAAGCAAGTTGGAGAAATAAGACAATTCCTAGCAAAATACATTGATTCTTTGGTGAAAGGAAGATAGGTACGTGGAAAATATTCCAACACTAATCTATCAGAGGAGAGAATGTGCAAATTTTTACAGTTTCAAACCCTTATTCAATTACAATAAAGAAGATGTACATTATAGGTAAAGATAATCAACAATAGAGATACAATAAAAACATATAACACCAAATATATGTGGGGAAAACCATTTTGGGAAAAAAGCCACACACTCCAAAATCCTGAACAATGTATTATCTGTAAACAACAGTTACAATACACTTGTTGTGTAAGCTTCTCCAGGAGTTTATTTTTGTTACAATTCTGGAGTAAATCCAACAACATAACGGTATCTCAACACAATTTCATACTACTCCAAAATACACAAGTGCTCAATATATAAGAGCTTACAATGCATAAAATAAACATTTCTAAAACAACTTCCAAAGGCTGAAGATGCAACATGAAAGCACCAAAAACATTGCAGACGCACAACGATAAGTTTCCAAATTGTCACCACATGCTAATCTGCAAAAAACTGCACTTGCCAAAATAACTACTCTTTTAAAACTCACATTCCATGTAAACTCAACACGAAAATAGAAAAAACATTTATGCACAACTCCACCTGTAAAAAAGACAACTTTCTAACTTGACTCCTCATCCAAATAGAAACTACAAGTTGTGACTCAAAAAGACAAAGTGAGAAAATCAACAACATTCAATATTTAGAAAAATCAAAGGTTGAGACACCTTATTTTTCCTAACATTCTCCCACTTGTCGAACACCTTTGAAGAGCCAATGAAAGTAACATGATTTAACTGCTAGAGGTCATGAGTCCCATAGACTTCGAACACCATTTTAACTTCTTTGTGCTCACTGGCTTTTTCAATGCATCTGCAACATTCATCAAGGTGTCAACCTTCTCCAAATTCACCTTTCCATCTTCCACCATATCACGAAAAAAATGAAATTGAACATCAATGTGATTTGTTCTGGCATGGAAAGTAGGATTCTTTTCCAAGCAAATAGCACTCAACTATCACAACAAATAGTAATCTTCCCTACATCAAAATCGGTATCAGAACACAAACACTTAAGCCAAACGGCTTCCTTGCAAGCATGAGTAGCTACCATGTACTCTTCTTTTGTAGTGGACAAAGCGACTACAACCTACCGCTTAGTCATCCAATTGATAGCACCACCATACATCGTGAACATCACCACCATACATTGTGAACACATATCCACTGGTGGATCTTCTGTTGTCAATGTCACCTACCCAATCTGAATCCACATATCCATGAATATTCACTGAGTTCTGAGGTCCAATAGGATAACCATGAAAACATAAGGAATACTCAAAAGTACATCACAAATATTTGAACAATCTCTTCACTGCATCCTAATGCACCCGTCCAGGATTAGCCATAACCCAACTAAGGACTCCCACTGCTTGGGTAATGTCTAGCCTCGTACAAACCATAGCATACATAAGACTGCCAACAACACTCGCATATGGTACTCTGGTCATGTCCTCCATCTTGGTGGGAGATTTTGGACAATCTTCCACAGAAATCTTCGTCCCCTGTACTACAAGAACAACTAACTATCTGCAAGTTATCATGTTGAACCTTTCCAACACTGTATTCACATACTTGCTTTGGCTTAACCAAAGCTTTATGTTAGCTATGTCTCTTTTGATCTCCATCCCAAAAATATACCTCACTGCACCTAAATCCTTCATCTCAAATTGTGCTGACAACTGAGACTTAAAATATGAAATCAAACTTTTACCATTCCCAAAAAATAACATATCATCTACATACAATGCAATTATGAGAATGTGACCATTATCAGATTTGTAATACACACAATGGTCAGATTTATATCTCAGAAATCCCAATGACAACACATAAGTATCAAACTTCTGGTACCATATTCTAGGAGGCTGCTTAAGACCATACAAAGAATTTTTCAACTTGAAAACCATATTTTATTTACCTTTAACCACAAAATTATTTGGTTGTGACATATAAATCTCTTCCTCCAAGTCTCCATGAAGGAACGTTGTCTTCACGTCCATTTGTTCCACTTTAAGATCATACACTGTTACAAGTGATAGCAAGAACTGTATAGATGTCAGCTTCGCAACAAGAGAGAAAATCTCACCATAGTCAATTCCCTCCACTTGAGAATACCCCTTAGCGACCAACCGTTCCTTATGCTTCTCAACACTACCATCTGGACCAATTTTCTATTGAACACCCATTTACACCCAACGATTTTTTGTCCTTCAGGAAAAGGTACCATATCCCATGTATCATTTTTCTTCAATGCAACCATTTATTTATCCATGGCTTTCATCCAGGAATCTACATCACTCATACCCATAGCCTCCTTAACAATCCTAGGCTCATCAGTCTTAGCAATCAAAGCAAAAATAGAACTAGAATCCAACAATGAATAACTAAACCTTTCAGGTGAATATCCAAACCTATCAGGTTGTCACCTATCTCTCATAGACCTCATTTCTTGTTGAGGTTGAGGTTCTTCTTCTTCTTCATAACTTTCATAGCTTCTCAAGTTCTCCTCATCATCAAGTCCATTTTGGGCTTCTGGTTCAACTTTCTTAGAGTCAAGAGGAAGTTGAACCACATCTTCTTTCTTTTGTTCTTCTGTAGGCTACAAAATAATGGAAGAAGGTTTCATCTCTCTGAAGATAACACTTCAACTGTAGAGAACCTTTTCGACCACTAGATCCCAAAGCTTGTACCCTTTCACACCAATACCATATCTGATGAAGATACACTTGATGTTGGAGACATGTGCCTCAAACTTATTGACTTAAATCTCCTAAAAGATAAAAATTGGTGAGACACCTAGAATGTTTTGTTGATAAGCATCTTAGTTCTGAAGGCTTGAAGTGATTAGATCGGTGAGACTAATGGTCGATCTTGCCGACGAAATTCGTCGGTATGACCTAAACTGTCGGCACGAGATTCCTAACTCTTGACGATGATAGAAGTCTGGCCGAAGATTTCTGTTAGGGAGAATCTTGTCAATGGTCGTGCATGGATTAGCGTCGAGGTAACATTGGTCTTCGGTAAGACCTGAGAATGTTGGACTGACACCTTTGTTCTTTTCGATGGATCTGTTCAATTTGAACGTTGATGTGACTCTTGTCAATGCGTGTGGTTTTGATGTTCTTTTGGGACATCGGGGAGACTTGGGCTATCGTTGTGACATCTCAGATAGTCGTCGATAGTGTTGGTCATGCCGATGGACTTGAAGGTGGACCGTGGTTGAATAGGTGTTGACTTGGGTTGACTGTTGAGGTGTACAATGGTCATTTGAGAACTATGCTAAGTAGGTAGTGACTGGTAAGATCGACAGTTGCTCAACAGAGGAAATTGAACTGAACCATTTGTATAGAGAACAAATCGATCATGGTTGTTGCTATACATTGCAATAGACTGTAACCGTTATGGGTTTGATGGTTGAATGATCTATTAGATTTCTTCATTGTATGTTGTATAAGCATTGTAACAGTGAGAAATAACGAAGATCGGGATTTTTTCTATGCAAGGTTGATCAAGGAAATGTTGCTACTACAAAATTGACATCTAAAAGTGAAGTTGGGATCTATGTATGTAATTCATTTATTGCAATACAAGGAGACTTTACTTGGTGTGTGGGTTTTTTCTCCCATAAGAGTTTTCCCACGTTAAATACTTATGTTCAATTCTCTGTATGATTTTAATTGTCTATTATGTTATTCCAGTAATGTGCATCTTTAATGAACTATAATTTATTTTGAACCTATAGTCTACACTATTCCTCTTAGAATTAGCATTAGGAAGGAAACTCCACAACTTTTCTTTCCTTACAAGTGGTATCAGAGCCTGGCTAGTTGTGTTATCCTTGTGGTAAGGGTTGGTTTTTTGTGTCAATTTTGAAGTGGGAGTTTTGTAGAAACTTGGTAATCTCGATTGTAGATTAAGATGGCAAGCACATCAGGAAAGATTGAAATTGAGAAATTCAATGGTAGAAATTTTGAGTTGTGGAAACTCAAAATGGAAGACTTGTTGGTGGATCATGATCTTTGGCTTGTTGTGTCTGGAACAAAACCATCTGGCATGAAGCAAGAAGATTGAGACCTCGCAGATAGAAAATAAAAAGGGTTGATAAGACTTTGTTTAGCAAACTCTGTTCTATTGAACGTTCACGAAGAAATATCTGCATCTTCTTTGTGGAAGAAGCTTGGAGACGTTTATTAGGGAAAGTCCTTGGTGAATAACATGTTCTTAAGGAAGAATTTGTACTCTTTGAAAACGGAAGAAGGGGCATTTGTGGCTGATCATCCGAATACGTTCAACACGTTGATTGCTCAGTTAACATCTGTGAGTGTGAAAATAGATGACAAAGATTGTTGTATGCTCTTGTTGTGTTCTTTTCCAAATTCTTGGGATCATTTAGTGATGGAAATTGGGAGCACAACAACCACTTTCAAGATGGAAGATGTGGTTGCTTCTCTGCTGTCAGAAGAGATGCAAAGGAAATCTTTTGAGATGGCGAAGGAGGCTCTTGGTGTTCGAGGTAGATTGAAAGAAAAGGGAAAGAAGAAGGATAAGAAGTCCAAATTGAAATCAAAATGGAGATCAAAGTCTCCTGGAAAGAATTCCAAGGTGAAGTGCTGAACTGTGGGTAGCCTAGTCATGTCTGAAAGGATTGCAAAGAGGAGAAAAAGAAGAAGAAGAAGAAATCTTTCGATAATGATTCTTCTCAGAGTGAAGAGGATGCCTTCATTGCAGCTTTGGTGACTCAAACATCAGATGATGTCTGGCTGATTGATTCTGGAGCATATTTCCACATGACATCTCATAGACACTGGTTCACAAAGTATGAAAAATACAATGGTGGAAAGGTGTATTTAGCAAGTGATTCATCTCTAGAAATTGTTGTCTGTGGAAGGGTCAGAATTCAGTTTCCTGATGGAAGAATTAAGGGAATTGATGATGTAATGCATATACCAGGCCTGGCTCAGAATTTACTTTCTGTAAGCAAGCTGAATGATGTTGGAGTGCAAGTCTTGTTCTCGAGCAATGGATGCAAAATTACTACAAGCTCGATGGTGTTGGCTAGGGGTTCTCGAATTGGTACTCTGTACAAGCTGGATGCACTTGTTGTTCAATGTAACAGTGTCTCTGCAAAGTCACAGAAGGTTGTTTGTGTAGACAAGGAGATTGAAGTCCCTATAGGGGAAAATTCTTTGGAAATTAAACTTCTTGCAGAGAAGACTATGCTCTGGCATCAAAGGCTCAGTCACATTGGTGAGAAAGGTTTAAAGGCCTTGAAAAATAAAAACCTGGTTGAGGGGCTTAAAGACTGTAACCTGGAATTTGAATTTTGTGAACATTGTATATATGGAAAACATCATCGTGTTTCTTTTTACTCTAGTCCTCACAAATCTTCTGGTGTTCTAGATTATATTCACTCTGATTTTTTTGGTCTAGTAAATGTTCCTTCGTTATTGAAATCAAGATACTATGTTTCTTCTATTGATGATTATTTGAGAAGGGAATTTGTATATTTTCTGAAAAGTAAATCAGAAGTGTTCAAACAGTTTAAAGAGTTCAAGAACTTGGTTGAAAATCAGATTGGTAAGAAAAATAAATGCTTGAGGACAGATAACGATGGTGAATTTTGTTCTGCAGATTTTGAAAGGTATTGCAAAGACCATGGAATTAAAAGGCATAAAACAACACCTTACACTCCACAACAAAATAGAGTTGTTGAAAGGTTGAACATGACGTTGATGAAGAGAGCGAGAAGTATTTTGAGCAATGCTAGTCTGGAGCAGTTCTGGGTTGAGGCTATGGCTACAACATGTTAGTTGGTAAATTGATCTCCCTCTTCGGCACTTGTTGATAAAATTCCTATGGAAGCTTGGTCTAGCAAGAAGCCCTCTCTGAGAAATGTTCGTGTCTTTGGCTACGAAGCATATGTTTATGTGCCAAATGAGAAGAGATCTAAGTTGGAGAACAAAGCGGTTAAGTGTATCTTCATTAGCTATGACATTGGTGTGAAAGGATACAAGCTTTGGAATCCTATGACTGAAAAGGTTGTATACATTAGAAGTGTAATCTTTTGTGAGCTGAAACCTTCTTTAATGGATCTACAGTCAGGGATGAAAGAAGAAAATGAGAAAAATGATGTCGAAATTTCTCTAACACCAAAAAAAGAGGAACAACAAATTGACAGTGTACCTGAATCTGAGGAGAGTTCGAGCAGCTCTAAGAGTTCTGAATAGGAAGAAGAACCACACCCTCAACCTCTTCATGTGAGGAGGTCTACACATGAGAAGCGACAACCTAAAAGGTATGGTTTTTCCATGTTGGATGCAAACTGTGCTTATGCTTTGATTACAAATGTTGATGAGCCTAGGACTGTGAAAGAGGCAATTGAAATGTCAAATTCAAACTCTTGATTGGAAGCCATGAATGAAGAAATGGCATCATTAGAGAAGAATGAAACTTGGAGTTTAATGCCCTTCCTGAAGGTAGAAAATTTGTTGGTTGTAAGTGGGTATTTAAAAAGAAAATTGGTCTGGATGGCAGTGTTGAAAAGTATAAAGCGAGGTTGGTTGCTAAGGGGTATTCCTAGGTAGAGGGAATTGATTATGGAGAAATATTTTCTCCTGTAGCTAAGTTGACATCTATTGGATTTCTTTTGTCACTTGCAGCTGCGTATGACTTAGAGATTGAACAGATGGATGTGAAGACAAAATTTCTTCATGGAGATCTTGAAGAAGAAATTTCTATGTCCCAGCTTGAGCACTTTCTTGAAAAAGGTAAAGAAAATATGGTTTGCAAGTTAAAGAAGTCTCTGTATGGTTTGAACCAGTCGCCTAGAATGTGGTACCAGAAGTTTGACACATTTGTACTTTCTTTGGGATTTGTAAATTAAAATTTGATCATTGTGTGTACTACAAGACAAAAAATGATCAAGTTCTTATTATTGCCCTATGTGTTGATGACATGTTCATAGAAAATAGTAATAATATTATTTCTGATCTAAAATATCAATTGTCTGCAAAGTTTGAAATGAAGGATCTTGGTACAGCAAGGTATATTATGGGGATGGAAATAACTAGGGACAGAAAGAGCAAGAAGCTCTGGCTCAGCCAGAGTAAGTATATTAACACTGTTCTAGAGAGATTTGGTATGACTGATTGCAAGCAGCTAGTTGTTCCAGTTTTGTAGGGAATGAAACTATTTGTTGAAGATTGTCCAAAATTTCCTACTGAGATGGAGGACATGACCAAAGTTCCTTATGCAAGTGCAGTTGGCAGTTTAATGTATGCAATGGTCTGCACAAGGCTAGACATTGCCCAAGTAGTGGGAGTACTTAGCTGGTTTATGGTGAATCTAGGAAGGTCTTATTGGGATGTTGTGAAAAGAGTCTTTAGATATTTAAAAGGTACATCTCAGTACACTTTGTGTTATCATGGTAAATCGATTGGATCACAAAGATCACTCAGCATTTGAGGCTATGTGCATTTTGATTGGGCAGGGGACATTGACAACCGAAGATCCACCAGTGGATATATTTTCATATTGAATGGTGGTGCAGTTAGTTGGATGAGCAAGTGACAGGTTGTAGTTGCTCTATCCACTACTAAAACTGAGTACATAGAAGCAACAAACACCTGCAAAGAAGTTGTATGGCTTAGACGTTTGTGTTTTGACATTGGGTTCAATGCAAGGCAAATTACAATTTTTTGTGACAGTTAGAGTGCTATTTGTTTGGCTAAAAATTCAACTTTTCATGCTAGGACGAAACATATTGATGTGTAGTATCATTTTGTACGAGATATGGTGGAGGATGGAATGGTCTATTTAGAAAAAGTGGATACTCTGGAAAATGTTGTAGATGCATTGACGAAACTAGTGAGCATAGACAAGTACAGGTGGTGTGCTAGTTTGATGGGCCTTGGAGCCCATGAATCTCAGTAGTTTTTGAATGCTTTGGAGGTGTCAATAAGATCTTTGTCAAGTGGGATATTGTTGGAGACATGTGCCTAAAACTTATTGACTTAAATCTCCTGAAAGAGAAAAATCGGTGAGATACCTTGAATGTTTTGCCAACGAGCAGCTTAGTTTTGAAGGCTCGAAGTGATTAGATTGGTGAGACTAATGGTCGATCTTGCCAAAAAAAGTCGTCGGTGTAACTTGAACTGTCGGTGCGAGATTCCTAACTCTTGACGATGATAGAAGTTTGGTCGAAGAGTTCTGTCGGGGAGACTCTTGTCGATGGTCATGCATGGATTAGTGTTGTGCCAACATTGGTCTTCGATAAGACCTGAGAATGTTGGACCGACACCTTTGTTCTTGTCGATGGATATGTTCCAATTGAACATCAGTGTGACTCTTGTTGATGTGTGTGGTTTTGATGTTCTTTTGGGACATCGAGGAGACTTGGGATATCATTGTGACATCTCATACAATCATCGATAGTGTTGTTCATGTCGATGGACTTGAAGGCAGACTGTGGTTGAACAGGTGATGACTTGGGTTGACTGCTGAGGTGTACGATGGTCATTTGAGAACTGTGCTGAGTAGGTAGTGAATATTCAATGACTGGTAAGATCGACAGTTGCTCAACAGAGGAAACTGAACTGAACCGTTTGTACAGAGAACAAATTGATCATGGTTGTTACTATACGTTGCAACGTATTGTAACCACTATGGGTTCGATCATTGAATGATCTATTATATTTCTTCATTGTATGTTGTATAAGCATTGTAACAGTGAGACATAACGAAGATTAGGATTTTTTCTGTGCAAGGTTAATCAGGGAAATGTTGCTATTGTGAAATTGACATCTAAAGTGAAGTTGGAATCTATGTATGTAATTCATTTATTGCAATACAAGGAGACTTTACTTGGTGTGTGGGTTTTTTCTCCCGTAAGGGTTTTCCAACGTTAAATACCGGTGTTCAATTCTTTGTATGATTTTAATTGTTTGTTTTGTTATTCCAATAATGTGCATCTTTAATGAACTGTAATTTATTTTGAATCTATATTCTGCACTATTCCTTTTAGAATTAGCATTAGGAAGGCGATTCCGCACCTTTGCTTTCCTTACACTTGAAAACCTTGTTTTCCAACTTTGACCTTTTCTCCCTTGGCACATGAGCATATTTCTCACAACCAAACACACGAAGATGTCTCAATGAGGGATTATTTCCCGACCACACATCCATAGGTGTCTTATCAACAAGAGTTGATGTAGGAGATCTATTTACCAAATAGCATGTAGTAGAAGCAAATTCAACCCAAAACTTTTTTTCAAGGCTTGCTACACTTAGCATACTCCTATCCCTCTCCATCAACATCCTATCCATCCTCTCCACAACTCCATTATGTTGATGGGTATATGGAGTTGTCTTATGCCTTTCAATCCCATGTTCTTTATAGAACTTATCGAATTCTGCAAAACAAAACTCACCACTATTGTCAGTCCTCAAATAGTTTATCTTCCTACTAGTCTGATTTTCTATCAAGGCCTTAAACTCCTTAAACTGACTAAAGACTTCAAATTTACTTCTAATAAAATAAATAAATGTCCCACTATAATCATCTATGAAAGAAACCAAATATACAAATTTTGATAATGAAGGAAAATTCACAGGACCAAAAACATCATAATGCACATAGTCCAAAACCCCATAAGATTTGTGAGAACTATGATAAAATTGAACACGATTTTTCTTTCCATAAATACAATGTTTGTGAAAATTGAACTCAAGATTACAATCATCAAGCCTCTCAACAAGGCATTTATTTTTTAGGGTTTTTAAACCCTTTTCACCAATGTGACCAAGTCTTTGGTGCCAAAGCATTGTCTTCTCAGCAAGTAACTCCATCTCCAAAGCATGAGCACCCTTGGGTACCCAGAAAGCATGATCATCAAAAGTAGATGCAATTGTCTTCTTTTCTACTGGTTCCAATGGTGAGGATAGTGACTTAGATGTTCTTTTCTTCTTTTCCATAGAAGAACTATTGCACTGAATTGTACATGCATCCAGCTGAAATAGAGTGCCTATCTGAACACCCTTAGCAAGCACCATAGCTCCTCTTGTCATCTCGCATCCTCCATTCGATAAAACAACTTGAACACCCACATCATTCAACTTACTTACAAAAAGAAGGTTTTGTGCCAAACCAGGGAAATGTAGGACACCATCGATCCACATCACTCTACCATCTGGGAATCTTATCTTGACTCTTCCACAACCAACAATATTTAGGTGAGAGTCATCACCCAGGTACACCTTCCCACCATCATAACTTTCATACTTAGAAAAACCAATCTTGATGTGAAGTCATGTGGACAAAAGCACCAAAGTCTATCAATCACACATCTTGTGATGCATGTGTTTCCAAGGCAGTGACAAAAGCATCTACATCATCCTGAGAGGACTTATCAGATTCAAAATTGAAGAATCTCTTCTTTTTCTTTTCACAATCTTTGTGGAAATCACTAGGTTTTCTGAAATTCCAACATTTTTCCTTGGTCTTACCAAGAGACTTAAATCTCCCACGGGATTTGTATTTTGACTTTTCTTGCTTCGTGTTCTTATTTTTTCCTTTTTCTTTCATTCTTCCTCAAACTGCCAAAGCCTCCTTAGCCATTTCAGAATATTTTCTCTGCATCTCTTCAGATAGAAATGACACAACCACTTCATCCATCTTAAAGGTGGTAGTGGTACTTCCAATGGCCATGACAAGGTGGTCCCAAGAATCCAGAAGTGAACACAACAAAGTCATGCAACTATGCTCCTTCTCCATTTTGACACCAACAAAGCTCAACTAGGCAACAAGCATGTTGAATTCATTCAAGTGATCTACAACAAATCCTCACTCCTCCATCGACAAAGAATACATCTTCTTTCGTAGGAACAACTTATTTACCGAGGATTTAGCCTGATAAATCTGATCAATTTTCTTCCAAAGAAGTGCAATAGTCTTCTCTTCGTGAACGTTTAGGAGTACTGAATTAGCTAAATAGAGTCTTATCAGACCCTTATCCTTCTGATCCATCAAATCCCAATCTTCTTGTTTCATGCCTGTTGGCATAGTTCCAAAAACAATTGTCCACAAATTGTGGTCTACAAGCATGTTTTCCATATTGAGCTTCCACAACTCAAAGTTTCCTTTGTTAAACTTCTCTATCTCAATTCTACTAGATGTGCTTGTCATCTCCTTCCTGCAACAAGATCAACACAAAATTTCTTGAACAAGTTCCCACTCAAACAAGATCAGTTCAAAAAAACCTTTAACCCACAATAGGAAATAGAGGTGATTAGGCTCTGATACCAACTAAAAGGAAGCTAGGTACGTGAAAAATATTCCAACACTAATCTATCAAAGGAGATAATGTGCAAATTTCTACAGTTTCAAACACTTATTCAATTACAATAAAGAAGATGCACATTACAGGTAAAGATAATCAACAACAAAGATACAATAAAAACACATAACACCAAATATACATGGGGAAAATCGTTTTAGGAAAAAAATCCCACACTCAAAAAGTATAAACAATGTATTATCTATAAACAACAGTTACAATACACTTGCAATGCAAGCTTCTATAGGAGTTTGTCTGTGTTACAATTCTAGAGTAAATCCGGTAACATAACAGTATCTCAACACAATTTTATACTACTCCAAAATACGCAAGTGCTCAATATATAAGAGCTTACAATGCATAAAATAAACATTTCTAAAAAAAATACCAAAGGCTGAAGATGCAACATGGAAAGTGCCAAAAACACTACAAATGCACAACGGTAAGTTTCCAAATTGTCACCACATGCTAATCTGCAAAAAAATGCACTTGCCAAAATAATTGCTCTTTGAAAACTCACATTCCATGTAAACTCAACACAGAAATAGAAAAAACATTTATGCACAACTCCACCTGTAAAAAAGACAACTTTCTAATTGACTCCTCATCTGAATAGAAACTACAAGTTGTAACTCACAAAGACAAAGTGAGAAAATCAGCAACATTCAATATTTAGAAAAATCAAATCTTCGAAAAAATAAAAGGTTGAGACACCTTCTTTTTCCTAACATTTGGGCCAAATTATAAACAAGGAAAAATCCAAAATATACTTTTTCCATACTAAAAAGAAGATTCAAATGAAAAATGTAGAACTACCAGGTTTTATAGTGGACATTATTCCTTGCAAATATCTTGGAGTGCTAATGTTCACAGGAATTGTGAGAACCAATATGTGGAAACAAATAATTGGGAAGATTAAAGACAAATCAATGGCATGGAATGGAAAGTGGCTTACTCTAGCTAGATGTATCACAATGATTAAGGCGGTATTAACGACAATCTTGATTTACAATATGGTGTGTATGCAATTGACAGATAAAGCTTCTTCATGTTTGAACACTATGCTTAAGAAATTTTTGTGTGATGGTTCAAAAAAAAAGAGGAGAGTATCACTCATGCACTGGGATACGATGTACAAAAACTATGAGGGAGGGGTTGGTATAAAAAATCTACGCTTTCAAAATATGGAATTAGGAGCAAAACTGATATGAAAAATGTTTGAATCCCCTACAAAACTATGGTGTAGGATAATGCAAAGTAAGTACCTGGACAACAATGAATCCAAAAGGATTTTGACCACTTCCAACTAGGGAAAACTTTAGTGGAAAATATTCACCAATTGATGAATTCTAGGAATCTTCCAAGTCGAAATTGGCAAATTTCTCGCACCTAATAGGGTGTCCAAATCCCCTGGATTTTACAAACTATAGGTCCAATGCATGTCCATTCGCCAATGAGTTTTTTTATGAGGCATATTTAAGCAACAAATTCTCCATTGTCAAACTACGCGTTTCAATTGGACCGAATAATATTTTTGCCTAGAATCCCGAAAGCATTTAATAAAACACGTACATATTCGCCAATACTATTGAAACAACATTGTATCAGGACCCATTTCGCCAATTAAAATTTACAAATAGTTGCTTGTGAAGACCCATTTCGCCAATTAAAATTTATAAATAGTTGCTTATGAGGACCTATTTTGCCAATAACATTAAAAAATAATTACATTTGAGGACACATTTCGCCTTGAAAATTATAATGAATCGTTGTATAAGCACGCGAGATTCACCAAATTTTTAATATACCATTTAAAACTCCTGTGGAATTCACCAAATATGGAATCATGGATTGATATAAATACAATCGAAAGTGTCATTTATTCTTACACATTTTGTTCGGTTCTGAGGTTCTACTTCTCGATTTAGAAATTAGTGGAAGCCGAAAACATAAACTTAAAGGTGAGTGATTATTTCTTCATAGTGTTATTAGTTATAATAATAAGTTTTCTTTATCTCTTTTCCATTCTTGCTTCAGTCTTAAAGATGATATTGAGTAGGGAATGGGATCTATATTATTATTCTATGTCCTTAAACAAGAAGACATTTTTTCTAATTTTTATTCGAAGTGAGAGATGAATATGTCAAGCAACTTGAGCAACAAGGGTAAGGCTCCTATCGCTCCTCAAACTCCTTCCACTCCTCAGGGTGGTGAAGAGACTCTTGCCACTCCTAAGGCTCCTTAGGGTGGTGAAGAGACTCCTACCACTCCTTAGGCTCCTCAGGGTGGTGAAGAGACTGGGAGGCCATCAAAACGCCAAAAACTTAGACATACCATACATTCTTACTTTGGAATTTCCAAAGCTTCTGATCCATCAGGTCAAGATAGAGCTACATCATCAACTCTTCCACCAAATATTGGTAGCATTCACAATACTTCACCGCCACCGGAAGGTCAAGTTGAGATTGTCATTGATTTAAATCAAAATGTATCAAATCAAGATGGCAATACCGCAGAAGATGTTCCAACGGATACCCTAGGCCTGGTTAGCCAAAATGAGATGATTGACTTAGATGAGGATGATGATGTTGGTAGCAAGAAAAGGAAAAATAAACCAAAAAGGGGGTGCAAGTGGGAAATGACAAGGAATTTTCAACTTGGTTGGTTGTCAAAGTACCCATTCATTGAACTAGTGGGGAAAGCAAACGATATTGAAAATGCAAAATTGGCTAGATGTATGATTTGTATGTGAAAATGTGGAAGAGACAAGACGTTGCAACTAAAGATTAACACTATAGAAAATCATATCGGTAAAGTTTATGAAAAAAAATCATAGACAGAAAGGAACAATCAATCGTACAATGGAAATCAAAGGAAGAATGTCTTCATGTTAGGTATGTCGTGGATTATGAAGAGCATCACCAAAAAAATTTGAAGCTTGTTGCATGTAAAGGTACACTTGAGGCTCAATTTGGAAAAGCAATGGAAGCAACAAATCTATCAAAAATTGTTCAGATGAGTGTTGTTTTTCATATTTTGTCCAGAGGGTGTGCTATGATAGACTACCTAGAATATTATGGTTTATTATCTTATTTGAATGTTCCTCACTATCCCTACTCACATTGGTCAGTAAACGCTAGATGGGAATGGGAAAATTGTCTTGCTGCAGTGGAAAAGGAAGATTTAAAGGATAAGGTAAAAGAGTCAAATTTAATTGCATTATCTTTAGATGAAGTTACTACGGTAGACAATACTTCTTGGGTCTGTATGCATTTGTATACTGTACAACAACATGTTCACCAAGCTCATCTTCTTTGTGTTCATAAAATGAAGGACAGTTCAACATCACAAAATATATTTGAACTAGTCAAGAAATATTTGAATGAAATTACAGGTATGGATGAGTTGACAATTGCAAAAAAGTTGGTGTGTGTAGGAGTTGATGGAGCTGCAGTGATGCAAGGTCAAAGGACCGATGTTTTCACAAAGTTACAAACTACTTGCGCACCATACATGCTTGGCATTCACTACATGGCCCACAAAATGAATTTAGCATTCAAAATTGTAAGCAAGTTTCCTATAGTATCAAAAGTCAAAAATCTAGTCTGCGAGATCCATGCATACTTTTTTCGAAGTCCTAAACGTTTCACAGAATTTCAAAATTTTGTTGAGGGAATAACACCAAGAAACAAGCTTCTCAAGGATGTTGATACTAGATGGATCTCCCTACATGGACCAATGCAACGAGTTCTTTCAGAACATCAATCCTTGATTGCAGTGATGTATGAAAATCGTAGCATAGTAGACAAAGCTCCTTACCTCTTACATAGGTTAAGCGATATAGAGACACTCTTGACTTTAACTAGTCTTCTCCCCATGTTGGATGTGATGAACGAGCTTGTGAAGAAAGCCCAAGATAGAACTATGTATATTAATGAATATTCCAATCTACGTAAACATACATGCTTGGCCCTCGATCATCTATATCTAGATCTAACACAAGATGGCGCAAATTATTTCATGTGGCGGAAAATTATTGATTTGAATGATCCTGATAATTATTTACAGTTTAATGCAAGCAGGAACTTACGTATCTATGTACGTGGATATGAGATACAAATGTACCAATGTAAGACATTCAGGCACTATAGCAGAGATGTAGTTGTTAACGAGGAAGATTTTAAATGCATTGTTAAATATGTTGGTGATAATTTAAAGGAAATTGCAAAATCTATTTCCTCAGAGATTCATGAAAGATTCCCTCGACATGAAATACTTGAAGCCATGAGTATTGTGTATCCTCAATTTTGGGAAAACTGAGATAACCCAAAATATTTTCATGCTCAGGTAAAAATATTGATTGAACGATTTTCAAAAACTGTAACATACAATGAGTAGAAAATAGAAGGATTTTTAGATGAAGCTAAGCTTAGAAAATAATGTAGGAGTTTTGCAACAACTATGAAGGACCAGTATAAATCCATGGGAAAGTACAAGGCCTTTGAACCGAGATCAATATTATGTGGTTTGATATCAGAATATTTCAAACTTGTTGATTTATGTCAAACAATGATATTGGGGTTGGTGGAGGATGAGAGAGTTTTTCAGTACATTGGCGTTTTTGAAATCAAAGTTAAGAAACAAACTAGACAAGAATTTGGAAAATTGCTTGAGGATGAAAGGAACTGTGTATAATGTTAGAAATTTTCCTTTTGAAAGGGCACTCGCAATTTGGAGGTCCACATGTGAAAGAAGAGGGACCGGGTTGTGCAACACTCCAATTCCAAAGGTTGGTACTGGTGGCACTGGCAGTGGCAATGGGACTCAGACAGATGACATTGAAAAAAATGACACAATGAATGTTGAATTTTAGACACAGGCTGAAGAAAATGAAGAGTAGACTTGGAATCAAATTCAAGATGACTCTTTTACTTTATCTGATGATGAACGTCAGTTTGAGGACCCCGAATCCATTTGGGAAATGGAAGAGAATTAGCAGCTTTTAGGTATTTATACTGCACTTCATGAATCCCAGGATCAGTTTCCATTGTTCCATATTGTAGTTGATGATATTTTATATTTTATTCAATGAAATTGTGAATCATTGCACTTCATGAATCATATTCCAAAGTCAAACTGTAGTTGATGATATTTTATGTTGTATTCCATGAAATTGTGATATTTTATATTTTATATTGTATTTTATATTTTAAATTAGTTCATACATAGCATTCAATGAGGTGTCAAATGATGGCACCTTAGAAAGGTTAAGGCAAGATAAGTCCATAATGTCATGTGGTCGCTGGAACTTGGAACCTTAGAACCAAAGTCTAAAGTTTCAAAGTTTTCCAAACCTTCGACCCACCGACTAGAAAGATGACCAAGAAAGACTTGCAACTCAACAAAGTGAACCGTCAACCAAGTTGGGGTATCGGGAAGTTATGAAAATTTAGAGCTCTATGACAAGGTTATAAAACTCTAAGGACTAGCGATTAAGGTTAGGAAAATCACCAAAACCACGAATTTGAGTGATAGTAACCACAACAATGAAACTAACCAGAAATCCATCATTCCAATTCCAATAATAGATAATCCACGACATGAATTCATATAAATTTTTAGTGGATATGCTAAGTAGTCATGGAGATTGAGTATTGATGTGTGAATTGTAATGCAATTTCACTAAGATTATGGATGCCTAGAATTAAAATCACCTTATAGTTCATATTTTAATTGTGTTAAAAGTAAAGCTTGAGCATGTACTCAGCGATTCATCAGTCAACTCAATGCTTATTAGATTAATAACATATTAACAATAGTATTAGTAGCATATACAACAATGAACATCAACAATCGTTTAAAGTGTATCTAGAAGTTGAAACCACTACCAGACTTTTTCTTCAAATGATATAATAAATAATATAGATAATTGAACATCAGCACATTACTAAAGTCTGAATTTGAGATTTTAAATTGATTATCACATGAAGGAATACATAGAGGCATTGGCAATGCAAAATATTTCTCAAAGACAACTTTGCACACAACTAAGTTGGAACTTGGAAACTCATATTATAAAAAATTAAATCACTGCATTACCTTTTCTAGAAACTTCCACTCTTCAGGTGTTGGAATTGTCATTTGTTCTAACTAATGATGTTTGAATTGAAGATTTGTTAACAATACATTATTCAAATTGGACCCCGTCTTGGATTCTTTAGTCAATTTTGCATTCAGGGTTAGCAATGGTTTGATGGAATCCAAATAGGTCACCACATCTAGGTTCTGAGGAAACTGGTCTAAATCAATCTTCCTTGCATCCTCCATCTTCTTTCTAAAATAATTTTTTCCAATGAATTGCTCATTTGTGTCAAAAGCCTCTGACAAACCAAGCTCTGTGAAGTTCCTTACCTTTTCATCCACCTTCTTCATCTTGTCTACAACCAAATGCAAATATTTCTTTGTTTCACGAATTCTCAAACACTTTTCAATGACAGATGACAACATCATTGATGTAGCAAGTTGATTAGTAATCCCTTTTGATTTCACAACATTGTCACTAGCTTTGTAGACTGTTTGTTGAATTTGATTTGTTGATTTCTCTAATGCCAACACATTTTTGTTATCCATTAAATTTTTTTGAGCTTATTATGATGTTGTCTGATAGCATCAATCAATTGAAACATGTCACACAAATGATCAGTCCCCTGCATTATTTCATCCCGGATCTTTTGTCTCATATGCCTCATTGTTTCTCTACAAAATGTAGATAACTTATTTTGACAAGACTTAATTTCATTTTTTGCTTCCATCAACTCTACCTCCAATCTTTCATTTCTTTCTCTCCTCCAATTTTTGTTCCCACTGTGCATTTCCATTTGCAATGCTTAGTCTTAATTTTTCTGAAGTGGATTTTTCCTCATCATATTTCTTGTTGCTCTCATCTAGCCTTGCTTCAGTTCATTCACTGCAGTCTCATTTTTCTTATCCTCTTTGCTTGTTAATGTAGAGGAAATTTTTTTAATTTTTTTTCCTAATTCATTTCTCTTGTTATCTGTTGCTTTCCTCTTTGCTTTCTCATTTTCTAGGTCTTCCTATAACTTTTCAATTTGAGTCTGCAACCTATTTTTCTCTCTATCTTGCTTTAAAAATGATGTGTACACCAATTCATTGTTCTTTGATACATTAATTTTGTCAGTATTTCTGAGTCCAAAAGAATCCAATTGAAAATTGTTCAGCTACAATTCAGATGGAGCCATCTGATTTGTTGGTTTGTTTTGAACTGTGGGAACAAGAATTGTGTACTCCATGATTTATTTACTTGTGTCAAATGTGGGTAATACCATGGTTGTTGTAGGCTCTAAAGTTAGAGCAGACACACTCTCCATCAGTTGTTTCTTTTCTTTTTTATTCAATTCTTATTTCTTTTTAAACTCTTCAATGTAATCAAAACCCAGGGATGCAAGAACAATGGAATGCTTGAATGGAGAAGGAATAGGAGTACTTTCAGTTGCTAATGATGTCATAGCCAAACTAACTGGCATTGGGGGAGTGCTTGGAAGTAACTCCTTTCTGGTGGATCCACTGGTAGTGTGACTTGGAGTTGGACCTGTCAAAATCCTTTGTCTCTTTTGTATGCCTTGATCACCTAGTGTTTCTGTGGTATATTGTGTTGTTTTCCTCTTGTGTGTAATTTGTTGTTGTAGCACATGTTGACCACTACTAGTACTATTACCCATACAATCGCCACTAGAGGTAGTGCCAATTGCACTAAGCCCTCCACCATGGGCATGTCCTAGTTGTGATTGTGTTTGACCATGAGGATGACGATTTGAACTTGAAGCTCTAACAAATTGACCTATATACCCTAGGTCTACTTTTTCACCTCCAACCTCAAGGCTAGATTTATCAACTGGTTTTCTATGCTCTACATCTATTACCATCCAAGGGCTTTGTCTTTGGGACCCCAAAGGACCACCTTCATAGCCCATTTTTTCAGTTATGGCTGCTCCTATAGTAAATGCTTCTTTTGTGGCCTCACTTAAACCAAGTTTGAAATTGACATGGATTTCTTCTTCCCTATCATCATTAGATTCATCATCAATTTCTTCATCTTATCATTCATCTGGATGCTCTATATTCCATAATTTGCTAAACTCAAGATCTTCTTTGTTATCTCCATACTCTGCAAGAGCTCTTGGATCACCTAGCTCCTTCCTCATATACCAAAAGGCAGTAATTTTTTATCGTGACCAATTTTTTTCTGTAACTTCCTTCTCTAGAGAATCTAGCATTTTTACTCTACTAGATGGTTTATGAATTTTTTCATAAAATTTTTTGTACCTCCCAATTGTCTTTCGATGCAATGCCAGAATTTTTGCTAACAATTGTTCAAAAGAAATACCATTCTTAGCAACACTTCTCTCCATTGCTACTTTGACCTCATCCCAAGAATCCTTGTTTCTTAAGTTTTCAAGCAAGGGTTTACTTTGATGTTGAATTCTACTTCCAACATTCTTATTGAGCACAATCATTGATTTAATGGTGTCACATGGATCATACTGTCAATGACAGATAGCATCAAAATCAAAAAAATTCAAAAGATCATGTGCCACACTAAATGCTTTTCTCTCGAATGTGATCCCTCCACATGAAAAAGGTAAAGAAGGAAATAAGGTCTTCTTTCCCTGACTAGTAAAGTGTCTTTCATTAGTACTCTGCATCTTCCTGACATATTTCAAAGCAAAAACCCTTTCCGTCACATGTATTGGAAGTTTGTATGGTTGTACTTCCAATCCATAAAATCTTAGCATAGTATATTCTCCCATTAAGTACCAATCAACCAATTGTATTTCTTTTCCTAGTGGAATGCAGTTTCTACATGACATAGGCAATCTAGGCATTAGAGTATTTGTAATTGCTTAATGCAATGGAGCCAAAAAGTAGTCTACAAAATGACTGTAGTTCTTTCAAGAATCATGCATCCTTATCACAGTGGTCCATTCATATACTGGAAGTGGAGCCATTTTCTTTTCCTCGACATTACTATAGGGTTGAATCTGAAGCTTGTTGGTCTGAAACATTCCTCTAAATTTGAATAGAAAAAGATAGCACAAGTAGGTTGTGAACCTAAATGTCTTGGTGGAACCTCCTTTAATCATTAAAAATTGTTTATGCGTGGATTCTACAATGTGCCCAATAAAATTATATTTGACATGTGGAACATGATAATGGATATTATATACCATTTCAAGGAGGCTTGCAACCACTTCCAAATTGCTATCCAGACTGAAGCAAAATGCTAGCATGGAAATAGTATCCTGAGCCCATGGTTTAAAAATATCCAAATCATAAGGAGGATTATTATCACCTTTCAATTTTTTTCTATCCTGAACTATTCTATTTAAGAAAGAATTTTTCTCCTTTTCATCCATTGCTTCATAATCACTAGCAAGCTTTTCTAAGTCAATGTGGACATTTCCAAATTCTTCGGTTGTAAACCCCAAGGCCAACACTTTTCCAAGTTCTTTTGCATTAATGGATAACTATTCTTCTTTGCTATTTTATTAACAATTTCTCTTTTGTTATCATCATAATTTAGGGCACATACCATGATAAATTATGGGCAAGGGAAAACCTCATATAACATCATGTGCCCTAATCCACTTACCCACGGTGCACTGAAACTATTAACTTGCTTTTGCTTTGAAGCCTTATTCTAAGATGAAAATATAATTTCTGAGGTACGCCTACCATAGGTTTTAGGATCATAAATATCATGGTATTCATTAGTGAAACCTCAGGTTTTAAGCAATTTTGCATAATGTATTTTTGTATCTAGCATTGCTCTAGTGGTACTGCTACTAGTGGTACTGCTACTAGTGGTAGACATGTTGATATAATCAACAATGTGAAATTTGTGAATTCCCTATTAGTCCTTAATCTTTCTTAATTCTTAAGCCTCTTAACCCTAAACCTAAACTACAAAGCTTGACAAAATAAGATTTTAAGAAACGTCAAACGATGAAATGTAGCCACGAGAATTCTTTAACTTACTTGGATTTTGAATTTTGATTATTTAAGTTGAAACTGGGTTGAGACTTGAAACTGGGTTACTAGAATGGCTTTGTTGGAAGTGGAACTGTGGAACCCATAACAGGGTGGTGCACTACAATGAGCAAACTGAAGACTGAAATCTCCCTGTGTGTTGACCCTCTGGCTTCAAAATAAAATCACTTAGAAATAGAAAGTGTTGTTTTTTCGAATATTAAAGTGAATGACATCGAAATGTCTACTCGTTACTTACAAACTACACAATACATAATTAGGTAGTACATGCCCTTTGTCTGACAACATTTACAACAAGCCATTAATGATTTACTCCTGCATTGACAACAAATTCTAAACCATTGATCTTTGTTAATCTAACAGTTATAGGGTGATTCTAAAGGTTTAAGTTCGCAAGCCTAGCGCTCTGTGCATTTCATTCCATAATGCAACTACAACCATACATCAAATGTTCATCGAACAGTTGAGTAATTTATGATATAAATAATAAACATAAAACATGTGTTTTAAATTTTCTTTAAACTTTAATGTGCTAGAATTGACATCAAGGCCAAGGGGCCGAAAACTTAACGTTGCAAATGCCTTAATAAAATGAATTACAATGTTGCATTAATAGCACAACCATTTATTTTATTACAACTGAATTACAATGTCACATTGTTACATAGTACAAATACAAATGTAAGCGCAAGCGCCAAGCTTTTGTTGGACCGCTAGTGAAAATTTGAAAACGTAAATGTGATACATGTATCTCTAAAAATAAATGGAACTTGCTAGGTCAACCATGAGCTCTAAAAATAAACACATGGGACTTGTCAGGTAAGCCATGGTCTCTAAAAATAAATGCATGGGGAAAGGGGGCCCAATCAAACTAGGGAAATGGGAGCTATGAAGATACAAAATGTACTTAGCCCCTTTCAGAACCAGACTCATGCAAAAGGTGAGGGGTTGTAAAATTGCTCCCATGCAGAGGATGAGCACTGAAAATAAATGCATGGGGCTTTCCTAGTAGGCCATGGTGTCTTAAAATAAATGCAAGGGACTCTTCTAGCCATCCATGCAAATAATGAGGGGTAGTAAAACTACTCCCATGCAAAAGATGAGCACTAAAAATAAATGCATGGGAATGGCTTGGGCAACCATGCAGATGATGAGGGGTAGCAAAACTGCTCTCATCTTCTACTTGCAGCTTCCATGCACTAGGATAGCACTTATCTCCATCAGAGCTCCTCATCCTGGTTCAAAACCTGTCTGAGAAGTCAGGTGAACCAAATCAACTTCTTTCCAATTCCACCCATTCTGAACTTGAACGAAATTGGTTTTTTACTCTATAACTACATAACTGGAGGTAGGAGAATTTAGAGCATCCCCAATAATACCACATCATCTTCTTCCTGAATCCTTATTAAGTTATTAACCCTACAAAATGAAAACCCTTATGACAATTAAACGAATGATTTTAGTTGTGCTCACTATCCTTATTATGGGCCAAAAGTGCCACTACCAGTCTGGTCCCTTGTAGACCTCACACATGTCACGTGTGAGGTTGTGTATAGTTACTACAGTACTGACTAGTAAGTAATAATTGTGATTCGCACAAACCAAAAATCCAACTTAATCGGTACCTCAAGTTGGCTACATGCAAAGTTGCAAACTGTACCTCAAGCTGACAAGCTGTCAATTGTCAAAATCGGCAATGCCACGCAAGTTGTCAATTGTCAAAATCACTAGATTATTGACATCATCATCTACGATTCTACAGTACATCGTGCATTTTTCAATATAAAGCTATCCAATCAATCACTCTGGCTATTCATATGGCATTAATCTGTGCCGTCGCCCAGTACTACAGCCAAATTGAGAATTTCAATAGAATAAATGAAAGGTACAGTACTTCAATGCATTGAAAAGAGAATTAAATGTCTCATTTTACCTTAATCATTATCAATGTCCTAATAAGTCACAATAATTTTTTCTCACTTATGATCAGAACTATATGTTGATAATTACTATTAGTTTGAAAAGCCACATTTAACATTTTTATATTGATCAAATCAAAATAGAATATAGACACGTGACACATCACACAATTCAGTTCGCAAGTCTAGTGCTTCAAGGATTTACTTCCATAATGCATCTATAGTCATCCATCGAAAATTCATCGAACGGTCCCTCTTTTAAAACAAAATTTATGCACATGCATAATTTAAAATAGGGACATTGCTAGGTTGACGAGACTCGACCCTCAGGATTAAAGAGTTAAGATTTAAGGCTTTGTCAGGTAAAATATTTTGGTCTGACTTAGGTATTATTAAACGGTAAACAAGGTTACAAGAGCACGATGATCGACAAACCTAAATAATTAATAAAATCTCAACCATTGATTTCTGAAAATCTAACAGTTCTAGTGTTATTCCAGAGGTTTCAATTCGCAAGTCTAGTACTTCAAGGATTTACTTCCAGAATGCAACTATAGTTGTCCATCAAAAATTCATCGAACGGTCCTTCTTTTAAAACAAACTTTATGCACGTGGGTAAACTGACAAAAGTGGTTTACAATTTGAGTGAGGAAGGAAAAGTGGCAAAAAATGACCCCATACCAAAAATTTTGGTTTTTGGGTTTCGAATGAACCCTTTGGTTCGAGAAAACCAAAAAAGGATTCAAATGAACCCTAGTTCATACAAACCAGTTAAATGCAAGGTGGACCCCATCCCGCCAAAAAAACAATGAAAACCCCTTTTTGAAAGGGGGTTCGAATGAACCCTGGTTCTAGTGAACCCCCCTTTTCCCACCTCCCTGCTCTCTAGCACAAAAAAAACCAAAACTTTTTCCCTTTGAAGCTCGGGTTGAGGATGAAAATGGAGGAGACTTCACGAACCCAATTGGAATCAAGTAGTCCTCAGAACGAGCTATCCAACGAATATAATTTTAATATGTTTTGGTTTTATTATGTATTTGTTTTTTTAGTTTTATTAAACATAGGTTTTTCATCGAAAATGAAGGTCTTTGTTCTGCATGTGGAAAAATAGCAAATTATCAACAACAAAAAAATTGAAAAATATGAGTGCACTAGATATTAAATTCCTTGATCCAACAAAAAAAAAATTGAATTTTGATATATACAAAAAAAGTTGTGCGTTATATGGTCGCGCTATGTCTGAATTGTAATTGGTTTGACTTCAAAATTTGATTAAAGAAAAAATATTCAATACAAAACTATCTAACCAAGTGGAAGCACTAGATATCGGAGTTACAAATCTAAATTTGAAAGAATTATAATTTTATCCTTCATGGAAAAAAAAGTTGTGTTATATGGTGTGCGTCACTTTTTAAAAATGTTGTTTTCTGAAAAGAAAAAAATAGTTTTTGTGGGAGATGGAAAAAGTGCAATCTGATTCCAAAAATTTTGAAAAAAATATTTTTAGAATCTACAGACAAAATGTGATGAGACTCTGGTTTGCATCATCTTCAAATTCCTCATGGTTTAGCTGCTATAGGTGCCCGAATGTGAAGATTTAGTTAAAAATAATTATTTCAATGTCTAGTTTGGCCAAAAATTGTAAACCACTATTGTGGGATCACCCACATGCATAATTTAAAATGGGGGCATCGCTAGGTTGACGAGACTCGACCCTCAGGATTAAAGAGTTAAAATTGAGGGCTTTGTCATAAAATATTTTGGTCTGACTTAGGCAATATTAAACGGTAAACAAGAGCACCAATATTTAAACGGTAAAATATTTAACGGTTCTAGTGTAATTCCAGAGGTTTCAATTCGCAAATCTAGTGCTTGAGAGATATACTTCTAAAATGCAACTACAACTGTCCATTGAAAATTCATCGAACGGTCGTGGTCCATAATGTTGCATGGTCACTGTAATTTGGAACCTTAGAACCAAAGTTTGAAGTTTCAAAGTTTTGAAACCTCCGACCCACCGACTACAAAGATGACCAAGAAAGACTTGCAACTAAGGTAAGGAAAAGCACCAAAACCCTGACTTTGGTGAATTAAGATACGAAAGGTGGCAACTAAGGTTAGGAAAAGCACCAAAACCCTAACTTTGGTGAATTAAGATAGGAAAGGTGGCAAGGACAGTGTATTTATGAAGTGAAGATCGCAGGCAGATTTTAGCAAGTGGACATGACTGGAGGATCGATGGGTAATTAAGATCGATACTTGCGGAGTTTGGAAAATTATTACCTCTCGGCCCTCCATTAGCGAAAATAATAGAGTTTGGCATGGAGAAGAAGGCACACATAAAGTCTGAAAGAGTGGTGGTGGTGGTGGTGTAGCTGCAAGAGTTTTCAAATGGAGGCCAACTTCACTCTATGTTCGAGGAGGCAATTAAACCCGTTTTATGGTGAAGCTTCTGACAAAAGATTAATGGGTATGTTTTTATTCACTGATGGGAGGTTGGTACAAAGTGTGTGGATGATTTTGGGGAAATCCTTTGGAAATCTTAGGCATAGATACAAAACTAACATGGATGTATACTCCTTGATTATAGCATGGGGTTTGGACTTGGGGGAATCGACAAGCACAGTGAGAGAAGTGATGGAGATGATTGTGCATCGAGATTTCTTGGAAGGATTAGAATCAATACTTGAATGGGCAGTTCCAGGTGAAGGTTTCGACATCTGGGAAGGCTTTGAAAATGTGGAACTAGAAGGGGCAGAAGGATGCATCCCTTTCATGTGTTGGTCGGAGGATGAGATTAAAAATTGATGTAGGAAAGAAGCAAGGTTAGACTGGCAAGCATTGTAGCTCTTTATAGAGCTGTTGAAGGTGGAAGCAATTATAGCATAGGAAAAAGCGGAGGCAGAGCGCATGGAAGCACACGCGAAAGCAGAGGAAAAGTGTATGAAAGCAAAAGGAAAGAATGCGAGGAAGCGGAAGATGAAAGGAAAAGCAACAAGGAAAGTTGGTTATGAAACGGGTAGCACTAGTTGAATTGGTAGTTTTTGTAGGTTTTTTGCAGAATTAATGCAAGACTAGTACTAAATGTTTGGCTTGTTGAAATATGTAAGGTAGATACAGATAGTTGTGAACTGGTTTTAGTTGGGCAGGGTTACTTTTTCTGTTATGAAGCATGTTAAGATGCTTTTTTGAAAAAATAGTTATAGTTGTAGGTGATTTTTGGATGGTTGATGAAAACAATGAGGCAAATAATATTTATTTTCATGCATTTTTTTTATTAGTTTGATATTATGTTTAATTTGCCAATGTTTTTTTCTTAATCATTTGAAAATAGGTTTAATTCGCCAATGAATTTTATTTTTTAGTTTGAAAAAAAGTTTTAATCGCCAACAAAATTATTTTTTCTGGTTTGAAAACAGGTTTAATTCGCCAATCGAAATATTTTATTGCTTTGAAAATAGATTTTAATCGTCAATGGAAAAAATTTAGTGGTTTTAAAAATTTGCATTTCACCAGAATTTTCCATAGACTTCTAGCCATTAGAAAATATTCCCCAATGGACTTTTTTTTTCCACGAAAAAACGAAAAAAATTGCCACTAAAATTAATATTTTTAACGGGAAGTATACAAGATTCGCCTAGGATTTTACACCTTTGCCAAGGGGGGGGTTTCTTAAAGTTTTCCCTGATACTGCAGCTGTGATGAGGCAATTTTGGGGTCTATCTACAAAAGAGAGCTGACACACTGTACCTATGTACAATTTTTTCTATCAACTAGATCTCAAGGAAAGCCTTCACCATTTCAAGAGGGTTACTAATGCTTTCTTCGCACCTTAGCTTTTCAGTTTTGATCCGACTTTTGAAAAGAAGAGAGTATTTGATGAGGCCTACAAAGTGGTAAGTAAAGTCAGATGCATATTTCTATAATTCCCAACTTTTACTTACCTAAGAGTAGGGTGCTACACTAGGTGCCCTTACATGTTGCCTAGATACCCCTCAGACAAGTGGATCCTCATGGAGTTGCTCAGACAACTGATTTCAGTTCATAAAGAACGAATAAAGATTCACAAGCTGGGATTCAAGTTCCCTTTGACAATTGGTAGGTATACCATCACAAGTGTACAAAAAGCTAAATTTGTCTATGCAGAAATGCAGGTCATGACAATCAGGACCTATAGATACGGGTTTGATTTTGACTACTGAAATGTCAAGAAGAAGTTGAAAAAGGGACATCAACACATGTACCACTTTGAGGACATCTGGGCTGATTGCAAAGATGAAGAGGCCATTCGTAAGATGGGTTTTTGCAGGCTAACCGTACAACAGATCAGGGATCTTGGTGTTGCTAACCTGCCAGAGGATTTCACAGATCCTGGTGACATCACGAACGCTGCCTATGATGAACAAGAAATAGCCAAGAGGCCTTTGCCTGCAATTCAATGGTCCAGAAAGGAAAGTATTTCAATCAAGGGGAGATTGGCACCAATTTTGTCTAACACTGTAGAGTGGTTACACAAGCACGACTTTGAGATGAAAACTTTTAGAATAGATTCTGAAGGAGAAGAATCCCCAGCAGAAGCTAGCTGATAGTAAGAACTTCACATGAAAGAGAAACCAACGACCATTCTCACTTCTTCGCGAAGAGGCCCTAGGATCAAGTTCACTATCAGCAAGGACACGCGAGCCATCCCAGAAGGAGAAACTACAGAATCTAAACCATCTCGCTCCAAAGGAAAGGGGACTATTTCTGAAGAGATAGATTCCACTGAAGAAGAAAATTCAAGTGATCAATCCGCTGAAGAAGAAGATCCAGAAAAAACAAACTCTGATGAGGAAGAAGATTCTAAAGTTGAACTAGAGTTATAAGAGCAAGAGGATGATTAACAGGAAATCAGGCATGATGAAGAAATAACTCTCCTTCTGAGAATGTAGTTGAAGAACTTCCCATAACATCATCGCTTGTAACTTCAAATGTTCCTCATACACCTCAAAATCCAAACACTCCACCACCTGTTCCTACATCACCTATCCCTACATCTATAATACCTACAGTGGTTATTTCACCAACCCCTGTAGCATCAACCATACTTGATACTCCTTCAGTGACAAGTATACAAACAGTTGACATTTTGTCGAGTCCTCCATCATCTATTCCTAGCCTATCATTGCCATCCTATGATATCACTTCAGAAGCCAAGTTTAATAGATTCATGAATGAATCCATGCTTGAACAACTCAATGTGCAAACTAAAGGAGTAGTTATGACAGACACTACGCCCATTGTCACAATACCAGTCATTACTTCAGAAGTGATAGTGACAAGAGAGTTGATGGTTAACCCAAAAGCTCATACCTCCTCTCTTCCCCCTTGGTTGATATCTCAAGTGTCAAAGCGAAAAAATCAAATGATTTCTCTAGAAGAGCTCGACATTGAAGAGATAGTTCCTCTAAAAGCTAAGGAGAAGAAAAAGGAAAAAGTGTATTCATGGCTAAATGTTGACAAGATTGGTCATAAATATGCAGAAATTGGCGTACCACCTTAGGAAGAGGGAGATGTCAATATGGAGGATTATATAGTGACAAGAGTCCAGCTTGGCAAGGTCACAAATGAAAGTGTGAAAGCAGATGTGCAGGTGACTTTGGATATACTAGCTGGAAGACTGGACAAAATGGAGCAAGCTCGAAACATGTACAAATAGAGGGCAAAGCATTATGCCACTGTTGTAAGGAGACTTGCAGGATCTTCAAGTAATGCACAACAGTTAGCAATGGTAAGTGTTGAGGACCTAGCTGTTAAGAAAGCTGAGAAGTTTGCCTCCAAAGGCAGAGTGTTGTATGATTTCATCAAAAAGATTGTAGAACACGGTTCTCAAATTATAGTTGTTGCCGATAAAAAAGATAGCCAAGCTCAAAACAAAGCTTGACAAAGAGGAGAGTGTACTTTCCCAAGAGTGCGGAGAGATGGAAAAATGCCTGTGATTGTGGTCACAGATGAAACAAGCAAAGCTCAGTAAATTGGTGGAAGTCGAGGTGATTCCCGACAAGGAAAAGTACATAGAGGTAAGAGAATCATTGAAGCATCGTATTTAGGTGATTGAATCTCTTACAAAAGATCTCCACCAAATACAGGACGATGTTGAAGGGCATCGTGCTATTCTTGAAAGAGGAATCAAGGAGTTACCAGGGTAGCTTCTTGAGGAGTTACCGGCCACAAAATTATCCCATATCTTCAAAGAAGCCGTCATGAAGTTAGTAGACAGTGCAGACTTTTCAGAAGCCTCTCTGGATGTCATTTGTGATACAAGGCTTACACTTGATAACCTTAAGACTCATCTTGACAGGTGCAAAAAGGTTCACTCATCCGCCATAAGATCAATCACAAGGATTCACACCATTGTGGATTACACTATTGGTCCGGATGAGAAGTTCATGTAGGAGACCAAGAAGAAATATGAAGACTTCCACACCCAAGCAAGTAACCATGAAGATTCCTGATCTCCAGTGTTAAACTTTCTGATGCTTCCCATTATGCATCTTGTAAATAGTTTTTGACATCTTAAATTATGTCTTTTCTCGAAATGTAATTACAACGAAAATCAGAGATGTAATTTCTTGAAGAAAAATTACACTTTGACTTTGGTCAAAGTTAGGTGAGATTTTCCTAAATTGACTCACCTAACTTTCCTAACTTTTCTCAACTCATTTCCTAATTTTGCTCATCCCTCTCCTTTATATATATGAGGGATTTCTATTGTAAGAATTACCTTTTAGTATTTAGCAACGAAGTGCTGCCCTTTTTTGAAGCAAAATTGTGAAACTTTGTGTTCATGCTTTGTGAATGAAATTTGATCAATAAAGAAGACCATTGCAAGCCAGAATTTTTGTTGGATTCAATATTTTATGAGTTGATCGTATTTGGTGGTGATTAGTGAATGATATTTGAAGGACTTCAAGTAATTTGTGTAAACTTTGTGTTGCATTCTTTATTTGGATTTGAGTTTATTGTTTGGATACTTTGGTTGAATGATCTACAAGACTTTGCGCTTGTAATCATTCATGTTGTTTGAGGAATTTCTGCGTCTAAGAAGACTTTGTGCTTCTAATGCAACAAACGATACGTCTATCACAGATCCATCATTGAAAAAGCTATGAAACGACTTTGCGCCTTCGTGAGCTTTCCTTTTTCTTTTACTTGTTTATTGTCAATCACCTCTGGTACTTCTACGCTTTGCTTTGACAAGATAGAGGTATTGGTATTACTGCTTGTTGATAGTTTAGAGTTATCGTGAATTAAGAACTTCCAACAGTGAAGCATTGTAAACATCTTCTCTAAAAAAAGAGAGAAGCATGAATGCGACACACACCCCCCATTTTGTAAGTATAATGTGTATTGTGTAAATACTTTAATAAGTTTTATTGTTGCTTCCATTAGCAGTAAGAAGGGCGCCTCACCTTTTTGAGAGGAGAGATTTTATCTCACATAGTTGTGGCTGAAGTCCTAGTTGTGTAATCTATTAAAAAGTTGATTACATAATTTTCACCCAACAAGCTCCCACGATGTCATCAAAGTCTAGCTACCAACATGCCGCCACTCCCAGCAAGAATTCGCTTCTTCTTAAAATGCAAGATAGATATATTCCTCGTAAAATCGAATTGATTGGAGTGAAAAATGCAGCTCCTATGATGCTTGAAAGACCATGATTTTTCCAGCAACAATTGAACATGAACAAGAGCCCAAAATGGATCGATCTTCTCCCAAAATTATGCTGAGAATAATATCAAAATTTATGCGCCATGACTACTAGATGAAGTACGATATAACCAGCAAGAATATTCAGCTATAATGAGAAATTCGAATTGCCAAGATGAACCTCCAAACTTCTTCAATGCTTCCTTCAAGCAGATCAAACTCCTTATGCATCCAAAATCTGGTCAAAGATGATTAAATTTTGCAATAATCGAACCATTAGGAAATAAACTTCCTCCTCAAGTGAAGTAATAATTACAACAATAAATTAGTTGTTGCAACTATGCAAACCTCTCAATAAAATGCAATATTAAACAACTATTGCATCAAATCGACTCCTTATTCAGAAGTGCAATAATACATCAGCTATTACACTAACTCAAACTCTTGCAATGAAGCTCTTGTAGAAACACTGGATGGATTCCTCAACAATCTCCAGCTAGGGTTGATTTTTCACAATTGAACCTGGTATCCTAGAGTCTTCAAACCCTCAGACTAGAAAAAGCCTTCAAGCTCTTCCCAAACTGAAATGAGAGATGAAATCCAATTCATGCTCAAATGCCAAGCCCATAGCCCCTTATAAAGATTTCTCAATCACCTCCAAGAAGCTTCTAGAAAAATATTATTATTTTATTCCCAAAGTGACTTTATGATATATTATTTTATTTTAGTCACTTTTATTAAATTAATTAAATATAAAGGTATCTTTATGACTTTTAATTATTGAGATAACTTTACAAATAATTAATTTAATCATTATTTCCTTATTTCTCCTTTAGCCTTTTGGAATAATAAAGGCTAAATGATCTTTGGGATGGCTACTGAGAAGGGGACATTACACAATTGCATTTTTACTTGTGAACCCATATGAACTTCTATTCTTATTCCACCCAATATTTCTTGCACAAATCCTACACTCAATTGCTTTATGACCAAATTGGTTGTACACATGAAACAATAACCAAAGAAAGAGTGTTGAAACCTAGTCATGTGCGCTTGCCTTGGAGGAAAGGACTTTCAAAAAAATTCCTTGTTGACTTTAGAAGAAGTACCTGATTTCACTGGAGCTTGACTTTCTTTCTTTTTGCTACTTCCAGTTTTGATGGGACTTTTGAGGGTATCAACATAACTTTTTGGTTTTTCCTCATTGGTTTTCTTTGATGGGTCTTTTGAAATTTGATCTTCCTATGATTCATAGCCAAGACCTGCCTATATGAGTGGTGAACTTTGCTCATGTATAATATCATTCAAGACCTTAGTACTCTTTTCAAACTTTAGTCTTTTGTTCAACTTAGCAGTTGTCTTTTCTATCTCTTTTCTCAAAGAGACAATTTCAGACTCCAACCTTTCACAATTTTCTTCCCTTTCCTTCAATTGGATTCTTACCTCCTCTTCAATCCTTTTTACTTATTCAATTTGAATTTTTAGATTGATAATCATATTTTCAGATTCTTCAAGACTTTGTGATAAATTTTCCTCGGATTCATATCCTCTTGAAGTTTTACCTTTTTCTTTAATTTTATTTTTTAGTTCATTGATTTCATCAAGAGCACAAATAAGTTCTTCTAAATCTACTTCCCCATCGATTTCATCGTTCTCTTCTCCTTCTAGCTCCTTTTCTACTTTTCAATCATTTTCAAGATGTCATCTTTTGTCTCTGTATCCATTAATAGAATCTCTTCTTTATCGCTAGTGGATGAACTTTCTTTGGATGAGCTGCTTTCATCCTTGGAATAAAATATTTTCTTGTTGTTGTAAAAACTCTTCTTTTCTCAAATTTTCTATCTTTTTTCATATTATATTCTTCCTCATCATCACTACTTTTACTTTCATAAGGACATTTAGCAGCAAAGTGTCCTATACTTTTCCACAATTGAAATATTTAAACAACAACTTACCTTTATACTTTCCATATCCATTCTTTAGCTTCCTTACAAAATGATCATCCTCTTCGTCATATTCATCATCACAACTATCACTTGGCTTAGGCTCTTTCTTGTTCTTCATTTTATTTTAGGCTTTGAAGGCTGCCTTACATTTATATTTCTTCTCCTTTTCATTCCTCATCTCATATGTAGTGAGGATCCCATGTAGCTCATTCATAGTTAACTTATTCGGATCCTTCATTTATTCTATGGAAAAAACTTTGGCATTGAATCTTAAGGATAAAGACCTTAATACCTTTTGCACAATCATTGAGTCTTCTACTTTTTCACCAAGACCCTTTTATGGTGTTAACAATCTCATCCACACGAAGTAGGTAGGTGGCATTTTTCTTCATCCTTCATCTTTAGATTTTTGAATTGTCTCCTATGGATTTGAAGCTTGGTCTTCTTAACCTTGTCATCCCCTTCATAGGTCTTTTGTAGTTTATCCTACATATTTTTTGCTCATGTGCAACGTATTACTTTGACAAATTTTTATTATGATAATCCACATAAAATTGCATTCATGGATTTTGCATTGTTTTCTCTTTCCTTCTTTCCTGTTGAATCTGTTGGAGGAGATGATGGTGCAATGTAACTATCGATTATAGATTGCCAAATATCAAATCCAACAACCATTAGGTAGGTGCACATTCTTATGCTCCAAAAAGCATAATTTGTTCCATCAAACAATGGAGACCTATTAGAGGAGAATCCTTCTTGGAAGGCCATGTGTGCTCTTTGGAAATTCCTTCTACCGATTAAGCTATACTATGAAGGTACTAGCTTTGATACCAATTGATGAGCACAAACTTATATTGAGAGAAGGGGGTGAATCAATATAAGACTATCTTTTACCCTTTTAAAAAATTACAACCACAATAACTTCAAAAACACAATATCAAAAAATAATAACACAAGAGGAACACAAGATTTATGTGTAAATCCTTTAGGAAGAAAACCACAATAAAATATTGCTTATATAAAAATCTCTTAGAAATTTTGTAGGCACCAACCTACTGAAGACACCAATTCCCAACACTTGAGCACCAACTCAATATGTGAAATATCCCAAGGAAATTTTGTATGCAATTTTTTTTCACTTTCACCAATTTATGTGCATAGGCATTTCATCAAACACTTGGCAGCAGACTAAATTGAGTTTGTATTTATATTTGTTTTGATTGATATGAACAAAAATCGACATAATATTGTTTCTCATATCCCAATATTAATATCATTTACTCATACTCATGAATTTAACTCATACAAAATAACCAACAACGATATATCTTAAATTTATATTCAAACTCATAGAAAATGTGTACATAGATTCTCAAAAAAAATCATAATCAAATAAACTCAAATATAATTAAATATTTGCATCTGCAATTTTGACTTGGAGCCTTAACTAATACATCACCAATTCCAGCGCCCTCAACAAATAGCTTGATACCTCCTTTAATGCTATGGTTTGTCCCTTACTCCATACGACAGCTCATGGAAAGGATGTATGGCAGCCCATAGGAAGCGCAAGGATAGGAAAACAGACGCATCTGAATGTTGACTACTATTGAATGAATGAATGAATGAAAGATTTTAATGACGTCCGCGAGACCAAACAGTCTATGGGACCGAGACAAAACAGGCCTAATTTGTCTTCATACTCTTTTCCAAGTCAGATCTCCTGCTGTTAAGTTTGACTAGAAGGCTAGCCGTCTGATTAATCTTATCTTCCTCAAATAGCTGGTGCATATTGTCCACTTTCAAACTATTTTCATGTTGAGTGCGGATATCCTCGTAAGCAATGCATTCCATGATGAAGTGCCATTCTGTTTCCACAACCCCTTTATTGCAGAAAATACAAGTTCTTTCTTCCCAAGTTTCCTTGGGTATCTTCCACCTACCGGTCTCACACCTAAGGTGATGTGATCCCGTCCTCAATTGTGCCACTAACAACCTCGCTTTCCCTTTAATATCTGCACCTAAATAAGTTTTTTCACCATGATCCTTTGTCGGGTTAAACTCTTTGATGTAGTATGCTTTTTTTCGCCCAATCTGGTTTGTCCACATGGCAGTTCTGAATTTTTCAGTCACATAGCTTTTTATTTCACTATTGGTGCTAGGACACTCATGCAAATTGATGTCCCACTTGTTCATCCACTTGTGGTTTTGTTTCATCCAAGTTTTCTTCCTACGTTCTAGCGTCTCCTTCATAGCTGTTTTGGGCCAACGGTGGTTATCCATGTTTTCAACCTTCTTTAAATAGCTTATCAACCGGATTAAAGCCGATGCTTCCAATGGAAAAGACCCTGTTTCAGCTAAAAGAATTTCATAGGGGACAGTGGTTTTGACTTTGAGACTGCTTGTTATTAGATGTTTTTGAATTCTTTCTAGTTGTCTCCAACTGCATTTTGACATACTATTTCCCCATACCTCACACCCATAAAGTATAACCGGAGCAACAAGCAAACCAAAAAGGGTTTTCTTGGTTTTCCAATCCCAAAGCTCGGCTTTTCTACACCTATTTTGTAGAAGGTAAGAAGCTTTCCAACCTCCCTGTATCCTTTTCGTCCGACAAGTCTCCCAACTGAGCTTATAATGAAAGTCAATCCCAAGGTACTTGTATTCTTTGACTATTTCAAGCGGGCTGCCTTCAAAAAGAAAGGTATTCTGGTTATCTTTTCTATTCAATGAGAAAATCATGATTTTGGTCTTGGTGATATTCACTTGCATCCCAACCTCATGACAAAAGAGTTCTAGACCTTTCAGATGTTCTCTTAACCCATGTGCTGTTTTTGAAATTAGGATAAGATCATCAGCATATAAGAGTAGCTTCACCACATAACCTGCCAATTGAATACCATCCCCATCCGTCTTGCTTAACCAAGCTTCCAACTTATCAATGTATAACCCAAAAAGCGTGGGAGATAGAGGACAGCCCTGTTTAACTCCAATGTCGCTACCAAAACATTCTGACATACCATCCCTTGTTCTGATTTTAGCTCTAACATTCTCATACAATCTGTGAACAGCTGCTCTATATACATTTGGGATGCCTAATTCCTCCATTCTATTCCATAGTTTGTCTCTAGGTACCGTGTCAAAAGCTTTCTTGAAATCAACAAAACAGCAATAAGCTTCCTCGCCCTGAGTGTTCCAAACTTTCTCAACCAAATGCCTAAGGGTGATGCAGTGATCAATGGTAGAGTGTCTTGACCTAAAGCCTGCCTGTCCCTTTGCTCTTTTGCCCTCATTTTCTGCCCAACTGCTGATCCTACGCTCAATCATGCTCCCAAAGAGCTTGCCAAAGATAGGATTGACCATAATCGTACGGTAGTTAGATGGATTGTTGATATCACCACTTTTGAATAGAGGAATGACCACACTAGTGGTCCACTCCATAGGAAATCCCTCTTGATTGACATTATTGAAAATTCTTTTTATGTAAGGAGCAAGAGTCTCGATCCCCCATTTTAAAAATTCAGCCTGCAACCCATCTATGTCCTGTGCTTTACCACTTGCTAAATTCTTTATTCCTTGTTTGATATCATCCACAGTGAATAGTTCCATTGATGTGTTAATAACAGGTGGATGGTCTTTCTCATGAACCCGCTCGTAAAGAAGCCTAGCATACTCTAGCCATTGGCCATCTGTAATACTGTTTTCAGTCCTCTTTTTCTTTTGCTGCAATTCTCTCCAAAAACCTTTAGGGTTCTGTTTTCCAAGCGAGATTAGCTCCTTCCTTCTTTCATTTACATAATCATATTTTTTTGACTGCACCAATTTTTCATATTTTTTCTTGTACTCTTTGTCCATTCCTTTCTTTTTTAGTGATCTCTTGGCTGCCTTACATTCTTCATCATACCAAGGATTTGCCGGGAAAGTGTTTGTAGCCCTCATCTTGGGGTGGGACCTTTTGCATGCATTTAAAGCCTTGTGAATTATTGGGATCAGCGAATTGCTGTGAATGTGGATGTCCCCATCCTTTGTTGCTTTGACCTCTCCGTTGTTTTTTAAATCATGGAAATGTTGTTTAAGAACAGCGTTAAATCTTTCTCTATTTTCTTTATTCAAGAGGATTTTACCCTTGGGGAGGGTTTTATTTTGCATGTGCTGAACCTGTTTAATGTGTTGGCTGATTGGGGACATGCGGAGTTTAACCAGAAGAGGTAAGTGGTCAGATTTCATCCCAATAGGGCAGTCCTCAATATCAAACTCTAGCAATCTAGAGACAAAACCTTGAGAGCAAATCACATAGTCCACCACACTTTGACCATTATACGTTTTGCAAGTGATACCCCCCGACTTTGGCCAATCTCTCATCCCATTACAAATAACCATGCCAAACAGACTACAAAGCCCAAGTAATTCAGTCCCAAACGGGGTCACATCCCCATTGTCATCTTGGGATGTTCTTTCCCAATATTGATCTCCACCTTCCTCTAACCATAAAGGATTGTTCTCCCCTTTTTCATCCCTGCTCAGCTGAAGAGACTGATTATTAGCTGTCCTTGCATTAAAGTCACCCATTAAGACATCTCCAAGTGCGCTGAAAATAGATATGTCTCTTTTTAGTGAGGCATACGGGTCTTCATTGTCTAAATTTCTCTTCTTATAGAACTTAGAATTTTTTGGAGCAAAGTAACAAGCAGCCAATCTGAAAGTCACCCCATTTTCTGTTATGCTACCGGACTTAGCCTCCCAAATGCTGCATGCTACCCCGACTTAGCCTTCCACCTTACGAAACTTTATGTCCAAGTCGCGCCCCTAAGGAAAGGTACAATTGATAATAAATAAGCCTCAATATATTGTGAATCCTCCAAAGTTGTAGCAATTAATATGTCCTTTCATATAAAATCATATGGCTAAGATTACTTTGTCTCTTTTCCCAATTTCTAAAATAGAGTGGTTGACACTTGAACAACAAATATGATATTAGTCTAGTTATTTTTGCAGCACTGAAATTTGATTATGTAAGAGACTTCACAAATTTTTGCATATTTTCACTTGTAGAATCACTCTGATAAATTTGAGCATTCTCTCCAACAAACTGGTTAGGGTAGAATCATTACACCATCGAATCTAATTACCTCTAGGGTTTCTATCCTAGGGTTTTGAGCTCCAAGAAGCTTTCCAAAATACACGCAATAGAAAAGCATTCAAGCATACTAAAAATGAGCTTTGAAAAGCACTTTTGTATCCATCCCCAAAAATGATTTAAAATTCTTGCTTTTTGATATTTTAATTAAACCTAGGAATAAAGTGACTTTATTAACCTTCAATCAATATTCCACTAAAGTCACTTTACAAACTTTATTAATTTAATTTAAAAATAACATTACCCATAAAATATGTTGGGATGAATAATATTAAATATAATTAAATTAAAATATTCCCTTATCTCTTGTATTAGCCCACGGGAATAAAATAGTCTAATTAATCACTCCTCCTTAGGCATCGGAAGGGGACATTACAATCCTCCGTTCCTAAAGTTGTTAAATAAATGGATGATTTCTTTCTTGTTTTGTTTATGCATCCTACTGAATAAGTGGTTTGGTTGGCTTGCCACCTGATTCTTTCCAAAAAGGTGTAAATCAAAAATTGTAATCCACATTGTATGCTTTTACCTTGCCCAATCTGGGATCTGGGTAATCAAAAAATGGAAAGGAAGTTGTTATGCTTTCATTTATTTTGAGGCTAACATATTTTCAAAAAAAAATTGAGGGTGGTTATTACAATTCTTTTCCCACATAAGACTCCACAAACCCTGAAAGAATTGTTCTTTTGAAAACTTGAAAGTTGGACAAAGGTGTCTTCATTTTCCTTTTCTTCTACATACTCTTCTGGTGCTTCTTCTTCTTCATTTTTCTCTAAATCAACTTGTTCTAAATTTTCTAAATCAGACTCATTAGATGAATACACTTCTAAATGAAGAACTTGACCATTCTCAAAGCACTTATGGTCTGGGCTCCTTGGCTCCTTGTAAAGAACAATTACTTCCTCAACTCATTTTGAAGGCCATCATTCATTTTTGGTGGGAAATTTTTGGACTCAAAATAAACTACAATGCAATGTCCTTATTACTTTCTGATCACTTGATTCCCGAGATGGTCAAGGTGAGAGCATGCAGTGTATAGGACCACACCAACTATCTAAAATGCAACAACTTTGAAAGAAACACACGAAGCGGCATTGTCAATCAAACTTCACTATTTTACTGGAGTGTGCTATACAATAACCAAAATGAAAACACTTCTACGCTTATTCAATAGAGTGCAAATAAAGTAAGCACAAACACTTCTCACATATTCAACAGAGTGCAATTATAATAAGCATAGGGATTTCCACTTATTTAGTGGGGTGAGAAAATACAAAATTTCCACTTATTTAGTGGGGTGAGAAAATACAAAATTCCCACTTATTCATGACGTGAGAAGATATAGTACTTCCACTTATTCAGTGGGGTGTACAAATACAACATTTCCACTTATTTAGTGGGGTGAGCAAAAACATTAGTGCAAGGATGAAACCATTGGTGGTACTACCATCCAAGGTATTACAAGATATAATGCATTACAAAATCATCATTGACTGCTACAACAATCCACAATAAGTTGAATAACCATAAACAATCAGAATATTCAAAGTTCCCTACAAAATATACCTCTGTAAGATGATAATAGTGGTTGATGATGATCTAATAACTTTGTGTACTTGTTGGTAACTATCAAAAAGAACTCATACACACTAGAAACACTCTAAAAACCACTTCCTAGAAGTTAACTAACATTGCCAAACTGCAAACTATGAAAAGGGCACTTCAAACTCTTGAGGACATAGGATGATGAACCCAAGCAACTTGGTGACTATCTAAAAATAGCATGCTTCTCCAAGAAGTTTGGAGAGCTCCCAAAAGGTTGGAATTGCATTATGAAAGCACCATGAGTCTCAACAAGATTATCTGAACTCATTGCCATGAACAAAATCACTGCTTCACTAATCCTTTGCTCTCCAAGAATTTTGGAGTTCTCCCTTACTCACCAATTAGCCTACAGGAGAACTTGGAAAATAGACTAATTGTTCACAAACCAATTATGCTTGAAAAAGGGAGGTTACATTCTAACATTTTAAAGCTCAACTTAGAAGTTGTTTTAATAAATGTGTGGTTAGGGAAGTGGGCCTTCCAAGGCATTCCTAGACTTTAAGTTAGTCCTAATATTATTTGAAAGTTATTGTAAAGGACAACTTAAATATTTTATTTTTATGGGCTGCCTAAATGAGACACAAGAAGGCCATTTATAACTCCCAATAATATTTTCTTATTTCTCTATCTTTTACGATAGGAGTTACAAACTAAAATCAGAAGGGATTTTCAAGAGGGGAGTTACAAACTTTAAAATAAATTAGTGTAAGGGAAAAAAGAAAAAAAGGATTAATATTCAATTATTCCCTCAATGAATCTATATAAGAAGGGAAAAGCTCATACAAAGGGATCGAATTTGATATTATGAACTTTCATTTTCAAAGCCCTTATGTTCAAAATCAATCTAAAGATGAAAACCCTTGATGCTGCAAGATTCAAGGAAAACAACCCTTGAGGTATTATTGGAGTTTGGGATTGAAAAATCTCGGATTTTAGTTGATGACTCCACCCAAGAATTACATAGAATATCTTGAGCATTTTAGATTTCAATTTTGGAGTTACTAATCAATTGAAGAATTATTTTCGAAATATGTTGATTTCCAAATTTGAAGAATACTTTTGCATTGAAAGTTGTAATTATTATTGATAACAATTTTGATTAATATTATTTGTTGTATTGGAGGATTTATTTGATGATTTCTTCCTTCTATACCAACTACACCAAATTACCAATTTTATCATTATCCATTTTGGAAGAATAGAAGCTAGCTGCATTATTTGAAACAAACACCATCATTTGGAGGAATCACATCATAAGGAGAAGGGTTCTAGTGAATTGTACAACTTCCTTGAATGTTGCACATGATTTTTGAGGATATTGATTGACATTTTGCAGCCATTTTGATTAGGTTTCAAGCATCATCCTTTGGTTTCTAGCTGGTCATACCTCTTGAGGAATTTGTCATACTTGATCAAGCAAGAATCATCACTTTTTGCATCATTTCCAATTTTTTCTTGGGAGACATAAGGTTTCTACGGTTTTTGTATTAACAATAACATTTGATTGTGATTCTATAACTGGTCACACAATTTGGGTATTGATATCTCTTCATATTTCTATTAGTCAAAGTATTTTTTGGCTAGTACATTGCTGATATTTATAATTTTAGAGGAGTTTGTTGTTACTATAGTTAGAAATATTAAGAAAAAATTTAGTGTTCATTCTTATTTGTTTATATAGTATAAAGTAGATGGTTTTCCGCCAATTCTGATCAGCCTTATACATTTGGAAGGCATAGTTGCTAGATAGTATTTTGCATTGAAATCATATTAAGTGTATTTTAGAAGGTATTATTGCCAAAACTAATATTTTTATCCTTTCAGTTTACATTTGCATAAATTGTAAAGTGTGTGGCTTGTCACTTGTAAGTGAAATAAGCTTGCATATTTCTGGCATCCCAACCATTGTATGCTCTCACCCTACCCACTTTGGGATATTGGTGATAAAAATGTGCTAGAATCAATGCATTCTTATTGAAAATTTATCAAGTGTTCCAATATTTCAGTTTGAGAAATTTTAGTGCTATCAGAGTTGTGATCTTGCTAGCATGTATACAAGCTAACCATTTGATGTAGATGATCACACCCCATGTGTCTCAATGACAAAGGATTCAAATATTATTAGAGGAAAATAAGGAGAATTCCATCTCTCTAACCTTTTAACACATGGACATAGTTTTCATTTGTAGACTTTTAGGTAGAGAATATTGATATGGAAAAAAGAGAAAGGAGAATTCCTAATGAAGGGGAAATAATTGATTTACAACTTAGTGCTATCATGCAAGTTTAGCAACAACTAACAAATTTGTTGACTCAAATGATAGAGACACTTAAAAACATGCATACTTCTAGAGAAAATCAAAAAGGTGAAGGAAGTAAAATAACAAATAAAAATAATAACCACACCAAAATTGTGTTTGGTTCTATAGGTAGACCTTGTCAACCCAAGTTCTTGACAAGAGAACTTGAGGGTGGAGATAAACAAAATTAGAATGGTGGAGAAAACTTCATGGATTATCTACATGGGTATCAATCTCTAGGAGATGAGTTTCATTTAGCCATGTATCTACAAGATTTCTACAATTTGAAAATGAGAAATCGACAAAGGAGAGAGAAACAAAAACTACACCAATCAAGATTTGCAGTGTTGGTTGTCTAAGCTATCAATACCCATTTGATGGCTCAAAAAAGTGTACAACTTACACATGGATCTGAAAGCTCTTCATTAATTTTTCTCCTGACCTTATGTTCAATGGAGATGTGATCAAATAGACTACCCTTCATTTGGAAAAAGTAGCACATAAGTAGTGGTATCATGGGATGGTCACCTAAGGACATAGTTTGATTGGTACTTATGCTAAGTTAAAATTAAAGGATCATTGAAAATTTGACATAAAGGATTTAGTGGTTCATGTTAGAGAGCTTTCTCAACTAATGTAAGAAGTGATAGTAGAAAGCTACATAGAAAAATTTCAAAGATTGTTAGTTATGGTTCCTAACGTGATAGAAAAAAGGCTCACTATCTTGTTCATAAAAGGACTAACTAAACCTCTCAAGGGTTTAGTAAAATATTTTGATCCATTATCTTTGCAAGAAGCAATCAAAAGAGCTCTCAACTTGGAAATTTAGGTTTCCAAGAATAAATATGACACCTCTTGTGGAGCAAACAAAGAAAACTTTCCAAATGCAAGAATCACACAAACACAACCTCAAGAAAGCATACCACCAAAAATAAGTGACCAAGAATGAGATTAGAAGGAATATTTTGTGTTTCACTTGTAGAGAACATTGACAACCTAGTAATGGATGTCTTGGCAATGGAAAAAATCACTATATCAACGTAGTTTTTGATGAGGAAGAAAAAGAGGAACTTGAGCTAAAATCATGTCTAAATTTTGAAGATGAAGACATCAATGGAGGAACACTTGCTTCCCTCTCAAAATCACTAAACTATTATCCTTTATGGTTTCAAGGAACTTGTGTGTGTAGAAACTCGTTTTCTCACGATTCCAGAACTAATTGTTTTTGCTTGTTTTTTAAGTGTTTTTAATTTTTTGTGGTTTTGCATATAAAGATAAAAATGCGATTTTGAAAGGAAATACTTCTAAAATCTTAAATAAATACAGAGAAGTAAAAACTGAGGCAGATAGACTTCTGAATCGAAAGCATATAGGTTTATTATTCTTTCTCAGTGATTACAATGTTGAAAACCTAACATGCAGACAAAAAGGAAAAGCAAATTGCAATATTTAAAAACCTGATTTTCTGATTGCAGCCGCCCCAAAAAGATGAAGATTTAATACGGCCCACATCAAATGACATTTCTCCAGCCTCGAAAGTTGTGCAGATTGACCTAGAGTGCAAGGTGTCCCATCTGGTGAAGGCAGAAGACCAAAAAGCAAGGCGTCCAAGCCTATAGAAGAAGTACGGCCTCAAGGCTGAAAAGTACGACCCTAAACCAGCAATGATAAATCTGTACCACCTTGGAAACAGTGCCAGATGTGCATCTAAAGTAGCCGCCCAAGAATATCACTCTTTCTGGTCAATTATTGAATCAAACCCTGAACAATGACTTCATAATAAACTCTGTAATAACTTCTGGATGAAGCTATTCAACTGACAGGCGATAAATTAGCTAGTATTTCACAGCCTCTAAACTGCAAACACTGAAGATGACTCGTTCTCCAATGCAGAAGACAACTGAAACCCTTGGCTTCGTTCTTTGAAGAAGGAATTGGCTAAAATCGATTTTCATAACATAATGAATGAAGTTTTCTCAAAGAAAACTTATATCTTCTCAGTTAGGTCGATTTCCTTCAAAAAAGCATCATTTAAATAAAACTTGAATTTCACTTTTAATCTTTCAATAGTTTGGATGCCCTTTTAATTATAACCATTAATTAAAAAATGGCCCCTTCTTCATGATGGTCGACCCCTTCCATAAAGTCACTTAAGTTATAATATTTAATTATATTATCATAACTTAATTATATAAGCTTCAATTTAATTAATATTTATTTTGGCAAATAAATATTAATATCTCTCTCAAAATAAGTTCAATTGACGAACCATCTGAAGCTGGATGATAAGTGACTAAATCTGCATATGATCAGACCATGATACTGCTAAAAATAGCAGGGGTGCTCCGCTGAGTGTCTCCACTTACTAAAAATAGTAAGTCAAGCAAATGATGTCCAAAAGACCCCGAACGAAATCCAAACTGAATGATTCTGATAACTGAAGCCAAGCCATGCCTCAACAAGACCCTCTATCCACCCTATTAGCCTACGAGGGTCACATAATAGGCTAATCTCAAGAACTGAGAGACGTCAACTAGAAGGGGACATTACAGTGTGGATGCAAAATTACAATGCTCCTTGATAGTGAAACCACTCACAAATTCATTGACAAAGACTTGGTATTTAAAAGAGAACTTCAAATTGAAGATATCAAGGGATTTGATGTCATAGTAGCTAATGGATTCATAATCCCTTGCAAAAATAAAATTAGTCAGTTCAACATACTCATAGATAAACATAAGGTATGTGATAATTTCGATGTTGTATGTTTGAGAAAAACTAATATAGTTTTTAATATTCACTGGTAATGTTCCCTTGGGGAAATTACTCAAAACCATCAAACTTTGGAGTTTGAATTCCATTATGAAGGAAGAAAGGTGATACCTAAAGGACTTCCAAATAAGAAACCTAGTATAGTCACAACAAAAATAATGGAAGCTCCCACCCTCAAATATTTCTTCACATACATGGAGACTCTATGCACAAATTTCTTAATTCACAACAGAGTGGTGCAATAGAAACAAGATAGAGAAAATAAAATATTTGGGGAGTTTGCAAAAGATTGTTGAAGAATTAGAATGACAATTTGAGAAGGTTATATTTGAAAATGTCTTTCATCCAAGTTCATTGACAAGAACACAAACCTTCGAGGTTGATTTGGAATGGTCATGTCCCCCGAAATTGTAATACCCAAATATAAAATATTGAAATACAAATAAATAAATAAAATAAATATCTAAGTAAATATCAAAAATATATATATCAATATTAGCAATTTAAAACTATCATCAAATAATATTATAATAAAATATAAGTATTAAAATAATACAAATAATTGACATTATTAAACAATAAAATATTAACAAATAAAATAACTATCATAAATAAATAAATAAAAATAATTGCCATTTTTAGTATCAAGACAATGTTATTATAACTATAAATTAAAGATATTACTATCCTTCATAATATTAAATTAAAAGCATAACATCAAAATATTATTTTGATAGTATATATTTATCAACATAAGCTTTAAGTAAGCCTTTTTTATTATACATCATATTACTAAGAATAAACTAGTAAATAAAATAATAATAACAAATATTAGAAAACATATAAAACAGTAAGCATGAAATGATAAATATAAATAAGACAAATTATGCAGCAATAAGGAAGCGCTGCATTATAGAAGCAGCGATTGGAATAGACATTCTCAAGAAAACGCTTTGACCTTGGACGAGTCTTTTCCTCCAAGAAAGGCTCGATATTTAATAAAGATTGTTTGCCTTTTCCTAGCAAGGTATCCCATTCTTTCCATCTTCCATCTATTTAATCTGCACCACTCTCGATCGTAATTTATTATCTTATATGCTTGTATTTACACTCCTATACTACTATGTATTCTTTATTTCAAATCTTTCTTTATCATCTATATTCTTTTATTATTTATTTGACTGTATGTATCAAGCGCTGGACAAAAGATCAAGGAGAAAATAAGGAGAATAAGGATATATTCTGAAGTGGGAAGTGTAGCCGCTGGCTGAAGTAAAAAGAAAGAAACATAATAAGGGAACAAGGATATGAAAAGAAGGGAAGAAAAGAATGAAGGAAGGAATCATCGTGAGAAATCAATGAACTGCTCAGTCAGAAATTTGGTAAGGCAGTGAGTAGCATGTCTAATGTTATTATAAGTATAGATATATATATATATATATATATAATGATATTTGTTAGAAATAATGATTGTATACATATTTAAATTATAGAATATATATACGTATTTATGTACATATTCATATAGAGATCATGATATATATATTTTATAAATTGAAGTCAATTAGAAATGACGAGATATACACATTTATTTACTATATATATAGATAGATAGATAGATTATTTACAATTATCCAACAATGATGCTTACAACAATTATTGAGCCTTATAAGTAATAATGACTCTCTTCATTCATTATGATGATAAATGGTATAATAGAATTCCATCTATGGGGTCATGTGAAAGATGTTAATATCTACCCTAATGTACTTATGAGATATATTATAGAAGAATCACTCATAGTGAATAAACTGAATAATCCTTTGATAAGAATGAAATATTTATATCATCTTTGATCCTATTAGATGTTATTACTAAAATTTATTGATCTCCGACGTTTCTAATGTCTCTTTGAGAAACATTTGGAATGCAAGATTTGGGTTTAAGTGCTTCCACTAGAAAGGGGTCATTGCAGGAATCCTAGAATCACAATGGTTTTCATCCAAGATTAATTAGAAGGGTTGAAACTACATTGCTTGAGGACAAACAATTTTGGGGAGGGTGAACTACCATGTCCCCTTTTTGGATCAAAGATAAATAGTACACCTAAACTTATTATTTTATTTCTTCTAGGCTAAAGGGTAAGGAGAGGAAAATAATTTTAAAAATAATAACTTTAGTTTGTCCTAATTACTTTATGTTAAAACATTTTAAAGGACAATGTATAAATTTTAATTAATTTTGTTATTAGTGAAGTGGACCTAGGGGTATTTCTAGACTTTAAGTTAGTTCTAATTATAATTTGATAATTATTGTAAAGAACCAACTTAAATATTTTATTTTTATGGCCCCCCTAAATAAGGTGCAATAAGGCTAGTTGTAGCTCTTAGGAATATCTCTATCTTTGGGATGAGAAGTATAAAAAAAAACTAGGAGGGATTTTCAATAGGGGATTTACTATCATGTCCCCTTTTTTGGACTAAGGAAAAAATTTAATAATTTAATTTAAGTTGCTTGAAAAGTATTTTTAATTTTATAAAAAAAAAATTATATTTTATTTTTAAATTATAAAGTTCTTCAAAGTGATTTTATAAAGTGTTTATAAAAGGGGGCTTGAGATAAGTGTCACTAGGACAAGGTGCCAAATTATAAGAGGAGTTGGGCTTGAGAAAAATAATTCATTGTTTGCTAAAAACCCCTTTCTTGAACTATGAACGTCAAGTGTCCATCTTTTGGCCAAAGGACAAAAACCCTCTTAGTCTTCGAATTGGATTTGAAGAAGAAACCCTTTTATCCAATTGATGCAATTATATTTAAATATTGCATATGTGAGGAGCAAATTGAAGATTTTTAGGTTTGCATCAAAGAGCGAAATATTTGCAAGTTTCAACTGGTTTCTAATTTTGGTTATTTTGGGTTGTATTGGTAATACACAATATATTTTTCTGATGTTAGTCTAAATTTTGTTTGATTAGAATATATATTATATATGAGATTTGTGATCATATTATGAGCTCATATTTTATTGTTGGACATACCTATTGTTGTTAATATTTTAATGTGATGTCAAACTGTTTTGAAGTCTAAAAAAAAATTCTCCTCCTTCTCCGATTTGTTCTTCTACCATCTCTTCATCTTTGCTTACATTTCCAACCATTACACACCTCCCTTGTGTTGTTTCCAAGGCCTCTAACCTTGCTAATATTGCTCTTAATGCCTCTACTATCCCAACGTCACTGTGAGGCATCTTTACCTCTTAATCCTCTTGCATTATAGGACTCCCACCACCTACAACAAACTCACAATACTCCAAGATCTAACCCCAATCTGCTACCAAATAATGCACATAAAGATTGAAAGCCTAGTTAAAGGCTTCAAATCTAGCAGATATTCACAAGTCAATACTTGTATAAACATAACATTGTTTTTGAATATGTTGTATAATAGAAAAGAAATCCCATACATCAACTTCAAGTTCCAACTATTCTATCTAGGGATGCAAAGAATTAAAAATCAAGAGTGATTTTTCAGATACAAAACCTCCTTTAGGTTACAACTCAACCAAACTAATAGTCTACTTTGATTTCAAAATCCCAATATCAAACTCAAAAACTTAGAATTTAGACCATGGGCTCCCCTTACAGATATGCTGCCAGCATTGTAGACTTTATCAAAAGTACAAAACTCCCAAGTGATATTTTTCTTCAGGAAAACCTATCTTCAATGTTTAACCACCATTACCAGTCTTCTTGTCTCTCTTTTGGAGCAGTAAAAATAGAAGAGCAAAAGATTTACATTGCAAACAAAATTAAAAGGAATTTCATTATAACCTTTTGTCACATTACATCCAATACATTGTCTTTTTAAAGCCATTATTTTTCTGTTACGAGAATAAATTCCCACCTAACTAACTAACCTAATAACTAATTATTAAATGTAAACCTTAACTTCCTAACAATCCCCCCTTAAGGTCTACATAATAGAAAAACAAAAACAAAAAGAATAATGTATGATTGCAAACCTTAAATTCCTAACATCCCCCCTTCAGGTTTACATTACAAAAAAGAAAACCAAAATGTTGTATTAGCATCAACCTAAACTTCTTTTTCTAGGCAAATGTTCTGATTAGCCAACCTTGCATCAACATCAATCCAAACTCCTTTTTCTAGGAAAATGTACTGATTATCCAACTCTGCGGCAACATCAACCCAAACTCCTCATGTCTAGGTAAATGTTTTGATTATCCAACACTTACCTGTGAATCGAGACACACTTCACTATTCACAATAAAATCATCAACCAACTGTGAGTTGAGAATCACTCCATTATCCACAATAACAATCCTCCATTTGTGGATTGACACTTACTCAATTATCCAAAAACACACATCTGCAAAACTATGGATTGAGACAAATTCAATCATCCATAGACAGTTTGCAGATTCAACTATCCACAAACCAACAACAACTCATCAAGCTTGTGAATTCAACTATCCACAAACCAACAAATCACTGCTTGCCCCATCTTGCTCTTGAAAGGAATAGAGATGAAATAAATACTTCTCATGCAAGACATCATCTCTGAGTGAGAAGATAGCTCGAGATGATAGATGTCCTCCTGCCCCCATTTCCTCCAGCCTCCAATTCCACCTATTTAATTCTTAGAGAACATATACATCTTCATTGTCTTGATCACACAATGCAATATTACATCTTTCTCCCTTTGTTTCAGTAGCAATTAAGGCATTATATGTTTTTAGTTTGCCATCAATAAGATCTCTAGCATGCTGAATGCAATTCACTAGAATGTGTTCTCTTTGGTTACATTAGAAGAATTTGAAATTATTCTTTCCTATTGAATCATTAGTTTTTCTTTTGACAAAGAAAGAAAATTCCTCAATAGTTGAGTGAGTTTTAGAGACTCTTTTCTCTTCATCAATTAAATAAGATATCACATTCTCTAAGCTTGGGCTTGGATTCAATTTGTTTAAAGTAAACACAATATTGTCAAAACTTGAGAGCATACTATTTAATAAAATAGCTTTGGCATCATCATCATTAACCGTACATTTTATTCTAGCAAGTTGATTAAGAAGATGATAAAATGTACTAATATGTTGAACAATACTATCACCCTCATTCATTTTCAAACCAAAAAGTTTTTTGCCATTTTAGCACTTGAAGCCTGTGAACCAAATAAAGAATTAAGACTTTCCCATATTTGGTTTGAGGTTTTTGTCAAATCAATATGATGTAAATATGCATCAGATAATCCTAGACCAATCACTCCTATAGCTTTATGATCTTTTGTTGTCCTTTTTAATGCTTCATCTACATCTTGTGGCTTATTAATAGTTCGATTAACAATCTCCCAAAAATCTTTTTCTATTAAAATTAATTGCACTTTGACTTGCCATGTATGAAATTCATGACCCTCAAACTTTGAAATAGTATATGATTTTTTCATTTTAAATAAAATCTATCTAATCACTTATCACTCCATTTTTATTTAACACAAACTGATATTAAATTTCCTTTTTTTCTAATAGTAGAGAGATCATTAATACTAGGGCATACCTTGATTTTGATGAAACAAATTGCTATCAAATTAGATCCATGCCTCTATTTTTCCACATACAACATTTTTCTCTATATAAGATCTGCCTTCTAACTCTAGTCTGATTTTCTTCCTGTGTAGTCCTGCATTGTAATGTCTCCTTACTTTGCAAATTCCTTCCAACCCACAAGATTTAAATAAGAATGAATGCAACAACTTTCAATGTTTTCTATAGGCATTAAAAATTTATACAATCAACAACAAATGATTTCAATGTAGCAAATAAAAAAATGTGAATTCTCTTGATTTTGGACACCCCTCCACATGGCTAGGAATAAGCAATGTCATTGTTCCATTTGCAAACTAAAAAATTGATGGAAATGTTCAAATCTACACCTTTCATGCAACAAAAAATTAACAACCTTCAACTCTCCTTCAAGTACAGATGCATCTACCAAAAGTTGCGCCCTACAAAATGATCAAAAGAACTTAACACCCTTCTATTGCAGATTTAACGCCTCTTCAAATTGCAGATTTCAGTGGTCAACAAATGTGCAATGTTGGGTGGCGGCCAACAAACATTCAATAGCCAAAAATCAAAAGTTACATTTATTTATTTTCAATGCCTCTTTCCATTATTTTTTCCAATTTCAATGTCTAAAATAGATACTCAACACAACAGATAATTCAACACAATATTCAACAACAAATTCAATGCCATTACCAAATTTTTAGTGCCATTCCATTTTCTATGCCCCCTGTGCAGCCTCCTTCGCAACCCATCGTCATTTTTGCTCTAATACCAATGTAAAGTAGCAAAAATAGAAGAGCAAAAGATTTACATTGCAAACAAAATTAAAGAGGAATTTCATTATAAACATTCATCACATTACATCCAATACATTGGCTTTTTAAAGCCATTATTTTCCCATTATAGGAATAGCTTCCCACCCAACTAACTAACCTAATAGCTAATTATTAAATGTAAACCTTAATTTCCTATCAGTCTCACTCCACACAACTCCTTTTCTTTTCTTCCCAACTCCTAATCCAACATTATATATAATATGCCCTCATCCTGAATATTTGCCACCTCTTTTAAATCTCCATGACCTCCTCTTTAAAATAAAACTCACCAAGAATAGCACTCTTTCCAGCCACCACTAACTAATAGCAGGACACTAAAAATAAATCATGGAATTTTCAACCACTAGCTAGAAGAAATTGATGCTAGAATAGTTGACCATAACAAATAATTTAGAATAAGACAAATAGGCCTTTGATGGTGACTAGAAAGGAGAGGTAATAATAGAAAATTTCTCCCACCATGTGGACCCAAGGAAAATCCAATCACTGCTTGTTGATGTGTTTTTTATGCACTTCTCAACACAGGTAATGCATAGGTGCATCACCTCTCTTAAAAGACAATCTTCCACAATCAAATTGCAGAACACTATCCCAAGGTCTCTAATGTCAGGTTTTGACAGTGCTTGGAATATCTCAGTTGTTTCATGTGATTTGCTGGAATCACAAGGCGGACTTACAAATGAGTTACAAAGTGTGGGAAGGTTGGTTTGCAAATGGAGTTTTTAGGATGCAGAAATTGTTGTTTAGTTGCTGTAGGTTCAAACATCAGCCTTGAACTCCATTTTATCATTAGATTTGGCTTGACAATATGCAATGAACCTTAGCATAGGTTACTTATTAAAAAAGAGGAAAAAGGGCAGGGAAGAGAAGAGGTTCCCAGACCTGAAACTACAAATGAATAGCGATCATGGAGGCTGCTATAGTAGAAAAACTCCCTAAACTGGGTTTTGCTTGGCCAAGAGGAACCTACAATTACACAAAACTAGTGCAATCTTCTAAGGGTTGCAGATTTCAGATTGCACATGCACATCATGAACATGCAATTGAACTAAGTTGCATCATTGAAATAAAGAAGCCTAGGCTAACTTTACATAGCAGTTTGTCATCAACAAGTGCTAAAAGTATGGGCTGAAAGTTCATTAGATACTATAACAACAAACACCATCATCATTTCCACTCAAACAACTAAAACTAAAACTAATTGGAAAGTAAAACCATGCACACATAATGAGCAAACTCAAAAGGAACACCCATAGATCATGCAATGCTGCTTTCTATTGCTGCAAAATGTTTTTACATCAGCTCTCCAACCCTTTACAAATGAGGGGGGGACCCCTATTTATAATTTTCCAAAGCCCAAATGAATGGCTAGGATTGAACTACATTGTGTGGCTCAGATTTGATTGCACTAAGGCTTCACCTACCCCTCATTATCTAGCAATTTAAAATACATCATTTGTCTTTTCCTTATTTTGTCCTGTAGTGGCCGGTCACTGTAGCAATTTTGTCTTCTAGCTGATTGCCTTTTTGTTGTAGCTAAAACTGTTCAAAAGCTACCTTTTACTTGACATGTTCACAACATCCCTTAATCAATCAAATCCACCTTGTTTGTAGATTTGCATCGTTGTTAAATGGATCAGATGATCTAATGAGACAACTCCTGACATATCGTGATCATTTGTTTGGAGGGAGGAAACAACCGCTCCCTCCCACCACCTTCAAGGCCACCCTTTGCAATTTTGTCACTAACTTCCTTGACATAGGCCTACTTCTAATGCCAACTCTATTGATGGGTGCTACAAGGAAAGATGGGCATAAAATGAATGGTGACAGGAGCTATGTGATTTTTCCTTGTTGAACTTTCTCAATGGGCCTCCACAACAAACCCATGGTAGATTTCTTGAATCCTGCATACATGAAGTGTCGTAAGTGCTTTCATACACAAATCAAGGCAAACATTAGTCAAATCTTGCAAACTCCTTGTTAGATCCATCCATGCATCATCAAAAGATCATAATATTCATATTTGGAGCTCATTTGGACCACAAGCATAAATGTGGGCTTAGGGGTGCGGGTGCCATAGGGTAGAAGGACGGCGGATGGAAGGTGGATGACGGATGGAAGGTGGATGGCGGACGAAAGGAAAACGACGGATGACAAATGAAAGGCGGGCGGTGGGCGACGGACGCCGAAAGGAAGGCGGACGACGGACGGCGGATGGAAGGCAGACGTCAGATGACCACAGAGGGACAACGACTCGACAAGGAAGTTTTGACGGCGGCAGAGGGACATCGACCCTACAAGGAAGTTTCGAAATGGCCACAGAGGGTTGGCAGCCTAAGAAGGAAGTTCTAATGGCGACGGAGGGACGACGGCCTGACAAGGAAGTTCCGACGGTGACGGAGGGATGACGACTCGACAAGGAAGTTCCCAAACATCCATAGAGGGGCGACAACCCGACAAGGAAGTTCTCAAACTTCACAAAACTTAGCAAATTTGATATTTTTCAATTTTAGCGCATGGGAAAAGGGGTAGAAAGAGTGCCGAGACATACTTGAGATTTGACTCATTTTGAAACATACAGAAATTTGGAAGGGGGAAGTTGGAGGGTCACTGCCCTTTTGAAATGGCAATGAGCACATGGCGGCCTGACATGAAAGTTCCGACGACAAAGGAGGGACGAAGGCCCGACATGAAAGTTCTAACGGCGACGGAGGGATGACGACCTGACAAGAAAGTTCCCAAACGGCCACAGAGGGACGACGACCTGACAAGGAAGTTCTGAAACAACCACGGAGGGACGACGACCCTAAAGGGAATTTTCACGATGTCTAAACACATGGAAAATTTGATTCAAACCCCTTTAGGCATGTGAAGTCACTCACTTTATGGGCTCTAGATGACGAAAACTTGAAGTTTGGACCCATTCCAAAAATGCAGAGATTTGGAAGGGGGAAGTTGGGTCACCGCCCTTTTGAAACGACAATGAGCACACGACGGCCTGACAAGGAAGTTCCGATGGTGACGAAGGGATGTCAGCTCGACAAGGAAGTTCCGTTGGCGAGAGAGGGATGACAACCCGATAAGGAAGTTTTGACGACGATGGAGGGACGACAAATCAACATGAAAGTTCTGACGGCGGCCCGACACGAAATTTCTACAACTTCCCAAAACTTAACGAAACCTTGGTAGTTCACTTAGGCATCACAGAAACATCCCAAATCCATAGGCAACTTGTCCCCAAAGTTAAAAAATGAAGGAAAAGCGAATCAAGCAATCAGGGACCAAGTTAGTAGGAACAAGGCAAAAGGCGGAAAAAGGAAGGGGGGACTTTGTTTCTCCCATATTTGAATGCCCCAAGTAAAATAAAGGGTCGGGAGCAACGTTTATAGGCCAACTTCCATTAATGGTATGCATTGAATTCTTTGTATGGCGGACGCAGGTTAGGTGAGATGTGGAATCTCTCGCTCGTTTGGATGCTCGAGTAAGGCTTGAACGAAGAAACTAAGTGCAGATCCCACCATGCGGGCAGAAGTTGGGCGTTAGTCGCCACTCAATGGCGAAACATGAGCGGCGACCCACATGAGGTGACCCACAGTTGTGGGTCCGTGAGGCCTGGAGGACGTCGAGGCAACGGGTGAAGGGAAACCCGTAGGGGCACTTCCGCAAAAGCAAAAGACTTAGTGAAATTCAGGTAGGCAAATGAATTTGGTCAAGGGTTGTTTGATCATTTCAAGGCATGTGACCCACTTGGACTCAGGGATGGGGGCACGTAAAACGAGGCAAGAGCAAAATGACCTGACAAGAGCGAAAAGAGTGGGTCCCTACCTTCAGTGGGGTGTGTGTGCAAAACATGCACAACACTGCTAAACATCATAAAGAAAATCTTTTATTAACAGTCCCACCCTAGAGAAAGAGTTTTGTTGCAACCACAAGCAAAAACACGAGGGAAAACAAGAAAAATTAAGAAAGAATTAAAGAAGTTTTGTTTTACGTGCAGGATTGCCTTCAACCCAAATGCTCCTGCATGAACTAACCCCATATGTTTAGCAATGCTTTTGTTACCAATGAAACTAATACAACTTTTTAAAATTTCAAAACATTTAATATATAAACACACAAATTAAAATGTGTATCCTAAATGAAAAACTCAATTCTCTTAAACCAATTCATCGACATTGCCAAAGTAGAGTAATTTCTTTGGCTCTTTTTATTTTGTTTTGTTTCATTCACTTATTTGGAATTTTCAAGATTTTATAAATATTTTGTATGTCTAAAATAAATCTATGCATTAAAATATCTCAAACAATTATAAAAAAATTAAAATATTTGTCTTAAAATACTTAGACAATTATAAAAATATTTAATTAAATTGTAATTAGGAATATATTATTAAAAATTCTATTGCCAAAAAAATTAAAATTATTTATATTTTAAAATTATTTATATTAAAACAAAATATAGTATATAAGATTATATTAAAAAAAAAAACATATAAAATAAAATGAAAAAAAAATATATATTTTTTTTAAAAAATTGGTTTCTAGTGAATGTAGGTGAAGATATTTAGCTTTGTTCATATACATTATTATAAAAAGCATAATCCTTAATACTACATGAAAAGACTTAATTCATTGGTGAATGTATGTAAAGATATTTAACTTTGTTGATAATTATAATTTTTTTTTTCAATACTACATAAATTGCTACATGAAACAACTTAATCCATATTAACTTTTATTTGGTGAATGCAAGTGAAGATATTTAACTTTTCTTCATAGTCATTATTATAAAAATATATAATTAATACTACATGATTTATCGAAATAACATTTAATTATTTTTTTATATGCCCTAAATTTATATAAAAAAAACTTTATAACATTAATATTTTGTAAAATTATTGTCAATGGAGTTGAGCGGGGAACAGAGCGGAGCGGGTTGTTTGAATTCCTCTGTTGGAGTTGATGCAGGGGAGTCGGAATCTGATGATGATCCTGATTTTTCTTTGGCTGAGGCATGGCAGTTTGTTGTTTGCTTGGAGGGCATTCATTGGAGGGTGCTACTCCCTCTTCCAGGCGGTCTTCTTGGTGTTGTGAACCCATTGCTGGTGGTGGATGTTCCGGAAAACTGCATAGGTGGGGTTTCGTGTGACCTTCGGGCTTGGGCTATCTTTGGCCCAGGCATCTCTTTGCTTCTGGCCCTGCAGATAGGGAATGTTTTTCTGCACTTTGAGACCTCTTTCTTTGCTACTCAGGTGTCCTTCTTGGCGCGGGTTATTAGAACTTGGGTGACTTGGAGGATGTGGATGGAAAAGGCGTCTTTCTTTCAGCGTCGTGCTTTCCTGTGCTAGGCGATTGTTTTGAAGGTTATCTCTGCTTTTCTGTGGGCGGTCATTGACCTCTCCTTGGTTGGGGTCGATGCTCTTTTGTAGTTTGGAGGCCTTTTGGCTTGGATTTTCTTTGTTGGAGCCTCTCCAGGACTTAGCCGTTGTCTTGTGGTTGAGGTTCTCGGGGGGTTTTTGGACTTTTCGTCCCTGTTGTTTTGTCCCGTGGAGCTCTGTTTCCTCAAGGTGAGTTTTTGGCTGTCAGATTGCCTCTGTTTTGGGGTGGCTTTGGTGTTGGGGTATGTCGAATCTTTGTTTTTGCATATTCTAAGATGGGTTATGGAAGCTACTGATTTCTTCCAGTGCTTTTGGCATCTGCTCTTGGAGCTATTTCGAATACCTTATGCATGTTGAAGATTTTTAACTTGAAGCGTTGAAGTTTTTGCTTCTTGCAAAAGGTATTTTGCTGGTGGTGCGTTCTAAAGGACGCTTATGGCCCCTTCAAAAAATCCTTCTCTATTCTGTCTCAAAGGAGATAGATCTCCGGATGTGTGTAGCTGCATGTTGTTGGTCTCCTTCGCAGAGGTGTTTAGTGGGGGCTATCTTCAAAGCTCTTTTTAAAATATTGTTGGCTCGGACAACCCAGATGGTTTCTGGGGTTAAGGGTATTGCTCTCGCCCTTTCATCTTTTCTTCATTCTCTCTTTTTGGGTCCACAAAACATAACTCCTTTTGAGGTGGAGTTTTCTTTTTTTTAGAGGTAGATGTTGTGGACTTCGGGAGGTGGAGTCTTCTACTATCTATTGAGGTGGAGAATGGTTTTGCTGCAAGGGGTTTTTGCTATCTTTGGCTCTATTTTGCCTTCGTACTATTCTATTGAGATGGAGAGTTTTGGGAGGCTGGAACAGTTGCTTTGGTGCTTTAACTTATGGTTGCTCCTTTTTGTCTCCTATTGACGTGGAGATGGAGATTGCTTATGGGATCATGATCCACATCTGATGTGCAGTATTTCTGTTGTAGGTTGACTGTTGTTTCTTTGGAAACGTTTCTTGTGATTTGGGTTTTGGATCCCTTAAAATCTGCTTGTTAAGGGTTTCGAGTTTGTCATGTCCCTGAAATAGAACATAGAAACAACAAAATATTGAAATGCAAATAAATATATATATATATAGATATTGGTTATTAGAAAATTTATTACAATATTATGATTATAAATTTAATCACCATTATTCTCATCATAAAATAACACATATTATAATACATATCATAAATATGATATAATACAAATATAAAATCATAAATATAATAACTAAACCAACAAACATAAAATATAAAATATAAAATATAATAAATAAATAACAAATAAAATAATAAATATTTAAATAGGATATACTAACAGCAATCTTAAAGGCATATATTCCTATACTAATCATCCCTAAATGCAGCAATTCCTAACCATCTCCCCCAAGCTAGCGATCCCTAGCAAGAAGATATCATGGTTATTAATAAACATAAAGTAGAACGCTCCCACCTATGGTTGCCCACTTATTAAGGAAACAAACAATAAACAAAAGGTGAGGAAACGATACAAAGACCCACCCCTTTGTGTGATGCGATTCATATCAAAGGGACGTGACCCTTGAAAGAAGAGCTACAGGTGAACAGCGATGTCTCTTGGCAGATCGGGTATTAAAGAGAAGACAATTGCAAACAAGCGGTGGGGGAAAAAAATCATATAATTAAATCTGAGTATATCTAGACTGGTAAAACTTATTCAGAGCTGATCAACTTCTCTAGGGATAAATACATAAATCAATACAATCTGAAGCAATTCATCGATGGAAAATTCACCAACAATTCACCGCGGGAAAATTCACTGCCATGACTTCACTGCGCAGAAAATTAATTGCATGAATTTTTGGCGGTTAATTTTCCGTGGCGGTGAATTTTCCCATGGTGAATTGGTGATGGTGAATTTTCCTTTGGTGAATTGTTGGTGGTGAATTTTCCTAGAGCCATTCTAATCAATAGAGAAGTATAGAAGAAAATAATATGGGAAAGCATTTCAGAACAGCAGCAAAGTAATACGATCTATGATTGATGTGATAGGCATACAAATATAGGTATACGTGCATGAATATGGATAAATTTTATAATGAATAATATGAAATGAATAAAGAATATATATGAATACTAATATAAAGAAAGAATAATAATTGAATAATTAATAATATATGAATAATGAATATTAATATAATTGAATAATGAATAATATATGAATAAACATATATATGAATACTAATTGATAAAGTAAGGAATAATTATATACATACACACACACACACACATATATATATATATTCATGATTATGCAATAATTATGCTTGCCACAATTATTGAGTCTTATAAGTAATTACGATTTTAATATAAAAATGAATAGATTAATATTTATTTATATATGTTTTATCCTATGATCAATCAAATGCATGATTGAAGTAAGGCGATTAAGCAATAAAGAATCATGGGAAGACATAGCTAATCAGGTGAGACTACTCACTTAGGTTTAATATTTAGTTGTCCTCAATCTAATATAACAATGCTGCATGAACCTTGTATGCCCAGCCGATTTGTGTATTATTAAAAAGAATCAATATGCTTTATTCATTGGAATGCACACGGTTGCCTCTGATGTGTTGGAACCATTCCTTCTTGATATCGAATTTGGAAATAGACTCACTATAATGGAAACCAGCAGTGTATTTAGATGGACTGTTTAGTCTTGACTGATCATAGGCCAAAGGGTTTACCTTCTATAGATATGGTTCTAATGATGGTTGATCTACATATATATTTGATTGATGTCCTTTTTTTTGCAATTACATTTGTATCGAACTAATGTTGGACCTGCAGGATGTATTGAATTGCATCATTGAAAGAACATAATGAACATGTAGACATGAATATTGCTTAATTTAGTTTTGTATTATGATATACCTTCATATTAGGACTCAGTGAACTGTTTGATAATATTGAATACTCTTATTGCTTAATATGTGTAAATACAGATGACGTACTAATGACTACATATGTGGTGACTGCATACCAGTTGTCTGAATTGTGTCTATAATCCTACCAGGAGTGGTGAATCATGACTTAAGTGGTTTGTCTATAAACCCCATCCAAGTTCTGCCCCACTGGCCTGAAACAAGGGTTGGGCATTCTGCCCCACTGGCCCGAAGCAAAGGGTTGGGTCATGGAGGAATGGGGGTTCCACCTAGGCATTCTGCCCCATAGGCTTGAAAAAAGGGTTGGGCAATAGGAGGTGGTAGACCGTTGGCCCCTTAAGGATTCCCCTCTCTTGATGGGCTGAGTGACTCTTCTTATGTCTTCAATCTACAAGTATAATTATGTCTGCATAATTGCTTTATGATTATGTCTTATTTTTGGATTCCTAGATATTAATGCTAATAGATATGTTGTCAATATGGATGAATACAGGATTCCAATCTAGAGTTATGGAATTAGGAGAATACTCATTTGGAAGAAAGAAACCCTAATCCTAATCAACAAACGAATTCTAGGGCAAACAAGTGAGTTCTAGGACAAGGTTGGGTAAGGGACATTATAGGGTTCCTTCAAAACCTGGTTTGCTCCTAGTTATTTGGTGGCTAGGTGTTGGTTGACAGTTTTATGTTGTGTTGTGGTGTTTCTTTTGTTTCTCTTCTTTTAGTGAGTTTTGCTGCTTGCTTTTGTTGGCAAGTTTGTGGCTTTGGTGTTTGGCTGTGTTCCTTTTCTTCGCTTTGTACAAGGTTCTGGGCCCTTTCAAAACCCTGCTACCCTTATCAAAAATATTAATATTTTGTAGTATGAGATAGCTTTAGTAAGAATATGTGCCTCCTCCTCCACAAAGATTCAAATAGGAAAAATTAGATAAAAAAAGTATACACTACATTTTATTCTAAAAAATAAAATAGCATGACTCTCATACCTTAAATTTTTTGTTTATTTTGTAATAATCTTTTCTCTTCCTGCTCTTCTCTACTCTATTCTTTCATTTAAACTTTTGAAGATCATAAACTTATATATATACATTTTTTTTTGTTAATGTTAATATTTATACTTAAAAGATAAATGTTAGCTCAAAATAGTTTTATGAACATTGTCATCCGTGTTAAGAAAAGTGTGTCAACCTTGCTCCTAATGTTAAGCATATAAAGAACTATAACTCTTTTTCCCCTCTAGTAGACTATAATGTTATATGCTATGAGTGAAATAATTTTGGGCACATAACATGGTTTTGTAGAAGTGGTTTTGTACATTCTCCCAAACACAACAAGAAGGAAACTATGGCAAAGCACAAGGAGGAAAACACAAAAATATGGAAAGGAAAAAAGGAAAGGTCCATGCTTTTACAAATTGCACTACATGCTCAAAACAAAATAGACCAATGGTATATTGGTAGTGGTTGCTCAAGCCACATGATTGGTGACAAGAGAAAATTCCTCACCTTGAAGGAAGTAAATGGAGGAACAGTGAAATTTGGGGACAATGCTATGGAAAAGATAACTGGAAAAGGTACTCTTAGTCTAGATAATGGAAGAATAAAAGTAAAGAATGTTCTATATGTTGAAGGGTTAAAGCATAATCTCCTAATTTTGAATCAAATGTGTGACCAAGGACACACTCTCACATTTCATGCTGAAGGATGTGAAATCAAGAAAAGAAGGAAGAAAAATTGATTGCAGATGCAAGTAGAATAGCCAATAACCTCTACATCCTTGGTGGAAATCAAAGGTGAAAAGTGTTATATGGGAAAAGAAGATGAGAGTTGGCTATGGCACAGAAGGATGGGAGGCATAAACTTTGATAATCTTGTTAAAATCAACAAGTAGGCAGTGAGAGATATGCCAAAGATTTCAAAGCTCTCAAATACCATTTGCAAGCAATACCAATATGGGAAGCAAACAAGGTTGAACTTCAAGACAAAGGAATATTCTATGTCTAAATCTTTGGAACTTATCCATACTAACCTATGTGGGCCAACTAGAAAAAAGAGTATACAAGGTGAGAGTTACTTTATGTTGTTAATTTATGATTATTCTAGAATGACTTGGGTTACATTTTTGAAAGAGAAATCCGAAGCTTTTGAAAATTTTAAGGCATTCAAAGCCTTAGTTGAGAATGAAACCCGTCTAAAAATCAAATGTTTGAGATTGGATAGAGGAGGAGAGTTCACTTCAAATGAATTTGAAGAATTTTGTGAACAACATGGTATAAGGAGATATCTTTTTCCACAAGGACTCCACAACAAAATGGAGTAGTGGAAAAGAAAAATAGAAATATGCAAGAAAAGAAAAGGACCATGTTAAATGAGTCCAAGCCATGAGACACTTTTTGGAGAATGCAATTCACAGGATGGTCTACATTCTAAATCGAGGACAAATCAGAGTGAACAATTCCAAAACACCATATAAATTATGGAAGGGTAGGCCTGCTATAGTGAAGTATTTCAAAGTATTTTGGAGTAAATATTATATAAGAAGAGATGAGGAAGACTTGGGAAAATTCAACTCTAGAGAAGATGAAGGTATTTTCCTTGGATACTCTTCAAGGAACAAAGCATATAGATTTTACAATAAGAGGCCACACAAAATTATTAAAAGTGAAAAGTCCAAGTAGATGATGAATGGAATCAAAGAAAAATGGCACAAGAAGTTGATTATCAAGAAGTGGAGGAAGAGATTGAACATGAGGAAGTTGGGAAAAGAAATTCAAAGACACTATCAAAGGAACCTAAGACACCATCTATATTTTTTCAAAGGAATCATCCAAAAGATTTAATTTAGGAGAAGATTGGCCATTAAATTAGAACATGCAAATCTGTCCTTGCTTTCTAAAATCGAACCCAAAAACTTTATGGAAGCAAGTGAAGACAAACACTGGGTGAGTTCCATGGAAGAGGAGTTGAATCAAATTGAAAATAATGAAACTTGGGAACTTGTCCCAAGACCTAAGGATAAAAATGTAATTGGAACTAAGTGGGTACTCAAAAACAAAATAAATGAGGATGGTGAAGTTGTGAGGAACAAAGAAAGATTAGTATGCAAGGGATGTGCTCCAGTCGAAGGTATTGATTTCAAAGAAATATTTTTCCCTATTGCTCATCTTGAGGCTATAAGGATTTTCTTAGAATTTTCTAGTTTTAAAAATTTCAAAGTCTACTAGATGGATTTCAAAGCATCATTTTTGAATGGAAACTTAGAAGAATAGGTATATATTGAACAACTTGAAGGATTCATCCTATCCAAAAATTAGGATCATACATCCAAGTTATAGAAAGAACTTTATGGATTGAAACAAGCCCCCAAGGCTTGGTACTCAAGATTGGATTAGTATCTACAACAACAAAGCTTTAAAAGAGATATTGCTGATAGCAATCTATACATTAGAACTGAAGGTAATCTTCAGTCGATTGTTGTAGTTTATGTGGATGATATTATCTTTGGGGGTAGAAATGATAAAATGTGCCAAGATTTTTCCATGAATATGCAAAAGGCATTTGAAATGTCTATTCTTGGTGAGTTGTTCTTCCTTGGGTTGTAAATATCTCAATCAGATAAAGGAATGTTTATCTCATAGGACAAGTATATTAAAGAAATGTTGAAGAAATTTAGGATAGAAATTTGCAAACTTGTGAGTACACCCATGGTCACCGGGTGCAAGTTGAGTAAAGATGATGAATCCCCTGAAGCTAATCAAATTCTTTATAGATCAATGATTGGTAGCTTGTTATATGTGACAACTTCAAGACCTGACATTATGCAGGTAGTTGGTATAGTGGCAAGATATCAAGCTGCACCAAAAGAAACCCATGTGTAGGTGGTTAAAAGGATCTTTAAATATCTAAAAGGCACTTTGGATTTTAGGTTGTGGTATCAAAGAGGTGAAGACTTCACCTTAGCAACATACATTGATGCAGATTGGGCTAGTAGCATGGATGGAAAAACGAGTACAAGTGGTGGTGTATTCTTTCTTGGAAATTGTCTTATATTTTGGTTGAGTAAGAAATATGTTTTAGTTTCCTTATCCATAGCAAAGGCGGAGTATACAGCAGCAACCTCTTGTTGCACTCAGGTTCTATGGATGAAACAAACATTAAGTGATATCAAGGTAGAATATGATCATCTCCTATCCAAATTTTGTGATAATACAAGTGCAATCATTATATTGAAGAATCCTATGATGCACTCTTGAACCAAACACATTCCAATCAAATATCATTTCTTAAGGAAGCAGGTGGCAGAATAGTAGGTGGAGTTAGAATATATTTCTACATAGGACAATTGTAAACATATTTACAAAGCCTCTTCCAAAAGAGAAATTTGAGTATCTTTGACAAAAGTTGGCGGTGATATCCTCTTCATCTAGTCATTGATGAAATACATTACTCAAGGGGATGTTATTCAGGGAGAGCTCATTACTGCACCATTTTACAAGCTCCAAGGATTCCTTTGCCATTGATGTCAAAGGGGGAGAAGTAGAGAAAGGGGGAGAAATAGAGACAAGAGGAGCAATAGTAATAGATTATTTTATGTAGGTTTTCCATCAATGAAAAAGGGTTTCCATCAATGAAAAAGGGGGAGATTGTTAGAATTATTGTCATTGAGGTCAAAAGTGTATAGGAGTTTAATGATGAAGACTGATGGCAAGTTCATTATCATTGATGTCAAGAAGTCTCATGGTTAAATCTCGGATCAACAAAGAAGACATTGAAATGGCCAAAGGCCACTAAATCAAATCATTTCAAAGAGCAGATCTTATCCTTACATGGCAGAAAAAAAAATTAAAATTAAATTTTATATTTCATAACCGGCTGACCCCTCCATAGTGGTGCTCGTATTGGGTTTCAAAATTAAATTAAATAATTTTTAAAATCATAGGGCCGACCCTCTCATTGTGGCACCCAAATTGTCTTGAAATTAAATTTATATAAATTTATTTATTTGTCAAAAAGGGCCGACCCCTTATGGAGCACCCAAGTTCACTTTGAAAAGGTGCATACAAAATCAAGAGTTGTCTCCTTTGTGGAAGAATTGCATCCATCCATGAATTTGCCTCCTTTTGTGAAGATATAAATAAAGTTTGAGGATTGTGGAGAAGAGAGTGTGTGGAGAATAAGTTGATAAATCATTTATACACCAGCAGATTTGAGAAGAAAAATTAATTGAAGATCATTCTAAGGAAGATTTTTGAAGGAAGATTATTAAAGAGAACAAATACCTCATTTATCAAGAGGTTGGTGCCTCCTATTGGAGAGGTTGGTGCCCCTTCTTGAAGGAGATTGGTGTCTTATATTAAGTTGGTGCTCACATGTTGGGGATTGGTGTCTCCAGTAGGTTGGTGCCTACAAAATTTGTAAGATATTTTTATATATGCAATATTTTGCCATGGTTTTCTCCTAAAAGGGTTTCCACATAAATCTTGTGTTATTATTTGTTGATATTATGTATTTGAAGTTATTGTGGTTGTATTTTTTAAAAAGTGTCAAAAATAGTATTATATTGATTCACACCCCCATCTTAGTATAAGCTTGTGCTCATCATTTACTGCTTAGCTTATTTTTACATTGATTTAATTCAATTATTGGGCTATTGGCTCCTTATACTCTTCATTAACTTCATGTTTATTAGGAAAAGAGGTTCTATTGAGCATGATAAATTTAAAGGCTTTCTAGTTTGGGACTGGAAGTTCTTGAGAGTAATGAAGATGATGCTATCACCCAATCAAAAGGTTGTCGAATTAGATTTTCTTAGTTTTCCCCCATAAACCTCAATGTAATTTGATTTATATCTATCTTAGTTTTCCTACATAAACCATAGTCTAATTTGATTTATATGTATCTTAGTTGACCTAAATAAAGCTCATTGTAATTCAGTTTATATGTATCTTGTTTTATGAATGGTTTTGGTATTAGATGTAAAATTTTCTCTATTGTAGTGTTCAAGTGCCACATTATTGTTTATGAAATGATTTTGGATTGACACCATATCCTTATTCCTGTAGTTTTAACTTTTATCTTTCAGACTGGAATTCTGGAAGAAGAGGCATATCCAACACTGGATGAGTTGACATCTAAAATCAGTACTCTCAAGCTTGAAAGAGTCAGACAGATCAAAAGCCGTTTGGTTGCAATATCTGGTCGTGTTCAAAAGGTTTGTTCATTCTAATGCAATATTATGATTCTTGAAAATGTGAAATACAACTAGTTTCTAGGATGAAGATGAATGTCTAGGAACTGTCTCTAACTATAGTCAAATTCTTGCTGGGTCTTGTCCAAGTCCTATTGAATCTTAATTTTTCATGCATATGAATTGGTCTGATGCAATCTGGATATTTTTTGTCTTTCCTTTTTAAAACTAAAACTTCATTTGTCCACTAATCCACATTCCACTCAATTTGCAGCACAGCAATTAAAATTTTACAAATACTCTCACACACACAGATAACCAGTCCAAGAAAGTTCTAGAATTCTAGATTTTTGGAATATATTCCCCCTTACAAATTTTGATTTCTGAATTCGATAATCTTGGCTTAACTACTTCCCAAAATCATCTTGATACATGAAAAGGCATGACTGGCTGTAAATGTTGTAGTTTTTTTCAATTTATTTCTGGTTCGATCCAGCTTCTACATCTAATATTGCTGCATATAACTTATCTAGAAATATATATTTTCCATTTATACAAAGAAAAGATCTTAGTTGCAGTAATATATATTCAAAAGCACAAAACTCATTATAAATTTAATTAGTTTTTTTCTGTTGTATTCTATCAATTTCAAATGCTCAGTGAACATACAATTTTAAAGTTAAAGCTCTCATTATTTTCCCTGTTCTCCGATTGCTGGGAAAGTGAAATAATTTGGATTCTCTGTCTGAAATTAATAATTATATAGGGTTTTAAGTAGAACTATTGAAACTGAAATATGGTTAGACTGATTTGGTCTACTGATCAATATACATTGTGATATCAGTTCAAAAGAATATTAGGTTAGTTTGGAGTGCCTTCAATGTCAGACAACCATTGAGTAATGCAAGTGCACTATCCATGCTATTATATGAATAAATGATAGTTATCTACTTGTATTATCATTGAATACCCTTGGGTACCCCAAGAAATAGAGCGGAATCCACTCATGAACTTTGGATAGTTTATTTATATGGTAATTTCAGTTTAAGCAACATTGATAATGCATAAAATCTAGTATGCAAATGTAGCTTTGAAATAAAAATTGTTTATTCTTGTTATTGAAAGACATCATCTCCTCAGGTTTTGATCTTGCTTGTTGATTCAAGAGAATTCATTAACAGTGGTACCTGTATTAACGTCAAAACCATTCTCATAGCTTGTGATAATTGTGGAAACACTTCAATGGCTTGTGGTAAATTAGAGCATCTCCTAGATGCTAGCAGAAACTCGAAGACCATCCCATAGGCTCCAGTAAGTGTAACACATACTTTGGTAGTGGTGTAGAGCACTTTGCAAAGAGATAAAAACTTTTGTAGTAATCATCCCTTCAATAGACCTCTAGGTCACATTGCAACATCTAATTCTCAATGCAACTTGTGCTGTTTTGAGCATCATGCTATAGGATTTAGATAGTGTAGTTGATACCACAACCCAATTGGCACTTTTGAGGTTTATACTTGTAGAGGAGGAAATTTGCTACCCTCAAGTATCGAGACAAGCAAGAGTCTTCAAGGAGAAAATGGTCCTCAACTACCTCAAGGATCAAAGTTCTGGATAGACTGATGAACTCTTGGCCAAGGACGACAGCACAGTACACAGACGACAACGTAGCGCACTGGAATCTCGTACGGACTAAAAATCGAGAATGTCACAGAAAACAACAAAGTGCCTACTAATAGTTCTATCTTCTAGAAATTCTTAAAGTACGAAAATACCATATAATAACAAAACTAAAATAAGGTAAATTAAACTAAGTGAAATATAGATTAAATGAAATGTAAATGATAAAACTAAGAAGGAAAAAGAATATGCTCACAACAACCCAAGGAATGAAGTCTCGAGAAAATAAATATCTTCAATACTTGCACACATAAGACCGAGAACAAATGTTGGGGTTGTTTAGGGTCTTGCCTCAGTCAAACCCTTGTTTTGGTGTTTCCACCTCCACAGACAACCGGATAGATAGATAGAGAAAATAAGAGACAATGAAATAGATAGATAGACGAGATAGACAATGCATAGACAAGGGATGTGAGAAATCCCAAGATGCTCAAAGACACAAGACAAAAGATAGATATCACCTACAAGGCTTGAGGAAGCCAAAGAGAGAGAAAGGAGGAGATAACTGTGAGAGCCAAGAGAGTTGCAAAGAGTGTTCTGAGAACATGAGAGTGCTGTTGCAGCAAGCTGTAGAGAGCTATGCAAGCAAGAGAGCAAGAGAGAAAGAGAGAAAAGAGAGAATGTCTAAGAGAGAATGACCAAGAGAGATTAAGAGAATTGAAAGGATAGATTTAAAAGAGAGAAGAGGAGGGAAAAGAAGGTTCTCAAGCTGTTACAGAGCATCTTGAGTCATTCCCACCAACCAAAGTAGGTGACAAGTGGAAAATGCTTTGAAATGGTCATTTCAATGTGGCAATGTCACGAGACGCTAGCACAGTGTGTGGACATCCACACGGCGTGCTAGTGTTTGGACAAATCACGCTCAAAAACAGTGGGAACGAGGAAAGCACAAAGTTTAATGCAAAGATGACACACAAAAGTAGCTGCTAGAAAGGGGTCTTGAGCATCCTGAGAGGGGAAAAGACTGACGCACGGGCTTAAATGAGCCTACAAAAATACTCAGGGAGTGGATACAAAAGTGTAGGTGTAATTGCCATGGGGTTCAATTTTACGACAGTACATTTTGTCCCCATTTTAGCGAGCATATGAATCTACATGAATATGCACGCTAAAGGAAACCTACTAAACATAAATAACATCATGATGCCAAAAGGATATTGTAGAGGAAGCCAATAACTCTTCGAACCAAGGCAGCATGCCCTAGGCTGAAGACCTACAAAACAAACACATTAGACAAGAAAGATCTACACAAGACAACAAGGTTAGAACATAAAAAGCCATTACATCATGAGGTTAAAACATATTCATGGATAACACATACAAAAAGGCACATGACAAACAAACTAACAAGATTTGAGTCAACAAAGTGAAAGAGACCTTGATACAAGAGGTTGTCTCAGTAGTATGCATTGTTCTCAAATTAAGAAATAATACATAGAAGAATTCTTAATTGGAGAGAAGAATGTAAGGATTTATTGCTTCAAGAGAAGAATGCATCCAAAAGACAAGGAAGGAACCAATGTCGAAGGGAAAAAGAAAGAGAAATAAGTATATACTCAGGATCAAGAAGATGCAGGTCTTTGATCCGGTATATACAATTGTAAAGCTGAGCCAGGACACAAAGAGGACACGGGTCTTCTATCTTGCAGAGATGACTTCAAATTCACCACAAACATGTTCACTACAGACAAACATGTTGGGCGAAAAAGCGAAAAGTATGGTAAAATTCATAGACATGTCATGACATAATTTGATCAAATAAAAAGACATCACTAGTAAGTATGGCTAGCAAGGATAGAGACCATACTGCAAGTGGACAAAGACACGTGATGGAAACATACCCCACAAAGGAGAACCCCTATCACAAAAAGACGAGTGATAGAAACAAACCTCTTAGTTTTTTTCTCTTAGTTCAATGTTTACGATTTGATTGAAACTCTTCCAGCTGTGTTGTGCCTCTTACTTTTACTGTGCCACTTACTTTTACTATCTCTGAGCTCTTTTTTTTCTGCTTCTTTCGTTTGTTCTAATTCCTATTTTATATTGATTAGCTCTTGTTGTCCTCTTTCCATACTGTTTTGCAAGTTATTGCGTGCTCCTTGAGCAACTTGTTTTCCCTTTCAAGATTCCAACCGGCTTCTATAATTTCCTTTAGCTTTATATCTTTATGCTGCCTCTTTGCTTCTATATTCCCAATTCTCTTTTTAAAGCTCATGAGCTCATTTACATAGAGCTTGAATGACCACAATAGTGGAGTGGTCCTGAGGTTGTATGGATCTTTATTGTCTTGAGACCCTTCCTTGCTTTCCCTTTTGTTTGCTAGGATAGTTTCTTTGACCTATAATCTTCTTTAAGTGGAACAACCTCTTTATTTTTTCCTTTAATGTGATATCCCCATCACACAGGAGTATCTAATGATAATATATATATATTTAATATATTTATACATTAATAGATGTACAATAATATATATATATATATATATATATATATATATATATATATATATATATATATATGCATTCAAATATAGTAATTAGTATTTAATAGCATAGAACATTCTCATTTAATAATTATATATAAAAAAAATGACTAACCAGGGTACTGTTAGTGACAGATTGATCACAGCGTTGGGAAGGATCGACAAGTATCAGTGTTTCTACGTGACTGAAGAGTGAGGAGATCAACGTCGGTCACAGATAACATAAGCACTTTGTCAAGCGACTGTGGAAGATACAGGAAGTGTTAGTTACACGATTATTCACAAGACTTATTCACTAAAGACCACTAATCGCATATGAAGAGATGTATTGGTAATAAGGAAGGAAAATAGTTAGAAGTCGTGACCCTTGGCATCGTATCTTGTCGCACCATATAACAAGACATTCGCTATAGTCAATCAAGCATCAAGCAATGAGAACAATATCTATCATTCAATATTAGAAGAAGATATCCTACAAGTAGTTTGACATCCAGTGATTAAAGAAGCCAGTCTGTTACAGTGTCGCTACCAGAAGACTTTGCCACTTATCAGAAATATTCACAAGTAATTACAGCTGCGCACTATCCTACAGATAGTGTGCAATCATATCTCCATTAAAGAGTATCAAATACCATTGATACATTTGTATTCTTTTCACAACAATGAACTGGAAATTCATAGACTTATTTAATATACAGTTGTACAAATCCCTGGATAACCTAGTAATAACTGCCTTTGTTTATCAATACTGATCTGCTACATACTCATTCCAAAGGGAGAAACTGAGCCAATAATCTAGGAACATCTCATTTAACCACACCTTGAACTTTTTATTTACAAATTAAAGGATGCATTTTAACAGTGTCAGTTGTATTGTTCTTAACTGGTTTTGATAAGATCATAATGATTTTATTTTGTGAGTGCCTCATCTTTCTAATTTTCTTGCACCTTAGAACCCCTTTATATTACTTTGAATTTACAAACACTGGCCTTTCCCTTGAGTCAACTACATTAGCTTGAGGAAACCCTAGAAAAAGGGAACTCCAAGGCCCAGTTATATTCCCTACATAAGTATTAGGGTATGAATCCTCAAGCTCCCTTGAAACTTGGAGAGTGTGATTCCAAGGAATGCTTAAACCCTCTTGATATAATCTCCTTAATAAGGAACTGGGTATTTGCATTTGGGGACCCTTTGTTGTCTCAAAACCATTTGATGCAAATTTCACTAGCCCTAGGGTTTTTGGATGTTTGATTTACAAAGAAATTTGTATTTTTTCTATAGTGGACCCCTAGGTCTCTATGTTAATAACAATATAATAATGATAATATGACTTAATTAAGAGTTAAGATAGCCACAAGCCAGGTATTCATAACCCTATATACTATTAAGGGCGTAGCATGCCCCTCCTCTACAGAGAAGCATTGTCCTCAATGCTAATCAAGTGTGGATGCTTCTAAATGAACTCCTTGTCCTCCCATGTGGCATTTTCAACTAGTAAATTCTTCCATTGGATGAGATACTCAGTGAGTGTTCTAGTCCTTAGCTTCTTTGTGCGTGTTTGATGAGTGAACTCTAGTTCCAACATGATTCTTCCTTCTTCATCAAGCTTTGATAATATTGTCTAAGTAGGGATATTGTGCCCAATTACCTTCTTCAAAAAAGAAATATGAAAATTTGAATGTATCTTTGTTGTTGGTGGCAATTCTAGCTTGTAGGCGACACTACCTATCTTTTGCATGATTTGGTATGGGCCATAATATTTCAGAGACAACTTGTTGTTCTTTTTCTTTTGCTTCAATGACATTTACTTGTAATGCTGCAATCTCAAAAAGACCCAAACCCCAACTTCAAATTTTTTTCTTCACTATGGTGTTGATCCGCTCACTATTCATTCAATTTTGTGCCATGGCTAGATTCTTGTTGAGTCTTGAGAGTACCTGTTGTGGATGAAGTAGGTGGTCCTCCACTACTTGAACTCTTGGAAACATCTTCAATGATGATGTAATGGAAGGAGGTTGATATCCATATGGTGCCATAAATGGAGACATTTTTGATGAACTATGAAAGGAAGTGTTATACCACCATTCTGCTAGTGGTAGCCAATCTACCCATTGAGACCATTTATCTAAAGTGAAATAGCGTACATATTCTTCCAAACACTTATTAACAACCTCAGTTTATCCATCAGATTGAGGGTGGTATGAAGAACTATGAGCCAATTGAGTACCCAAACATGAGAATAAATCTGTCCAAAAGTGACTAATAAAGATAGGATCATGGCCATTGACAATAACCTTAGGTGTACCATGTAGCTTTTGTATATTCTCCAAAAAATCTTTTTCCTCTGCACTTGTTGTAAAAGGATGTGATAATGTAATGAAATATGAATATTTAGTGAGGCGATCTACTGCTGCCATGATGACATTATTTCCTTTAGATTTTGGAAGCCTTGTGATGAAGTCCATAGATACCTCTTCCCAATGTTGGCTAGGATTAACTAAGGGATGCAAGAGACCCAGTGTCTTAATTGTTTCCCCTTTATTTCTTTGACAAACCAAACATTCAGCCACAAATTTTTGAACATCACCGTTTAGCCCTTCCCAAAAAAAATCTTCCTTGAATCAATGATATGTCTTCAAAAATCCTAAATGACCACCAATTGGAGACTCATGAAGTTTTGTGAGAATCTTGTGTTTAAGAGGAATTCTTGTAGAGATACGATCGCTCTTTATACCACTAAGTATATCCCTTCCAACAAAAATTATCTAAACTACTAGGATCACTCTATAAATGTTGAATGAGATTACTTGTAGCAACATCATTCTGCCATTCTGCTTTGGCTTCTATCACCCAATCTGCTTGTAATATTAAAATGGCACACAATTAAGTAAATTGGCCACAACATTTTCCTTCCCTTTCTTATATACAATTTCAAAGTCATATCCCAACATCTTAGTGACCCATTTTTGTTTCTCTTTAGAAGATAATCTTTGTTCCCAAAAATATTTTAGGCTATCATGATTTGTCTTAACCTTGAAGTGTTTACCCATTAGATAATGCCTCCATTGTTTTACTGCATGAAGAATAGCTAGCATTTCCTTCTCATAAATAGGTTTGAGTTGATTCTTACCCTTTAATTGATGACTCTCAAAAGCAATTGGCCAACCCTCCTGCATGAGAATTGCTCCTATATAATTTCTTGAAGCATCACATTCCACAATAAAATCCTTGGTGAAGTCTGGAGTGGCAAGCACTGGAGTTGTACACATAGCCTCCTTACATCTCTCAAATGCTACATTAGCAGATTGGTTCCAATGAAAAAATTCCTTCTTTAATAAAGTTGTGAGGAGTGCCGCTATATGACCATAATTCTTCACAAATCTTCTATAGTATCCAATCAATCCCAAGAAACCCCTCAATTTCTTAATGGTTTTGGGAATAGGCCATTCCATGATAGCCTTAATTTTGTTCGGTTCCACCTTTACTCCTTCATGCAAAACTATGTGTTCCAATTACTCCACCTCATTGAGACCAAAAGCACACTTGGATGGCCTAGCATAGAGTTGATGATCTTCAAGAAATTTTAATGCTTGATCTACATGTTGCAAGTGTTCTTCCCATGTCTTGCTATAAATCAATATATCATCAAAAAAAACCAATACAAACTTCCTCAAGAATTTCTTAAATATGGGGTTCATCAAACTTTGAAATGTAGATGGTGCATTGGTAAGACAAAATGGCATCACCAAAAAGTCATAATGACCCTCATGAGTCCTAAATGTTGTCTTAGAAATATCTTCTTTCTTAATTTGAATTTGGTAATAACCTGATCCAAAATCTAACTCTGTAAAATACATAGCCCCATTTAGTTCATCTAGCAAATCATCAATGACTGGAATATGAAACTTATCTTTGATGTTTTTCATGTTGAGCACTCTATAGTCTAGGCACATGTGCCAACTTTCATCCTTCTTATGCACTATCACCACGGGTGAGGAGTAAGCACTTTGGCTATGCCTAATAATTCCTGCCTCTAACACCTCCTCCACAATCTTTTCAATCTCATTTTTTTGCATATATGGGTACTTGCAAGGCCTAATGTTGGGTGGTTGGCTCCCTAGAACTAGTTGTATGCAATGATCATGATCCCTCTTAGCAATAAGTCCTTTAGGCATATCTCCGAAAACCACTAAGTGATGATCAATGATTTCTTGTAAATATGGATGGGTGTGAGCATTAGATTGATAGACTTATAATGAACATAATTGGGCCACAAATCCATCAACTCTTTTCTTAAGCAACTTCTGCATTTGATGAGAGCTTACCATTTGTTGGGACTTTTCCTTCAACCCTCTTAGCTCTACTTTCTTTCCTTCTGATTGAAATCTCATGAATAATTCTTGGAAGTTCATCTCAATTGCTCCCAAAGTGGTAAGCCATTGTACTTCCAAAATAATATCTACTACACCTATGGAGATAGCATACATTGGGCTATGAAGGTGATAATCTCCCATGGATAATTTAATGCTATGACATTTATCAAAACAACTAACAATACCACCATCTACAATCAAGGCTTGAAACTCTAGATATGGATATATAAAACAATTTAGACGAGTTGCCAACTTTTTGTTGATGAAATTGAAATATTCCGAGCCAAATTTTTCGATTTTTCACAAATTCAAATTACAAGCAGTGCACCCGTTAAGGTTAGATGGATAAACCAAAACGTGCAAGAAAGCAACTCTAACCAGAATGGTGCCGATGATGGCGAGCATTGGTCAGAGGATCTTCTACTCTAAATACAGAAAGGAACTCAACGTCAAGTATGTGCTACCCAATCCAATGCGGAGTGAGGGGCGACCATATGACAGAGTGATTACAGAAAGCAAAGCTTGAAATGAAATGCTGAATACTGGAAATACTCGACACCCAGAATGTGCTTGCTGACCCAAGATGGGAAAGTAGCTACCATAGGGCGGAGATCTATCTATTACAAACTTTAAATGAAAATGAGAACACAACTAGATTTGAGCAATAATGAAATAACTGCCAGTACTACTGTCAGTTTTACAAATAAGGAGCTTTCGCCTGCCAGTATCTTATGAAATTAAAGGATCAACATTACATCATATGGAACCACCTTTATTTTGAAATAGTAATATCAAAACCAAACGCCTTCAAAGATCAAGATACAGTTTTCTGATTTCTGTTACAAATCTGCTCATTAAATGCATAAACCAGCAGTCTAAGGAATTACTAAAATGCTTATATCTTCCACGTATGACCTCCGATCGACTAGAAAACAAATGCACTAAGCCTTAACCAAGAAGGCGCCTAAGATGAGACACTGAAAACAGATCTAAAATCCACACATGAATTATGCACAATTCCCAATGTCATTAAATGGTACGGCCCAGCTGAAGAATTCGACTTGGCATTAAAATTTCAATACACAACATTAAAATCTGCAAATGGGAGAATATGGACGCCTAGTTCTAACACAGACAATGGAATGATACCCAGAACTATATTTTTGTCTTTTTTGGGGTTATGATTAAAACATGAAATCTGCTGTCATAAAATGATGCTAAAATGCTGAAACACTAACATGCTAAACAGATTTATCAATGCAATAAGCTAAACACAATGCACGAGCTAGATGCAACTCACAATACGATAAATCACCACTAGATGTTGTCTTGCAAACACGAAGTGATGCCCAAGCTAGGAGGCCTTCATTCCTCGAAGCGGTTCCAGAGCCAATCCGGCAACATAACAGTATAGTCGTCCAAAGATGAAGAAATGATGCACCAAGACTCCTCTTTATAATTCTTCCGTTGACTTCGCAAAACCCTAAAATCTGCTTTTAGGTCAAAACCCACTCTCCTCAAGGATGGGCGTACTTTTCCTTCAAAGCTTTAGATTTGATATTTTAATTGAATATCATACTTTAATAAATGCGCCCCACATTAGCTTGCTCAGACTTTAGAAATAATTAAAATATTCCTTAATGAGGCGCCACCCTCAAAAGACCCCTTTTTTAAAACATCATTAAGTCATTAATCTAGGCCCATGGTCAACGTTAAAATATAATATTTAAAACGTGACTTTTTAGTTACATGACTTAACTTATCTCTCTGAAGGTGCCCTGAAGCCAATACTGAGCAAAACAACTGACCAACTGAAGCAGGAAGTCAACCGAGCTGAACTCATCTGGAAAGCTGCCAAAAATAGAATTTACTAAAAATAGTAAATTCCAAAAAGTGCTCTGATTGCCGAGATGAACATACCATTGCGAAGCCCTCTGAAAACCCAGAAGGAATCCGCCATTGAATCCACCATCTCTGAGCAAAGACCTCTTCAAAATTAGGAAACCCTAATTCATCCTCCGACTAGCCTTCGGGTTCCCAAAGAAAGGCCAACAGTCACTGAAAATGTCAGGTTTAAGAAGGGGACATTACAATCCGCCCTCCCCAAGATTGCTTGTCTTCAAGCAATCGCAAACTAGGATGCTGCAATATCTCGTCACTTTCCCAAGTTGCATCCTCCATAGGCAGGTTCTTCCACTTAACCAAACATTCTCTGATAGTTCTATTCCTCAAAGAACGTTCTTTGACATCAAGTATCTCCTCTGGAACTAGAACCAACTGTCCCTCTTCATCCAACGGTGGCAACTGTGAAGAAGCAACCACATTGTGTCCAAGTGCCTTCTTGAGGCGAGACACGTGGAAGACGTTATGCACTCTACTATCTGAAGGTAGCTCTAATTCATAAGCTACTGCCCCAACTTTTCTGATGACCCTAAATGGCCCATAGAAGCGAGGTTTGAGCTTCTCAGCTCCACTCTTCTTGAGAGTAGACTGTCTATAAGGTTGTAAACGGAGATAGACCATATCCCCAACCTCAAAAGAACGCTCTACACGCCTCTGATCAGCATACAACTTCTGCTGATTTTGTGCAATCTGCAAATTATCCTTCAAGGATCTCATTATGTCTTGACTATGCTGCAACAAATCCTTGGCTAATGGTGCTTTGCTGTCACCAAACACCAAATCTGCAAAACTGGGTGCTTCATACCCATAAAGTGCCAAGAAAGGAGACATCTTAATTGACATGTGGAAAGTAGAGTTGTAGCAGTACTCGCCTATATGCAGCCACTTGACCCAAGCTTTCTGTTGTTCTGACACATAATTTCTCAAGTAGCCTTCCAACCACTTGTTCACCACTTCTGTTTGCCCATCAGTTTGGGGGTGATAACTCGTGCTTGGAGTGAGCACAGTACCACTCATTCTGAAAACTTCCTGCCAAAAGGTACTTAGGAACTTGCTGTCCCTATCACTTACAATATTGTTTGGCAACCCATGCAGCCTAAACACTTCTCGAAAGAACAAATCTGCAACTTGGGCTGCAGAAAAAGTGCTGGTAATTGCAAAGAAATGAGCAAATTTGGTTAACCTGTCAACTACCACGTAAATACAATCCTTCCCTTGGGCCTTGGGCAACCCAGTGATGAAATCCATCGAAATGCTTTCCCATTTTTGATTGGGAATTGGAAGTGGTTGCAGCAAACCGGCTGGTAATGTATGCTCATTTTTATTCGCTTGACAAACAGGGCACTCCTGAATGTAGCGTTGAACGTCTCTCTTCAAACCTTTCCAAGAAAACCTTTCTCGGATCTGCCTATAGGTCTTGAAAAAACCTTGGTGACCAGCAACTGGAATGTCATGAAAATTCAAAAGAATCTTCTTCTTGAGCTTAGAATCAGCCACCAGAAAGATTCTTCCCTTATAATGGATCAATCCCTCAACCACTTGGTACCTTTCATCATGGAAAGTACCTTCCAGAATGCTGGTTGCAAACTGATTTTTTGCATAATCAGCAAGCAACATGTCTCTCCAATCTGCAGTAAGCTCACACAATGAGCTAAGATGAGGCCTTCTGGAGAGAGCATCGGCCACGACATTATTTTTCCCTTTGACATATTCAATGTCAAAGTCGTAAGCTTGAAGCTTACTCACCCATTTCTGTTGCCTCTCATTTAGATCCTTCTGGTGCATAAAATGCTTGAGGCTATTGTGGTCAGTCTTAACCATGAATTTGTTCCCCACCAAGTACTGCCTGAACTTGGCTAATGCATGCATAATGGCAAGCATTTCTTTATCGTAGATTGAGTATGTCCTTTCAACACCCCGTAACTTTCTGCTTTCAAACACGATAGGGTGTTTGTCTTGCATCAGGACAGCCCCCACTCCTTCACCTGATGCATCACATTGCAGCTCAAATGGCTTGGAGAAATCCGGGATAGCCAAGACTGGGCACGAACTCATGATCTTCTTGAATTTATCAAAAACAATTTGAGCCTTTTCTGACCAAGCAAAGGCTCCCTTTTTGGTGAGATCAGTAAGGGGAGCAGCATTCTGTGAATACCCCTTTACGAATCTCCGATAAAAACCACAAAGGCCCAAAAAACCTTTCAACTGAGTCAAGCTCTCAGGAGGTGGCCAATCAACTACTGCTTTGATTTTTCCGGATCCACCTTCACTCCTCAGCACTGATTATGTGGCCAAGGTACAGTAACTCCACCATTCCAAATTCACATTTGGAAGCTTTTGCAAATAAGCTCTCAGATTCCATGATACTAAGCACTTCCACCAAGTGCTTGAGGTGATCCTCCCAAGTCTTGCTGTAAATCAAGATATCATAAAAAAAAATCAACACAAACCGCCTTAACTGATTCTGAAACACACGGTTCATGCAAGACTGAAAGGTGGCCGGTGCATTAGTCAACCCAAAGGGCATGACTAAGAATTCGAAATGGCCATACTGACATCTGAACGCTGTCTTCTCCACATCAGATCCCCTCATCCGAATCTGATGGTAACTCGATCTCAAGTCGATCTTCGAGAAGAACTTGGCCCCATGTAGCTCATCAATGAGCTCATCTATCCTGGGAATGGGGTATCTATTTTTGATGGTGCTTTGGTTCAAAGCACGATAGTCCACGCACATGCGCATGGTACCATCCTTCTTTTTCACAAGAACCACTGCAGATGCAAAAGGGCTCTTGCTTGGGCGTATGAAACCCATCTCCAAAAGTTCCCGAATATTCTTCTCGATCTCATCCTTTTGCCTCTTCGGATACCGATATGGAGTTGTGATCACCGGTTTAGCTCCTTCCTTGAGCTCGATGATGTGTTCTGAACCCCGTTCAGGTGGTGGTCCAGGAGGCAAATCTGCAAAGACTTTGCTCTTCTTCGTGAGTAGTGACTGGATATCAGGAGGTTGGTCACGTTTAGTCTCAACAGGACTAGCAGGAAGTATCATGCATTCGGCAACCCACTCAGCTTGATCGTGACGGATCAGCTTTGCCATTCTTTTGAATGACACTACTCGAGGACCCCCATTGGACATGCCTCTCAAAACTATCTTCTTCCCATCTGATTGGAACTTCAACTCCATAGTCTGCAGATTCAAAGAGATCTCTCCAAGAGATCGCAGCCATTGAATGCCTAGAACGGCATCAGTATCCCCAATGTGAACTACATAGAAGTCATCCTTGACTTCGTAGTTGCCCAACTGCATGGTCATGTTAGATATTTTCTTGGTGCAAGTAATATGAAATCCATCGGCAACCATGACCTTGAATCCTTCGAACTCCTCTGTTTGCAGCCCCTTCTTGGCTACCACAACTTCATCAATGAAGTTGTGAGTTGCTCCAGTATCGATCAAAGCAACGATTCGCTGCCCTTTGACCATCCCACGAACCTTGAATGATTCGTTCCTTTGAAAACTGGAAAGTTGAGCTAAAACTCCACCACTTCCCTTCTCATCTCCGGACTCTTCTGGAGCTCTATCTTCTTCATTTCCTTCAAAATCAGATTGCTGGTCGGAAAAATCAGAACTACTTTCCCCAGCAGAATAGTACTCAATCTGATTGAACTTAACCCCTTTAGGACAAACATGGTCTTGAGACCATTTTTCCTGACACCGAAAACACAACCCTTTTCTTCTGAGTTCATTCAGGGTTTCTTGATCCAACCTGGTGACATGGGGATTGCGATTCTTGAACTCCTTGTTCTGAGGTCTCAAATGATTTTTATGCGGAGGCCTTTTTCCTTTATCCCTTTTCTGAAAAGGGGAGTTTGACTGAAATTTTGCCTTGGGAGCAGCCCACTCCATGTTTCTCGCCTTTTTCATGGCCTCTTGCAGGGTTGGTGGATCGAAGGCTTTAATCCAACCTTTGAGTGGTTCTGTCAAACCCTCACTGAAAAGGATCACCAACCTTCGCTCCGTGATTCCAGTCACCATGACTGACAGTCTCTGAAACTCCGCAATGTAGGCATCCACTGTGCCATACTGTCTCAATTGAGCAAGCTCTCTGAAATGGATCTCAGGATCTTTTTTCTCAAACCTTTCGATGAGCCTAGTGGTGAACTCATCATATGTTGTGATAGACCGATGGCCTAGAGTGACGAGGCCATGGTACCACCACTCGTGCGCCACCCCATCAAGGTGTAGCGTAGCGAACTTGATCGCTTCTTCTTCCGCCATTGGTCTGAGAGCTAGATAGTTATCCAGCTTTTGAATCCAAGCTCGGGCTGAACTTGTATCACTCCCATCAAAATGAGGAAGTATAACTTTGTTGACAGCTTGGTACAAGTCTCCTTGATTTGATGGTCTTCTTTGATCAAAGTTTCTTCCTTGCCCTTTGTTCTTCCTCTTATGATCAATGAAATCATTGAAGGACATGTCCATCCTGATGTCGACAGGTAGAGAGTCATACTCTGTACGGCCAACCCTCAACTACTCCACGAATGAAGCATTCTCTTCAGGCTCTGGCTGATTGACTACAGGAGCTAGAAAAGTGGGCTTGAATGGTCTGGAAGAGATGTAACTGTTGTTTGACACTGTCCAGGCTGCATGCTCATCATGCTGGTTGGAAGCACTATGCTCCCCTTTGTGGCCCGAGTTGTTCTGTGGAACATTATTCTGCCCCATTTTCCCCATCATGAAAGATACCATGTCCATCAAGGCATCCATCTTTTTTCCAAACTCCTTCCCGGGACTCGTAGATCTCTCTCTTCCTTTTCCACTGTCATCTCTGTTGCCAGAACTTCTTTCACCGCCACCAAGAATCCTTTCGTTTCTTTCATTATCCCCCATTTCTGTTTCTTGTGAAGGCTCCCAATTAGCCCTCAAGATCTTTGAAGCTGTTTGACCTTCTGGAGGTTGATACAACTGTGTCTGAACTGTATCCCTCTTGTATACTCTTGCCAAATACCTCTGTTCTCTGTCACTCATAGAAGGCTGATTTCACAGGATGGCAGGATGCGTGGCTTTGATACCACTGAAGTATTCCGAGCCAAATTTTTCAATTTTTCACAAATTCAAATTACAAGCAGTGCACCCGTTAAGGTTAGATGGATAAACCAAAACGTGCAAGAAAGCAACTCTAACCAGAATGGTGCCGATGATGGCGAGCATTGGTCAGAGGATCTTCTACTCTAAATACAGAAAGGAACTCAACGTCAAGTATGTGCTACCCAATCCAATGCGGAGTGAGGGGCGACCATATGACGGAGTGATCACAGAAAGCAAAGTTTGAAATGAAATGCTGAATACTGGAAATACTCGACACCCAGAATGTGCTTGCTGACCCAAGATGGGAAAGTAGCTACCATAGGGCGGAGATCTATCTATTACAAACTTTAAATGAAAATGAGAACACAACTAGATTTGAGCAATAATGAAATAACTGCCAGTACTACTGTCAGTTTTACAAATAAGGAGCTTTCGCCTGCCAGTATCTTATGAAATTAAAGGATCGGCATTACATCATATGGAACCACCTTTATTTTGAAATAGTAATATCAAAACCAAACGCCTTCAAAGATCAAGATACAGTTTTCTGATTTCTGTTACAAATCTGCTCATTAAATGCATAAACCAGCAGTCTAAGGAATTACTAAAATGCTCATATCTTCCACGTATGACCTCCGATCGACTAGAAAACAAATGCACTAAGCCTTAACCAAGAAGACGCCTAAGATGAGACACTGAAAACAGATCTAAAACCCACACATGAATTATGCACAATTCCCAATGTCATTAAATGGTACGGCCCAGCTGAAGAATTCGACTTGGCATTAAAATTTCAATACACAACATTAAAATCTGCAAATGGGAGAATATGGACGCCTAGTTCTAACACAGACAATGGAATGATACCCAGAACTATATTTTTGTCTTTTTTGGGGTTATGATTAAAACATGAAATCTGCTGTCATAAAATGATGCTAAAATGCTGAAACACTAACATGCTAAACAGATTTATCAATGCAATAAGCTAAACACAATGCACGAGCTAGATGCAACTCACAATACGATAAATCACCACTAGATGTTGTCTTGCAAACACGAAGTGATGCCCAAGCTAGGAGGCCTTCATTCCTCGAAGCGGTTCCGACCAATCCTAACAAATAACAATATAGTCGTCCAAAGATGAAGAAATGATGCACCAAGACTCCTCTTTATAATTCTTCCGTTGACTTCGCAAAACCCTAAAATCTGCTTTTAGGTCAAAACCCACTCTCCTCAAGGATGGGCGTACTTTTCCTTCAAAGCTTTAGATTTGATATTTTAATTGAATATCATACTTTAATAAATGCGCCCCACATTAGCTTGCTCGACTTTAGAAATAATTGTGAGCCTAATGAGGCGCCACCTCAAAAGACCCTTTTTAAAACATCATTGTTAAATCTAGGCCCATGGTCAACGTAAATATAAAAAAACGTGACTTTTAATCACATGACTCGAAACTTATCTCGAAGGTGCCTCAAGCCAAACGAGCAAAACATCGACCAATCAAGGGAAGTCAACCAGCTGAACTCATCTGGAAAGCTGCAAAAATAGAATTTACTAAAAATAGTAAATTCCAAAAAGTGCTCTGATTGCCGAGATGAACATACCATTGCGAAGCCCTCTGAAAACCCAGAAGGAATCTGCCATTGAATCCACCATCTCTGAGCAAAGACCTCCTCAAAATTAGGAAACCCTAATTCATCCTCCGACTAGCCTTCGGGTTCCCAAAGAAAGGCCAACGGTCACTGAAAATGTCAGGTTTGAGAAGGGGACATTACAGAAATTATGAATACTACCCCAATTGATTAACACTGTTACCTTTTTCTTCATTAAGAAACCCACTACCTTGAGAGTTTGTGGGGTGCTAAAACCTAAGAGTGGATGACAATAAATGATTGGGTTGGAATCATGTGATTCCTTATCTGACTCCTTAACACCCTCTAATATTGGTTCCTCCTCTTCTTTGTAATGTCCCCTTTTCGAGCCTGACTTTTTCAGTGACCGTTAGCCTTTCCTTGGGAACCCGGAGGCTAGTCGGAAGTTAAAAGTAGGGTTTCCTAATTTTGAGGAGGTTATTGTTCGAAGATGTCAATTTTAATGGCGGATTCCTTCTGGGTTTTCAGAGGGCTTCGCAGTGGTATGATCATTCCGGCATTCTGGGTACTTTTTGGAATTTACTATTTTTAGTAAATTCTATTTTTGACAGCTTGTCAGATGATGTTCAGCTCGGTTGACTTCCTGTTTCAGTGGTCAGATGTTTGGATCAGTTTTGGCTTCAGTGCGCCTCCGGAGGGATAAGTTAAGTTATTTCATTAAAGGCACATTTAAATATTATATTTTAATGTTGACCTTGGGCTTAGAAGTAATGACTTATAGATGTTTTAAAAAGGGGCCATTGAGGGTGGCGCCCTCATTAAATGATTATTTTAATTATTGCCTAAGTCAAGCAAGCTTATATTGGGCGCACCTTTCAAGATTGACTTTTAATTAAAATATCATTTATTAATCTTTGAAGGAGAAAGTACGCCTTCTTGAGGAGATCAGGGAATTTGACCTAAAAGATGATTTTAGGGTTTCGTGAAGTCAAACGAAACTTATAAAAAGAGGGCTTGTGCATCAGTTTGGGTTATCTTGGAAAATACACCGTTATGCTGCCGGATTGAATCTGGATCACTTCGAGGGATGAAGACCTCCTAACCATTGGGCATCACTTCGTGTTTGAGAAACAACATCTAGTGGTGAATTTCAGTCTACGTGTGAGTGCATCTTTAGTTCATTCATTGTATGTTCAGATTATTGTAAACTTAGTTAGATTTGCAAATTCATGTTTCAGCTTATTGCATTATTGTAGACAGCAGATTCGAAGTTTTATTCATATCTCAAAAAAGACAAAAAATATCATTGTGGGTATTGCATTATTAGATAAGTTTGTTCTAGGCGCCCATGTCTTCTAGTTTATAGATTTTTAGAAAGAGTCTTGAATTTTTAAGAGAAGGTCGAACTTCTCAGCAGGCCGTACCACTGTACTTGCCTTGGAAATTGTGCAAAATTCATTTAAGGCATTTGGCATTGGTTTCATGTTATTAGTTTGAGCGCTATAATGTTAGGATTGTTGTGCATCAGGAATATCATCATTTGAGCAAGTTATTAGGGTTTTGTGAGCAATTGAATAGATCTATAGACTGCTGTCATATCATTGTATTGAGCAGATTTGTAACAGAAAACAGAAAACAATATCTTGGTCTCCGAAGCTCGTGGGTTTCGCAATTCCTAACGTGATAAAGGTGCTCCTCTTGGTACAATGCTGATCCTTTAAATTCAAGTGATATTGGCAGGAAAATTCTTATGATTTTGTACAAACTGACAGTAGTACTGGCAGTCTTCTTTCTTATTCAAATCTGGTTGTAATTGTCAGTTCAATTAAGTTATTGTAATTGTTAGATCTCCGCCCTATGGTCGCTACTTTCCCGTCTTGGGTCAGCAAGCACATTCTGGGTGTAGAGTCGATTCAATATTCAGCATTTCCTTCAAGTTGCTTTCAGTATTAGTTGAGATAGTATAACTCCGCCCTATGGTAGCTACTTCCCATTCTGGGTGAGCAAGCACATTCTGGGTGTTGAGAAATTTCATTATTCAGCATTTCATTCCAAGCTTTGCTTTCTGTAATCACTCCGTCATATGGTCGCCCCTCACTCCACCTTGGATTGGGTAGCACATACTTGACGTTGAGTTCCCTTATGTATTTTGAATTTAATCTTCTGCACGTTTCGGTTTATCCATCTAACCTTAACGGGTGCACTTGCTTGAATGTTGTAATCTGTTATTTGAAAAACGAAAAAATTTGGCTCGGTATATTCCAGTGGTATCAGAGCCACGTATCCTGCCATCCTGTGAAATCAGCCTTCTATGAGTGACAGAGAACAGAGGTATTTGGCAAGAGTATACAAGAGAGGTACAATTCAGACACAGTTGCATCAAGCCCCAGAAGGTCACACAGCTTCCGATGTTTTGAGGGCTAATTGGGAGCCTTAACAAGAAACAGAAATGGGGGATAATGAAAGAAGTTCTGGCAACAGAGGTGACAGTGGGAAGGGTATAGACAATTCAGCCAATTTGGGTCAAGGACTCGATAAGAAGATGGATGCCATGATGGATATGTTTTCTCTCCTGTTGGGGAGATTGGGTCCCAATATTCCACAACACAACACAGGGCATACCGGGGAGCACAGTGCTTCCAACCCGCACAATGGTCATGTTGCCCAACCTGCAGTGAGCAACACTTACATTTCTGCTAGACCATTCAAACCCACGTTTTTGACACCAGCAATCCCACAGCCTGATCCTGAAGAAAATGTTTCATCCTTGGAGAGGGTGAGGATAGGCCGAACAGAGTATGACACCCTTCCTGATGAAGTAAAACTTGACATGTCCTTCAATGATTACATGGAGTATAGAAGGAAGGATAGAGGCCAGGGGAGAAACTATGATCAAAGAAGAACCCCAGCACAAGGAGATTGGAATCAAGCTCTCAACAAGGTTACGCTTGCCCATTTTGATGGAAGCGATAATAATTCTGCTCGAGCCTGGTTACAAACACTAGACAACTATTTGGCACTTAGGCCAATGGCTGAAGAAGAAGCGATTAGATTCGCTACGCTACACCTAGATGGGGTGGCGCATGAATGGTGGTACCATGGCCTAGTCACCTTAGGTCATGGGTCTATCACTATCTACGATGAGTTCACCAATAGACTCATTGAGAGGTTCGAGAAGAAGGACCCAGAAGTGCATTTTAGGGAGTTGGCACAGTTGAGACAATATGGCACTGTGGATGCCTACATAGCTGAGTTTCAAAGACTTTCAGTTATGGTCACCGGAATCACAGAGAGAAGATTAGTAACTTATTCACCCAAGGATTGTTGAGCTAATCAAGGGTTGGATCAAAGCCTGATCCACCGGTCTTAATAGTTGAAAACATGGACAGAAGTTCCATTCTGTGTCTCTGATCTGGAGACACCATGGTGGCCTGATTTACTGACATTTAAACACTGACACCAGGCACATAGATATAACCCATTCAATATCACATCTCTTGGAGAGATCTCTCTAAATCTGCAAACTATGGAGTTGAAGTTTCAATCCGATGGGAAGAAGGTGGTGTTGAGAGGAATGTCGAATGGTGGCCCTCGGATTGTATCATTCAAGAGGATGGCGAAGTTGATACGTCATGATCAAGTGGAATGGGCTGCTGAGTGCATGATTCTTCCAGCAAGTCTAGCTGAAACTAAAGTAGAGCATCCTCCTGATATCCAATCTTTACTCACCAAAAAGAGTAAAGTGTTTGCTGATTTACCGCCTGGACCTCCTCCTGATCGAGGTTCAGAACACATCATAGAGCTCAAGGAAGGAGCTAAACCGGTGATCACAACTCCATACCGGTATCCAAAGAGGCAAAAGGATGAGATCAAGAAGAATATCCGAGAACTCTTGGAGATGGGTTTCATACGACCAAGCAAGAGCCCCTTTGCTTCTGCAGTGGTTCTTGTAAAGAAGAAGGATGGTACCATGCGCATGTGCGTGGACTATCGTGCTTTGAATCAAAGCACTATCAAGAATAGATACCCCATTCCCAGAATAGATGAGCTCATTGATGAGCTACATGGGGCTAAGTTCTTTTCGAAGATTGATCTGAGGTCGGGTTACCATCAGATACGTATGAGGGGATCAGATGTGGAAAAGACAGCCTTCAGGTGTCACTATGGCCACTTCGAATTCTTAGTCATGCCTTTTGGTTTGACTAATGCACCGGCCACCTTTCAGTCTTGCATGAACCGTGTGTTTCAGAATCACTTAAGACGGTTTGTATTGATTTTTTTTTATGATATTCTGATTTACAGCAAGACTTGGGGAGATCATCTCAAACACTTGGAGGAAGTGCTTAGTATTATGGAGTCTGAGAGTCTGTTTGCTAAAGCTTCCAAATGTGAATTTGGAATGGAGGAATTATTATACCTTGGCCACATAATCAGTGCTGAGGGAGTAAAGGTGGATCAGGAGAAGATCAAAGCAGTGGTTGATTGGCCACCACCAGAAAGTTTGACTCAGTTGAAAGGCTTTTTGGGCCTTTGTGGTTTCTATCAGAGGTTTGTTAAGGGGTATTCTCAGAATGCGGCTCCCCTTACTGATCTCACCAAAAAGGGAGCCTTTGTTTGGTCAGAAAAGGCTCAAGTTGTTTTTGACAAATTTAAGAAGATCATGAGCTCGTGCCCAGTTTTGGCTATCCCTGATTTCTCCAAGCCATTCGAGCTGCAGTGTGATGCATCGGGTGAAGGAGTTGGTGCTGTCCTGATGCAAGACAAACACCCAATTGTGTTTGAGAGCCGAAAATTAAGGGGTGTGGAAAGGTCATATTCAATCTATGACAAAGAAATGCTTGCCATTATGCATGCATTAGCCAAGTTCCGACAGTACTTGGTGGGAAACAAATTTGTGGTTAAGACTGACCACAACAGCCTCAAGCATTTTATGCACCAAAAGGATCTAAATGGGAGGCAACAGAAATGGGTGAGTAAGCTGCAAGCTTACGACTTTGACATTGAATATGTCATGAAATAATGTCGCATGATGCCTCTCCGTATACCCCATCTTACCATTGTGTGAGCTAACGTAGATTGAGATGATGTTGCTTGGTCACCGATTATGCAAAAATCAGTTTGCAACCAGCATTCTGGAAGGTACTTTCCATGATGAAAAGTACTAGGTGGTTGAGGGATTGATTCAGTATAAGGGAAGAATCTTTCTGGTGGCTGATTCTAAGCTCAAGAAGAAGATTCTTTTGAATTTTCATGACATTCCAGTTGCTGGTCATCAAGGGTTTTTCAAGACCTATAGGCAGATCCGGGAAAGGTTTTCTTGGAAGGGGTTGAAGAGGGAAGTTCAACGTTACATTCAGGAATGTCCTGTTTGCCAAGCAAATAAAAATGAGCACACTTTGCCAGCCGGTTTGCTGCAACCACTTCCAATTCCCAATCAAAAATGGGAAAGCATTTCAATGGATTTCATCACTGGGTTGCCCAAGGCCCAAGGGAAGGATTGTATCTACGTGGTAGTTGACAGATTAACCAAGTTTGCTCATTTCTTTGCCATTACCAGTACTTTTTCTGCAGCTCAAGTTGCAGATTTGTTTTTTCGAGAAGTGTTTAGGCTTCATGGGTTGCCAAAGAATATTGTCAGTGATAGGGACAGCAAGTTCCTAAGTACCTTTTGGCAGGAAGTTTTCAGAATGAGTGGTACTGTGCTTACTCCAAGCACGAGTTATCACCCTCAAACTGATGGGCAAACAGAAGTGGTGAACAAGTGGTTGGAAGGCTACTTGAGAAATTATGTGTCCGAACAGCAGAAAGCTTGGGTTAAGTGGCTGCATATAGCCGAGTACTGCTACAACTCTACCTTCCATATGTCAATCAAAATGTCTCCTTTCTTGGCACTTTATGGATATGAAGCACCCAGCTTTGCAGATTTGGTGTTTGGTGACAGCAAAGCACCATTAGCCAAGGATTTGTTGCAGCATAGTCAGGACATAATGAGATCTTTGAAGGATAATTTGCAGATTGCACAAAATCAGCAAAAGTTGTATGCTGATCAGAAGCATGTAGAGCGTTCTTTTGAGGTTGGGGATATGGTCTATCTCCGCTTACAACCTTACGTGGTTACCAACCCCCGCTAGAAGAGTGGAGCCGGTAGTCAAACTTCTATGGGCCGCTTAGGGTCAATGGGGTCAACAGGCCATGAACTAGAGCTACCCGTGATAGCGTAGTGCAACGCCTTCCACGGTCTCGGCCAAGAAGGCACGATAATGTGCTGTTTCTTCAGCCACACCGCTGACTAAGTAAGACGCCAATTGGTTCTCAGCCCCGAGGCAATACTTTGACTTCGCAGATCGCTCCTTGAGGAATAGAACCACGAGAATGTTTGCAGAAGTGGAAGAATCATGGAGATGCAACTTGGGAAAAGTGATGAGATAACAAGATCCTAGTTTTGCAATTGCTTGAGGACAAGCAATCTTGGGAGGGCGGATCAGAATGTCCCCTTTCTCGAGCCTCGGTTTTTTCAAGGACTGCGCCTTTCCGGGAACCCGGGAGGTTTGGTTAAATTATAGGTTTCCTAATTTTGAGGAGGTTATTGTTCAAGATGTTAATTTTAATGGCGGATTCCTTTCCTGGTTTTCGTGAGGGCTTGTGCTGGTATGATCATTCCGGCATTCTGGGTACTTTTTGGAATTTACTATTTTTAGTAAATTCTATTCTTGGCAGCTTGTCAGATGATGTTCATATCGGTTGACTTCCTGTTTCAGTGGTCAGATGTTTGGATCAGTTTTGGCTTCAGTGCGCCTCCGGAGGGATAAGTTAAGTTATTTCATTAAAGGCACATTTAAATATTATATTTTAATGTTGACTTTGGGCTTAGAAGTAATGACTTAAAGATGTTTTAAAAAGGGGCCATTGAGGGTGGCGCCCTCATTAAATGATTCTTTTAATTATTGCCTAAGTCAAGTAAGCTTATATTGGGCGACCTTTCAGATTGACTTTAATTAAAATATCATTTATTAATCTTTGAAGGAGAAAGTACGCCTTCTTGAGGAGATGAAGGATTTGACCTAAAAGAAGATTTTAGGGTTTCGTGAAGTCAAACGAAACTTATAAAAGGAGGGCTTGTGCATCAGTTTTTGGATCTTGGAAAATACACCGTTATGCTGCCGGATTGAATCTGGATCACTTCGAGGGATGAAGACTTCCTAACCATTGGGCATCACTTCGTGTTTGAGAAACAACATCTAGTGGTGAATTTCAGTTTACGTGTGAGTGCATCTTTAGTTCATTCATTGTATGTTCAGATCATTGTAAACTTAGTTAGATTGGCATATTCATGTTTCAGCTTATTGCATTATTATATACAGCAGATTCGAAGTTTTATTCATATCTCAAAAAAGACAAAAAATATCATTCTGGGTATTGCATTATTATATAAGTTTGTTCTAGGCGCCTATGCCTCCAAATATAGATTTTAGAAAGAGTCTTGAATTTTAAGAGAGAAGGTCGAATCTCTCAAAGAAAGCCGCATTTCACCGCATTTCGTTTTGGAAATTGTGTAAAATTCATTTAAGGTATCGGTATTGGTTTCATGTTATTAGTTTGAGAGCTATAATGCTAGGATTGTTGTGCATCAGAGATTTCTTCATTTGAGCAAGTCATTAGGGTTTTGTGAGCATTTGAATAGTTCTATAGACTGCTGTCATATTATTGTATTGAGCAGATTTGTAACAGAAAACAGAAGACAATATCTTGATCTCCGAAGCATTTGGATTTAGCACTTCCTAAGCATGATATAAGTGCTCCTCTTTGGTACAATGCTGATCCTTTAAATTCAAGTGATATTGGCAGGCAAATTCTTATGATTTTGTACAAACTGACAGTAGTACTGGCAGTCTTCTTTCTTATTCAAATCTGGTTGTAATTCTCAGTTTCAATTAAGTTATTGTAATTGTTAGATCTCCGCCCTATGGTCGCTACTTTCCCGTCTTGGGTCAGCAAGCACATTCTGGGTGTTGAGTAGCTTCATTATTCAGCATTTCCTTCAAGTTGCTTTCAGTATTAGTTGAGATAGTATAACTCCGCCCTATGGTAGCTACTTCCCATTCTGGGTGAGCAAGCACATTCTGGGTGTTGAGAAATTTCATTATTCAGCATTTCATTGCAAGCTTTGCTTTCTGTAATCACTCCGTCATATGGTCGCCCCTCACTCCACCTTGGATTGGGTAGCACATACTTGACGTTGAGTTCCCTTATGTATTTTGAATTTAATCTTCTGCACGTTTCGGTTTATCCATCTAACCTTAACGGGTGCACTTGCTTGAATGTTGTAATCTGTTATTTGAAAAACGAAAAAATTTGGCTCGGTATATTCCATTCTTCCTCACTCGGACCTTCAAGATAGAACAATTTATTTCACTACATTTATGTCTTTGACTATATTTGCTGTCACAATTGAAACACAACCCTTTTTCTCTCTTCTCCTCAATTTTTTGTGGAGTCAACCTAGTAGGCTGAGGAAGAGAAGGTGTTGAATATCCTCTCTCTCTTATCCCATTAGCCCCTTAATATATAGGAATCAAATACTTTCCACCTTGTGTATATATACTATGATTGGAGCTCCTTTGTAAAAATTGTCCATGAGATAGTGAGACCCTTTTTATGACGATGAGTACAAAGCTATCGATACCAAATGAATTGATCTGGTTCTAGATATAGGGAAGCCATTGTGACCTTTTGTCCACTTGGAACTTGATGTACATAAAAAAAAAAATCCATTTGGTTTATCCATGTTAGTGGATCCTTGACATCAAATTTGTACATATCCACTTTGGTATGAAGTTCCTAGATCCCATATGAGTATTAACATTTGGATCAAGAGTAGCTGACCTAGGTGATTCACCTTGGTTGCTTGAGACATCCTTTCTTGGTACATTTATATGAGCATTTAACATGCTTTGTATGTTCGATATATCTCCTCTTAGGCCTCTCATCTCCATCTTCACTAATGAAATTTCTTCTTTGACCTTGTTTATTTCCTCATTGGGAGTAATATCCTCTATTATTACCTCATCCTTATTAGGATATTTTTTCGGTGTGACGAAATTCTTTTTGCCTCTTGTTTGAGGCCCCGTCATGATGGAAACCAAGAATTTTTCAATAAATCACACAAATGAAATCTAAATTCTCTAAAAATCTTACTGTAACTTACTAGGGCCAAGATACCACTTACCAAGAAAAATCTCCAAAAAATTAGCAAATTTGCAGACTTGAGAGCGAATTTGTTGGAAACCCTAATTTTTCAATGAATCGTTCACTTCTGCTCCAATTCCTTTGAAATCTGTACAGTAGCTTCTTTAATTTTTCTTCAAAAACCCTTTAAAAATAAAAAAAAAATTCACGAAAATCTGGGAGATATGCATTTCACAAAATGACCTCCAAAATTGGAAAACAATGCCTTGTCATCACAGTGCCAAGATCATGCTCTGATACCATTTGTTATGAAATAACTTGCAAAATAGAAGATATTGTAACATACACCCCTGATTTTTGTTTTGAAATCTCTGTATGCTGTTTTTTTTTCACTATATGTTGGTTGTATTGTTTTGTTGATGTGTTTAGTGCTTGTTTCCAATGTTTTTTCAAGATGCATGCCAACATATAGAATATTGCAAAATGAAGGAAACAATAGGAAATAACAATGCTTTCCATAATGGATAACAACATATAATAAGAGCAACTGTTTCAGATCAAATCAGACTTATTACAATGGAATATCAGACAGGTGATAAAAGCAACAATCAGACCTGGAAATGAACATTCAACAGCAACAACGCTTGTTGACTTGTATTACATGTCATGCGTGAATATATCCAGCAAACATATGAGTTCCCACACTAAAGAGCAGCCACCCAAACACAGATATGTGTAGATTTTGGGCCTATACATTAGCAGACCACAAAAATGAGGAAATCCTCAAGAAGGAATGACTCCCTAGGTAGGGCGACTAGCCTTAAAAATTCAGTTCTTCACCAATAAAATCAAATGAATTCTTGGAATGGGGAGCCAATATGAGTGGAAACCAAGGAATTGAATTCCAAGCGTGCACGGAGTTGCAAACTGATTTCACTTTCAAACCCTGTCAAAATGGTGATTTCCAAATTTCTAGAAATGCAATCAGATCTCTGTAAATAGCCTCAGAACACCTCCAAACACCACCAAAACGAAGCCAAGCGGTCACACACACCAAAACCCCAAAACCAAATCAAAATACCAAAAATATCTTCATCTTGTCACCACAAAAAACTCTGAAAATCAGAACTCTGTTGAAGCACAATGTGATCTCTGGATAGAACCACTCAAATCCAGCTAGGGTTGATCTTTCACCATTGAAACCATCTCCAAACGGTGAGGGTTTTCATCCTCAACATGCAGCCAAAGAACTTTGAAAGCATTCCAGTAGCATCCGATTAAGTTGCCAAATAGAAGATAGTGAAATGAAAGCCAAAGAGATGCTTTTATAGGAGGGAAGAAATTAGGGCAACTTTAGGTTTGAACTTGCTTTTCCCTCCAAATCCCCACGCCCCCTTCATGAGCTTTTAAAATTTATTTTAATTTTCTTATGTCTCCCTTGATTTTGGCATCCATTTTAGGAGGCTTATAACCACTAGGCACCAAGGTGCTTTTTTCGATGACCACAAACCCCTTCACTTAAGTTATAAAGTTACTTTATTAAAATAACTTAAGTGATAGAGAAAAGTAAATATCAATTAAATCAACCTTAGACTCGCCAATGCCACATTAGGAAATGAACACTGCTGGAGCAAAATAGGCCTGGGCCAGTTACCCAAAATAGACTTAATATAAATAGCAACTGCTAAAAATAGGAAGGACTCCCCAAATATCAAACTGGCACAAAAACTGAAGTACACTGAGATGCCTTGTGACTTACTATAAATAGTAAGTATTGAAACTGGCCACTGCTCGAAATAGAAAGTCCTACCGAAAACCAACACAGAGCCCAATACTGGCTCTAAGTCCCCTAACCACTCTACTTAGCCTGTGAGAACTCTGGAATAGGCTAATGGAATACTCCATCTGCTTAGGTGCAAGAAGAGGAAATTACAGATACAATATGAAATATGCTGAAATTACTTGATAATAGGTGATAACAAGCCACTTCGAGGGGGAAAACCTCCAAATATCTCCAATGAGAACACAATTCACAATTTGATGATGAAATAAGACTCACTACCTCCTATTTATACCATATTTATGCCTAGGATATCACCCAGGCCAACTTAGATAGCCCTATATAAGAGTTAGCCCGACCTCATTAACTAAATAACAATATAATAATGATAAGATGACTTAATTAAGAGTTAAGATAGCCACAAGCCGACTATTCATAACCCTATGTACACTAATATCAAGGGTGTAGCACACATACACATACATATACATACACACACACATATATATATCCAGCTGCATGCATATTATAGGGCCTTGAAAAATAGATGAATCCATTTTTGTGTCCATGTAACTCTAGTTTCATTGCTTCATTAGGGGGGGGGGCTTTCCTCACTTGGTCGATTGTACTAATGTTGTGGTTTAGGGGGTTGTAACCAATTTCAGTTTACTCTCTTTTTATTTATTTGGTTCTTTTTTCTTGCAAATTGTGTTAAGTTATTTTCATAGTCTAGCATCTTCTTATGCTAATTTACTTTGTAGTAATTGGTTATACTTTCAAGTCTAGTGACCTACTTTGTCATTTGTGGACTTCAACATAATATGTTTTTTTCTATTGGTTTACCAATGCTCCCTGGGGATGCGTCCCTAACCCTAAATGCTCTTGTCCCCTATAGGTGATGTTTTGGGGATGTGGAGATGGGTAGGAAATGTTCCCTCCACATTCCCCTTATAAAAAAGTAGGAAATGTCCTTGGGATGTCCAAAAAAATAGATGACATATGGGGATGTAGGGGATAGCTAGTCATCCTTGGGATGGCCAAGGTATGTCCAAACCATCTTAGGGATAGCTAGCCGTCCCTTATGGCCCAAGTAATTTTTTGGTTCTTTTAAAAAAGGAATGGGTGGGCTATGAATGTTTGTGTGGTTTTGAAGATCATCATTTGGGCTTGGTGGTGAGGGCTTTGCCCCTCGACCCTACCCTATATCATGATAGGGAATGTGCCAAGGGTGCTGCCCTCAAACACCACTAGGGGTGTTCCCCCAAATCCCCACCAATTTATAAGTCTAATCAAGTAATAGACCAATAATTAATCATTATTACAAAATCTACAAAATGCATATCCCTATTGTAGATCTCTGCATCTTCACAATCATAGTCATATTCAAGGATAATCTTGTTTCATACATTGGAAAACTTGTTCAGTATACAAGGACTACCATAGACAATGTTGGCATGCTATAGTCATTATATTGTTGAATACAAGTTAAGTCATAGTCAATAGGAAATGCCACTTTAATAATGCAAAAATGTATCAATCATGCCTTACATAAACAACATGTAGAATAATCCAATCTATTAGTATCTTAGTTGAGTTCAAATTGGAACATAACTAGTTATCCTTTTATTGTTAATCTTTGTTAATGAGTTTGACAACATAATGTGAAGTCTTGAAAGCTTCAGGAAAACTTCAATAATAAATCCCACTTGAATATACACACCAATTAGGCATGTCTTTATTTATGTTGTACCCAAACCAAATTTTTTGCTTCATTAAGGCATTTTGCTTAAAAGAGTCTAAACCTTGTTAAAATGATGTCAAAATACAGTTTTTGGGCAAGTCAAGTATGGACTTTGGTCAGTGTCATGTCAGTCGTCAGCAGCAATTGGTCAGTACCTGGAGGTCAGAACCTGAACCTGGGACTCAAAGCAGGACATATTATGATGGAGAAGTGTTTCATGACAAAATTCTACTCCTACAAGGTCAATTCAGTGGCCAAAACATTGTTTACGAAGGAAGAAATAGATGATGACATTTTTGCAGAAAGCAGATCTGTGCCCTTGTAGCTCAGGGGCGCCCTTCTTTTTGAAGGCTCAGATTTGGTTGCTTTCGTTTGCAAATACATTCACTCTATTCAAAATTTGACCAGCTTTTCGACGAGCTATGAAGCTAGGTCATTTGAGGTGCAAAACTCCGACAATCAAAGGCGGAAGCTAAAGGTACAAGGAGGTTGCTCATAATAGAGGCTGTCAAATTTTCAGTTTATGCGCCCCTATAGCTCAGGGGCGCCCTTGAATTTGACCCCTCAAATGGATGAATCTGCAAAATCTATTTGCGGGGGATCTTTTCTAATTTAGTTCAGCTCCGCAATGCACCAGTTCACAAGATGATCCGAAATACTGAGTGATCGTGATCGAGGTCCTACCGAGCATGTAAAACAGAGGGTGGAAAAATGTAGAAATACACACGTGTACCTCTATAGGCCAGGGGCGCCTAGCCTTTAGGCTTGTTAGATGGGGTTTTTAGCAGTCACAGTCTTACGAGACTTGTGCGAAATTCTCCCAACTATCCAGCCAGTCCAGCCATCAGCCCCCGGGATTTGTCAAACGCTCGTACATGAAGGGTTAGTGGAGATCGCTGAAGAAATCAGACAACCAAAAAAATGGCTGTGGGAAATACATACTCCCTTGGAAAAGGCACCCTTCTTTTTGAGGTCTTAGAAGTAGTTTTCTCGCTTCGTCACCTCCAGAGACATCTCTTCTCAGTACTTCTAGCTACGCAAAGAGATTGTCGGTGCGCGAATCAAAGCACTCCAACTCCTGATGTCAGGGGTCAAAGTATGGCGTCCAGATGAAAGTTACACTTTTGTCAAACTAGTGATTGCGCCTTCACAGGCTAGGGGCGCCCTTGCTTTTGGGGTTCCTAATGCAACTTTGAGATGCCTTACATACAATCTTTGGTTGCGGAATTCTTCCAGTCACGCAATGAACCCATCGTTTAGTCAGCAGGGTTCAGCGTCCACCGGCAGCAGCAGTTCGAAGCATGAGATGGCAAAACAGAGAAATGACCAAGTCTGGAGACCTTGCATCAATTTAATCAAAGGCGCCTAATTTTTTGAGGTGTCAAACGTTGTTTTTAGCAATTGCAGCTCCCAGCAGACATTTCATCTTTGCTCTATAGGCTTCGCAATGGATATCTCAACTCAGTCACAACATTGCTCAAACATCCAGAAATCAGAGTTGAACATAGCCAACTGTAACTTTTCAGTGAGCTATAAAATAGGGAGTTACTAGAAAATCTCATAACTTTTGCAAATGGACACCTGGAGAGTTAAATTTGGACTTTTCGGAATCAGTAAAGTTTTTTGAGTGCATCCAGATGCTGAGCTTTTAGTTAAAATAATATTAAATTCAACTTTTTGCATGTAAGCATTAAATGGGTGATTTTCTATAATATTTCAATATTGGCGCCTTTTTTGATGTTAAATTACAAATTCGCATGTGAAAAAAAATGGATATTTTAATATTATTTATTTTCCGAGACTTTGAGTCAGTGCTAGTTGAATTGGAAGGGGTCCAATCAGAAAGCTTCTTTTTTAATCAAGGTTTAAAGCTTGCAGTGGCGCCATTATGGTGCGTATTTGCTCTATTTAATCAAGTTTGGCATCTTATTTCATTCATCTAGCATGAGCAGAGGTAAATTTCTTCCTAAGTTGGGCGAATTTTCTTCAGCAGTCAGTTGCGAAGACATCAAAAACATTCTTTTGCAGGTACAAGTCCAGATTCATTAGCAGAATTCAAGACAGTGGCGATTTTAGCAGAAGAAAAAGCATGAAAACCTCAATCTTTTGTCTTGAATTCTTCCATTTCTCGTCTTGTTTTCTTTCACATGTTTAAGAAGCTAGCGACTTTTGACAAAACAAATTATTTGGGTCGATTCAGAGTAGCTTTCTCAACAAAACCCATGTGCTAGAATTTTTCAGGAAATTTGTCCTAGAGCATCGATTCTCGAGTCTTTGATTTCCTTAACTGAGATTCCTTTGCATGGTGGAGTAGAAGTCCAATTTTTGCAAATCTGACATTCTGGGTTGTCTTAGAATCATTTTCTGAACAAAACCCATATCTCAGAATTTTTCGTGAAAATAGCCCTCCAATAGGCTATTTTTAGCTCAGCAGACTATATTTAGCTTTCCAGAAAAGTTGTCAAAATATAGTCATGTTCACAGTCAACAGGCGAGATTTTCAGAATGCAGTACACATAGCTCGAATTCAAGACTAAGTCAGTCTTTACTCATGACTTCATTAGAACAGTTGACACAAATCTACATAAGGTGCTTCCAAAAGCAATCTTGGATCCAATCAAGATAAAAGATTCAATACTTCAAAACATTCAGGAATCCTGGTTGGTAGAGATCGCTTCTATCCCTGTCTCAGTTCATTGCATAGAGTTCGTAATGTCTTGTGTTAAGCATTACAATTCTGCTACTCGCGAAATAGAGTCAGTAGATGGACGGGTGATGTGCAATCTCAAACCCCTGGATATCGAGAGATGTTTTGGTATTCCTCAACATCCGAATAGTTTAGTCTTTACCATGGACCAGTGTGAGAGAGCATTCAATGCTGATATGGACAAGTGTTAGAGTAGGATGGCATAGAGATGGTTAAAACAAAAGAAGAGGAAGTTGCCGAGCAATGTGGGTTGTGGTGAATACAAGGATGAGTATGCGATTTTGATCACACTTCTCAATCGCATCTCAGGTCATACAGATGCAAACAGATTCCAGCGCTGGATGTATTATATCATTGGTCAAATCATCTCTGGGCGAGAGCATTATGACTGGGCATCCTTCATCAGTGACATTCTCCACGAGCAAAACACCGGTTTTCTAGTTGCCCACCAGTTTCATATGTGTTCTTATCTCGTATACTTGATTGCTTATCAGGGTTAGTTTAGAGGATTGAACACAGTGGGCATACTCATTGTACAAAAAGACTACCATTACTATGACCAGCTTGAGTTCACAAAGGCTGAACGACATTTCAAGCATGTGCATGAGGCTTTCTTGACGTACACAATGAGGAACCTAGACTGGGAGTTGCATGTTCGTATCTCAGTGGTTGCCAGGGCAGTGATGGTAGATTGGGCAGACTAGTTCATTCAATTCCCTACATATACCTACATCCGCCTCTATGGATACTTAGGAAATCCAACCATGCTTCCACGCTATCCTTCAGATAGGACAGTCTTCATGGAGTTTCTGAGGCAATTTTATGATGTTCATCTACGTTTATGCCACAAGCGTAAACCAACTACCAACTTTCCAATGCAATTTGGAATCTATTGGTGTAGGACAGCAGTTGATGCTAAAGCTGCAAAACAAGAGTTAGAAAAGTTTCATCTCAAGTACCTTGTCGATCCACGCACATATGATCCTTGGGGTCATTATTCAGCACGCCTTGGTGGTCGCCCTTACCATAAGTGTACAATGGAGGATTATTGGGTGAACTGCGAGGATGACTTTGAGGTGCACAGATGTAGCTACAACAGGTTCTCTCTCTCGCAGATTTCTGTATTCTTGGTAGAAGATGTGGGAGGTTTGTCAGATGATGAGGGAGATACACTTCCTCAATTTTTCAGAGAGCAGGTTGATACACAACCATTGCCGACTATTGATTGGTTCGCCAAAGAATACTCATTAGTGAAGGAGAGGTCGAGTAGAGTTATTAAGAACACCATACTTTACCTCGAAATCAAGAAGACCAAGAGGGTAGTCATGCCTAGAACAGAGCCGCCATCGGTGGATGCTTCACTACCATCCTCTTCTAAACCTAAACAAAAGAAAAGGAGTAACCCTCCTAAGAAGAATCAAGTCCCTAACAATTCAAAAGGGAAGGCACTTGCCATTGAAACGCACGTGGAGCCAGTCAGAGTGCCAGTTTAGACTTTGGCAAAGCCCAAGGTTCAGCCTCGCATGCCATCACCGACACTAGAGCAGTCTCCGGTTCCAATTCACATTGACTTGGACCTAGACTTTCCACCTTGTAGTAATGCCTTTACGCATTCACACTCATCGAAACCTCTCATGACTAACACAGACCCTTCCAGTGGGATTAGTCGAGACTCGTCTTGGCTTGAGAATCAACTAGGTAGGAAGAGAAGGCAGTCATCTTACATCCTTGATCATTCAGATTTTGATCATGTCTACCAGGATGCGCCCGACAAGAGGATCAAGAAACAGGTCCATGGAGAGAGGAATGCTGATAAGGAGATCGTCATTGAAACTGCTGTGCCCCTAGAGGGTAAGAGTCTGAATGAGATTGAATTTCAAGATATTGAAGTGATCACAGTCAACCTTGGTAGAAGCACACGCCAGACAGAGGTTGATCTCCTGTAGGTCGCAACAGATAGCGCAAGGGATAGAATAATGAAAGATAGAGAAGACAAGGCAGCCCTCAAGGTTGAAATCCATTAGCTTTGTGAATACATATCTAACCTTTTACACAGAACGGGAAATGTCACCGCTTCACTCCCACTGATGCTAGAGCCACCTGTAGAACAGGTTCAGCTTAATCACCTGGTTGCATACTACAAGCGTTTGGAGGATTGGGAGGAGGAGTTTGTCACCAGAGGCCACTTTGTGCTTGCAGAGTTATATCAGTTATGGTACAATGCACGCGAACTCCGTCTACGTCTCCAAGATGAGGAGCGAGACTTGGCGATTGACAAAACCAGAGATGAGATCATGATTGCTCATCTGAGGATGGCATATGAATCAGTCACAAATGAAGAAGACAAAGAGGCTATCTACACTTGGAGGACACAGTTGATCTTCAAGGCGAAGATAGAGGATACAATGGCATTAGAGTTGGCTGAGAGCAGAGAGCACGTCACTAGTGTACTCCGGTATGTGAGAACTCTCGTGTCTTGCATACTGTGTCAGTATCAGCTTGAGGGTGGTGCGTATGTCGAGCTTGCTGACATTCAGTCAAAGCTCCAAGTACTCATTCATGGTATTTTTAGTGGGGAGACCGTTGGCTGTAAGATGAATCAACTTATAGTCATGTCAACGTTGTTCCATGAGGTAGTTAGGAGCAGAGGTGAACTTCAGTGCTAGATCACAAGTGGTGAGGATATGCTGCACAAACACAGTATACTTCGGTAGAGTATCAGTGCCCTAGATGGTGACACAGTCAACAACTTCGTGGATCGGTTAGTTGTTCAAGATAGCGGCCAGTGATCAGTTAGTTAGAACCTATAGTTATTTTCGAGGACAAAACCAAGAGCATGCAATTAGAACTCAACTTTCATCTTCAGTTCTCTTTGTTGGGTCCACACATGTCTATCTTATCCTCAGAGATATTTTGCAGGACTTGGAGTTTCATTTAGGGTTTTCGTTAACTGATGGTAGCTTTCCAGTTAACTTTGCTTTCAATAAGGACGTGCATGCTTGCACATTGTCCATTTAGATTAGATGTATTGGTTAACTGATGGTAGCTTTCTAGTTAACTGTATAGTTTGCTTTATTAGGGTTTAGCAATAAAATATTGCATGCATGCAAGACTGTAGTTGAGTCAAGGTGATTTTAAGGTTCCCTACACCTTTCGATGTCTATAAATAAGAGCTTTCAGCTCATTTGTAAATAAATTTTGCATGAGAAAGTAATAGATGTTGTGTCCATCTTTCCTATAATATTACTTATTCTGTATCTGTTCATGAGTTTTTATTATGATGATGAATTGTTATGCCACTCGGGTTTCATGTTGTTATTATGGTGAAAGCTTATTTTAGTTAAATATAGTGGGTAGTTTGATCGTGGATTGTATGTGTGTTTCGCCTATGCAATTTACTATCCTAGTTGGCTATCCTTTATGTTTTGTTTCTAATAAGCCTATTCAGATTGAGCAAATAGTTGTGCCAACTTTCCTTCATATTGAGAATCTGTACCTAAAGCTTATCATTTGATGTGTGTTAATAAACTTCTTCCCAGCCAAGCAAATAGTTGTGCCACCTTGCCTTCACGTTGTGAATCTGTACTTCAGGTTTATCGTATAGAACATTCCTGCTCCATTTCCTCATGCTCTGTTTACTTGAGGGGACTGGATAGATTTAAAGCTTTAGTTTAGTTGTATTTAGTGATCTGCGAAACCAAAAAATCCTTAACTGCAATGTTTGTGGTTTTTCTTAACCTTGTGCCTCTTCCAGCTGAGAACAAAAAGATAGGATTTAGTTTACTTTTCTTTTCCAAGCATTTCAGCAATACGAGGGAGCTTACTCTCCTAATTTGAAGAGCACTCACTATGCAGTGTGCATAGTTGTTCGTACCAATTTGCACTCCAAAGGTGTTAATTGTTACGCCAACAGTTTTCTGGCGCCCATCGTGGGGCACGAGGCAAGAAAAATTCACAAAGCTTATGTTTTATGTCACAGGAATGACCATTTGGTGTCCTACTGCTCCAGTACATAAACTAGGACTAAGTCCTCCTATTATACAGCTGAATCTAGTTTTCATCGAAGCAGAGTAGTTAGACATCATCAGTAGCTTGTGCACTTTTATCTTTGAAAAGCATACATCTACCACTCAGTAGAGAAACGCGGCTACCACTCTAGATAAAAAGAAGAGAAAGCAGATCTTGCAGCAGGTAGACCAGTCTTGCCACCTCTCGCATGGAATTAGGCATCCTGGCGTACCAAGTATATACAAGGAGAGGTAATCCTCCTATCCAGCTAGATCAAGTCTTTCAAGAGGCGGTTGATCAATTCACTGAAGGAGAAATTTTAGAAGAAGAGATGCCCATTCCATTAGAAGAAATGGGTGATCATAACAACAACAACAACCACAACAGTCGAAATGGAAGGAATGTAAGACGTCCAGCCCCCTTGCCTTGGGGCGACAATATTGGACCATTGGCTTTACAAGGACACCATGAACTACCCAAGGGTTCATGCAAGTTTTTCCCGAGATTTCATGGCGATGGTTCCAGACATCCTGATGAACATCTTTCAACATTCACGGTGACATGTTCCATCCTACATGTTGCACATGAGGACATTGCAGTACGTCTCTTTGTGGAGACTCTTGAAAACAACACAACAGACTGGTTCAACAATCTTGAACTAGGCATCATCACTAGTTGGGCAGTCATGAGTGAAAAGTTCTTGGCAAGATTCAAGCCTGCCGAGGACAGTCACAAAATTTTTGCACAACTCTCGAATTCGAAGATGGAGGCACATGAACCGATGAGAGAATTTGTAGCAAGGTTTAATTGCCTTGTTACACATCTTTCTCACACTTTAAATCCATCTGACGAAATTTTAATGAGCTCCTTCATCAATGCATTACCGTCAAAAATAGCCTTTTTCTTGAAGATAAGTGAAGAAGACAGTTTACAGCTCATTCAAGAAGAAGCAATCAAGCTCGAAGACAATATGATTATGACGGGCAAGATGAAGAATGATTCAATCAGACCGCTCGTGCAAGCATCGGCTGATCTGTTGCTACAGAAGGTAGCAAACCAGGTGACTATACAGAAGAGACAGTCACCCCCTCAAGGGAAACCAGCCTTGCTTGCAGCACCGTCATATCAACCTCAACAACAGTACCGGCCGAGAAGAAACAACTTCCAGCCGTACAACAACTACAAGTCAAAGTTTTGCAAGGAGAACCAAAGAAAAATAATGAAGCTAAGAAGCCCACAGTCTTTTGCACTTTCCATGATTCTATTGAACACACCAGGACTACATGTCCGGAGAACCAAAGAATGAATCAACTCATGGGATTTGCCGATGTTGCTCCTAGTTCAGGATTTGTACCTTCAAGTTCAAACATCGTCTCATCACAGACGATGGCGACTCCGCAACAGGGTATTTTGATCGAGAATCCGTAAATGAAGAACAAGAAGAATACTGCCAATTTTCTCTCGTGGTTAATCATGAGAATATCACCTCACTTGTGTTCACACGTGCATAGCATTTCAAAGCACAAAAGGAGGAAGAAGAGAAGCGGAATTCAAATGGAAAAGGAAAGGAAGTAGCTTCTACTTCGAATCCTAAGACTTCACAAGAAAACACTCTGCCGACTACTCTAGGTTCATCTTCAGCAAGTTTCGACATCGTGTATTCTATGATGAAGACGAAGGTGCAAATCTCTCAACTAGAGTATCTACAAGATCATCCGAAGCAATTGGATAGAATCTTAAAGGTTGTGAAAAAGAAGGTTGTCACCCAACCAACGTTACTATAGTCCTCCGTGCCTGCAGAAGAGAAGCCAAAACCGTTCTATATATCCTTATATATAGGAGGTTTCAAACTGAGCAATTGTATAATTGATAGCGAAGCTTCCGACAACGTTATGCCTCTAGAGATCATGAATGCGTTGGAACTATTGTGCACTCCTACTCAAGAAAAGTGTTACTCGCTTGAGTCCAAGCCGGTGCCATTAGTCGGTCAACTTAAAGATGCACAAGTAAGGCTAGCGTCATGTCCTGAGAAGATCATGATGACCATCTTAGTGGCTGATATTCCTGCCAACTATGGGATGCTACTTAGCAGGAGTTTTTGTAAAGATCTCGGAGGAGAGATTCAAATGGATTGGTTGTTTGCGAAAATTCCATTAAAGAAGGGCACATTCAAGTTGGAGCCTGAAACGAAGTCAAAGTTTACAGTAGTAAAGTCCCAGGATCCACATGCTCAAGTGTTGTATCAAGACACGGGTCCGGGCACATATGCTATAGTGTCAGAAGTGACTGAAGATTGTCAGAATTTTGCACTTTCCACAGGTTTGTCAAATGAAGAATCTAAAATGTGGACAATGCAGTTTGACGGCAGTTGCTCAACATCAGGCTCAGGAGCAGGAGTAGTGATTATCTCTCCTGAAGGCCATCTATATCCATTCGCATATAGGTTGCAATTTGAATGCACCAATAACATTGCTGAATGCGAGGCACTTTGATTAGGTCTCAAGAACATGAGGGATATGGGGATCAAACTGCTTAAAGTTAAAGGAGATGCAGAGTTGATTGTAAAACAAGTCAGAGAGTAGTTTCATGTTAGAAAGAATCGCCTTCAATTCTACAAGCGAAGGGTGTGGAATGCAATCGACTGGTTCGATGCATTTAACATCAAATACATTCCAAAAACAGACAATAGCAAAGCTGATGCTCTTGCAGTGTCAGCTGCTCTTTTCATGCCAAACTCTGACTTCCGTTAGAATTCTTTTGCTATTGAGCTGATTTGCAGGCCAATTGTACTAGATAACTTAGACAATTGGCAAGTCTTTGATGACGATGATGATATTGAAGAATTTCTTGTCATGGGAGATAACTACAAAGAATTGTTCTTTGAAGGAATTCTACTCCTTTCAAAGAGTCAATTGCTGAAGACTTTGAAGCTACAAAATCCGGGATCATACAACTGAAAGAAAATCAAATTCCCAAGGGTTTTGTATCTTTAGAGGATATTTTTTGACAGACATGACTGATACATCCAAGATTAGAAGAGGTCAGGTGTTAATACTTCTACAAAATACAATCAAGTCAACATAGGCACTGAAGACAAGCCTCGGTTTGTGAATTTAGGCAAGTGTTGTACTCCAGAAGAGACTGAGAAGTTTATGGCCTTGTTCAAACAATACAAGGATGTATTTGCCTGGTCTTATGAAAACTTGAAAGTCTTCACACCCATAGAATTGTCACATACAATTCCTCTGAAGTTTGATGTCAAGCCTTTCTGGCAGAAACAAAGACATTACAATCTGCGAATTCAAGGTACTATCTATGCGGAGATTCAGAAGATGGTGGACTCGAAAATAATATTTCCTATGCATCATTCCACCTAGGTGTCCAATATAGTTCCTGTGCGCAAAAAGAACAGTGAGATCAAAATTTGTGTGGATTTTAGGAATTTGAATCTATCGTCCTTGAAGGACAATTACCCATTACCAATCATGGAACATACCTTGTAGACAGTCACTGGATTGGAGGTGCTATCACTTCTTGATGGTTTTTCTGGTTACAATCAGATTGCAGTGGCAGAGGAGGACCAGATTAAGACAACTTTCACCACGCCGTGGGGGACGTTTGCTTATGAAAGGATGCCTTTCGGCCTTATCAACACCAGTGCCACATTTCAGAGAGCCATGGACTTGGCGTTTGGGCACCTCAAAGACAAGATTATAGTCGTCTACCTTGATGACTTAACCATTTTCTCAAATAAACGGGATGATCACTTTTCACATCTCGTGGAAGTGTTCGAAAGATGCAGGTATCACAAGATATCATTGAATCCAAAGAAGACCATCTTTGCGGTGACTGAGGGCAAGTTACTTGGTCACATCGTTTCCAAAGAGAGGACTAGGATTGACCAAAATCGGGTGGATTCAATTAGAAGCCTGTCTCTTCCAACAAACAAAACGCAAGTGCATTCCTTTTTCGGAAAAGTTAACTTTATCGAGAGGTTTGTACCTGATTTCATAGAGCTGACAAAGGAAATTTCAGCGATGATGAAAAAGACATCCACTTTTGTATGGACAGAAGAAGGAAAACAGGCCTTTATTAAAATCAAAGAAGCTATTGCTAACGCACCATTGTTGGTTCAGCTTGACTTTTAAAAGGATTTTATCCTCTATTGTTATGCGTCGGAACACACGCTGTATGAAGAAGGAGAATCTCCAATTGCTTTCATGAGCGCCAGTTTTAAGGATGCTGAGATGCGCTATTCTTAGATTGAGAAGAATGCATATGCTGTCTGTTGTCCCGAATTTTTAACTTGTTAAAAATTGGGATAACCTATTAAAATTTTGAAAAAAATTGAAGATTTTCTCTCCTAAGGCACGTTTTACGAGGTGCAAAGGTTGAAAAATTTCAGTTTTAGATCCATGGTTCCCTTAGATATCCTTTTTGACTCACTCCTATTTGTTTTCATAAATTTTTGAGACATTTTCCTTATGTTTTTGGTCAATTTCGGGTTTTTGGGGCATCACTGCAAGGGATTTATTTTCTTATTACAAGTCAGTAATAGGAACTTTTTGCCTTCATTACAAGTGATAATAGGAACTTTTTACTTGACTTGCAAGTATGGGAACTTTTTGTTCATTTTACAAGTTACTTTTTAAAAAGTAACTTGTAAAGTGTTATAAAAAGTCCGATTTCACTTAAAGTGACTTGTAAAGAGCCCAAAAAGGTTCGATTTGAGTCTTTTGACTTAAAGTGAACGTGTAAAGTGCTCTCAAAAGCCTGATTTCTTCTTTTAAGTTGAATTTTAATTTGTATTGAGTCTTTTAAAGTCCGATTTCTCCTTTTAAGTGATAAAGTTCACTTGTTATCAGCGTGTAAAAGCTCGATTTAAGTGATTTCACTTAAAATCACTTGCAAAGAACTCTCAAAAGCCCAATTTAAGTTTAAAATACTTTCTTTTGAAGAATGGTGCTTTATTTCACTTGCAAAAGGCTTTCAAAAACCCGACGCCATCCATAGAAGCAACAGTTTGAGTTCTATTTTGCTTGTTTACCCCATTCTATGGAGATTTCATAAATCTTCAAGCAAGAAAGTCGGACTCTCAGCTTAAATAACCAAGTTTTCTCCTTTTGCTGAAGGCACCTAGGGTTTTTCTTCTTCATTTTTGGCTTGTGAGCTCTTGTTTCAGGTATGTTTCTTTTTGTTTCTGTTACACCCCGATTGTATAGCTACTACAGCATAGGGAAATGCATTGTAATGTTTGAATCTTTTAGATGAATAAAACATGTTCTTGTTATCAAATGATTGTATCATTTGTCTAATACTTCTATTGATGTAATTTTGAATAAATGTTGCATATAAGTTATGGAATAATGTTTATTCTAACTTTTGAGATGTTTTATGTAAACTGCTTTGTTTTGAGCATATGACTTCCGTCGTCGTGTCATGATGTGCAGGAAAGAGGATCATTCCTCTAGGCAGAGGAGAGATATCACTCAGGGAGGAGCTTGGTCAGGTAAACAGTAACGAGAACCATCTGAGCATACACACACGTTCCTTAAACTGAGTAAGCTTAGTCAGTTTGTGTGGGTAATAGATAAGTCGTCCATAGGCTTATGTGTTTGCGTTAGGAGTCGTGTTTACTTCTATATGCATTTATAAGTGATGTTTATCTATGTATCTATTTGTGGTTTTACGATTATGTGGATATTAATAATATTATATTATTATTGCCTAGTGACTTTACGTAAAAATATATATATATATATATATATATATCGGTTGCTAACTGGATCACAATATATTGATATATTTGTTAAATATATATTTATGTAATTATATATTAAAGATTATATATAATATTATTATAGTTATATATAAATATAGGTGTAAATATTTATTTATTATAAAATATAAATGAGGGTTATTTTGTGATTAATAGATTGGAAATAGAATAAAGTGCGAAATTCATAAAAATTCAAGAGAATAAATATGGAAAAGTAATATAGTTAAAGTATTTGAATCTTTGCAAATCTCAAATGGAAATCGAGCTTTTTGTTTGAGACATTTAAAACAAAGGGAAGTCAATTTTTTTGCTGAAGAACATTTGAAAAGGAGAAAATATGTTTTTGTGAGTTCATTAAAAATAAATGGAGGAAAACACGTGAGAAAATCGTGCGCGCTTGGTAAATTTCGCGCCTGAGATACACGGGATGCGACTTGGTCTTTGAGCACGATGCAAATGCTGATCAAAGGGCAACAAAAATGGCAACGTGGGAACATTATAACCTTGACCTCTCATCTGGAACAAATTTTCAAACTGACTGCATCAAAATACCTTAAAAATCTGCAACGGTTGAGAGGTGTTAAGCTCAGGAATTCGCCATGTGAAGTCGTGGCTTGAAGGGATAAAGATATACTTGAGAATTTTGCCTCTAATCTCTCAAAAACCTTTCCAAGTTTCATTGCTGGCAGCTTGGACGTCTTAGGATGAGGAGTTTGTTGAGTTTCTTAAACTATATAAAGGCGATTTTGCTCATTCATCCAACACAAGAATTTGGAATTCGAGTTTGTTCTCTTTCAGAGATATATAAGTATTTTCTGAGTGCTCATCATTTGCTGTGAATGAGTTTCTAACTGCTGTGACTTTGCTAATGCTGCATTTCATCATATTACTTAGAGTGTCAGAACTAGAGCTTTTAACAGCTGCAAATATTAGACTGTGCTAAATTACCTTTTAGGAAGAAGTGAAATAGCAATTTCTAGTAGAGAAGTGTTGTTTAGGGAGAGTGCTTTGGAAGGAGTTTTCTATATTTGAGAGAGAGAAAAACTGCAATCTGCCATCTTCAATTGGGAATTTTGAAAGTTGCTGCCAGAACAATGCTGGGAGAGAAGCTCATTATCATAGGCATGTTATCTAATTTGTGATTTTTGCTTGAATGATCTTCTCTTTTATTCTTGAGTTTGTTGGATGCAATTAGCATGTTATAAGAAAATAGTTCTTAGCAAATTAATATTGTTTTGATAAGCTTCATAAAGAATAAATGCATAAGGGATTTCATTATAATTGAAGGGTAAATGAATAGGGAATATCAATGCAATTAAGGGTAAATGCTTGGGAAAGTTAATAAATTTTATTGATAATTTAAAAGAAGGATTTATGGATAAAAGGGTTTTAAGAAGGGAATCAATTGTTTAAAGAGCTCTAGGGTAGCTTAACTTAATATGCATTATGCTATAAAAGGTTTTTATGTGCATTTGCTTGACTTTACAATTTTGTATGATCTCCGTATATGGAGAATACGTAGAGTAAATAATATCTACTAGGAACGAAATGACGTCAAACCAAGTATGATCCTTAGCTTATGTTATTAGGTTAACTCTGTCAAGCTTCACTCCTAGGATAAAGATTTCCGAAATCAGGAGTTAGGATATTAGATACTTGTTTATTGGCTCATTTCTAGTAGACTGTTTGAGGTAGGAGGTTTGGGGTAAACTGAACCCATTGAAGGACATAACCTATGCGTAGAGTAAGATAGCCCAAAGTCAAATCGGCCCTGAGTAGTGTTTATGATAGATGACCTTCATTCGAAGTACTGAATGAGAATACTTTGGCCAAAGTAGTGAAAGATACGACATCCACTTAGGTGTGAGATAGTTGAGACTACATTGCTAGTTCATTGTGTTCCTAGTACTAGTTCGAGATTGTGAAATAGCAAGGTTCTAGTTGTGTAGGATACGACACTATGCTCAGTTGGTAATCGTTAAAGGATGCCCTACCAATCTCTTCTTCGAAGGGAGGGCCATCTATCTAACGATAGGTGTGCGGGGGACCGCATTATAAGTCTGTGGTTGGCGGAAAAACGCCCGAGTGATGTTTCTCCTGCACAGCATGCAGCCGATGTACCAAGATTTGAAAGGATGGACTCCTGGACCTTCTTACTTCTATTTGTGCAAAAGCTTACGAGCTATGTATGTAACTGTATTACTTTTGAACTCTGATTTATATTTGCAATGAAAATGAAATTCATGTGGAAACATATTGTAATTTGTACATATTTATCAATAAAGAAAGGAAATTTTTTATTGTAATGTTTTTTTTACTTGTTACCTTTACATGTTTAATATAAGATTTCGAAAATTTCAATTTACGCAAGGGAACATTCGTTACATGTGGTATCAAAGCTACCAGGTTCTGCACTAAAACCTATGAGCTCATTACGCAACAATGCAAAAACCTTATCAGAAGATAATGGTTGAAAAGTTCTTGTGTGAAAACGGCAAGAGAAAAGAACTTAGAGAAGTGAAAAGGAAAAATGAGATCCTTAGTAACTTATGTAAATTGGAACGAGCTAAAAGTTATACCTAAAAAAAGGAACTCCTAAACCAACAAATATCACCTGGAATTGCCGAAGTATATGCAATTAGGTTAGGCAGGAAGGTTAGGATGAATAACCAAATTATATCTTTATCGAACAAAATAGTTTTATGACTCCAAGAGAATTAGAAGGAAAGAGATAACCTTTAATAGTTGTAAACTACAATTATAAACAGTTGGGAAGTTTTGGATTTGATTAGAACAACTACGAATCTATGAGAATTTGAGAATGAAACAAGGGAATTAATGTTGGAGTTAAGACATCGGGGCGACAACGGAAATTGTCGGATGAGGAACCATTAAAACCTAGGAAAAGATAGATTAAGAGGCTGCAGGGAATGTGGCAAGGTAATGGCCAGTATACTAGGAAATGAAGATCAGATGTCATCGTTGGTGGCACATACAGACTCTCTTTAGATTCCACAGGAAAATGGTAGAACATAAGACAGATCAAACTGATTATGTTAGTAGAACTAACATAATGTGCTAAGTGGATAAACTCATCAAAGTAAACGTTTTTGGAAAACTTGACTTACAGGATTTTGATTTTAAATAATATATTGTGGACAAGTAGTTGCTTAGAATCCTGAAAAGGTATTTCAGTTTAGCAAATAATGATAGGGTTGCATAAACCATGATCATACTAGAAATGTTCAGTTGAGCGAATGTGCAAAATATTTTAGTCAATAAGCGAAAGTGGTAAACCAAAACTTGCATGAAAATCTTGTGAATGTATGCTTATATGTTTTCCAAAAGATAGTTAAAAGTTTAATTAGGCTAACTTGTATTAAACATTCAGGTTTAAGTGAACTTTTAAATCATGGTGAAAGTGTATGAGAGGACGAGAAATATTCCCGGAACTAGTCGTGAAGAGGAACAAGAACCAACAGGAATGGAAGCAAAGCTGGATCAGATTCTGGCAAGATTGTCCAATCTTGAAAAGGAAAAAGCAGTTGAGATACCTATCACCAATAATGAAGAGGAAAGTTCTTCGCATGGAGAAGACATTAATCATAACCATGAGAAGCAAAAATCTCCAACTTTGTCTATTGAGAAGAAGAAGAAACAAGTGTCCACTGAGTTAACAAGGGATATGAAGAAGATATACCCTCCAAAATTTGATGGAAGTGCCACAGGTGATGAAGCTGAAACCTGGTTAGTACAAATGGAAAAGTACTTTGAAATAAGAAATTATGACGAAGTTACTAAGGCAGCTTGGGGTGCTTATCAGTTAGCGGGTGAAGCCTCTAACTGGTGGATGAACAAGAAACTGGAATTGGATATAAGTTCTTGGAAGTTGACTTGGGAAGAGTTCGTTGAGATTTTCCGCAAACGATGGTTGCCACAACTCTATTATGACCAAAAACTCTTTAACTTTCAAGAATTGAGGCAAGGGACCATGTCAGTCAACGAGTACTGGGAGAAGTTTACTCGGCTTCTTCGATATGTTCCTATCTATCATAAAGATGAACGATTCCAGATCAGGAAATTCATCTTGGAATTGAACAAAAATATTGGAGGTGAAGTCGATATGCATGGTCCGACTACAATGGACCTTGTGAATAAAAAAGCCATTAAGCGGGAAGAAAAGCTTAAGGCAGACTCCAATTAGTGTGAAGGAGAAGAACAAAAGAAGGAAACTGAAGTCCTCGACAAGATTTCCCCCAAGAAGGAAGAATTTGTGCAAGATGCAGCAAGGAAAAAGGGGGAGATCTCGCTTCAATGAAAAAGAATTAAGAAGAGATTGGAAAAGAGACAACTCCAGGTATAATGACACTAGTAAAGCTAGTGAAAGTGATAATAAGACTAGGGAAATCATAGAGAAAAGAGGACCAAGAGCAGGATGCTTTATTTGCAGAGGTAATCATTATGCAAACGAATGCCCTAACAAAACTTCTGGTACCCAGCATGGCAACTCACTGCCTACACAAAAGGCCATGTTTCAGCAGAGGAAACACGCTGCCATAAGTGATGGACAAGTTGATGTCCAAATTACACCAATCAAACATTCTTGAAACTTTCAAGAGTGTAGAATAAATGTAGAGTCATGTTTTTATGCTTTTGAATAATACCTTAGCTCATTAGGGATGATGAATCATAAGGGAGGGACTATGTTACACCCCGATTGTATAGCTACTACAGCATAGGGAAATGCATTGTAATGTTTGAATCTTTTAGATGAATAAAACATGTTGTTCTTGTTATCAAATGATTGTCTCATTTGTTTGATACTTCTATTGATGTAATTGTTGTCAAATAAAGTTTGTACCCTTGCTAAGCTATCAACTATAGCAACCTATTGACACATGGGAACACTTTGAGGTTGTGGGTGACCTGGGGAATGAAGTGGACCTCCAGATTACGGGCTGTTTCCCCTTAAGATATCTTGAGAAAATTAAAGAATGATAAAGGAAAGAGTTAGAAGGATATACTTGAATTTAAAACCTATCACTAACAGGTGATACACCAAAGATAAAAATATGACAATACTGTAGAAAACTCACAGAAAATCTCAATAGAGCTAAACAATCTCACAATTCAGAGATTTATGTTTATAAGAAACGAGTCTATGTAAGGTTCCGACTGTTCTAATGCTTAACACAAGGAAAACAAAGATGTTTTCACAAATATAAACACAATAGAAAGAGATCACTAACATAAACCTGCACTACGACATAATATTCTTTGCATCCAGTACTGAAGGAATCTGATAAAATGAAGAATTACACAATTTTATCATGCAACTCACAAACTGTCACTAAAACAACAAAGAAAATCTGTGAAGGAAATGACTTTCTATTTGAGAAAATAAGGAGTCTCTGTGTTATAGATCTGTAGTATTTATGAAAATGAGTTACAAAGTCTGAATAATGCTCTTTCAACAATCTCCTAACCAAGAACTGCCTTACAAAAAGGCAAAAATGCCATATATACCAAAGAGTGTTGGACCCTAGGGCTTACAAAAAACAAGCCTGTTCTTGAACACGTCGGCCCTAGAAGCGCTTGGAATAAAGTTAATGAGGCATTAAATGCGCATCCCCCCTTCATGTCGGTGAAAGATCGCTCCAGGGATGGCCTTCAGATCTTTTGCAACGATCGCATTAACTCGCAGCCCTCGTGTCCAACCTCGAGAGCTTCATCAGAGTGGCTTTGAATGCTCTGTGGCATGGTCATTAATGCCGTTCCACTTTTTCCAGCCGACATCCCAGCTGCTATTGTGACTTGCGGCCACTTCGCCTTCGGCTTTCTTCTTGTTGTAGATCTTTCTGCAGGTTGACTCCCCCTTCGAGAAGCAGCATTAGATATACCCTGTTGGATCCAAACGTTATTGCTTCACCGAGCTGACCCATGCCGCGCACATTCTGTTGATCCTCCTCTCATTGGTCAAACATCCACGGCTCTCCTGTAGCTCACTCTGATTGGTTGAACAGATGCTTCATGGGGGCGCCAGACGGTCAAAGGTCATCCAGATTGAATCGCATGTCTGTGAGACACTGACCGTGTCTCCCCGATGCGATCATGCCCTTCAGCGGTTATCGACATAGATCACTATTGTCGGCAAGAGTTCACAGCGAGACCAAAAGTCATATCGATATTCATAGTGGTGGTCACCCAGACCATCGGCAAGACCTTCCACATTTGGGAAGACCTCACGGCGAGCCCTCATCATTATACCGCTGTGCTCCTCCGTCGGCAAGACACCCATGTGTCGGTGAGACCTTCTGCTGAAGGAAAAACACTATACCGAAACCCTTCATTGGTCGGCAGGATCTCATACCTTCGCTGAGAGATCATGGTGACTCTACTTTCCTTTGCCTCGAGCTCACATCCTTTCGTTTCAGCAAGACTCCCTTGCAGTCGGGAAGACCTCATGTCGAATTCATTCCGCTTCGGCGAGACCACCTTCGGTCAGTGAAACATTACACTGACCGAGCCTTCTGTCAGCGAGTGCAACTCCTTCAGCAAGACTTTGCCCTGTCGGCCAGACCTTTTGCCGATGTCAAACTCTCTCGACGAGCTCTACTTTCCTTTGCCGAGAGCTCACCTCATTTCGGGGAGACATCCCTGTGTTGGTGAGACGTCAAGGCGAGCTCCCTCATTCTCCCTGAGCTCCTTCATTTGTCGGGGAGACATCGCTATGTCAGCAAGACTTTATGCAGAAGGCTTCTTTTCTTTCGCCGAGACTTCACCCTTTCGGGAAGACGTTACAGCGAGCTCAAATCGTTGCTGCGAAACCCCTCCGAGTCGGCAAGAGATTACACCGAAGGCCTCCATTCTTCCCGAGCTCGAACCTTTCTGTTTCGCTGAGACTCCCACCATGTTGGCAAGACCATATGCCGAAGGCAAGATGTCACGGCGAACTCATCTCATCTCGGCAAGACACCATACTCTCGGCAGGACCTCATAGTGAATACAAAAAGTCATACCGATATCCACAATGGTCGCCGAGACAATCGCTATTTGGAAGAGCCTTCTCCGAGCTCAAACCTTCGGCGGAGTCGGAGCGGGGCAAAACAAAAGAGTAGGCGAAATCGGAACCGGAACCAAATCCGGACATGAAACTTTTCCGAAGTTTCATGTTCGGATTCCATTCCGATCCCGCCCCCTGCAACATACAAGACAACAAGGAGGAAAAAGAAAGAAGAAAAGGGAAGAAAAACATCCCGCGACCAAACGATCGAAACAAAAGCAAAAAGAACAAGACCGGCGGAACCAGGACCGGGAGGGAACTAGAACTTGACACTCGGAAAAGTTTCAAAGTTTGGTTCCAGTCCCGGTTCCGGCCCGCCGGAACCAAACCAAAGACGCGCAAGGCAAAACAAAAGACGCGGAACTGGGACCGGGACTGGAACGGAATACAGAACTTGGAAGGAATTCTAAGTTTGGAATCAGTCCCGGTTCCGCCCCCGGAATAAAAATAAAAAGCCCAAAAAAGGAACACACTCCTAAGGCACCGGACACAAAAACAAAGAAAAAGAAACAAAAAAGAGGGACCCAAAACCTAAGTCGAAAACAACCAACGGAGCAAATTAACAAAAGAGGGCGGAGTTGGAGTCGGGATGGAATCCAAACTCGAAACCCTAAACGAGTTCTTTGTCTAGACTTAGCCCTGGACCCGGGTCCGCCAGCCCCAAAGGGCAAACTTAGGGGGAAAATAAAAGAACTCCTAAGATCCACCCAAACAACCAAAGGAAGCGATAAAAACAACAAAAAGAGGGAACCATGTCAAACGAAAGGCCAAAAGAAAACAAACGGACAAAGGCGCGGAACTGGAACCGGAATCGAAACAAAAACAAAAACTGGAACTTTGGAAAAGTTTCAAAGTTCGGTTTTGGTCCCGACTCCGCCCCCGACCGAACGAAAAGGAAAATGGGCCCAAGGAAAACAAAACAGAAAGGGGAAAAGCACGGAAAAACAAAAGACAAAGACCCACCCCAAAAATTGAAAACCCGCACGCTGGGCTCAACCCTTGTGGGAGTCACATTTAATCCATGTGCCGAACTTAAAACATAATTTTCCCCTGCAGCTACACAAGAAGCAAACAAGTTAGAAAATATGTAACCTTGATGCAAAAGCAATGTTCCTCTATTTGGCCTTCATGGACACTTGAAAACGTGGATTGCCCTGCCCAATCGAGCCTGTAGATGAAAATCGGGTAACAATAATTTTAAATAAATGTTGCATATAAGTTATGGAATAATGTTTATTCTAACTTTTGAGATGTTTTATGTAAACTGCTTTGTTTTGAGCATATGACTTTTGTCATCGTGTCATGATGTGCAGGAAAGAGGATCATTCCTCTAGGCAGAGGAGAGATATCACTCGGGGAGGAGCTTGGTCAGGTAAACAGTAACGAGAACCATTTGAGCATACACACACGTTCCTGAGACTGAGTAAGCTTAGTCAGTTTGTGTGGGTAATAGATAAGTCGTCCATAGGCTTATTTGTTTGTGTTAGGAGTCGTGTTTACTTCTATATGCATTTATAAGTGATGTTTATCTATGTATCTATTTGTGGTTTTACGATTATGTGGATATTAATAATATTATATTATTATTGCCTAGTGACTTTACGTAAAAATATATATATATATATATATATATATCGGTTGCTAACTGGATCACAATATATTGATATATTTGTTAAATATATATTTATGTAATTATATATTAAAGATTATATATAATATTATTATAGTTATATATAAATATAGGTGTAAATATTTATTTATTATAAAATATAAATGAGGGTTATTTTGTGATTAATAGATTGGAAATAGAATAAAGTGCGAAATTCATAAAAATTCAAGAGAATAAATATGGAAAAGTAATATAGTTAAAGTATTTGAATCTTTGCAAATCTCAAATGGAAATCGAGCTTTTTGTTTGAGACATTTAAAACAAAGGGAAGTCAATTTTTTTGCTGAAGAACATTTGAAAAGGAGAAAATATGTTTTTGTGAGTTCATTAAAAATAAATGGAGGAAAACACGTGAGAAAATCGTGCGCGCTTGGTAAATTTCGCGCCTGAGATACACGGGATGCGACTTGGTCTTTGAGCACGATGCAAATGCTGATCAAAGGGCAACAAAAATGATGACATGGGAACATTATAACCTTGACCTCTCATCTGGAACAAATTTTCAAACTGACTGCATCAAAATACCTTAAAAATCTACAACGGTTGAGAGGTGTTAAGCTTAGGAATTCGCCATGTGAAGTCGTGGCTTGAAGGGATAAAGATATACTTGAGAATTTTGCCTCTAATCTCTCAAAAACCTTTTCAAGTTTCAGTGCTGGCAGCTTGGACGCCTTAGGATGAGGAGTTTGTTGAGTTTCTTAAACTATATAAAGGCGACTTTGCTCATTCATCCAACACATGAATTTGGAATTCGAGTTTGTTCTCTTTCAGAGATATATAAGTATTTTCTGAGTGTTCATCATTTGTTGTGAATGAGTTTCTAACTGCTGTGACTTTGCTAATGCTGCATTTCATCATATTACTTAGAGTGTCAGAACTAGAGCTTTTAACATCTGCAAATATTAGACTGTGCTAAATTACCTTTTAGGAAGAAGTGAAATAGCAATTTCTAGTAGAGAAGTGTTGTTTAGGGAGAGTGCTTTGGAAGGAGTTTTCTATATTTGAGAGAGAGAAAAACTGCAATCTGCCATCTTCAATTGGGAATTTTGAAAGTTGCTGCCAGAACAATGCTGGGAGAGAAGCTCATTATCATAGGCATGTTATCTAATTTGTGATTTTTGCTTGAATGATCTTCTCTTTTATTCTTGAGTTTGTTGGATGCAATTAGCATGTTATAAGCAAATAGTTCTTAGCAAATTAATATTGTTTTGATAAGCTTCATAAAGAATAAATGCATAAGGGATTTCATTATAATTGAAGGGTAAATGAATAGGGAATATCAATGCAATTAAGGGTAAATGCTTGGGAAAGTTAATAAATTTTATTGATAATTTAAAAGAAGGATTTATGGATAAAAGGGTTTTAAGAAGGGAATCAATTGTTTAAAGTGCTCTAGGGTAGCTTAACTTAATATGCATTATGCTATAAAAGGTTTTTATGTGCATTTGCTTGACTTTACAATTTTGTATGATCTCCGTATATGGAGAATACGTAGAGTAAATAATATCTACTAGGAACGAAATGACGTCAAACCAAGTATGATCCTTAGCTTATGTTATTAGGTTAACTCTGTCAAGCTTCACTCCTAGGATAAAGATTTCCGAAATCAGGAGTTAGGATATTAGATACTTGTTTATTGGCTCATTTCTAGTAGACTGTTTGAGGTAGGAGGTTTGGGGTAAACTAAACCTATTGAAGGACATAACCTACGCGTAGAGTAAGATAGCCCAAAGTCAAATCGGCCCTGAGTAGTGTTTATGATAGATGACCTTCATTCGAAGTACTGAATGAGAATACTTTGGCCAAAGTAGTGAAAGGTACGACATCCACTTAGGTGTGAGATAGTTGAGACTACACTGTCAGTTCATTGTGTTCCTAGTACTAGTTCGAGATTGTGAAATAACAAGGTTCTAGTTGTGTAGGATACAACACTATGCTCAGTTGGTAATCGTTAAAGGATGCCCTACCAATCTCTTCTTCGAAGGGAGGGCCATCTATCTAACGATAGGTGTGCGGGGGACCGCATTATAAATTCGTGGTTGGCATAAAAGTGCCTGAGTGATGTTTCTCCTCCACAGCATGCAACCGATGTACCAAGATTTGAAAGGACGGACTCCTAGACCTTCTTACTTCTATTTGTGCAAAAGCTTATGAGCTATGTATGTAACTGTATTACTTTTGAACTCTGATTTATTTTTGCAATGAAAATGAAATTCATGTGGAAACATATTGTGACTTGTACATATTTATCAATAAAGAAAGGACATTTTTTATTTTAATGTCTTTGTTACTTGTTACCTTTACATGTTTAAAATAAGATTTGGAAAATTTGAATTTACGCAAGGGAACATTTGTTACAGTTTCTTCTTATTTTCAGTCTTTTATTGCTTTAAATCTTTGTCCCTGAGGCGCCTTTCTTTGGAGATTAAGATTGTATATTTTTAAAAATATGTGTTTTAGCTTAAAACGCGTTTTTCATTATTTACACATCCTCCATTTCATAATAACGTTTTTCTTTCTTTTTCATTCGCCTTTCATTGAAAGTTAAGATGATATAAAAAAACGCATTTTCTCCACGTTATAAAGACGTCTTTCTTTCATTTGCCTACTTCATTCGCCCCTCACCCATCTTTCATTCATATGCTTTCAGCTGAAAATGCGTTTTTTTTCCTTCATTCGCCTTCCATTTCGTCCTTTCATTCACCTTTCCATTCCCTTGCCTTCATTCTATTTGTCTTCCATTTCATTTTCATTTTTCTCATTACCATTTTCAAAGAGAAAAGAAAAAGCAAAAATGATGCCCTCAGCTGAAAATCGGGTTTTCATAATCTGATTACAAGTTGGAAATTTTGACCAAGGTTAGAAGTTAAAATTATAACTTGTAGTTGCCCTTCACTTTTCCTACCTTGCACTTTATTCACTTGCAATATGTCTCCAAAATCCCGATTTTACACTTTGCTTGCAGCCAGCATACAAAATCCCAAAATGCTTCAAAAGTGCCTAAAAATCAGACTTTTTGGACTTAACTGCAATTGCATGTTAAAGGTTTTGATTTGCAGTTTTCAAAGATGTAAACCAAGTTTTCCATTTTCCATGAGAAGCATATGTCGCTTTGACTTGCAATCAGCCTTCCAAGATCCGAAATGAGTTATAATCCTCATTTTCTGCCCTCATACAGCAAGAACACCACTTTGAGTTTGAGTCTTTGCCATGTCTACGAATATTGATATTGATGATGTCTTAACTTTATGGAGTTTTCATCGTAGGATTGCAGATTCTTGTTCAATGATAGAGGAACCGGCTTCTCCACCAAATAAAAAGATGAAGTACAAGTTTGATAAATATCATAATGAGATTTCTCTATCTCATGTGGTCTCAAACATCGAAGAAATCACAGATACGGAGATTGGACATGTTGATATGTCTGAGTTTCTTAAGAGAGTTGAGAAATCGACTTCACATGATATGCAGTTGTTGCTGAGAAGTCATATCCATTTGGTTTCCTATTTTCCTGTTGCTGCCCTAGAACCAGAGTTTATCCTTGCATGTGCAGCTCGCTTTGCCAGAGAATTCAGAACTATCAGAGATTATGATGGTAATGTGGTCATTAGGCTTGATCTAGAAACCATTAAGAGAATTTTAGGAGTTCCAGATGCGCCTATGTATTTAGACATCTCAATAAAGAGCGCTCTTGATCACTATGAGCAAAAGAAAGCAGATTGTGTACAACATATCACCACTAAATGGCTTTTAAAACATCGAACTTGTTTGTCTCGGTGGCCCAAGCTATATCGGTCTAAATTCAAGGAAGAGATTAATGACATAATCACACTTCTGAGCAGAATAATGGGGTTAAAATTCTTTAATGTTTTTGAGAAGTGGATGTACAAGTTCATAGTGGTGATAAGAAAGGCACAACATCCAATCTTCTGGGGTGAAGTAATTAGTGATAGTCTATGTGAGCAACTTGCGCAAGTTCCTACTATGATCACGTTCTACATGAACTCCTATTTGGTCTACATAGCAGTTTTATTAAAACAATTTCCAAGCCTTTGTACCAAAGGTGATAGATCCTTAGTACCAGTATGGGAGTATTATGATCTGCTACCTTTGAGACCAAGTAGAATTCATTACAGGAGAGTTCAAGATGCATTCTTTGGTCATTTCATGTGTCTATTTGACAAGACCTTACAGAACAACAGAGTATTTGAGGCTGCCTGGAAAAAGGTGAATGAATATGGTTGTCTCTTCCTCCAGTTTCCCACTTTCACCTACATGAGAGTTGGCTGTTTTGAAGATCAGCCGTACATGCTTCCAAGATATCTGACAGACAAAATCATTTTAATGGAGTTTGCAAGACAGTTGATGACAGTACATGCACGAAAAGATGTACAACATAAAGCTGGAGTAAGCGTCTCTTCTCATAATCCATTGCAGATTGGGAGATACTCTTTGACAACTACTTCAAAGGCAAAAGCTATGGAAACTGAAATTCGATAGATTAAATTGAAAAGATTCAAAGCAAGAGCGGATTTTGACTACAGGAGAATGAAAGATAAAATAAAAAGAGCTTTCACACATGTGCATCGCATTGAAGATATTTGGGTGGATCTTCGAATAGAGAAGGATATTCGTAGGATGGATTATTGCAGGGTCACAATTGAATAGATTGTTGATCTTAATTTGACTTTGATCCCAGAAGGAGTGATTGATGATGGACAGATTTTAGATCCAGAGTATGAGGAACAAAGGGTTGCTGACGCTTCTATTCCAGCAATACAGTGGTCTCATAAGGAATCTAGTTCTATCTTTAATCTAGATTCCAATCAATTTTGGCAAATACTAATTCTTGGCTTAAGAGTATAGGTGTTAAAATCATAAAAATCAAAGTTAGTGATGATGATGATTCAGCTGGACCTGTTGGACTGAAATCAAAAGTTAGAGACAAATCTAAGGAAGGTGCTTCTTCTTCAGGAACCAGAATTAAGTTAAAGGTCAGCCATGCTGTGGAGAAACCTTTGGAGAAAACGACATTAAAAGGGAAGGAAATTAGAGAGACGCAGATCCAAATCATTGATCAACAAGAAAAAGATATTCTTGAATCTCCTACTGTTCTAAGTGTGATGTCTCCTCATATTGATGCTGCACCAGTGTCTATATTATCTCCTATGTCTCAAATTGATAGCGATGTTGATTCTTTCTCAACGGTTTTTGTTTCTTCTATTGCACCTACAGAAGTGGCTCATCATACTTTAATTACATCAGCATTGAACACTTCTATGAATAACATGCATAATAGTTTGGAGAATCTTCTTGATGCAAATCCAATGTATCCTATGATATTAGAGATGGTACTTCCAGAGATAGATACATCAGCAACAAGTTTTGATTGTTTTATGGCTGATGCTAATCACAATATGCCATTTGAGCAAGCTCTTGTTGCAGTTCAAACCGAGGCTTCACCTAGGATGACCACTATGGCACAAAATGAGTCTGTTTCTACACAAACCATGGTTGTTGTTTCAGATGTGAATACATTGGATCTCCCTCCATGGTTGAGTTCAATCACTCTAAGAGGAAGAAACAGGCAATCTCTCCAGATGTATTTGATTTCCAGCAGCTGAAGAAGTCTAAGCCAAAGGTTGCAAAGAAAGCCAAAATGGTTTCACGGGTGGTTGTGGACAGCAATAGAATGAAATATGCAGAAGTAGTTGAGCCTCTTTCAGACAAGCCACAAGAGAAGATGCAGGTGTCTGATTACAAATTCACTAGGATAGAGTTGGGAAAGCAAAATCACGCCAATTTGATGCAAGATGCCCAAAGTTCTGTAACAGTCTTAGCACAAAGTTATGATGAACTCTTGGCCAAGAAAGAAAAGCTGAAAGAGGAGAATGCACATCTTGTTTCAGTTATTCAGAAGATTACCAAATCTTCAGAAAAGGTTGATTCATTGTCTTCCTCTATTTTTGAAGAGTCTATTAAACAAGTTGAAAAAGCTGGACAAAAAGCAAGGGTAGTTGATTCTTGGGTTGACCAGTTGATAAATCAGAGTACTCAAGTGGTTAAAAAGGTTCTTGATGTGATGGTTAATGTAAAGATAGTAAACTTGAAACTACGCCAAGCTTTTAACACTTTCAAATAAAGCTTGGAATCTATGGAAAGTGATTTGAAGAGTTGGTATGCTTTGAATGAAGAACGTTTGGAAGTCTTATGTGCCAATGCAATAATACCAAACAAAGAAATGTATATTGAGACTGAAGAGCTCCTATTGAATAAAACATTGGTATTCAAAGAGCTCATTTTAGATATAGAGGCTGGTCAAGAGATAGTAGTTGAAGAAGAACATGATATCATTTCAAGCTTTGAAAAAGAATCTTGCAAACTAGAAGATAAAGATGGTGAAGTACTTCCTGAGGATGCTATACTTTTAGCATTAACATCAAAGTTTCATCAGGAGTTAGAAGCTGAAACCTTCACTGTGCAGTCCATTAGCAGATTTGTAGATCATCATGCATTTCTTAATAAGATGCAGATTGCATTGGAAGAGCATCGATTGTCAATCATCAGATGTTTTGACACCATTATCATAGCAGTTGTTGTTGCCAAGAACACTCAAGGGCCAAATCCTGATGAACTGTAGAATTCCATTCATAAATTTCAATGTTTCAAGGATGGCCATGGAAATAATTGAAGTTTTATTTTATTTTCAGTTTTGTTCCTTTTGGACAAATTACATGTAAAGGCAGAAATTGTAATTACATGTAATCAAATTACAAGTCAAGATAAATTAGGATTGTAATTCGGAATAAGTCAATTGCAAGTAGTTGGTGGTTGAGAGAATTTCTCATGTTAGTTGGGATCCTCCCACCTTTTTCTCATGACTTTTCTCCTATAAATACTTGAGGGGGTCTTTTGTAATCTTTAACTTTTTGGCAATAAAGAGAACTCTGCAGAAATTTACAGCAAAGAAGACTTTGTGCTTTGTGTATGTAAACCTGATTTTCAAGCAATACAAGGAAAGGATATAAGGTTTCAAACTTTGTGTTGAATCTTATTGAATATTATTACTGTCTTCTTATGTCATAGTAGTAAATTTTCTAAGTTTTTCTTGAGAAATTGTGGAGCTATTGTGGAAAGACTTTGGTCTGATTTCTTGTAGTCTTTGTGCTGCAAATTTGAAACACTGAATTAGAGATAGGTGAATCCATAAAGAGATATAATATAAGACTTTGTACTTATATTATCTTTCTTTTTTTCAGCTTATAAGTGCATTTAAATAAAGACTTTGTGCTTTATTTTGCTGCTCAGTTTTATACTATCGGTTAATGGAAGTCATATCACAAAAGGTTGATAGGAAGATAAGCTATGAAGACTTTGTGTTTCAAGTGGTATCTACCCGTCCTGGGAAGCAACAAAAGACTTTGTGCTTTCAGAAAATTTTGCTTCTTTCAAAATCACATTAAGCTTGCTCTCTATGTAACTATTATAGAATAGTTAAATAGCAGAAATTTTCCCTTTACTATTCTAGATTTTCTTTCTTGAAAGGAGGAAAGATTAAACATCTATTTTGAAAAAAGAGAATAGGATGAGTAACACCATAAATTATAGCATAGAATTAATATAGTCTACCATTTTCGTAGCAAATAAAATAGTAAATCCGAGGGGGAGCCTTCCCTCATACAAATAGGAGAGATTTATTCTCACACACTGTGGTTGAAACCACCATTTTTCTAAACCTCACAAGTTTGCAAAATATTCAACCAACACTGTCGTTAAAGCTGTCAAGAATTTGAGGTTCTATCTTTTGAATTCACATACAACGGTGTTTGTCACCGATCCAGCGGTTAAAAGTGTGCTAACTCAACAGGAGATGGGCATGAAGAGAGGGAACTAGATAGAAAAAGTTCAAGAATATGATCTAGAAATCAAGCCAACCAAGCTCATTCGCGGGCAAGGTCTTTGTCGATTATTGGCAGAGGATGGAGATCGTAAGCTTTAGAGCAATGGTAGAATTGAAATTGAGCAAGAAATTGAAGAGGAACTTCCTTTGGTCCTACTTGTTGATTATGTGGAAGATTGGTACACACCCTTGTGGTATTATTCAACATATGGAGAATGTCCATGTCACATGGACAAACAGTAGAAAAGAACATTGAAGTTGAAAGCACAAAACTTTGTGCTTATTAATAATGTTCTGTACAAGCGTGGCCTTGACAAAACTTTGCTTTTATGCGTCGGTAGAGACCAGCAACAGAGATTGTTGGATGCTTTTCATAGTCAAGCATGCAGAGGACATGCTTCATCGAGGGTCACTGAATTTAAAATCTTACGAGCACAGTTTTGTTGGCCGACTATGTTTCGCGACGCATATGAATGGGTGTATAAATGTTAGCTATGTCAATAGTTTGCGGGCAAAGTCAGATTGGCAGCTACTCCACTCAGGCCAGTTATCATCGATGCTCCACTTCAGCAATGGGGTATTGATTTTGTAGGTCCTATCAACCCGAGTTCCAGTAAGGGGCATGTCTATGTCCTAACAACAACAAATTTTTTCACAAAGTGGGTTGAGGTAGTTCCTACCAAATGAGCTACTTCCGAAGTTGTTTGCAACTTTTTGAAGGAGAACATCATTTCACACTTCAGAGTGCCTTGTAAGATTGTGGCTGATAACGCAACATGCTTTTCGTTAGAGATTTTGAGTTTTTGTTTTGATCACGGCATCATGTTGTCACATTCATTAGATTATTACCCTCAGGGTAATGGGCATGCCGACTCATCAAATAAAAACTTAGTCACAATTGTGAGTAAGCTGGTTGAGTCAAATCAGCGGGTTTGGCACACAAAGTTATATGACGCTCTTTGGGTTGATAGAATCACTCCCAAAAGAGCCATCGACACTTCGCCTTTCGTACTTTTGTATGGTACAAAAGTAGTTCTGCCCATCACATTAGAGTTGTCTACCTTACAACTGGCATCTACATTGGAGGATGAAGAGTTCAAAGATCCTATTCAGAAGCGAATACTGTACTTGATGAAGATTGAAGAAGAAAGGACATAGGTTGTTGATAGAATCACTCAGCATCAAGAGCGAGTGAAAAAGATTTTTGATAAGAAGCCTCGTCATAGAGACTTCGAAATCGGAGATCAAGTTCTTTTATGGGACAAAAGACAAGAACCTAAAGGAATGCATGGAAAATTTGATTCCTTGTGGTTAGGACTTTTCAGATCCATGAATCTGCAGGAGAGAACACATACATTCTCTCGCATCAGGATGGAAGGCTCCTCCTGCTTCCTTATAGCGGGCAATTTCTTAAACACTTCAATCCTCTGGGGGAGGAGTGATACTTTGTAAAACTTTTGTAAATACTTTTTTATGCTTTATCGTTATGTCGTAGTGTGTTTCCCCGTTTTGTGATGTTTTGTCGTGTTTTAGGTGATTTTAGGTAGTCTTGTTTTAGGTGTTTTTTTTTTATTAGGAGATTAGGGAAACTCCAAGTGTTTTTAGGTGATTAGGGAAAAGTCTCGACTCCGATGCCCAAATCACAAGTCACTAGTCTACAATGTACACAACACAAATATTCTAGGGTTCTCCTATGCCGTAAGTATCCGACATAGTCATTAGATGGAGCCTAATGTTGCACCCAAACCAAATTTTTTGCTTCATTAAGGCATTTTGCTTAAAAGAGTCTAAACCTTGTTAAAATTATGTCAAAATACAGTTTTTGGGCAAGTCAAGTATGGACTTTGGTCAGTGTCATGCCAGTCGTCAGTAGCAATCGGTCAGTACCTGGAGGTCAGAACTTGAACCTGGGACTCAAAGTAGGACATATTATGATGGAGAAGTGTTTCATGACAAAATTATACTTCTACAAGGTCAATTCAGTGGCCAGAACATTGTTTACGGAGGAAGAAACAGATGATAACATTTTTGCAAAAAGCAGACCTGTGCCCCTGTAGCTCAGGGGCGCCCTTCTTTTTGAAGGCTCAAATTTGGTTACTTTCGTTTGCAAACACATCCAATCTCTTTAGAATTTGACGAGCTTTCCAATGAGCTATCAAGCGAGGTCATCCCAGGTGCAGAACTCCGACAATCGAAGGCGGAAGCTGAAGGTACGAGGAGTTTTCTCATCACAGAGGCTGTCAAATTTTCAGTTCCTACGCCCCTATAGCTCAGGGGCGCCCTTGAATTTGACCCCTCAAATGGATGAATCTGCAAAATCTATTTCCGAGGGATCTTTTCTAATTCAGTTCAGCTCCACAATGCACTAGTTCACAAGATGATCCAAAATACTGAGTGATCGTGACAGAGGTTCTACCGAGCATGTAAAATAGAGGGTGGAAAAATGTAGAAATACACACTTGTACCTCTATAGGCCAGGGGCACCTAGCCTTTAAGCCTGTTAGATGGGGTTTTCAGCAATCACAGTCTTCACGAGACTTGTGCGGAATTCTCCCAGCAATCCAGCGAGTCCAATCATCAGCGCCCGGGATTTTTCAAACGCCCGTACATGAAGGGTTAGTGCAGATCGCTGAAGAAATCAGACAACCAAAAAAATGGCTGTGGGAAATACATACTCCCTTGGAAAAGACGCCCTTCTTTTTGAGGTCTTCAAAGCAGTTTTCTCGCTTTGTCACCTCCAGAGACATCTCTTCTCAGTACTTCTAACTAAACAGAGAGATTGTCGGTGCGCAAATCGGAGCACTCCAACTCCCGGTGTTAGGGGTCAAAGTATGGCGTCCGGATGAAAGTTACAAGTTTTTCAAATTAGTGATTGCGCCTTGATAGGCTAGAGGCGCCCTTGCTTTTGGGGTTCCTAATGCAGCTTTCAGATGACTTACATACAAACGTTGGTTGTGGAATTCTTCCAGTCACGCAATGAACCTATCATTTAGTCAGTAGTGTTCATCGTCCACCGGCAGTGGCAGTTCGAAGTGTGAGATGGCAAAACAGAGAAATGACTAAGTTTGGAGACATTGCATCAATTTAATCAAAGGCGCCTAATTCTTTGAGGTGTCAAACGTTGTTTTTAGCAATTGCAGCTCCCAACAGACATTTCATCTTTGCTCTACAGGCTTCGCAGTGGATATCTTAGCTCAGTCACAGCATCACTCAGGCATCCATAAATCAGAGTTGAGCAAAGCCAACTGTAACTTTTCAGTGAGCTATAAAAGAGGGAGTTAGCAAAAAATCTCATAACTTTTGCAAATGGATGCTTAGAGAGTCAAATTTGGACTTTTTGGAATCAGTAAATTTTTCTGAGTGCATCTAGATGCTAAGATTTTAGTTAAAATAATACTAAATTCAACTTTTTGCATCTAAGCATTAAATGGGCGATTTTCTATAATATTTCAATATTGGCGCCTTTTTTGATGTTAAATTACAAATTCGCTTGTGAAAAAGAACTAGATATTTTAATACTATTTATTTTTCAGGACTTTAAGTTAGTGCTAGTTGAACTGGAAGGGGTCCAATTAGAAAGCTTCGTTTTTAATCAGGGTTTAAAGCTTGCAGTGGCGCCATTATGGTTCAAATTTTCTCTATTTAATCAAGTTTGGCATCTTATTTCATTCATCCAGCCTAAGCAAAGGCAAATTTCTTCTTGAGTTGGGCGAATTTTCTTTAGCAGTCAGTTGCAAAGACATCAAAAACATTCTTTTGCAGGTACAAGTCTAGATTCATCGACAAAATTCAAGACAAAGTGGTGATTTTAGCAGAAGAAAGAGCATCAAAACCTCAATCTTCTGTCTCAAATTCTTCCATTTCTCGTCTTGTTTTCTATCACATGTTCAAGAAGCTAGCGAATTTTGACAAAACAAATTATTTGGGTTGATTCAAAATAGCTTCCTCAACAAAACCTATGTGCTAGAATTTTTTAGGAAAATTTGTTCCAGAGCATCGGTTCTCGAGGCTTTGATTTTCTCAACTGAGATTCCTTTACATGGTGGAGTAGAAGTCGAATTTTCGCAAATCTGACATTCTGGGTTGTCTTATAATCATTTTCTGAACAAAACCCATATCTCATAATTTTTCATGAAAATTGCCCTCCGATAAGCTATTTTTAGCTTTCCAGAGAAATTGTCAGAATATAGTCATGTTCATAGTCAATAGGCGAATTTTTCAGAATGCAATACACACAGCTCGAATTCAAGACTAAGTCAGTCTTGACTCATGACTTCATTGTAACAATTGACACAAATCTACATAAGTTGCTTCTAGAAGCAATCTTGCATCCAATCAAGATAAAAGATTCAATACTTCAAAACATTCAGGAATCCAGGTTGCTAGAGGCTGCTTCTATCCCTGTCTCAGCTCATTGCATAGAGTTCGTAATGTCTTGTGTTAAGCATTACAATTCTACTACTCGCGAAATACAGTCAGTAGATGGACAGGTGATGTGCAGTCTCAAACCCCTGGATATCGAGAGATGTTTTGGTATTCCTCAACATCCGAACAATTTAGTCATTGCCATGGACCAATGTGAGAGAGCATTCAATGCTGATATGGACAAGTGTGAGAGTAAGATGGCAGAGAGATGGTTAAAACAAAACAAGAACAAGTTGCCTAGCAATGTGGGTTGTGGTGAATACAAGGATGAGTATGCGATTTTCATCACACTTCTCAATTGCATCTCAAGCCATGCAAATGGAAACAGATTCCAGCCCTAGATGTATTATATCATTGGTCAAATCATCTCCGGGCGAGAGCATTATGACTGGGCATCCTTCATCAGTGACATTCTCCATGAGAAAATCACCGGTTTTCTAGTTGTCCACCAGTTTCATATGTGTTCTTATCTCGTATACTTGATCGCTTATTAGGGTCAGTTTAGAGGATTGAACATAGTGGGCATACTCAGTGTGCAGAAAGTCTACCATTTCTATGACCAGCTTGAGTTCACAAAGGCTGAACGACATTTCAAGCGTGTGCATGAGGCTTTCTTGACGTACACAGTGAGGAACCTAGACCGGTAGTTGCATGTTCACAACTCAGCAGTTGCAAGGGCAGCGATGGTAGATTGGGCGGACTGGTTCATTCAATTCCCTACATAGACCTACATCCGTGTCTACGGATACACAGGAAATCCATCCATGCTTCCATGTTATCCTTCGGATAGGACAGTCTTCATGGAGTACCAGAGGCAATTGTATGATGTTCATCTACGTTTACGCCACAAGCGTAAACCAACTGCCAACTTTCCAATGAAATTTGGAATCTATTGGTGTAGGACAGCAGTTGATGCTAAAGCTACAGGACAAGAGTTAGAAAAGTTTCATCTCAAGTACCTTGTCGATCCACGCACATATGATCCTTGGGGTCATTATTCAACATGCCTTGGTGGTCGCCCTTACCATAAGCCTACAATGGAGGATTATTGGGTGAAATGCGAGGATGACTTTGAGGTGCGCAAACGCAGTTTCAACAATTTCTCTCTCTCACAGATTTTTGTCTTCTTGGCAGAAGGTGTGGGAGGTTTGTTAGATGATGAGGGAGATACACTTCCTCAATTTTTCAGAGAGCAGGTTGATACACTACCACTGCCGACTGTTGATTGGTTCACTAAAGAATACTCATTAGTGAAGGAGAGGTCGAGTAGAGTTATTAAGAACAACATACTCTACCTCGAAAGCAAGAAGACCAGGAGGGTAGTCATGCCTAGAACAGAGCCGCCATCGGTGGATGCTTCACTACCATCCTCGTCTAAACCTAAACAAAAGAAAAGGAGTAACCCTTCTAATAAAAATCAAGTCCCTAACAATTCAAAAGGGAAGGCACTTGCCACTGAAACGCACGTGGAGCCAATCAGAGTGCCAATTCAGACTTTGCCAGAGCCTGAGGTTCAGCCTCGCATGCCATCATCGACACTAGAGCAGTCTCGGGTTCCAACTCACATTGACTTGGACCTAGACTCGCCACCTCGCAGTAATGCCTTTACGCATTCACACTCATCGGAACCTCTCATAACTAGCACAGACCCTTCGAGTGGGATTAGTCGAGACTCGTCTTGGCTTGAGAATCAACTGGGTAGGAAGAGAAGTTAAGCATCTTACGTCCTTGATCATTCAGATTTTGATCATGTCTACCAGGATGTGCTCGACAAGAGGATCAGGAAACATGTCCATGTAGAGAGGAATGCTGATAAGGAGATCGTCATTGAAACCGCTGTGCCCCCAGAGGGTAAGATTCTAAACAAGATTCAAGCTCAAGATTTTGAAGTGATCATAGTCAACCTTGGTAGAAGCACACGCCAAATAGAGGTTGATCTCCTATAGGTTGCAATAGATAGTGTAAGGGATAGAATAATGAAAGACGGAGAAGACAAGGCAGTCCTCAAGGTGAAATCCATCAGCTTCGTCAACACATCTATAACCTTGTACACAAAACAGGAAATGTCATCGCTTCACTCCCACCAATGCTAGAAGCACCAGCAAAACAGGGTCAACTTAATCACCTGGTTGCATACAGCAAGCGTTTGGAGGATTGGGAGGAGGAGGTTGTCACCAGAGGCCGCTTTGTGCTTGCAGAGTTATATCAATTACGGTACAATGCACATGAACTCCATCTACGTCTCCATGATGAGGAGCGAGACTTGGCGATGGACAAAACCAGAGATGAGATCATGATTGCTCATCTGAGGATGGCATATGAATCAGTCATAGATGTAGAATACAAAGAGGCTATCTACACTTAGAGGACACAGTTGATCTTCTAGGTGAAGATAGAGGAGACAATGGCATCAGAGTTGTCTGAGAGTAGAGAGCACATCACTAGTGCACTCTGGTACGTGAGAACTTTCGTGTCTCACATACCGTGCTAGTATCAGCTTGAGGGTGGTGCGTATGTCGAGCTTGTTGATGTTCAGTCAGAGCCTCAGGCACTCATTCATGGTATTTTCAGTGGGGAGACCGTTGGTTGTAAGATGAATCAACTTACAGTCATGTTAGCGTTGTTCGATGAGGCAGTTAGGAGCAGAGGTGAACTTTAGTGCCAGATCGCAGGTGGTGAAGACATGTTGCATAGACACAATATACTTCGGCAGAGTATCAGTGCCCCATATGGTGACACAGTCAACAACCTCGTGGAGGCGTTAGTTGTTCGAGATTGCAGCCAGTGATCAGTCAGTTAGAACCTGCAGTTATTTTCGAGGACAAAACCTGGAGCATGCAATTAGAACTCGACTTTCATCTTTAGTTCTCTTTGCTGGGTCCACGCATGTCTATCTTATCCTCAGAGATATTTTGCAGGACTTGGAGTTTCATTTAGGGTTTCTGTTAACTGATGGTAGCTTTCCAGTTATCTTTGCTTTCAATAAGGACGTGCATGCTTGCACATTGTCCATTTAGACTAGATGTATCGGTTAACTAATGGTAGCTTTCCAGTTAACTGTATAGTTTGCTTTATTAGGGTTTAGCAATAAAATCTTGCATGCATGCAAGATTGTAGTTGACTCAAGGTGATTTTAGGGTTCCCTACACCTTTCGATGTCTATAAATAAGAGCTTTTAGTTCATTTGTAAATAAATTTTGCACAAGAAAGTAATATATGCTCTGCCCACCTTGCCTGTAATATTGCTTATTCTGTATTTGTTCACAAGTTTTATTATGATGATGAATTGTTATGCCACTTGGGTTTCATGCTACTATTATTTGAAAGCTTATCTTAGTTAAATATAGTGGCTAGTTTGATTGTCGATTGTATGTGTGTTTTACCTATACAACTTACTGTCCTAGTTGGCTATCCTTTATGTTTTGTTTCTAATAAGCCTATTCAGATTGAGCAAATTGTTATGCCACCTTGCCTTCATATTGAGAATCTGTACCTAAAGCTTATTGTTTGATGTGTGTGTTAATAAACTTCTTCCTAGTCAAGCAAATAGTTGCGCCACCTTGCCTTCACGTTGTGAATCTATACCTGAGGTTTATCGTATAGAACATTCTTGCTCCATTTCCTCATGATCTGTTTACTTGAGGGGATTGGATAGATTAAAAGCTTTAGTTTAGTTGTAGTTAGTGATCTGCAAAACCAAAAAATCCTTAACTGCAACGTTCGTGGTTTTTCTTAACCTTGTGCCTCTTCCAGCTGAGAACAAAAGGATAGGATTTGGTTTACTTTTCTTTTCCAAGCATTTCAGCAATACGAGGGAGCTTCCCCTGTAATGTCCCCATTTTGGCCATATACGCTTCTTTTGGATTTAGCCTATTTCCGGAAATCCGTAGGCTAAGCTGAAGTAGAAAACTAGGGTTTCCTCTTTCAGATTCTGTTCAATTGGCATTCAGAGGTTGTTGTGCAGACTTACTATTTATAACAGTTTGCTATTTTTAGCAAGTCTATCTTTTGGCAGTATCTATCTAGCAGCAATTCAATCCTTTGCAGTTCAGTGTTCAGTTTGGCTTTCTGGTGGTTTTGAAGTTAACTTACTATTTTTGGCATTTGCTATTTTTAGTAAGTTCATTTTTGGCAGAAGCATCGTCATCAACTTGGTTTAGTTTGGCATTTGTTAGTTTGCGATTTTTAACAATTCATCAGTTGCAGCTTGGGCATTGTTTTTGGTTATCTCCTTGGACTGAGTTTCAGACTTAGTCAATTTTTCATGTCTTGAAGTTGTACCCCACGCCTAGGCTTGATGACTTCAAGTTGTTTTAAAGAAGGGGACATAAAGGGGTCAAGTGAGCATTTAATTATTTAATAAATGCTTTATTGTTGCAATATGAAATGGATGCCTAAAGGGGAAGTTGAATGATATTTTATTATTTCAAAAAGTAAAGGCAAAAGGTGGCGTCCTTTTGGAAGTTGAAGTGATTCAACTTCTTGGAATTTGAAGAGTTCTTGTTGCTTCATTTGCCAACAAAAGCTTATATATTGCTGCTTTTGAAGAGCTGATTATCGAATATTTTTATGCTAATATTATGCTTCGAAATGACAACTTGTTTAATACTTCGAGGGATGCTTACCTCCTAGTTCCAATCCAATTTCGTGTTTGAAATACAACACCTAGTTGGTCATTTGCTGCTTCTCAAATCAGACTAGCAGATTGAGCTCAATAGTTGAAGATTTTGATGAAATTTCCAATTTTGAAGTTGCTGATACAGTCACAGCTGAAAGTGGTTTTTGCATACAGCTTTTGGAGTGAATTTAATTTGCTTGTGGGTACTTTTCCAATCCATTCCTACACCCAAGGCGACCATCTTTGGAGAGTTTCAGATTTTAGTTTTGAGTTTATGATTTTTACTTGTCAAAATCGCCCTTGCTCAAGGCCGTACCATTCAAGGAAGCATTGGGATTTGTGCCAGAAATAAAGCTGCTGTTTGGTTGCTGTTTGATGATCAAAAAATGTTCGCCTACCTTCTAAGAAGACACAGCAAAAGACGACATTCAATTCGGAGATGAATTAAGTGAGTTATGAACATTTCATTGATTTTCTCTGTAGCTGGTTTGAATTTCCAGAATTCTGATTTTTATATCAGACTGTTATAATTCTCAGTTTTTGGTCTTATACTTCAGTTTTGGAGTGTTATATGATTGTAAGAATTCATACTTCTTTTTCTAAGGTTCACTTGCTATCATTGTAATTTGTAATCTGCAGAGTTTAATTTGTAAAGGTTGAGATTAAGCATTACTAATCCAACCATTTCCAGTTCTGCAATTACTTATTGTTTTGTCATTAAATTACCCCTGGATGGTTTACCGCCAGTGTGGATAATCTGATTTGTAACACTCTTGTACCCACTTTCATAGTGGAGAATCCCCACAGCTCTGTGGATGCCCGCCGCCGCAGCGGATGAATTGTTTTAATTGTAATCTTTTCCCCCCACTATTTGGTGGTAGTGTGGAAATGCTTTTCATGGCTGGTTATCCGCCTATCAGTTTCTAGTTTTCAATTCAACACTCCGTCATATGTTAGCACCTCGCCCTCAGTGGGATCTTGAGTGCACATTCTTGACGTTGAGTAGTTTTCTTTCAAGTATTTTCATTTAGCTCCTCCGCCATATGACAACACCTATCTCTCATTGGGATTGAGTGTGCATTCTTGGTGTGAGTTCATTTCAAGTTCAGTTTTCTATTTGGAGCTAACGCTAACCGAGTTGATTAAGTGCTGGTTATGTGTGTTAATTCATCGAAAAAATTGGTTAGCATATTTCAGTGGTATCAAAGCAGAAGTTCCTGCCATCCTGTTGGGAAGAACCGAAAATTAGTGTTGCCACAATGGACATCAACAGATTTGTCGAACAGTTCAGGAGGGAATGTGAACATGATGCTTCCATATTCCGTGCAGAATATCAGAGTATGTCAGATGAGTTCAAGAATGATGTTTCTTTTGACTGCTACTTGAATTGTGTGTTGATTAGGTATCCTGAAAAGGTTGGTGTGGTCAATTACATCAAGAATAAAATTAAAAGAGAAGCAGAACTTGCCATGGTTGAAGAATCAAGGAAGGAAGAGGCAAAAGGATCTGTTTGTGGTTTGCAGCCCACAAGTAAGCAAATTGAAAAGAAAAATCAGTCAATTAGTGTTGAAGAAGACACAAGCAAGGTGCACATTTTGGTTCAAAATGAAAGTGGGCTTGATAAAGATACCTTGGCAAATGAGGAGATTAAGTTAGAGTCCCAAATACATCCCTAGACTTGCATGGGATGGGAAATAATGAAGATTGTTATGGTAAAAAGATCATTACAGCAGTCTTGAGTCCTAATAAGGATTCAACCAATGAAGATCTTCAGACAAATGGCTTCTCAAAAGATGTTGGTGGAACAGTTGTGTGGGATAAGTACGTTGAAGAAGAGCAAGATGAAGCAAATACTAATGGTGTCTTTGAACCAGCTTATGACCATTACGAAAGTGATGTTGTTGATGGTGATTCCGATGTGTTTTTATCTCCTCTTGTTGAAGATTTAGTGAAAGATAATTCTCTACTTGTTGGTGAGCCAATTCCATATGAAGAATTAATGACAAGTGTCCAAGAAGACTTCTTTGGTATGTATGTGGGCACTAATGATAAAATCAGCAACACATCTACTCAAGATAATTTCATTGAAGAAAAGAATGACAAAATATTCAAAGCAACCAGCTTTGATGATTCTATAATCCGATATAATGCTAGTGATTTGGGTGGTAGTGGGTTTGATTATCAAACTACATCTGTGGAGAAAGTTATAGATGAAGATTTCAGTTCAAGTGGGTTGAGGAGTGACTCATTCAAAGAGTCAATAGTTGAAGAGGAGCATGATGATCTCTTTCCTATTGATCATTGCAATCAAACCTTTCACCTTTGGGATCCGGGCGCGATGTCACCAAGGTATGATAAAGAACCGGAGTGGGATAAATTCCCCTTTGATCCTGATGAAGTTCAAAAATCAGTTTGCAATACAAGTAATGAAGTGATCTTTGGAGGAGAAGTTGCAGCAATGGCTAATGAGAACGTGATTTCTTATGTTGAAGAGGAGAATGTTTTAAAATCAGCAAATGGTTTGGATGCCTTTCAGAATTACGCACAAGAAGAGTATGAGAACTTGAAAGGTCAAGATAGAGGAACTAATTTGTTTGAAGAAGCTTGCTTGGCAAAGCTCCATAAAGATTCCTTCGAGGTGGTTGTAGCCACTAAAGCAGAGTATGTTGCTACCAAGACTTTAAGAGCATCAATCAATAATGATTCATTGCTTGAAGATATTGTTGACAAGCCTTCTATTCAAGAATTATGCAGTGAAAAAAGAAGGGAGGAAGCTGATTTTGAAAATCATGACAATGAAAACGAATCAGAAAAATTGATGTTTGATGAGCGTAGTCTTTTTGCTGATTGGGATCAAGGGCCTAAAGAGCTGCAAGTTTTGAAGGATAACTTATTGGTTTCAGAAGAGAAAATTGTTAAGGTGTTATCAAGATTTGATAGCACACACAATTGTATTGAAGAACTTTACTGGGAGCTGCAGTTTGAAGAGAGACAGAATGGCGTTAAGGGTGGAGACACTCTTTCCATGGTGCGAACCATCAAAGAAGCTTTGGAATCAATAAAAACAGATTATTTGCATTTGCTCTCAGATAGAGATGATGCCATTAAGTTTGCTGAGGAAACCTATGATGCCTATCAAGAGAAGGAGAAAGAGGTTGATAGTCTTTGCCTTGATCTTACCTTAGCTCATCACTCTTTTTGCAAAACAGAAAATCAATCATCTATGTCAGCCACACTTATGGAACAAGAAGCTAATACAAGGCTAATGGAGATCAAGCAAATAGTTGAAGGAATAAATGAATTCCATAATGTTGAAACAATGCATAATGCCATAGAGATTCATTATGTTGATAGTGATTGGAAGGTAAATCAAGAGTGTGAACTCTTGAGTTGGGAAGAGAATTTGCCTCAAGAAGGGATAGCTTGCAGCCATGAGCTAGATGTGATGACTGGTAATGTGTGTGATATTCATCACACTAAATTCTATGGATCAGCAACTAATGATGGGCATCTTCAAGTTGAAGAAAATGTGCATGAATTTTATGAAGACACCAACGAAAAGGATGAAGGAAATATTGTTTCTATGATTGTGTACAACAATCCACCATCTTCACATGATTTGTTAAATTATGAGTTGATTGACAATTTCTATGTGGATGGCATTGGTAAGAAGTTTTATGTTTTTGACATGCATAATTTTATAGTCAAGCATAAGATAATGTTGGTGGATCCATTCTATATGTCAAGCAACACTCTCTTGGGATGGATAGTAAATGAGCATTTAATGGTGTTCAAACTTGAACTGGCTGGTTTTCACTCAGCATTAACCAATGGAAGAGTACCACCTATCTTAAAATGGTTGATGAGGTCAGGTCTTGGAGAGATGCATCAAATTGTGGGAGAACTTTCAGACTTGCCCCTTTGGTTTCTAGATTGTGCATTGTTGATGAGGGATTATTCTAAAATGCTGGTCATGAAAGGTTCAAACTTTGCATTGATGGTTGCAGTTGACTACATGGATTTGTGTGCTCGAGACTTTCACTATGGCTCTTGGAGATATGTTGGGAATTCTTCCCAATGTGTTGGAGATTATTTGCAGTTGGGAATTCACGCTTGGAATTCTCAACATGGCTTGATGGAGATTGTTGCAAGTAGAAAAAAGGATATTTGGAGAAATAAGGATTCAATTCTTAGAATCTTTGATGCGGCCCCCATCTTTACCAACCATTTGATGGTTCTTTCTGCTCATCAACTGGTGAATTGGAGAGATATTTTGAACAAAGGAAGGTTTAATGTTGGGTTGGAGTTTCTTGAGAGGATGTTTCCAGCCTTGAGCCTAAGCAGTTGTGCTATTATGGACACTGATTTTCAGTGTTGCAGCAGTTGTTCAATTCTTTGCACACTGATTTTCCTAAAATCAGACTTTAAGTGGTTCATTTCAGATTTCATGGGCAGCTGGTACACTCATTTTTTCTTTTCACAATCTTTTATCAATGATGATTTTTGGCTTCAAAAGTGGGTAATGGTGTTTCATAGTGATTCAGATCAGTATTGGATGGTGTTCAAGTTATGTTCTAGTGGCTTTCTTTGTACAATCTCTTGCACTAGTGTTTGGGGCAGCGAACCTTTGCTTGATTTGGTTCAACTTTTTGAGACTTTGAGGGAGAGATTGGTGGAAGTTTTCAGAGTTTTTCTTGAATATGTCAGAATTACTCAGAGGAGGCATTATACATCCTTAAGGAGCTTTGAGGATGCAGTTGCTATGACTTTGCAAAGAGCTGTTTTTTCCTTTGCAAACAGCTATGATGGAATCACATTTGCTGTTGTGATTTGGTTTGATGCTTTGAGGAGTGATGTTGATGAGAATATTTTTGAGTTGTTTAGATTATTCTTCTTTGTTCTCAGAATGGTGATTGACATTGACATTGCAGATGTTAATTCCTCAGAGTTTATTGAGCATGAGATGCTGCTAGATTTTGATTCAATTCCTTCTATGTTGTTCGACTTGAATTTCAGGCATGTTATCACTTTGAAGTTGCAGGGATGGTTAGTGCAGTTATGGTGCAATGATTTCATTTGTATGATCAAAGTAGAGCAGCATCAGCATGGTGGGGCTTTTCAGAGATGGACATGGGACCCCGGGATCCTATATGTTTGATGAGATCAGTTTGGAGTGTTGTGGCATTGCTTGAGGACAAGAAATTTTGGAAAGGGCGGACTGTAATGTCCCCATTTTGGCCATATACTCTCCTTTTGGATTTAACCTATTTCCGGAAATCCGTAGGCTAAGCTGAAGTAGAAAACTAGGGTTTCCTCTTTCAGATTCTGTTCAATTGGCATTCAGAGGTTGTTGTGCAGACTTTCTATTTATAACAGTTTGCTATTTTTAGCAAGTCTATCTTTTGGCAGTATCTATCTAGCAGCAATTCAATCCTTTGTAGTTCAGTGTTCAGTTTGGCTTTCTGGTGGTTTTGAAGTTAACTTACTATTTTTGGCATTTGCTATTTTTAGTAAGTTCATTTTTGGCAGAAGTATCATCATCAACTTGGTTCAGTTTGGCATTTGTCAGTTTGCTATTTTTAACAATTCATCAGTTGCAGCTTGGGCATTGTTTTTGGTTATCTCCTTGGACTGAGTTTCAGACTTAGTCATTTTTTCATGTCTTGAAGTTGTACCCCACGCCTAGGCTTGATGACTTCAAGTTGTTTTAAAGAAGGGGACATAAAGGGGTCAAGTGAGCATTTAATTATTTAATAAATGCTTTATTGTTGCAATATGAAATGGATGCCTAAAGGGGAAGTTGAATGATATTTTATTATTTCAAAAAGTAAAAGGCAAAAGGTGGCGTCCCTTTTGGAAGTTGAAGTGATTCAACTTCTTGGAATTTGAAGAGTTCTTGTTGCTTCATTTGCCAACAAAAGCTTATATATTGCTGCTGTTTGAAGAGCTGATTATCGAATATTTTTATGCTAATATTATGCTGTCGAAATGACAACTTGTTTAATACTTCGAGGGATGCTTACCTCCTAGTTCCAATCCAATTTCGTGTTTGAAATACAACACCTAGTTGGTCATTTGCTGCTTCTCAAATCAGACTAGCAGATTGAGCTCAATAGTTGAAGATTTTGATGAAATTTCCAGTTTTGAAGTTGCTGATACAGTCACAGCTGAAAGTGGTTTTTGCATACAGCTTTTGGAGTGAATTTAATTTGCTTGTGGGTACTTTTCCAATCCATTCCTACACCCAAGGCGACCATCTTTGGAGAGTTTCAGATTTTAGTTTTGAGTTTATGATTTTTACTTGTCAAAATCGCCCTTGCTCAAGGCCGTACCATTCAAGGAAGCATTGGGATTTGTGCCAGAAATAAAGCTGCTGTTTGGTTGCTGTTTGATGATCAAAAAATGTTCGCCTACCTTCTAAGAAGACACAGCAAAAGACGGCATTCAATTCGGAGGTGAATTAAGTGAGTTATGAACATTTCATTGATTTTCTCTGTAGCTGGTTTGAATTTCCAGAATTCTGATTTTTATATCAGACTGTTATAATTCTCAGTTTTTGGTCTTATACTTCAGTTTTGGAGTGTTATATGATTGTAAGAATTCATACTTCTTTTTCTAAGGTTCACTTGCTATCATTGTAATTTGTAATCTGCAGAGTTTAATTTGTAAAGGTTGAGATTAAGCATTACTAATCCAACCATTTCCAGTTCTGCAATTACTTATTGTTTTGTCATTAAATTACCCCTGGATGGTTTACCGCCAGTGTGGATAATCTGATTTGTAACACTCTTGTACCCACTTTCATAGTGGAGAATCCCCACAGCTCTGTGGATGCCCGCCGCAGCGGATGAATTGTTTTAATTGTAATCTTTTCCCCCCACTATTTGGTGGTAGTGTGGAAATGCTTTTCATGGCTGGTTATCCGCCTATCAGTTTCTAGTTTTCAATTCAACACTTCGTCATATGTTAGCACCTCGCCCTCAGTGGGATCTTGAGTGCACATTCTTGACGTTGAGTAGTTTTCTTTCAAATATTTTCATTTAGCTCCTCCGCCATATGATAACACCTATCTCTCATTGGGATTGAGTGTGCATTCTTGGTGTGAGTTCATTTCAAGTTCAGTTTTCTATTTGGAGCTAACGCTAACCGAGTTGATTAAGTGCTGGTTATGTGTGTTAATTCATCGAAAAAATTGGTTAGCATATTTCATCCCCTCATAATTTGAAGAGCACTCATTATGCAGTGTGCATAGCTGTCCGTACCAATTTGCACTCCAGAGGTGTTAATTGTTACGCCAACAATTTACTCATGCTCATATATATATATATATAAAGAACATCATATTTCCTATTCAATTACCCATAGTTACAAAGGTTCTATAATGTCTATGTTGAATGCTTGATCACTGCTATCATATGAATATTTGAAATTTCCTTTATTTTAAAATTTCCTATTTTCTAATAGTCATTGCCTAACAATTGGCAAATAAATCAATCCCAGAAATGTGTCCCTTTCCATCCTTGTCTTGGAAACTTGGGTGAGTATATCTATTTACACGGTTCAATCCCTTTTTATTCAAACATGATATTGCATTAAAAGAAAGCACTCTTAATTCAAACATGTGTACTCTAAAGGCTAGTTAGGGTAAACAAATGTGGCTTCAAGGATTTTTTTGCATGTTCATAGTTGCCAAGTTGGAGCTATTCTATTGCAGTTTCTATCTCCCCAATTGTAGAAAAATAGTTAAGAAAAAATCTGGAATTTTTAAGGATGCATTAAGAATGAGAAGAAGAGGATGGATACTAAGGAGAGGGGAGACTAGCCACTATTCAAAAATGTGTGGACATGGGTCTTTATGGGTTACCCGAGTAACTCACTGATTCAAGTAGAATGTTGGAAGATACAAATTTGTAAACAAGAGATGTACATCTGGATTGTGTTAGATATAACTCTTATATTCCTTCATAAGGAATTTTCCACACAAGGACAAAGAGTTGGAGATGCTTCAATGTTAATTTTCTTTTATTGTGGGACAAAATAAATAATATCTATATACTTTAGGGAAGAAAGACTTAGGAAATAAAATTAATAGAATACCTTAGTCCTTATCATTTAAGGGCAACTTCCTAACAACTCTTAATGTGGTGTGTATGTTAAAGAATTCTTTTTTATCGCTCATGCATAATTATATTAGGGGTTGACCACACACACTCATGATGTTTGGCTGTATAATGAATGGGGAGTGCAATGTTTTCTTCTACTTTCCTGTCTACTGTTCCAATCTTGTTTCCTATGCAGCTTTTTATATGGCATAATTTCTTTTCAATTTTTTCATCGCTAAAATAATTGTACAGTATTTTGGAAAGTTGGAAGTTTTGTGCATGAATACGTTTATTGTAACGATTTCCAAGCAAAGTTAACACCATTTGGTTTTACAGGTCAGAGATGAATTAGAGCACTTGCTTGATGATGATGAGGATATGGCTGAGATGTATCTAATTGGTAAGTTGATGCAACAACAGGATGCGATTTCTTCTTCCTCTTCTTTTCATGGTGCTAGTAGTGGAATGGAGCAGGAGCTGGCTCATTCTGATTCAGAGGATGACAAGTGAGATTTTTCCCTCTATAATATATTTTTGGAAGATGAATGACTTTCTTGTAACATATTATGGGAATCTAAATAAATTGTGTCCTGAAGAATTTTAGATCCTTTTATATATATCCATTTATTGTTAGCCTCCTATTAATTATTGCTTTCTAAATGGGACACTGAAGCACAAAATCTGTTGAACTCTTTTGTCAGTGATGTTGAAGTTTTAAGTGCAACATTCGATACATTAGGTAGAGATGAGGAGAGTAGCACAAGTAGTAGAAACCACAGTGGTACTAAGGGTCTTGACGTGAAGGATTTGGAGATGCTTTTGGAGGCTTACTTTGTCCAGATTGATGGAACCCTTAATAAGCTATCAGAAGTATGTTGTACAAAGTTTTGTCATTTTTCTACATTTCAGTCGTGCATATTTTAACTTGTTTATATACTGTGTAAGTAGATATGGTAATGTTTGCAATGTGCATGTTGTATTTTTTTTCTTCATGTTATCTTTGAATTTTTGAAGTATCATCAAGTTCAGCTATCAATTTGGAGTTGTAAATGTTGCTTGGAAGTTAATGTCCAAATAATAATGGATTGATAGCAAATTGTTTTGGTTGCATTGATATAATTACTATTATCACAGTTAAATGCAGATGTACCACCATATTATACTCCATGTTCTATGAAAAACAGCATGAATGAAGTTTGGTACTTGAAGTTGAGCATTTATAAATGTTAAGGTGAATGACACCTTTTATAACTACCATTTATAAAGAAATTTTATGTGACAGATGTTAAACGTGTATCCATTAACATAATATACATGAATGACACCTTTATAACTATTTTTGTAAAGAAATTTTATGTGAAGGATGTTAAGTGTATCTATCAACATGATTTTTTTCTCAAAGGGGATTTTACCTTGATTTGAGAATGGATCAGTTATGTTTGTGAAAATTAGTGTTACTAGATTTGATGGTTATCCAGTGAGGCTCGGCCAGTTTTTTATTGACTCACTGGTTTCTATAGGACGTGCAAGTCTTGCTAGATGAAGTCGTGGTCCAAAAAAGTTGGCTAGTGAAAAAAGTAAAAGGGTGACATTTTAAACCCCAAAATGTAAAAACCTAAAACCAAAACACAAATAGAAGAAAAAAACTAGGGTCTACAAGAAAGAAGAGGCAAAAGACTTACTACAAAGAAAAAACAAGAAGACAGCAAAAAGCAACAAATAGAAAGCACCAGGAAATAATAATCAAAGGACCTGTTGTGACCATTTCACACATCGCCCCATTGCAAATGGGGATCCTCTGTTTTCGCTTTTTGCCTCGGTGTTGCAACTGCTTATCACATGTCTTTTTTACAATGAGGTCATCATTTTGAGGGTTTCAAGTCAGTCTGCCGAGAGTCATCCAAGCCAAATCAGTAATCCATGCTTGAATCAGTGCGTAGACGTCATGGAAGCGCTCAGGAGGCCCAGGAAATGAAGATCGCCTGTGAATTCGGCCAATTCTGAGACTTCCTACTTTTTAGGAAATTTTGCTTTTTCGCTTTTTCATTTTTGGCATTTTTGGACCAAACAGGGTTCCCTATTTTTTAGGGTTTTGCTTTTTCTATTTTTAGAAAATTTCTATTTTTGGAAAGTTTCTATATTTAGGTCTTGAATTCCAAAAATCCACTCAGAAGTTCAAAAAAATCGAAAAATCACTCAAAAAATCAAAGAGAAAATTGAAAAATTTGGAAAAGCAAGTAAAAAGCATGAAAAATCAGTAAAAAGCATGAGAAAATCAGACTTAAAAGCATCAAAATTCTGGAAAAATCATTGAAAATCAGTCAGATCTGAGGTTGAAATCACAGAAAATTAACTCAAAAAGATGAAATTCATGAGAAATCTGGTTAAGTCTGAAATTCGCCATGAAGAGGTCCTTGAAATGTGGGACGGAAGGAAGGAAGGAATGTCTGGAAGCTTATGAAGTCCGCCCAGCAGTAAAGGAAAAATGTCAAGGACTCTCTAAAGTCCGCCTTGCAATGCCCTAGCCTCCTTCAAAGTCCGCCATGCTCAAGGGATGTCAAGTGCCAAGATCTTTGGAAGTCCGCCAGCCTCAAGAAGGAAGTGCCAAGACCTTCCAAAGTCCGCCATGCATGATGCCAAAACCTTCTAAAGTCCGCCATACACATGCCAAGAGGTTGGAAAGTCCGCCTAGGCACATGGGAGAGGAAAAAATCAAAAATTTCACTAAGTATTGGTGCCTAGTAAGGAAAATTTCGAAAATTTGCCTAAGTGTAAGAGCCTAAAAAGGTGGAGAATCGAAATTTTGGCTAAGTGTTGTGACATTTTCAAGAGATAAAGTGTTAAGGAAAGTGCTAAAAGGTTTGGAAGTCTGCCATGTTCAAAGAGATGATGTCCAAGACTATAGAAAGTCTGCCCTAACCTTGTCCAAGTGTTTTGAAAGTCCGCCATGGTCTATGAAAGAGAAAATTACAATTTTTGCTAAGTGTTTGGTGCCTAGTCAAGAGAAATTCGAAAATTTGCCTAAGTATAGAGGCCTAAAGGATGAAAAAATTGAGATTTTTGGCTAAGTATGGTGACATTTTCAAGAGGTAAAGTGCTAAGTTTGAAGGGAAAGTGCAAGAAAATTTGCTATGGCATGTGGAAAGTGGAAAAGGCTTTGGGAAATCCGCCTAGGCTGTGGCAAAGAAAAAATGAAGTGTGCCTAGCATGAAAATGGAAGACAAATTAAATTGCCTAAGTATGGATGTCTGGAGAAAATGTTATAAAAATTGATAACTTTGGCCAAATACACAGAAGAAAATGCACAAGGCAAAGAGGTAGGAAAGCTCGCCCTTGGCCAGAAGAGATAAGAATTTTTCAACCGTAAAGGAATTTCGCCTTAGGAAGACATCCAGACCAAGACTTTGCCTAAATTAAATTCGCCTGAGCAAGAAAAAAATTGACTTTGGCAGAAGAAAGTGTGCTCAGTGCAAATTAAAATTCGCCATGGCAGAAGAAAATAGGGATCTGGCATAACATTTATCGACAGAATGGCTAAAATTTTGGCTTGGCTAGACGAAATTGGGAATAAAATTGGAAAATAAACTTTTGGCCAAAGAAAATGAAGAGGAGATTGGATAAAAAATAAATGACAAAAGTCTTGAAAGTTTGCCTTGATAAAATAAATAAAACAAGTCTCAAAGAGTTCGACTTCTAGAGAGAGAGTATGGCAAATCAGTGAGAATTCCGACTTTGGGAGATTAAAATGGAGAATTAAAAATGAAATATGCCCGTGCCAAGATGAAAATTGCAAAGAGAGTATGGAATTCGCTTTGAAATGATAAATTCGACACAAAATTCACCGTGACTTCAGGAGAGAAAAAATCTGAATTTGTTTATTTTATTTCTTGCAGGTGGATGACGACACGAGGCGAATCTTCAAAGAAGAAGCAATGGCGTGGGATGGTGGCAAGTTTGCTTCAAGCCAAATGGAGTGAAGGAAAAAGGATGGGACAAGCATGAGAAAGTCCAACCTTGCCTAAGCATAGCATGTCCAAACCTTTGTAAGGCATGTTCAAGGAAAAATAAAGTCTGACCTGGATAAGAAAATATCTTGAGCATCATGAAGTCCGACTTTGATTGAAGAAAAACGTCCAAGCTCATGTGAAATCCGCCCAAGGAGAGGATGAGAAAATTAGCTAAAACTCAGAAAATTCACTAAGTGTTGATACCTTGGGGAGAAGAATTCACTAAGTGTTGGACAGAAGACAAGAAGGATGAAGAGGAGTAAAGAGGAAATGGATAAAATTCTTGTCCAGAGATGGAATTTGTCAAGCCAAATTCAGAATTGAAGAAAAATCCACAGGCAAAGTTCGTTCGAGCATGGAGATGGCCAAAACCTTGGCTAAATGTTGAATGGTCCACATGAAGGTGTTACAAAATAGCCAAAATTTGGCTAAGTCTGGGAAATACTTCACAAAGGAAATTCCAATTTCTCCATTATGGTGAAAGCACAGAGGCATTCTTCTCCAAATTCTAGGCACTTGAAAGAAGCAATCAGGACATCTTCTTGAGGGATTTCATCTCCTAAAGAATTAGAAGCAAGCTTCCAATCAGAATCAGATGGTGACAAGAAGGGTGTTCCAAACAAATTTTCTTATTTAGACAATTTCTTGACACAAATTGGGGAATTCAGAGAGGAAATCCAAAGGAATAACATCAACCCTGTTCAAGCAGGAGGGATTTCAAAGCAACCAACTTCAAGTCCAGGCACCGGCTCCAAGGGGAGACTTCCAGACTTCAAAGATTCCAGTACAGGTGAGAAGAAGAAATCAAAGCCTCAAAAGGAATCCAAGATCTAAGCTAGGAAGGAACAAGCGCAAAGGACGGAGTCATCGGCAAGGAAAATATTCTAAGGCAAGCATGTGGAAGGAAAATGAAGCAACCAGGGAAGACATCCAGCACGCTGAGGTGGGGCCTCGTCATCTTCCAACCAATCAAATTCTTCCAAATCAACATACAACAACTTTCTATTTTATTGTTGGTTTATATTTAGCAAAAGGACAAGTGTCCTCTAATGAAATTTTCTCATTGGTCGAAAGTGACAAACCCTAATTAGGGTTTTATTTTGTAATCTCGGCCGTTGATTTGAAATCAATCTTGGCCATTGAATTGTAATTGGGGAGCCTATAAATTGAGCTCGCCCCTCATTTGTAAAGTGTGGAGACAGCATATGAGATTGTTGCATTGAGACTATTTCGAATAATAAAAGCTCTTATGCATGATTTGCTTTGAACAACTTTTTTTGTCAAATAGTAAGCGAGGTTGCATATCTTCTTCCGCCATAGATTAAAGTTAGAATTAGATTAAATAGAATTTGCTTTGAAAGTTGGTTAAGTGAATGAAAGATTGATCGTATTGATTCAATGGTGAAGTATTGCTCATACTTTCTTCGAATGGATGATTTGCATTCGATGCGTAAAGTTAGCCTGAGCTTATAATTGTGGAAGCTTAACTTCAGCCTCATTCGAGGTTTGAAAATTATTATCACAACCCTTGAAGATTGCACCCATTTTGCATATGTTGTCCCACAGGAGGCGAAACAAAGTGTGGTTTATCCCCTTCACCGAATCCTTACTGTCTCTTAAGTTCTTAGGCATAGAATAGATTCTCCTAAACCCTTATCCTTTTGCCATTTTTTTTGAGATCCAAATCGAAGTCCTAATTGAAAGCCTTTAATGATAAATCCGCCTAAATCCCAAACTTGTGAAAAGTTCTTTAACGTAAGTCCCCTTGTTTATTACCAACAAATCACAACGCCCATTGAGCTTATCCACACGTCGAGACCCGACAAAAGAAACCTTGGAATCGCCATATGATCTTCTCGCAATCTTAGCATACGCGGTGGTTTTTCAAGAGAGGATAGAGTGTCTTTGGACATTTTATTCTGTGTGTTCGGTGGATGATAAAACGTATACCAACAGGACCCATGGTGCATTTGGAACACAATTCATCACCCACATAGAGCAGAAAATTTGAAGATCATAGTTTGGAATAGATACAAACATCAAGTGATGAGGAGTGCTGTTGGAGATTTTTTATTCTATTATTTTATTCCATTTCATGATGTGGCAAAGTAATTAGTTCTTATTTTTGTTTGAAAGTGTAAATTTTGATTTATTTATGTTGCTTGAATTTTAAAAGTGAGTGCCTTATAAAATTAATAAATCTCAAATATTCATTTTTTTAAAAAGATATTTTTTTGTTTAAGATATCATTATTGGCAAAATCTAGCGGATTCCATTGTTTTTTTTATTAAGAGGGGTAAACACTTTTGACCTGGAGCTATGAACCGGTGAGGTCACAAACAGGGGACCTCTAGTGGATGCCATTGTTGGTGTTGGGATAGTGTTCAAATTCTTTAATAATGAAGAGGCAAAGGGCTTAATTTTAAAAGAGAAGTCGGCATTTGAGGTTCATTATCAATAATCAAATGATATATGGTGGAAGAAGAATTGTACGATCATGTATGATGGTTGAATGGATAGTGTTGGCGTAACAACTAACACCTCTGGAGTGCAAGTTGGTACAGACAGCTATGCACACTACGTGATGAGTTCTCTTCAAATTAGGAGGGGAAGCTCCCTCGTTGTGCGGACAAAAATGCTTGAAAAGTAAACTAAACTATATCCTGTCTTTTTGTCTCAGCTGTAAGAGGCACAAGGTTTAAGAAAAACTCTATACGTTGCAGCTAAGTATTTTCTGGTTTCGCAAGACTTAACTACAACACACAAAACTACAACTTATACTATCCAATCCCCTCAAGAATTCAGAGCATGAGGAAACGGAGCGGGAATGATTATTAGATGATAAATCGGGTACAGACTCACAACGTGAAGGAAATGTGGCGTGACTAGCTGCTTGTCTAAATAGGCTTATTATTCACACATCACACGATAAACCAAGTACGGATTCTCAACTTGAAGGCAAGGTGGCACAACTATCAGCTCAATCCGAATAGGTTTATTGAATACACACATCACACGATAACCAAGTATAGATTCTCAACTTGAAGGCAAGGTGACGCAACTATCAGCTCAATCTGAATGAGTTTATTGAACACGAAAAATAAAGGATAGCCAACTAGGACAATAAATTGCATAGGCGAGACACACATACAATCTATGATCGAACTAGACACTATATCTAACTAAGGCAAGCATTCACCATCATAATTGCATGAAACCCAAGTGGCATAACAATTCATCATAATAGTAAATACTCATGAACAGATACAAAACGAGCAATATTACAGACAAGGTAGGCGCAACATATATTTCTCTCTCGTGCAAAAGTTATGTACAAATGAGCAAAAGCTCTTATTTATAGACATCAAAAGGTGTAGGGAACCCTAAAATCACCTTGAGTCAACTACAGTCTTGCAATGCATGCAAGATTTATTGCTAAACCCTAATAAAGCAAACTATACAGTTAGCTAGAAAACTACCATCAGTTAACCGGTACAATTAATCTAAAAATGGACAATGTGCAAGCATGCACATCCTTATTGAAAGCAAAGTTAACTGGAACACTACCATCAATTAATGTAAACCCTAAATACAACTCCAAGTGAATAAAGATAATCCTAGAATAGACATGCATGAGATGAGACATCGAGTTAACTTGAAAAGGTAACACCAAGTTTAACTCCTGTGTGTAATGTCTATCCTGAGAGGTGGGAACTGAAGTCTACTGGCTGTGATCTCAAGCAACCAATCCCTCAATGAGATTGTTAACTATATCAATGTCTGGAGCACTGATACTTTGCCGAAGTATGCTGTGTCTATGCAACATGTCCTCATTAGCTGTGATCTGGGACTGAAGTTCACCTTTGCTCCTGGTTGCTTCATCGAACAACGCTGACATGACTGTAAGCTGATTAATCTTACAGCCAATGGTCTCCCCACTAAAAATATTATGAACGAGTGCCTGGAGCTCTGACTGTACATTAGTAAGCTCGACATATGCACCACCCTCAATCTAATACCGACACGGTAAGCGAGATACTAAGGTTCACACAGACCGGAGTGCACTAGTGACGTGCTCTCTACTCTCAGCCAACTCTGATGCCATAGTCTCTTCTATCTTTTCTTTGAAAACCAACTGTGTTTTCCAAGAGTAGATAGCTTCTTTATCTTTTGCATCTATGATTGATTCATATGCCACACTCAGGTGAGCAATCATAATCTCGTCCTGGGGTCTGTTAATCGCCATGTCTCGCTCCTCATCTTGGAGACATAGACGGAGCTCTCATGCATTGTACTGCAACTGATATAACTCTGTAACCATAGAGCGGCCTCTAGCAATGAACAACTCCTACCATTCCTCCAAATGCTTGCCGTATGCAACTAAGTGATCAAGCTGACCTTGTTCTGCTGGCGGCTCGAGCATCGGCGGGAGTGTGGTGGTAACTGTTATCACTTGAAATTGCACCCTTGTTGAACCTGATGTTCAACACCTCAGTGTAACATGGGAAGACCTCTAAATATGTGGGTTTCTTATAAACAGAGGTCAACCTCCGGAGAAGGCCGGCTTCCTTTGTGCTATCACCTAAAACTACTGATTTTGAAAGGAAAAGGGAGAAGGAGAATGCTGTAAAATTAAAACTAAATCCTATGGTGATGCACCTAAACGTTACTTGGATTTGAAACCAGACTTCATACACTTGCTTGCAGTGACTAAAGATAAATTTGCACAACTCACTTCTGTATATATTTTTACAAAAGTGTTTCAAAAACAGGTCCTGGTGCTAAGATTCCTAGAAGGAAAGTTAATTTCACATCTAAAATTCTTTTTTACATCATTGACACAATTTGTAACTTGCAAAAAACATACTTTCTGCATAAAGGTTCTAAAATCTGAGACAAAGCTCGAAGGAAATAAACATTTACCTCACTAAAAGCTTGATCAATCAGCTGACTGAACACAAAAATGCAAAGAGAAAGTAGGCAAGAGCTTCAAATCAATAGTAATCAAGGTCTTTATACTGAATTTCATCTCCAAAATTGAGTTACAAAAGTTCGCTAATCCAAGAAAGGACTGCAAAAGTCACAAACTTTCGAAAAGCATCAGAAGAACTCCTTTACAAGAAAGCAAAAATGCCATATATACAAAAAGATGTCGGCCCCTCTGGGCTTACAAAAATATCTTCCTTTAGATCTTTTCATGTAGTTAATGTTGTGTTCGATTGCATCCCTGCTGTCTATGTCGGTGAAAAGTTGCTCCAGGAATGGCCTCCTTGATCTTTTGCAACCACAACATTAACTTCTGGTCATCGTGTCCACTCTCGAACTTCCCTCAGAGCCACTTTGAATGCTTCTAAGCATTACCATAAATGTCGATCAACTCTTGCCAGTTGACATCCCAGCTGTCCCTGTGGTGTCCGCCTTTCTGTTGCTCGATGACACCTTCTGGATATCAATTTGATTCATCGCTTTATTCTCAGAGCAGATACACGTTGCTTATGCTTTGTCGATCTCGTCCACAGGGGGGAGTTAGGCAGTCAAACGGCTCATGGTGCGTCTTTAGTTCCCATCTGATTGGTCAAACTCGTGCCCCGTAGATTCCAGACGGTCAAAGGGTCCCTCAAACAACATCGCATGTCGGTGAGACACTAATCGTGTCGCCCCGATGCGAATATACTTCATAGGACGGTTGGCGTGGCTTGGGACTGTCAGTAGGACTTCATATCGAGTTGCAGGAGTTATACCAATATGCACATTTCATCGCCCAGACACCCGCATTCGGCAAGAGTCATAGCGAGCACCAAGAGTCCTATCGCTATCATATACACCATCGGCAAGACAAACATTCATCGGCAAGAGGTCATGGCGGGTTCCATTAGTCATATCGATATCCTTTTCCATTGCTGAGACCTCACTTGTCGGCAGGACATCATGTTGAGCTCCTTACGTTACACCGAAGACACAAAACATGCCGACGAGACCCCTTCTTGGTCGGCGAGACCTTTCGCCGAGATCTCCATTTCGTCGGGATGTTATCGGGTCGGCAGGACCTCGTGGCGAAGGAAAAAGTCATACCGATATCCACAATGGTTGCCGAGATAATCGCTATCGGGAAGACCTGTTGCCGAAGGCAATATCCTTCGACGAACTCATCTCATTATCGAGGAGACTTTTACAAGTCAAGGAGACATCATAGCGACGGCACAACTTTCACCGGGACCTTTGTTAGTCGCCCAGACACCATCGGGTAGGGGAGACTTCCCTCCAAACTCATTTCATTTCGCTGAGACCACCTTGCTATCGACAGGACATCACTCCGACAGCTAGACGTTATGGCGATGTCATCTACGTCGGCGTGATCTTTCGCATCGGTGAGACCTCTGGTGAACACAAACCACCTCTCTGGGCTCAAAGATTTCTTTCGGTGAGACACTGGAAAGTCGGGAATACCTCACGCCAAACCCCTATCATTATACTGCTGTGCCTTTCGTTGGCGAGACACCCATGTGTTGACGGGACCTCTTAGCGAGGTCTTCATTTCTTGGCAAAGGCACTCTTTTTCGCTGAGACCTCTGTTAGTCGCCGAGACATCTCCTCGATCTCATATTTCTTTCAGCGAGACCTCTTCTTGTCGGCAAGACATTACAGCGAGCTCAAAACACTGTGGCGAAACCCCTCTGAGTCGGCAAGACTTTATGCAGAAGGCAACTCTCTTAGCAAGGTCACTTTATTTCGAGGAGACACCCCTGTGTCGGCGAGACGTCACGGCGAGCTCCCTCATTCTCCTCGAGCTCCTTCATTTGTCGGGGAGACATCGTTATGTCGGCAAGACTTTATGCCGAAGGCAAAACCTTAGGCGAGACCATCAGTAGTCGTTCGGACATCATTTCGAGCTCCTTTCTTTTGCCCCGAGCTCACTTTACTTCGGCAAGACCCTATCGGGTCGACAAGACTTCTCAGCGAGGCCTCCTTGTCTCGGCGAGAGCTGATTTCATTTCGGCCAGACTGCGGTTAATCGGTGAGACCTCTCAGCGAAGTCACAATCTTTTGGCGGGCTCGGACCAATTCGGGGAGACTTCATCCTGTCGGCAAGACCTTATGCCGAAGGAAAAACTTTCGGCGAGCCTAGCCATATGTGCAGCGGTCGGCGAGAGGTATAGCAACCCATGGCGATTAAACTGTCTGGCCGACTGATATATACCTAATGAACAGAACTCACTGCTAGTCGGCAAGACAACAAGAGGGTCTTGCTGACTTTCCTCTCTGACGAGTTTTATGCCAAATCTGACTGAGGCGAAGCTCTCCAATAGACCTCCTTGTGAAATAGCATCAGATAAAAACCTTCCCAATGAAATCCGAAGACCTGCACGCTGGGCTCAACCCTTATGGGAGCCTCATTTAATCCACGTGGCGAATTTAAAACATAATTTCCCCCGATTGAGCCCGTAGGTGAAAATTGGGTAACAGTAACATCTGACCTGTGTACAAGGCTATAAATGTACTGACGAAGCTGTCTGATTTCAGCCTTGAGGGCTGCCTTATCCTCTTCGTCCTTCAACATTCTATCCTTGGCATTGTCTGTAGCAACCAGTAGGAGATCAACCTGAGTTTAGCGAGTGCTATGACCAAGGTTGACTGTGATAACCTCGAAGTACTGAGCTTCAATCTCATCCAAGCTCTTCCCCTCTAGAGGTATGGCAGTCTCGACGACGATCTCCATATCAACATTCCTTTCCACGTGGACCATGTTCTTGATCCTCTTGTCTGGCGCATCCTAATAAACATGATCCAAGTTTGAATGATCAAGGACATAGGACAGTTGCCTCCTCTTCCTTCCTAGTTGAGATTCAATCCAAGACTAGTCTCGGCTAATGCCACTGGAAGGTTCCAACGAGAGTGAAAATGTGGAGGAGCTGTTGTGAGATGGAGAGTCTAAATCCAATTCGATGTGAATTGGGACTGGTGACTGCTTTGGAGCTGGTGTAGGAACTCGAGGCTGAACCTCGGGCACTGGCGGACTCTAAACTCGCCTCTGAACTGGCTCTCTAACAGGTTCCGTATGTGTATCAATGGCAAGCACCTTGCCTTTTGAATTGTTTGGCGCTTGACTCTTCTGAAATATGCTAACCAATTTTTTCCGATGAAATTCACAACATAAACCAGCACTAGCCAACTTGATTAGCATTAGCTCGAAACTCCAAATACTATCAAAGCAACTCTAACCAAGAATGCACCCTAAAACCACTTAAGGAAGAGGGGCGGGCATATGGTCAGAGGATCCCTATGCTTCAACTTGATACAAAATGGAATGCAACTGAATTGAAACAAACTCAACGTCAAGAATGTGCACTCAAGATCCCAGTGAGGGCGAGGTGCTAACATATGACGGAGTTATTAATTGAAATTGAAACAATTAGGCGGATAACCAGCCATAGAAATTCATACTAGCTAATTCTTCTGCTATGGCGGGCATCCACTTAAAGTGGGGATTCACCACTTGATAGTGGGTACAAAGAGAGCTACAATGTTCATTCTCCACACTGGCGGTAAACCATCCAGGGGTAATTAATGTGAAATTTAACAAGTAATTGCAGAAACTAAAATGTTTGGATTAGTACTACTATATCTCAACCTTACAATCATGAAATCTGCAAATTACAAATTACAATGATAGAGAACAATGCTAAGAAGAGGAGAATGAATTCTTTCAATGTTTTTTAACTCTCCAATAATGAAATATGGCCAAAACTGAAATGAAATGAAATCTGATATAAAAATTGAGTTCTGGAACTTTGATCAGCAACTGTGAAATTCAAAGAAATGATCATAAGTCATTCAATATACCTCCAAATGAAGTGTAATCAAATGCAATAGTCTCTTGGAAGATAGGCGCCCATGCCTTGATGAAGAAACAACTCCTAAGGATGAGTATTTATTTCTTTTGCACTTTTTCCCAATGCCCAAAATGGTACGGCCTCCTTGCAAGGTCGACTTTGCAAAATAAAATCCATCTCTTCAAAATAAATTCTGACCTTCTCTCCAAATGGTTGCCCTTTCACTAGAAATGGATAGAGAAAATACCCATAACCAAATAAAATTTATTCTGGAAGCTGCTAGCAAAATTCACTTTCAGCTGTAGGTGCACCAGCAACTCAAAATTGACAAAATTCTTCAACATTCGTGCTCAATCTGCTAGTCTGGATGAGAAGCAGCAAATTAGCCAACTAGGTGTTATCTTTCAAACACGAAATTGGACAAGAGGCTTGGAGGTAAGCTTTCCTCGAAGCAATAAATCAAATGTCATTCCGACAGCATAACAGTAGCAAAATTCATGGATGACAAAAGTTGGAGCAATGCATTCATTTAATAGAAAATTAGAAGACTCTTCAATTCCCCCAGAAGGTACGCCAAGAGTCACCAATGACTTTTCAAAATTCCAAAAATCTTCTAACTCCTCAATATGGCGTCCACTTTATCAAGGCACATTAAAACTTTATTTTAAAATAATAACTCCAAGAAAAAGGCGTCCACTTTTCCCAAGGCATTAAAAGACTTAATAATATTTAATTCATCCTCCATGAAGGCGTCCCCCTTCAAGACCACCTTTTAAGAACAACTTAGAGTTATTTCCCTAGGCCAAGGGGTCAATTGCAAAAAATAACATTAATGCCTTGTAATTAAAAACATGCCACAAATACTGCATATGGAAGTCTGCAACTAGAAATACCAACTGCTCCAACAAGAAAAGAATACCCTGAAGCAGTGCCAAAAGGACCACTGCTAAAAATAGTATTTACTATAAATAGTAAACACCTAGGAAAAAGCCATAGAACCTCCAAACATGGAAACCCTAATTTTACCTCAACGAACCTACGAGCCTCTGGAATAGGCTGAAGAGCGATTGAACTAATCACTGATGAGAAGGGGACATTACATCTTCTTAAGAGCGATTGAACTAATCACTGATGAGAAGGGGACATTACATCTTCTTAGGAGGGTTACTCCTCTTTTTCTGTTTGGGTTTAGACGAGGAAGGTAGCGAAGGATCCACCACTGGTGGCTCTACTCTAGACACATTTACCCTCTTGGTCTTCTTACTGTCGAGGTAAAGTATACTGTTTTGAATAACTCTACTTGACCTCTCTTTTACTGACTAGTACTCCTTGGCATACCAATCAACTGCTGGCAGTGGCTGTGTATCAACCTGCTCTCTGAAAAACTGAGGAAGTACTTCACCCTCATCATTTGATAAACCTCCCACATCTTCTGCCAAGAAAACAAAAATTTGTGAGAGAGAGAAGCGACCATAACTGCGTCTGCACACCTCGAAGTCGTCCTCGCAATTTTCCCAATAGTCCTCCATAGTAGGCTTATGGTATGTGCGACCATCGAGGCATACTGTGTAATGACCCCAAGGATCATAGGCACGTATATCAACAAGATGCTTGAGACGATACTTCTCTAGCTCCTGTCCTGCAGCTTTGGCATCAACTACCATTCTGCACCAATATATTCCGAATTGCATAGGAAAGTTGGCAGTCTGTTTATGCTTGCGGCGTAGAAGACGATGAACATTATGTAACTGTCTCGGGAACTCCATGAAAACTGTCCTATCCAAAGGATAGCGTGGAAGCATGGCTGGATTTCCTGTAAATCCATATACTCAGATGTAGGTGTATGTCGGGAATTGAATGAACCAGTCCGCCCAACCTTCCATCGCTGCTCTAGCAACCGCCGAGATACGAATGTGCAACTCCCAATCCAAGTTTCTCGCTGTATAAGTCAAGAAAGCCTCTTGAACACGCTTGAAGTGACGTTCAACATTAGTGAACTCAAGCTGATGATAATAGTGATAGACTTTTTGAACACTGAGAATGCCAACCATGTTTAACCCTCTAAACTGGCCCTGGTAAGCAACCAAGTACACAAGGTAAGAACACATGTGAAACTCGTTGGCAACTAGGAAACCGGTGATTTTCTTGTGAAGAACATCGCTGATGAAGGATGGCCAGTCATAATGCTCCTACCCAGGTATGATGCGACCAATGATGTAATACATCCAAGGCTAGAAAATGTTTGCATGTGCATGACCTGAGACACAATTCAATAGTGTGATTAGAATTGAGTACTCATCCTTGTACTCACTGCAACCCACATTGTTTGGCAATTTGTTCCTCGTTTGCTTCAACCATTGCTCTGCCATCTTGCTTTGGCACTTGTCTATATTAGCGTTGAATGCATGCGCACACTACTCCATAGAAATGACCAGACTGCTCGGGTGCTGAGGGATACCAAAACTTCTTTCAACGTCCAGAGGCTTGAGATTGCAAATGATTCGTCCATCTACTGACACTATCTCACGAGTAGCAGAGTTGTAATGCTTAACACAAGACATTAGGAACTCAACACAATGAACGGAGATAGGTATGGAAGCAGCCTCAAGTAACCCGGACTACTGAATGTTCTGAATAATCGAATCTCTGATCTTGACTGGATCTAAGACTGCCTCTGGCAGCACCTTGTGGAGACTCGTTTGAACTGTCCCGATGAAGTTGTGAGTTAGGACTGATTCGGTCCTATATTCGAGCTGAGTGTATTGCATTTTGAAAAACTCACCCGCTGACTATGAACACGGCTATGTTCTAACAAGATTTTTAGAAAGCTAAAAATAGCCTGTTGAGTCTAAAAATAGCCTATTGAAGGGTTATTTTCGGCGAAAAATCTGAGATATGGGTCTTGTCCACAAAAAGATTCTAAGACAAACTAGAACGTCAGAAATGCGAAAATCCAACTTTAACTCGACCATGCAAGGAATTTTTAGTTGAGAAAATTAGAAACTCAACTAATGCTCTGGAGTTAAAAATTCCTGAAAAATTCAAACACATGAATTTAACTCAAGGAAGCTCTGTGAAATCGATCCAGATGAATTAATTTGCCAAAATTTGCCTATTTTTAGAACATGCAAATTGAACTCTAAGAGAATTTTGATGAATCTGAGAGGAGGAAAGACTTTTTCTTTCTGTGTTTTTCCTTTGTCAAAATCGCCACTGGCTTCTCAAATTCGCTGATGACTGTGAATCTGTACCTGCAGAAGGAATTATTGATGTCTCTGAATTTGATTGTTGACAAAATCGCCCAACTTTGGAGAAAATTCGCTCTGCCTATGAATAAATACAGATTTCTGAAGCTGGATAATGAATTAATGCTAGGCACCATGTTTAAATAGAATAAATTTGCACCTCAAAGGTGACTGCAAGATTTAAAACCTCAACTGAAAATAGAATGATTCTGATTGGACCCCCTCTAGTTACACTGACATTGTCTCGGAGTTCGGAATAAAATAATAATAAAAATAATATTCATCATGCAATTTGAAAATAAGCATAAAAAAGGCGCCGCTTTGAAGAAAATCGCCATTTAATACTTAAGCATGTAAAATAAATATTAAATATTATTTTATTCAGTTGACAAACCACATAAAGCACTTGGATAGATTCGACAACTTTCACTAATTTCGAAAAGTCCTCATTTGACCTCATAGGCGTCCATTTGCTCAAGATATGATGTTTTTTGCTAACTTCCTACTTTGTAGCTGACTACAAAGTTACAATTGTCCATATTCAACACTGATTTCCGGGTGACCGGATGAGGTTGTGACCAAGCTGGGATATTCATTGCGAAGCCTGCAGAGCAAGGATGAAATGTCTGCTAGGAGCTGGAACTGCAAAATCCATCATTTAACACCTCAAAGAATTAGGCACCTTTGATTAAATTGATTTTACGACACCAAACTTGGCCATTTCTCCATTCTATCATCTGACGCTTCAAAAGGTTGCTAACGGTGAACGAAGAACCCTGTTGACTGGATGATGAACTCACTACATGACTGGAAGTATTCTGCATCCAACGACTGTACGTAAGGCATCAGAGGACTGCATTAGGGACCCCAAAAGCAAGGGCGCCCCTGGCCTGTGAAGGCTCAAACACGATTTTGTCAAAAATATGACTTTCAACCAGATGCCTTCCTTTGACCTCTGACCGCAGGAGCTGGAGTACTCCGATCTGCACATCGTTTGTCTCATTGTGTAGCTAGAACAACTTACAAGAGATGTCTCTGGAGGTGACGAAGCGAGAAAACTGCTTCTAAGACCTCAAAGAGATGATAGCCTTTTCTTTTTAAAATATACGCTCCAGACTTGGCCATTTTCTGAGCTGTCTTCGTTTTTCAGTATTCTACAAAGACCTCGCACGTACGAGCGTTTGCCAAATCCCGGAGGCTGAGGTTGGGCTCATTGGATAGCTGGAGTAATTCCTCACAAGTCTCGTGAAGATTGCGAAAGCTAAAAACTCCATTTGACAGGCCAAAAAGCTGGGCGCCCCTGGCCTACAGAGGCTACAGTGTATGTTTCATGTTTCTCCACCCTCTGATTTACGTGCCTAGTAGAATCTCTGCCATGATCGCTCGGAATATCGGACTGTCAGGCTGACTGGTGCGTTGCGAAACCGGACTAGAGTAGCACAGATGTCAGGAAGACCTCATCTGTGAACTCATCCATCTCAAGGGTCATCTTGAAGGGCGCCCCTGGGCTACAGGGGCGCAGATTTGGAAGTTGACAATGTTTTTTGATAAAAACCCTCCTTGCAATCTCAACTTTTGACCTTGACTGCCAAAGCTCTAGGTCTCGGAATTCTGCATTCGATAGCTCATCGGATAGCCAGTCCAATTAGGAAGAGATTGAATGTATCAGCAAGTAGGAATAACAGAATCTAGACCTCCTTTAAGAAGGGCGCCCCTGAGCTACAGGGGCGCAAAAGCTATAAACTGATCGTCTTTTGCAATCTACAACTTCTTGAACCTTCAACTTCTGACCTCAACAACCGAAGTTGTCAGATAACCTCGCAGGATAGCTCATCGGATAACTAGACTAATTTTGAAGAAATTGACTGCATTTGCAAGCACAAATAACAAGATTTGGGCCCTCAAAAAGAAGGGCACCCCTGGGCTATAGGGGCACAAATTTTCTTTTTCTTGAAAAATCTTCATAAATTTGATCTTTGAAATCCCCGTTCTGGCCACTAAAACGACCATGCAGGGGTATAAACCTGTCGTGAAATACCTCATTCTGAGACCTTGACTCAGGTTTTGATCAACAGGTATTGCTCAACAACTGCTTTTGACTGACACAACACTGACCATAGTCCATGCTTGATATTGCCCAAAAATTGTATTTGACATCATTTTAGGAAGATTTAGACCCTTTTTAAGCAAAATGCCTTAATGAAGCAAAAAATTTGGTTTGGGTAAAACAAATAGTGTTTGGTTTCTTTGTTTTTTCCTCAAATGGAACAATCTTTTTTTTTAAATACAATTAAGGAAGGTGATTTTTTTTGAAACTTTGTGAGATTTTAGAGGAAGTAGTGTGTAATGAGCCAACCAATTTTTTTCGATTTTTTCAATGAACAATTTAGTACAACTAGCACCCGTTAAGGTTAGCTCAATCCAAAACCAACTGCTGGGAAGTAACTCTACGCCAAGAATGCACACTCAATCCCAGGATGGAAAAGGTGTTGCCATATGGTGCTGAGGATCGTCAGTAACAACTGAAAGATTACAATGCTGAAAGTAACCCAACGCCAAGAATGTGCACTCAAGACCTGAGGTGGGTGAGGTGCTAACATATGGCACTGGGGATCTAATGCATTGGTGATGGCTCAGCCGATCAGTAGTATGAATACTGAAAGTAAAGAAGGGCAACAAGCCAGACCCAATACAATATGCAAGACTGTGAGGCTTGTCTCTTCCACCAATGGTGGGAATGATAAAACTTAAACAAAAGTAAACAAGGCGGCAAGCCCAGCCTCTTCCACTAAAGTGGGAATACAAAATGTAAAGTGTAGAAAGTAAAGAGTTGATTAGTACTATTGATTCAGCGTTACAATATGTTGAACAATCTGCAAATACAATGAGATATAGATAACCAATGATCTCCAGAATGTTAGGAAATGAACTCCAAACAAGTACGAGCTATCTAACATATGAAATATAGCAAAAGGGACTAAAATATCAAGTCTGATAAAATTGCAGCAATCAGAAAATTCATACCAGCCAGCCCTAGAATCACCAAAACGCTCATAACTTTGTCAAAACACCTCTGAATGATGTGAAATTGAATGCAAATGAGAGCTAGGAGTTGGGCAACCAAGACCAAGCCAAGAAACTCCTCCGAACAGCAGTGATTAAATTATGCACGCTTCCCAATGCAGCCTCAAAGAAGGTACAACCTCCAGAAATGGTTGACCTGCAAGAAAAAATCCAAGACACCTCCAAAAAATTTGAAAACTTGCAAGGAGGGGCGCCCAAGGTAGACTAAAGCATACGCCAATACCCAAAACCACCAAAAAATCGTGCAAGAACTTACAAGCAGATTTCTACTTCAGCAAAACCCTAACCAGCAAATGTAAAACTGACAAATCTCTAAAATCTTCAACCTTGATGCTCTGTCTGCTAGTCTGGATGAGAAGCAGTCTCTGAAAACTCAGCTAGGTGCTATCTTTCAAGCACAAAACCAAGAGAAGGAACTAGGAGGTATGCATTCCTCGAAGCAAACTTTGAAAGCATTTTAGCAGCATAACAGTATTATAAGCAACAATAGATTCTCAAATGAAGGCCAAGTTTGATATTTATAACTTTTCTTCTCAACTTTCAAATCCACCTTTTCCCTCCAATTAGGGCGCCCAAAAGAGATTCACTTTTCTCCTCAATTTGCAATTTGCATTTTATTTAAATTCCAACCCTTTCCTCCTTGACTCTAGGCGTCCCAAACACATGAGGAATAATACTTTATCAAAATGCAAATATTTCATAACATAGGTGTCCAAGATATTTAAGTGAAATACTTTATAATTTGCAAATATTCTTCCAAACTAGGCGTCCATTTTGCCTAAGTTAATATTTCACTTAAAACATTATAATTCGCTAAATAAAGCCTCCAAAATGTTTGATTAGTAAACATTATAAAAATCACTTATCTCTCCAAAATCATCCTCTTTGCCTTAGCCAAATATTTTTCATTTAAAACATTATTTTTCATCAAATATCAAACATTCCAAAATAATCACCTCAAATGCTGGAGACCATTGCTCAAGCTGACCTACCAGAAATAGCCACTACACTGAACTGTTGCTAAAAATAGTACTACCAGAAATAGTACTTACTAAAAATAACATATTACTAAAAATAACATATTGCTAAAAATAGTAAGTTGTTCCAAACTCATTTTCTCCACATTTTGAGCAGCCGTCGCAACTTACTAAAAATAGTAAGTCCAGAAAAGTTCTCTGATTCAATTGCATGTCACACCACCTCGAAGCACTCTAAAAACCCAGAAGGAATCCAGAATCCAAACTAAAAAACTCCAACATGCAAGCCTCCAAAAGCAGCCGAGAATGCAAGTCAATATTCTATTATGCATGTTACCTCATCGCGAAGCTCTCCAAAAACCCAGAAAGCTCCACCAAACATGCGTTAGAAATTCACACATGCAAGACCTCAAAACCTCCTCAGAAGTGGAAACCCTAATTTCAACTTCTGACTGACCTACGAGCTTTCGGAAATAGGCTATCAGACACGGAAGAGCGTATGGATAAAATGGGGACATTACATAGTGGTTGAGATGGGTGAGGCCAATGCCATGCAGGTAATTACGAATAATGTTGTTGTAGGCTTCTCATATAGTGTTGGCGTAAAAACTAACACCTCTGGAGTGCAGGTTTGTACGGACAACTATGGACACTGCGTAATGAGTGCTCTTCAAATTAGGAGGGGAAGCTCCCTCGTAGTGCTGGAATGCGTGGAAAAAAAAAGTAATCTAAGTCCTATATTTTTGTTCTCAGCTGGAAGAGGCACAAGGTTAAGAAAACCAAGAACATTGCAGCTAAGGATTTTCTGGTTTTGCAGATCATTAACTACAACTAAGCTAACTACTTTAAATCTATCCAGTTTCCTCAAGAAAACAGAGCATGAGGAAATGGAGCAAGGTTTGACTATCTGATGATAAACGAGTATAGATTCTCAACTTGAAGGCAAGGTGGCACATCTATCAGCTCAATCTAAACAAGTTTATTGGTAACAACAAATATACAATAAACTAAGTACGGATTCTCAACTTGAAGGCAAGGTGGCACAACTATCAGCTCAATCTGAATAAGTTTATTATTCACACACATCACATGATAACCAAGTACAGATTCTCTACTTGAAGGCAAGGTGGCACAACTATCATCTCAATCTGGACAAGTTTATTGAACACAAAACAAGAAAGAATTCACCATTATAATTGCATGAAACCCTATGTGGCATAACAATTCATCATAATAGTAAAAACGCATGAACAGATACAGAACGAGCAATATTGAGGGCAAGGTAGGCACATATATATTTCTCTCGTGCAAAAGTTCTTGAATAGATACAAAATAGCAATACTACAAGGTGGGCACACATGTATGCTATCGAAAGCAAAAGTTATGTACAAATGAGAAAAACTCTTATTTATAGACATCAAAAGGTGTAGGGAACCCTAAAATCACCTTGAGTCAACTACATCTTGCAATGCATGCAAGATTTATTGCTAAGCCCTAATAAAGTAAACTATACGATTAACGGAAAACTACCATTTAACAAAACATCTAATCTAAAAATGGACAATTGTGCAAGCATGCACGTCCTTATTGAAAGCATGTTAACTGGAACACTACCATCAGTTAACGTAAACCCTAAATAAAACTCCAAGTAAATAAAGCTGATCTCAGAATAGATATGCATGTGATGAAACGGCAAGTTAACTTGAGAAAGTAATGCCAAGTTTAACTCCTGTGTAAAATGTCTATTCTGAGAGGTAGGAACTGAAGTCTACTGGCCGTGATCTCGAGCAACCAATCCCTCAATGAGATTGTTAACTGCATCAACATCTGAATGTCAGCAACTTGAGCAATCTTGGCAATCTTTGCACACTCAAACTAGCATTTCACTGATTGGTAACTTTGGCGGCTTCGTAACTGAAGTGATGGCCACTATCTCTTCTGCAGCTTGATGTCTCTGATGCTTTTCTTTAATGAAAATCGCCCTTGAATTCTTCAAATTGTTGAAAAAGTGAACTTTAAACCTGTAAAAAGAATTGCTTGAGGAAATTGCCCTTGATTGTGGATGAAGAATTTGCCTTTGCTTTGAAAATTCGCCCTTTGCTTTGAAGAAATACGAATTTGCCTTGAAGAAATACAAATTTTTCTTGAAAAACACGCCTTTGCCTTGAAGAAAAACGAATTTTGTTTGAAAATATGGATTTCTCTTTAAAAATATGAATTTCTCTTGAAGCTTGGTGAATAATAAATGAAGGTGCCATGTTTAAAAACCCTGACTGAAATAGATGCCTTCTGATTGGACCCTTCTCAGTTTCACTGCCACTGACTCGGAGTCCAAAAATAAATAATAATAAAATATTCATCATGCAATTTGAAAACTTAGCATAAAGAGGGCGCCAACTTTAGAAAATCGCCATTTAATGCCAAATATGCATAATAAACATTAAATATTATTCAACTTCAGTTGACAAACTAGATGAAGCTTTAGGCTTCACTGTTGGACTTCACCGATTCCGAAAAGTCATCATTCGAGCTTATAGGCATCCATTTGCTCAAGATATTATACTTTTTATTAACTTCCTACTTTGTAGCTGAGTACAAAGTTACAACTGGCCATCTTCGACACTGATTTTTGAGTGACCGGGTGATGCTGAGACTGAACTGGTGAATTGAATGCGAAGCCTACTGAGCAAAGAAGAAATGTCTGTTGGGAGTCGTCACTGCAAAATCCATCATTTAACACCCTGAAAAATTAGGCGCCCTTGATTAAATTCATTTATAGGTACAAGACAACCATTTTCCTAAACTGCCATCTGATACTTCAAACGGCTGCTGACGGCAAACGGTGAACCCTGTTGACAGGAAATCAAGCTTACTGCATGCCTGAAGACATTCTGCATCCAACGAATGTACACATGGCATCTGAAAAGCACATTAAGGGCCTCAAAAGTAAAAGCGCCTCTGGCCTTTAGTTGCACTGGCAGCGTTTTGACAAAAGTTAAACTTTCATCCAAGTACCCTACTTCGACCTCTGATACCGAGAGCTGGGATGCCCCGATTCGAGCCACGTTTGTTTTAACGGACAACCAAAAGAATTGACAAGAGAAGTCTCTAGAGGCGACGAAGCAAGAAAACTGCTTCTAAGACCTCAAATAGAAGGGCGCCCATCCCAAGATGGAATAAACGACCCACACTTAGCCATTTTGTGAGTTGTCTTCACTTTTCAGCATTTCGCCAAAGACCTCGCACGTACGAGCGACTGCCAAATCCCGAAGGCTGATGGCTGGGCTCGTTGGATAGATAAAGTAATTACGCTTGAATCCTGTGAAGACTTCAAAAGCGAACGACCTCATCTGACAGGCCTAAAGGCTAGGCGCCTCGGGATTGTAGAAATACAATAAAAACCTTATGCCAGTCTGCCCGTGAAATTACGTGCTTGGTAGAAACTTTGCCATGATCACCCGGAACGTCGGATCGACAAGCAGCTTGGTGCAACGCGAAGCTGGACTAGAGTAGTACTGATGTCAGGAAGACCTCGTTAGCAAACTAGACCATCTTAAGGGTCATTTTAACCAGCGCCCCTGAGCTATAGTTGCGCTGGAAATGCAATGAAAAAGCTGAAAGACGTGAAAACTCCATTATAAGCTCATCTTCAGATGTCAGCTGCTGGAGCTCTAGGACTCAGATGACTGCGGTTGATAGTTTGTTGGACGAGCAGACTAGTCGTGAAGAGATTGACTGCATCAGCCACCAGAAAAACCAAAATCCAAACCTCCATCTAGAAGGGGCGCCCTCAAGCTACAGGCGCACTTTTGCTGGAGAAAGACAAGTTTCTGTCATGTGAAACTTTGGAAACTCCAACTTCTGTCGCCAGTTGCCGGAGTTACGGGTCTCGGAAAGCTTCGTTGGATAGCTCATCGGATAACCAGACCAATTCTGAAGAGTTCGACTGTATTTATGAGCACTTTCAACAAGATCTTGACCTTCAAAAAGAAGGGCGCCCCTGGGCTACAGTTGCGCTTTCTTGCTTTTCTCTAAGAAACTCTCATAATTTAATCACTAAAAACTCTGTCTTGACCACTGAAATGACCATGTGCAATGTGAAATGCTGCCTTAAGACGGTCCTCCATCATGAAATGCTCCGTTCTGATCAATGAAACTGCCTTTAACTGACAAACTATTGACAAAACTCCATGCTTGATATTGCCCAAAAACTATACTTGACATCATTTTAGCAAGATTTGACTCTTTAAACAAAATACCTTGATGAAGCAAAAATTTTGGTTTTGGGTACAACATATAGCTTTTTGGACTTTATGTTTTGCTCATTGCTTTAATGCTATATTGGAGGGTCTTGACAAACTTTATTGAGTCAAAACATTTGTGGATCACAGTCACAAGATCTACTGATCTACCGATATATCTATATATATATCATTAATTCAACGACCCAATGTGGATATATATACATCCACATTGGATCATTGACTTAATTATGGAAAATATCATCCCATATCATCCACACTTAGGTCCTTGATTGAGTGATGGCAACTATCATCCATTATGGGAAATCATTGATTGGTGATGGCACTGTCGATTTCTCAAGCCATTAAGCAATTCAAATCCATTCAAATTTCAAGGTTGATGAGGAGGTTTTAGGTGGGTTCTACGTAGTCACAAAAAGAATGGAAGAAGATTCTCAAATTCAAGCAATGACCATCTCCAAGATTGAGATTTTCAAACTTGAACAAAGGGACCTCCTTGTGTGAGATATATGCAAGGAAACTAAGATCAAGTAAAAGTTACATAAGGTTGTACTTTTACATTTCTTGTGTTAATGTTGAACAATGAAATTGAGTTCCTTTGCATGTTTTTATTCTCATTTTAGATGCATGGTGGGATAGGTTTGGTGTAAGGGCATTAAACCTTGAAAGAATTATTGAACATGTTTTGAGCCAACCATGCGGTGCTTCATAATGCAAGCACAATTGGAGTATGTTTTAGCGCATACACTTCATGAAATGTAATAGATTGATAATGAAAATTCTAAATAATTGTCTATGTTCACTACAACTTTCATCTCCATCACAAATAAATCTTGGGCTTGGATATATCTCCCATTGCATTAAAGAGGTTTATCCATTATTACATTGGTGCACTGAATGGTCCAGACATTAAGGTATTGATGGAATACAAAAAGTAGGTATGAATGAAAGATTCCACCACAATCATGCTTGTCTTGTGCAGAGATAGGTTCAACCACTTTCAAAATTGTCCAAAAAGGAACAAAAAAATAGAGCCTATGATGTTTTGTGAAGTTGAAGGGTTCTAGATTCATTAGTTTTGATTTTAGAAAGTTGGACTATTCTCCAACGTTCCTATGCTACTCTTGTTATTTATATATATCCAAGAGAAGTCATTGTAACAATATTTGAGCCTTTTCCATTGTGTTTCTTAGCAAATTGGTTGAGTTAGACTATTACTGCTTCAAACTGTGAGTCTTTAAGGAGTGATAATGTTAATAGGGAAATGTGAGCAGCTACAGGGCTTGTATGATATTTGGACATTGCTGGTTGTTCAAGAAAATTCCTTGAAGCCTTACAAAGGTAGTCAACCATTGTAACAGCTGAGACAATGGCTTGAGATAGAAATCCCTCACTCTTCTAGAGTTTTCTTCCATTTTTGGTTTATCTAGGTCTATGCTGTTGTTTTTATGCTTTGTAGTTGCTGATGTATGCTTCCTTTCATTGTTAATCGGACTTAACGACACTAGGTTTCATATATAGGGGCTGTTTCTGCACATGGAATAACAATTTCATCAATCAATTTACACTAAACATGAATAAGATCTGTTTCAGTGAATTATGCAGTGAACTATCCACACCAATAATGGACCATATTTTGATGATATTGTTTCCAATTTTTGTATTTTCTTTGGATAATTTACATTGTTTGGAAATCAGTTAGCCATGCTGCCCAAATCAATGCAATGTAATAGTGTAGAAACCCTAGTTTCCTCCGTTTCTCAATCTGATGGTTTTTTTGTGTTTTTCTAAAGTTTTGATTTTTTTGGTGTTTTTGAGCAATAAATGAAGATTGCGATTTTGCAAGAAAATAGATGATACATTCAAATAAAATGCTTAACGGCCAGTATAGATAGAAAATACAATTTCTACTGAAGGCGTATCTTTATTTGTTCAACTGGAATCAATACAAATAAGATCTGATAGCATGCAATAATAAAATAACAATTTTTATTGAAAACCTGGTTTGCTGGTTGAGACGCCACAAGATGAAGATTAGGCACGCCTCCCAATAAATATTGCTTACTCCTCCCTCTGGATGATGGCGAATGGTCTCTCAGGTGTCTGCGCCTTATGAAATAGTGTTCCAATGCCAAAAGAGAAGGCGTTTCTATGAAGAGAAGAAGTACGGCTCAAAGGACATAGTACGGCCTGCAGCAAGTACGACCAGGTACAGCAGCATTAAAGATTTGTACGGCCTTCTCTAGAACTCTCCAGATCTCCAGAATAAGTGCGCCTTAATAAATGAATGCCTTCTGAATGGATAAATATGCTGAAGCTCTGTAAATAAATAATCTCTGAAGCTCTGTGATTCCTCCTGAATGAAGAAACCTCTGCTGGCAATAAATCAAGTGTTATTTCACACCCTCTGAATTGCTTCCGATGGAGATGGCTCGTTCCCCAAGGAATTCGAACTTGAAACCCTAAAGTCTCTTGCTCAGATCAAAGTTGATCAATCTCAGAATCAATAATCATCATAATGGCTCAAAACCCAATGCAAATGCACTATATCTCTCAAAAGTGCGATTTCCTCAATAATAGGGTTTTATTAAAATATTCAACTTTTAATTCTTTCAATTTCTCCATAGTCTCAGCCAAATATTTTATAATAATTTTAATAGTCAATTTGGCCCCCTCTCTGATGATGGCGACCCCCTCAAGCAGAATCACTTAAGTTATAATTTAATATTATAACTTTATATTATAATCATCAAATAATTAATATTTAATTAATACAATTAAATATTAATATTTCCCTCGTTATTCATCCGATGACTGATCCGTCTGAAGCTGACGAACACTGAAGTGATTCTGAACTCTGCCAAAGCCATACTGCTAAAAATAGCAGAGGTCCCACGCTGACTGCCAGGAACTGCTAAAAATAGCAACTTCTGCAAGAAGTCTCCGATCGAGCCCAAACGAAAGCCTACTGATCAAACTCTGCCAACTGAAGCTGAGCCAAGCTCCAAAGTGACCCTCTATCCAGTCTATCAGCCTACGAGGGTCGTATGATAGGCCAATCCTGTGCTCCGAGAGATGTCACTGAGAAGGGGACATGACAAATAGCCACACTAATTATGGGCCATATATTGATGCTATTGTTACCACTTTGTAGCTTGTGAACTTCAAAACACTTGCAAGTAACATTGTGAAGCACACTTTAGTTTGTTGAGTTCTATGTGTGCAAGAAGACAATGCCAAGACCATTAGCACTATTAGCATTTTAATTTGTCTCTTGTGAGACAACACATGAGGATAAGCTCTCTTCAAATTAATTGGGGTAGCTCTTTGAGATCTAAAGACTACTAAGATCTAAAGCTGTGAAAAATCTTTGTAGTTATGCACACTTTACAAGAATATCAATGGGGTTTGCATGAAAGAAAGAATTGAAAGTGAACTTGACCTATCTTTTGATCTTGAAGGCTGGGCACAAGACTTGAAAGATGCTTATCTCACAAATGAGGTTTATTATATATAAGTCTTGCAACTAAACAAAGTAAATTGAAAGACAAATGCTTACTAATTGGCGAAAGAAGAGACCAATAGATCCACATTCACAAGAGAGGATTAAACAAAAACTAATTCTACTAAATATTAATTAAATATTCAAAAAGAATTGTTTTAAAGAAAACCTATTCACAAACTACAGAAAAAGTGGAAGTAAAAGAACTTTAAATCAAACATAATCTTGTAACAATTAATCAAATACCAATGGCCTAAAATAGACTCTCATCCATTGCCCATGATAGAACACTGACAATAGCCACTGTCAAATATAATCATTGCTAAAAATAACATTTTGCACATAAGTGACCTTATTGATTCTTGAACAAATCTTTGCTTTGAAAACTGTGATCCTTTGGATCTCTTGAAGAATGATGAATCTTCTGAAGAATTCCAAAACCTTAATCATGATGAATCCATTGTTACCCCAGCATGATGAGATGCCAAACATTTGAATTTGGAACCAAATTTATTTGATCCAATGACACTATGAGGACAATTTCCTAGGGTTTTGATGAAGTTGAAAAGGCCTTGTTGGATATTTTGAATGAAGGCATGATCAAAAATCCTAGGAGCTCATATGGTGCCCTTAACTTGATAGAAGTATTGGACAATTGATCATAACTGTATCAAAGCATTGATATATGCAATTTAGAATATTGTTTTCATTGATTTAAGACTTGGAACAACTCTGCCAAACTGTCATGAATACTCTCTTTACTTGTCTTCTTGTATTCACTATTTAAATATGTTGAAACCTTGTGATAGTAGCCTCAAAATATGCTCATACACCTGCAAATATAGAAGCAAGAATGTCCTACTAATTCTACTAAATTATGAATACCAAAGTCTGAAATGTTTTGGAGCTGCAATGGAAAACAACACTCATATAGGCATTTGGATCCTTTCTTTGCATGCCTTTATCCCTGTGTTTTGCTTTAAGGTGGACTGAAATAGCAAGGTGGAAACCACTTAAGCATATGCCTTATTTTCATGATGTGTTGGGTGGAAAAAAACTAATTGCTCAACCACCTTTAAAATGTGTCTGTTTTTGAGTGGTTTGAGACTCTAAAATGTTTTAATAATTGACGCACATCCCTAATTAAAATCCATCATCTTGGTTGAAAAAAGTGTGAGTTCAAACCTCTAAAATGTGTGCCCAATTTAGTGAACTGTTCTTTCATGTTCTGGTGCAGATTGCTAATGGTCTAACTCATCAAAAGGTGTGTTCAGGTCTGTTTTTCTTGGCTATTTAGAGCTAGATGAAATCACTTGATTGCACACCACATTTTGATATGCTGAGCGGAATCTTGGCAAAACCCTTCAAAACGTGTGCCACTGTTTAGTGGTTTCACTTCTCTTAAAGCTGAACGCAAATCACTAATAACTTTGCCACTTACCTAGATTGATAGGGTGAAATTTCCAAGGGGTCTAAACAGTCATTATGTGTGCCTGATTTCCTTGAAGCTTCTACAACATTTGGCATGGATCACTCAACATTTATCCATTTTTCTCAACTGCTGTTTTGGGCAGGAAAAAATTAGGTATTTACCCACGTTGGTGGAGGAAAAACGGTGGCTAAACCCATCAAATATGCACTCAAATATGGTCTTCATATATTAGGTGGAAATCACTAACCTGTTTGCCATTTTTTGTTGATTTTGGTGGAGAAGAACAGTGGCAAAGCCACACTAGGTATGCACCAACAGCCACTTAGCCTCTTTTTCATGAATGGTGAATCTCTTTGAGGGTTATGCCATTGGTTTTGTGGGTTCAGCTTATGAACAGACCTTATCACCTTTGCTTATGTACCTGGGCTGGAAATTGGGCAGACCTTGACATCAACTAAGCCATCCTTAATGAGTTTGGTGGATATCTTTCTTACTTGAGACAACTTGATGAATTTGGGTGGAAGTTCTGCTGTCTTAGCCATATTCTTATACCCAAGCAGAGAACTGATGTGCTGAAACTACCATCTTACTGGGCAGAGCAATCCAATCCTTAAAAATTCCAAGCAGCCAACTACTATGACTCAACGGCTGTTATAAGCCTTCTTTGTTGATGTCTCTATTGGCAATATTGTCATTGATGTCAAAGGTATATGGACGAGATCACTGGTCCAATAATGTTGTCATTGATGTCAAAGAAGGATTGCTGGTATCAAAAGGAAGAATATGCCTTGATATCCATGCAAATAGTGGCTGACTACATGCTGGGAGAAATCAATGAAGAAATAATTATAAGGTTTTGATTAAGACCAACCTCCTTAATAGTCTTCATGATGCTGGCCGACTCATTAATGAAGCACCTACATTTGTGATGCTGGTCGATTACAAGATGGTTAATAGAAAACATTTAGTATATATTTAGTGTGAAGGGACGTCTCTCTTTGAATAATCACCTCTCTCCATAAAGTTGCACCTCTCCATATAGAGGCATTAAGGTATAAAACAGAAATGAGAAGTGTGGAGGAAGAATAAATGTAATATAATTTGAAGAGGAGCAGATTTGAAGCATAAAAACAATGAAAAAACAGTCATAAATGTGCAGATTTCTGATGTGCAACAGCAGAAATCTAAAAGTGGTATATGCAGATTTGAAAAGAAGATTATATGCAGATTTAAAGAGGAATAAAAACAATGCAATCAAGAGTATTAGAATTTGAGCAGATCTAGCGCAGAAATGAAGATACATCAATAAAGAAGAGTGGAGCAATAGATGATATATCAATAAAGAAGAATGAGTGAATGAAGAAAAGAATAATGAAATGGAATGATGGAATAAATAGAATATATATATAAAGAACATTCAAGGGGGAAGAGTGTTATTGAATGAATCTTATGGATTGAATAAATATCATGGAGTGAATCAATAATGGAGCATATATGAGTGAGTATGAGAGATTTATGAAGGATATGTATGTGGAGAGAATATGCAAGTATGTGTGATTATACAAATATATTTATGTTATGGTTAATGAGAAGAGGGGAATCATGGAGTAAATAAATGAAGGAGATCATAATGCCCATCATCCGTTGAAGAAGAAACATTCAGAAGGTGGAACCTTGTTTTGGAAGTTGGTGCTTCCCAAAAGAAGAGATTAGCATATCTTGCTGGGTTTGTGCTTCATAGTGGGGACTGGTGTCTCGAGTGGGTTAGTTCCTACAAAGATTAGCAAGGATTTGTGTCTCCTATATGTTGATGCCTATGAAGTTTGTAAGAGAATTTTATATAAGCAATCTTTTGTCGTGATTTTCTCTCAAAATTGTTTCCACATAAATATTGTGTTCTTCTTGTGTTCTTAATTGTTGATGTTGCGTGATTGACAGTATTGTGATTATTAATTTGAAAAAAGTAAAAAATTAGCTTACAATGATTCACCCCCCCTTCTCAGTAGAAGTGTGTGCTTATTGGTCTCTTCACTTGTACACTATTATTATTCATTGTTGGAATTGTGGCGATTACCATCGTTCTGCAATGTTGTTAGTTGAAAAATAAATGCCAAGACATGACAACCTTTGCAAACTGACCATGGAGATCACAAGTAAAATTGTATTGACACACAATTGACAATCAATTGATGATAAATTTGGCAAAAAGAAGTATTAAATTTGAGTTTTGTATGGGTACGAATACAAATCACTTTTTTATTTAAGTAACTAAGCAAGTGCCACTTCATTTAAGAGGGCCGAAATTTAGCTCAAGGCATGGGATGATTAGATTTCACTACTAAAGGGTGATATTATTGTCAAGAATTTCATATGTTGAAAAGATCACATTTGCAATGTTGAATATTTCCAAGCTAGTGCTCTATAGGGAGGAGCCTTATGGCATGAAGAAAGCAATTATGAATCGATTGATACATGGTCAAAATTCATTGAAGTTGTATGTGAAGAATACTATCTTGATGTATAGAAAGAGTTCTAGTTTCTAACACAAAAGTGGGATTGATAAATTTTGAACTATATGAATTGAGTTCCATGAAATTTATGCACATTTTGTTGATGAAGCAAATTTTAGACAAAGTCTTGAAGTACACTAGTCATTTTCTGAAAAATAAGCCCTTAGTTTTTTCCCAATTTTTCACACAAACTTTCACCCATTAGTGTTAGCCCAATGTAATGATAAGCAAACTGGAAGCGACCCTTCACTTTCTGATCACCCAGATCCCAGATCAGGCAAGGTGAGAGCATATGGTGTAAGGGGATTTGAATATAATATCAATGCTAGAAGTACAAGTAATCTAATTAGCGGCAAGCCAACCAATAGATAAAGTAAATACTTGGCAGCAAAGCCAGCCACTTCCACTTTTCAGCGGGCTACAAGAAATAAAGCGAAGTAAAGTACTTGAAGGCATAGCCAGCCACTTCCACCTTGCAGCGGGCAGCAAGAAAGTAAAGAAAATTCAACCACTTATTCAGTGAGAGTGTAATACTAAATAACTGAAGTAGAGAGCTGAATGGTACTATCAAATCAACGTTACAAAATGTTGTCTAATACAATATGTCATGAGACAAACTAAGCTATATGAATGCACAAGTATCAGAGGTTCCTCCCTACAACATTACAATGATAAGGCATTAAGGAAATATGAGAAAACAATGAAAATACCAGGTCTGATATGCCACAACAGCAGCCTGATATAATAGGGCAGCGAACTGGAAACTTCAAGAAATCATCGTAAATTTCTCCAAACACCTTAGAATGTTCCCAAATCAAATGCAAATGGAAGAACAGGTCTATGCTTCCAACTTCAATCCATCAAACACCCTTAAACTGCAATGCACATCCAAAAATGGTATGGCCTCCCTAGGAAGGTCGACCTTGCCTTAAAAATCCAATACTCTGCTAAAAATCACAAAAACTTGAGCATAGGGTTGCCAAGTATGGGAGAGGCATAGAAATGGTACCCACAAAAATCCCTTGTCTTCCAGATCAATGCAAGCAAAAACATACTTCAGCCCTTCACAAACCAGCAACTAGAAAACTGATAAAATCATTCCAAGGTGATCACCAAATAGAAAACTAACTCACACCCACATGAAAATGTTAGAAAACATCAAAAACCACAAGAACTAGAAGCATCAAAGAAGCCATCACCAATGAAGCTCTACTGCAACCTCTAATGAAGAAGCATCCAATAACTCCTCTCAGCTAGGAGTTGTCTTGCAAACTTGAAATTGAAGCAAGCTTGGAGGGGTATTGTCCTCAAAGCCCAAGTCTAAAACCAATTCGGCAGCACTTCGTTATCAAAATAAGCATTAGTCCAAATGAGAGGGAGAGAGGCTTATTTATAAGCCGAAGACCTAAAAGTTTGAATTCTCAATTCCCTCCAAAAAGGGACGCCCACATGAGGAGGAATAAAATATTCTTTTAAATTCATCTTTGACCAAGACTTGGGCGCCCAACTTAACTTGGCATCAATAAACCTTTTAAAATGTAAATATCTCCAATATTGGCATCCATACATGAGGCCCACATTTTAAAACAACTTAAGTTGTATTGCCTAGGCGTGGGGCCCAAAAAGCAACAATAAAATATAGCACAACTTAAGTTATTAAACTTTCTTTTTGAGCTCCAAGAATGTTGGAGTCGTCAATACCCAAAATGTATTGCCACACTGCCAGAAATTGAAACTGAGTTCTAAACTACTACCAAATCACACTACTAGAACTAGCACTTACTATAAATAACATACTGCTAAAAATAGTAAGTGACTCCAAACACCATTTGAGCACATTCTGGGTAGCCATCACAGCTTACTAAAAATAGTAAGTCTAGAAATAGGTACTGATCAAAATGCATGTAACTACCCACCAAAGCTCTTTGAAAACCCAAAAAGACATAGAAAAAAAACTGGCAAACTCCTACAACCAACCCCTGAAAAACTAGAAAGATACCTCCAAGAAAATAGGAAACCCTAATTCAGCCTCCGACTAGCCTACAAGCCTCTGAAATAGGCTAACAGTCTTAGAAAATACTAGTGTTGAGAAGGGGACATTACAATTTCACTACCATGTATGAGATGCTATAGACTTGCTACCTTGTGAAACATTGGAGCTGACCTATTGACTTGCTTTTAGGATCAAAGGAGCTACACATGATGAAGCAGAAAAGTCTAACCTCCTACAACCCCTCAAACAAGAGAAAACCCTCAAAAATTACTGAAGTTTACATTTCACAACAATTGGCAAAGCCACAAGTTACTATTCAACCAAAAGCTCTTTCTTGTGTGTCACAAAACACTACAAAACATATAGGCTTTGCAATGGAAGCACATCCACAACCTTATTCACTCGAATGGTTTCAATGTAGATGAGAATTTGAAGGACTTGTTCATGCTCATCAAAGTATGGTATCTCACCCATGCAAGGCTTTGGTGTGATTTATCACTAGCTGAAACACCTCAATGTTCTTGTAGGCAAGCCCTACTTGTATGATTGAGATTCTACCTACAAAGATTTGCCACAATGTTTGTTTATCAAGTCAACAATTACCTCTTATATTCTAGATCCCTATCCAAGACCAACATGTCATTTCTATTTGCAAAGAAATGTAGAAAGCTTGTTTTTTTCATGTCCCCTCTCTTTCATAACATTATTATTATTGTTCATCAAAAGTGTTTTTTGACACTAAAATAATAAAATAAAATAATAAATAAATAAATTATATATTGTTAAATATATAAATGAAAACATAATTGATAAAAAAAATCATTTTTTGGTACCTAGCAATAGGACCTATGAGTCCTCTACTAGGAAGGCGTAAATGCATGTTTCAAGATTTATTCGGAGTGCCTAATTTCAGATATTTTGTTGATGTTTTGAGTTTTAAGATTCCAAGACAACAAGGATGAAAACCCTGAAAGCAATTGTGAGGTTAGGACGAAAACCATTCCTCTTGTTTTGTGCAAATTCCATTCCAAGATTGTAGGTAGAGATGCATTAAATATTTTTAGGATAGTTGTAGGCTAGGTGAATTAGAGATAACCATAAAACCCTAAGTCACCATTTTCTAAAATTGAAGCTGATTTGAAGTGAAATTAAAGTGTTAATCATAAAGCATCCTAGAGGTTGCGGTCTTGCAACTAAGAAGTGTGCCATAACTAGAAATCGTCACCTCTGCTATCCACCTTATTCTAGACTGTCGACCAACCCAGTTACTACTCTTTTCAAGTTGTTGTAACAACCGCCCCTCAGTTGCTACCAATTTTTTTAAAGCAATTTAGAACAAATACCAAACTTAATCAACTGAGCATCTTCCATGTAGCTTAGAAGTGTTAACTTCAAAACTTCTCCATTTACCATGGTGGCATCAACACAACATTGACATTTAGGAGTGGTAAGATCCCAATGTTAAGGCCATTCCTAGATCTATACCTAAGCCTCGAGGGTTCATTCCTAATGACCCTGCCTACATATACCTTTGTAGGAAATCAGAGGCTTCGTAGCTCACCACCAATGTTAGAGGGAGTTCATAGTCTCCTCTTGTATGAGATCTTTGCTCCCACCTTGACCCATGATTATTCATTAACCGTAAGCTATCAACTTAGCTCATTGTAATATAATGATATCAACTCACCATAAGCATCGGTTCCATACCAATATTACCAATTAGTAGTATACACTAATACACAAGGGATATCATTCTATAATGCCCCAATTCCCATAGGGAGTGACTTGAGCATAGATCACATATGCACAAGGTGACTAGCCCCAACATGTGTCACATATACACTGTGACTAGCTCCAATGTACATCACATATACATAGTGACTAGCTCTAGCATACGTCACATATGCATGACGGATAACTCCATCATACATCATAAATACCGAATGACTAGTTTCAACATGTCATATATATACACAGTGACTAACTCATACATACATCACAAGTACTTTAGTGATGGGCTCATATGTACATCACATCACAACAGTGACTAGTTCATACATACATCACAAATACATTAGTGATGGGCTCATATGTACATCATTAGTACAATAGTGACTAGCTCATACATGTCACATATACCATAGTGACTAGAAAACACATTCACATTAGCTATCACATACTTTCCCTTAGTGCATTCTAGATAGAAAAGGAATGGCAATGCATTGCACACTACACCATGGGTCCCATCGTTTTCTCTGGTCTTTTGCACCATCGAATAACTAGGAAGAGGATTCAGTGCATCTCATACTACACTAGGGGTCCACCCTCAACTCAATAGAGTCAAGTATTCCATTTCCACATCAAGATATGCCAAAACTATACTATTAGGTTGGTCCAACTGTTACCTTCCTATTCTACATTAGAAACTCTCTTCCCTGTAGTCCATTGGACGACTAAGCAACCAAGGTTATCCATCACTAGCATAGAATTCTCCTTGACTATTGTCCATCTCCAGCATAGTACTGCCCTTAGACACCTATCAATCTTAAGCATAATAGTACTGCTCCTTGACTACTGTCCATCTTGAGCATAGTACTTCCCCTAGACACCTATCAATATCAAGCATAATAGTACTACTCCTTGACTACTGTCTATCTTGAGCATAGTACTACCCCTAGACACTTGTCAATCTCGAGCATAATAGTATTGTTCCTTGACTACTATCCATCTTGAGCATAGTAGTGCCCCTAGACACCTGTCAATCTCGAGCATAATAGTACTGCTCCTTGACTACTATCCATCTTGAGCAGAGTATGCCCCTAAACACTTGTCAATCTTGAGCATAATAGTACTGTTCCTTGACTACTGTCCATCTCAAGCATAGTATTGCCCCTAGACACCTATCAATCTCGAGCATAATAGTACTGCTCCTTGACTACTGTCCATCTTGAGCATACTACTGCCCCTAGACACCTGCCAATCTCGAGCATAATAGTATTGCTCCTTGACTACTATCCATCTCGAGCATAGTACTACCCCTAGACACCTGTCAATCTCGAGCATAATAGTATTTCTCCTTGACCCATGCTTAGCACTATAACTAGAAGATAGGTTCCTAGTTAGGAATAAGTAGAGCACAATCGACTGATTTAGAAGCCTATATTGACATATATGTCCAAGGTTAATTTTCACAACAAAAGAAATCACTTAGTCCCAACACGAGGTGAGCTCAACTCAACATGTAGCCACTACCAAGTAGTTTGATTCATTCCTTTCCTTCAACTTACTATTCAATCACATTATGTAGTGAATACAATTTATCAAGTTTTCATTCATAGCCATCTAATACCCATTTGGCCTCATCTAGAGCCTACTAAAAAGAGAAGGTCAAACCAATTGGGAACAACCCCAATATCTAGGATTTATCCCCCCTATAACTTACCCGTACGGACTTGAAGTCACAGGGGCCTCCTTCACCCAAAGACCACCTACGTACCCACATCCAAACAGATCAAAATCACATGTAGTTCTCCTCACGAGGTCTCTCAAGGACCTACACAGTTTCCCATAAGCAAGGTGTCATTAAAGATTCCCTTCAATTACTAACACTATATTCACAATTTAGCAACCAATACAATAACAATCCCCTTCAAGAATACTGTTACCTAATTTTTTTGAAAAATTAGAGCAAAAAAAAGAGGAGAGAGGAGAGAAATATTTTTTTGTGAAATTAGCAAAGCATGCAAAAATAATAAAGGAGATCACTAACTTCAAGAAAGTCAAAGTCAAAGGATAAGGATTGCAAAATATATTATACACAAAGGATAAAGAATGCAAAATATCGTATCCATAGAGGATAAGGAATGCAAAATATCTTATCCACAGAGGATAAGGATTACAAATATCTTATCCACAGAGGATAAGATTGACATCTCATAAAGAAAAAAATTAAATCTTATTCACAAAGGATAAGGATGACAACTCAGGAAAAATATCTAAAGTCAACATGATTTTTTGAATTTAGGATCTCAAAATCTATGAATATGAGGCCTATGTTTGCTACAAAGCATTGAAAAAAGTTTATTGTGACAAAGTGACATTCAGTCCTGTAATTTTATCAGTCAAAATCAGATCTACTTCTGTAATTTTCTTCATTGATTGCATCCTCAACCTTGTTTCACTCTGAAATAATGGTTGACTATATGCTTGTGATGTAATATTTTATCGTTTTTCCAAAAAACAGTCATTGTAGCAACCTTCAATGATTCAAAGATCAGTATTTTTGCCTCTATTTGTTTCAATTTTCTCTATGTATAAAAGAAAATCAGGTATTATTGTGAGTTATATGACTCCTTGATTGTTGTTGTTCTCAGTTTACCTTTGAACTATTGTTGCAAATTACTATGTGAAGCTTTATATTGAGATTCATAAGTAGTGTTGCTGAAAGGAAATAGAAATCTGCTCTATTTGGTGTATCACCTTCATTTTTTGTTCTAGATTTAGATTATCAGATCTTTCTCATCTCTTTTCCCAGCAAGGTTATTTAGTTCAGAGTTAGTTTTTAGATGATTTACCAAGGGGAAGAAGCCCTTTAATCGGAGTTTGACCTCAAGTTTCACGAGTTCCACAACTCGAGAGGTCATCCCTTGTTTCACAGGATAGTTGGATTCAAGATTCAACATGGTGCATATTCCAAGTGATAACAATTTTTGGCACGACCGATGGGATTGTTTGAACTATGAGAGTTCAAAACTTGTCCCTTCATGCTGGTATTTGGTGTGTATGTCAGCAATTTTTTCCTTTGGAAGCAATACTTTCACACACTTGGCAACTCCAAGTTTCAATCTGTTGGTTTCAAGTGGACTAAGTGTTGGTGTGTACTTAAATTTTTGCAAAATCAATCCTGATTATTCTTGTTTTTAAGAATACTTCAATGAATTTCCAACTTATTTAAATAAGGCACCATGTCTTCATTCCAGAGAGATATGTTTTATCACCCTCCATTTCATGAGAATGTTGCTCATATTCCCTCTAATCAGCCATATCAAATGGAACATACAATTGGTTTTACCTCAAATGCCTTTGCTACACAAATAAAGACCCATCCACCCACCCCTGCTCAATCTTCATGGCAGCCTTCACATGCTTCTAATCAGTCTCAAGAAGTCATTTCTATGCCAAACCAACATTGTTACTTCCCTAGCCATCCCCAAAATGCTAACATTATGGGGATTGGTGACATCTAGACTTCAATAAGCAGTTGGATGATATCCAAAGACAGCAAGAATTCAATTTGCAATAAGAGGAGTTGGCTTGCCAAGCTGTGATGAACCACACTCTGGTGATCCACTCTGCTACCACTATAGTGAAATGCTTTGATACCATTGTGATGAACCGTCGCTCGGCTGCGATGATTTCACCGTGCTTGTAGGTCTGATTTGTGTTTGGTGTTTGTTTCTTTTTCTGTTTTGATGTTCGATGCCAATGATATACATGAATTTAACAAGCATACGCATATAATATGATCTCAAATAAACTAAACTTCAATGATACTCAAGCAATGACTCAATTTCATAGTTAAGAGACTTTCTTCATTGCATAAGAGGGAGTACATAAGTGGACGACTTACATTCATTTCAAAGAGATACTCGAGCAAGGTTAAAAATGATAGTCAAGATGCATTCTTCATGATATAAGAGCTTACATGTAGTAGAAGACTTGCACCAAATTCGAAAGACAATACATCTTATGAGTTAATTTAACTTACAGCCAAACATCACTGTGAATAGTGACGTGCTACAGTACCCGCCCCTAGTAGATTGCTCATACAACCCGAAATATGAACTTCTCCCACTGTAATCTGGATGGAATGTCTTCTAATGATAAGGGCGCCCCTTTTGGTTGTGAAAGCAGCCAATAAAGAAAGGCGTTTTATTTCCTTTGAGCTGATCAAACCCTCAAGAAGGTGCGGCTGGTTGTAGATGAAGAAATCAGCTTCCAAACCTTCGTAAAATGCAAACCACGTCCTCTAAATGGCGAATGGCGACTCTAGCAGCAAATATCCTTCCAGAAGATGCCTCCAACAACTTGTAATCAGCAAATTCAAGCTCCAATGCAGCAACAAGAAAAAACCAGCACTTTAGGGTGGTCTTTCACACCTTCAAGATGCCAAAATTCTAACTACAAGCCCCAAACCAGGCTTACCCACTGCTGAAATTGAGAAACCCTAGTTTCTCTCTTCCACAAACTCCACACTTCAAACTTCATTCAACAAAATAACTCAAGCATGAATGGGTCGAACTTTCTCTTGCTCTTTTATAATTTCACTTTGAAAACACTATTCATTAAAATGGCACTATTCACTTAAGTTATGTCTTTTTTCACTTTATCAGTGAATAGTAATTGAAAAATATAAAGTGACCCCCTTAACTAATAGACACATGGTCCCTAAGTTTGAGTAAGTGAAATAAATGGTGAAGATCAATATTTTAAGCTCCAATAACACGCCAAATGCGCAAATTCACGACGTTACCTAACTCTGGATACCAATACTGCCTTTTACCGACCAAGTGCCCGTTCAAATGACCCTCTATCCAGACCCATTAGCCTACAAGGATCGACGTAATAGGCTAATCCACCAACTCTGATGCTCGTGAAAGAATGGGGACATTACAGTTCTCCCTCCTTGAAATTGCTTGTCCCCAAGCAATCATTATTGCGAAGAAACTTCACTCCCCAATAGGGCGGAAAGAAGATATGTGAAACGTCCCATGCATCGCTAACTAATTCCTGAAGCGCCAGCATAAACACCACTACGCAAAATATCCCTGGGTCCCAAACCCAGAATGGAAGTCTGCCATGTCTGATAACATCTGTCTTTCGCTGCACAAGTTTGATCACAACTTCACCACGCTGAAAATGGTGAAGCAACCTGTTGGAACCCAACCAAACTGCAGTGCCAGAACTGTCACCACCCAGACCCCAATACAACCTGAAGTCACACCCATCTGTCATGAAGAGATAAAAATATCTAGAAACACCCGCAACACAATATCTCTCCACAGTCTCTCCAAAACACCCATGGAAGTGATGACTAATCAAACCATCATGTCCGCTGACACCATAATCACCCTGTAACCATGTAACTGTATGAAATCCCTGTGACGTTAAAGTAACAACCCTTGTCGAATACATGTCAGCATGATGGACAATTGATTGTTGTCCCTGCAAGTAATCCCCTGCAAGCAACTGAGTGCGGTACGAGCAGCCTTTAGTCCCTTCTTCTGAAGATTGTAACTCTAGACATAGTAATGAGTTATATCCCTTGACTGCACCAAGAGAATCACCTTGCACAAAAGAATTGTGCATTGAATACCAATCATGTACAGGTGGATCAAAGGCAAAACTGTAAGCATTCCTCACCGTGTACACACTATTAAACTCTTCCATGAGCCCTATTTGGAATCCTGATGCACTAGGACAATCTCAAACACTGTGATTACTGCTCAACCCTAAACTAGTATCAGGGGTGTGATCGGCTTCCAGCTCGGAGATTGGATTGTCATAGATCAACCCACCATCAAACTCAAATAAGGGATTATTCACAAACTGCACAATCACTCTGTACTGATCGGAATCATCCATCTCTGAGTCCATGGAACAATACACTGAATTGTACTCTTGAATTGGCTCATCAAGCTGCCAATCATAATCAACTGTGTGGGATGAAATGACGGATTTTCTCCCCAGAGAGGGAAACAAATCGACATAAGTACCAATCTCCCAACTGGATGTTGCTCTGCATATCTCGTGTGAAGTGGATGGAGTAGTGTCATGAGTTGACACATAACTCTCTGGTGAGTCAACTACCATGTCACGAGAGCTATCGATAATCTGTTCTGCAACACCTGTCATGGGACCAAACTCAGGGGAACCAGGTGCAACACACGGTTCTCCGCAACTCTCAATCAATACTCTCACTCCATCTGTATCAACTGCACCTGAAACTGTGATGGATGTAGTATCCACATCCTCGACCTACTCACAACCACAATCCGTGGACATATGTTCTTCACCAACTGCTGCCATGGAAACCTGAACTGTATCGGAAGCAGGTGAAGACTGTGCCAAACTCGAGACCACGGTAAGCTCCTCCAACTGTGAATAGGACTACTGAAGGGCCAACTGATCACTCTCCAATGAATCCATAGTCACCTCGAGCCCATGAGTGAGCTCATCAACCTCCTCCTCTTTCCCCTTTAGTGCATCGTAGCAAGTGCACCCCCGCTGGAGAAGATAATCCCTATCCGCTAGTAACTGTAAGTAATTTTGTTTCATTATCCTAATGGCTTCTCGTAGGGCATGGAATTCTGCAAGGGAAAGGCTACTATCACCATGCTCATCTGACATAGGAGTACCCCAACCTTACGTAGCTAACATCTGTCGAGCAACATCAAAATGCTCTAACGCTGTAGCAATCATGTTATCATTGACCTTAAGTTGCCCAACCAAATGATGATACCCCTGTGACTCATCATTTCCACCCATGTCCGCACTATAGTAAGAGGTTGAATCCTTATCATTCTCGTCATGAGTAGCAGCATTGTGTGTGCTCCCAGGGTTGCCCACAATATCTACAAGGGTAGTGCTGCTATGTACCTCATAGGATGGCTCAACACATATTGTAGAGGCTGTTGTTTTGGCAGTAGCTTCGCACACTTCTTCTTTCAAAGCAACTGCATATCCCCCTGACTTGCAATCCTGGGATTCATTCCCCTTAAATAATTTTTCTGATTGGTTTCTTACAGTCTGATATGAAAAATCAGACTCACTCTGGCATGAATCTTCATCATAAATTGTATAATTAGTACCCAAATCTCGAGTACCAACATGTGACAACTCTGTAGAAACATCAATCCCCAATGTAATCACCTTCCTCTCATGCTCATGCCGAGTTTCATCACTGCTGTCATGACAATCAAGGTTGTTATCAGTGTTGGTAACAACTTCTTGAATGCTATGAATATCATTCAAGATTCTCTCAACACTGATCCTAACTCCACCATACCAGAAGTGGTGAAGCAATTCCCTGGGACCCATTCGAACGGCCGTGCTAACTCTGTCTCCACCTGGATCCCAATATAAACAAAACTCATGTCCATCCATCATGAGGAGGTAAGGATAACTGGAAGCGTCAGCTACATAACATCTCTCCATAACCTCCGCTAAACTCTCATGGATATAATATCCACCTGTGCCATCAAGCCTACTAACATTATAATCCCTCTGTAACCCTGTGTCCACCAGTAGTCTCTGAAACAAAGAAGCAACAAACCTGGTTGGGTACACATCAGCCTGATGGTAGACTAAATACTGATCCTGCAAGCACTCACCCACCAACAACTGAGTTGGGTATTTGCAACCACTAGTTCCATCTACTGAAGATGGTAACTCTCCATCCAAAAAGGGATGGTATACGTCCTGAACCAATCCACATTGATACGTCAACAATTCCTCTGTATGTGGACTAGAAGAGAAGTGTTGAGCACTCCTCACAATGCTCACCTCAGTAAACTCCACTACGGACTCTATCTGAAATATCAATCCACAATCAATGCTCATCTCAGGACTCGGGTCAAGGGGGTGATCAACATCTATCTCAAAGAGCAGATTATCATATGACCAAGAAGCATCTATCTCGAACAATGGATTGTCGATCATCTTGCACTCCATCTCCTGATCCGCCTCCTGCTCTCCATCCAAATCTGCACTATAGTACGAGGTTGAGTCAACCTCATTCTCATCATGATCAGCATCATCATGTATGCTATCATTAGCACACACATCATCTAAGCCATTGCTGCTATATGTCTCATAGGATGTCTCAAAAGACGATGTAGAGTCCACTCATGTCAATGCTTGATCAATCTTATCATCCTTCTCCACCAAAGGATCCTGTAAATCTTCCAAACCCAAAAGCCTTTGTTCTGATTTTTCTTCATGTGTATGTCCCTCAACATGTCCATCCTGCAACCTTTTGGCATCTTGTTTAGGCCCCTCACCCTTGTGTTCTAACTCTTCATCTTTCAATGGACTCACGTACCTTTCCTCTCCAGCTGCCTTAGAAATTCGAATTCTATCATCAACAAGTAGATCTTCTAAGGTCTGATTTTTGCTCACCAAGGGATCTGTTGAATGTTGGTCAGCCTTTTTAGGCTCTGAATCCTCATAGGGAGCCCATATTATTCTATGCGCCTTGCCCTTAGGTCTCAAAGGACAATCATGGTTTAAATCATACAGCTCTCTGCAATAGGAACACAACTTCTTTCTGTTTTGTGATGTTAGACCTTTGCTCGAACTTGAAGTCATATACTGAGATAAATTGCTTCTAGTTGCGGGGTATTTAAGAAATTTACTTATTTCTTCCAACTTCTTTAAGCTTTGTTAAAAAATTTTCATGTTCTTGTCCCACTGCCTCTAGGAAGTGGCCATGTTCAACTGAAACCTCCGAACTGCAGTTCAAACCTACCCAACAGGTTGGCAGGAAACTGCTTTGATACCACTGTGATGAACCGTCACTCGGCTGCGATGATTTCACCGTGCTTGTAGGTCTGATTTGTGTTTGGTGTTTGTTTCTTTTTGTGTTTTGATGTTCGATGCCAATGATATACATGAATTTAACAAGCATACGCATATAATATGATCTCAAATAAACTAAACTTCAATGATACTCAAGCAATGACTCAATGATACTCAAGCAATGACTCAGTTTCATAGTTAAGAGACTTTCTTCATTGCATAAGAGGGAGTACATAAGTGGACGGCTTACATTCATTTCAAAGAGATACTCGAGCAAGGTTAAAAATGATAGTCAAGATGCATTCTTCATGATATAAGAGCTTACATGTAGTAGAAGACTTGCACCAAATTCGAAAGACAATACATCTTATGAGTTAATTTAACTTACAGCCAAACATCACTATGAATAGTGACGTGCTACAGTACCCTCCCCTAGTAGATTGTTCATACAACCCAAAATACGAACTTCTCCCACTGTAATCTGGATGGAATGTCTTCTAATGATAAGGGCGCCCCTTTTGGTTGTGAAAGCAGCCAATAAAGAAAGGCGTTTTATTTCCTTTGAGCTGATCAAACCCTCAAGAAGGTGCGGCTGGCTGTAGATGAAGAAATCAGCTTCCAAACCTTTGTAAAATGCAAACCACGTCCTCTAAATGGCGAATGGCGACTCTAGCAGCAAATATCCTTCCAGAAGATGCCTCCAACAACTTGTAATTAGCAAATTCAAGCTCCAATGCAGCAACAAGAAAAAACCAGCACTTTAGGGTGGTCTTTCACACCTTCAAGATGCCAAAATTCTAACTACAAGCCCCAAACCAGGCTTACCCACTGCTGAAATTGAGAAACCTTAGTTTCTCTCTTCCACAAACTCCACACTTCAAACTTTATTCAACAAAATAACTCAAGCATGAATGGGTCGAACTTTCTCTTGCTCTTTTATAATTTCACTTTGAAAACACTATTCATTAAAATGGCACTATTCACTTAAGTTATGTCTTTTTTCACTTTATCAGTGAATAGTAACTGAAAAATATAAAGTGACCGCCTTAACTAATAGACACATGGTCCCTAAGCTTGAGTAAGTGAAATAAATGGTGAAGATCAATATTTTAAGCTCCAATAACACGCCAAATGCACAAATTCACCACGTCACCTAACTCTGGATACCAATACTGCCTTTTACCGACCAAGTGCCCGTTCAAGTGACCCTCTATCTAGACCCCTTAGCCTACAAGGATCGACGTAATAGGCTAATCCACCAACTCTGATGCTCGTGAAAGAATGGGGACATTACACAAGCCTACCAGTACCGACAGAAGATAGATACACAGAGGAAGGAATATGAGGAGTCTCTTGCAAAAGAGATTTCTGCTAAACAGGAACATATGAAGCTATTATTTGCCCAAGAACAAAGATTGGAATCGCAATCAACCTCTTGCATTTCGGATCAATTTGCAAAAGAGGAGGATCCTAAGTACAAGTTTCCAAGCTTCAAGCAAGATAAGCCTTCTAAATACTCAAATCAGCTTGGAGAACAAGATACCAAGCAAGAAGGGGGTGGTGAAGAAAAAGAGTCTACATTTTGGTTTGACAAGTTGCCCTCTTGTGTTGAACAAGATGAAGAAGGCATGTTTATACTAACACCAACATCAACAGCAGTTTTGTAGCAAATAGAAGATAAAAATGAGCATCAAAAAATGTTGTTCTATGAGGAGGACAATGATGACAGCCTTGTTTTACAAAATAGAGAGGAAGTTGACACACACAAGGAGAGTTGCTATGAAGTCCAAATCAATCCCTTTATACAAAAAAGCAACGAAGAGGTTGAAAAAGATCTATTTTGAGATGATTTGGAGGCATTTTGTTCAAACTTAGATGTTAGACCAACACCTCTAGAAGAAGAAAATCATGAGCAGTAGAAGCATAGTGCAAGAATCTCTATGTTTTTGCCAAATCAGACACAAGAATCGAAGCTCCCCAATCAGCAAGATAATAAAGAAGTAGTGCATAAGAAAGAAACCAGCACGGAGAGCTCAAATTTTATTGTTTAACGAGGATGTCCTATCAGACATTTAGCTAGGATGGAGGCCCACAAAGCATTACAAGTCATGCTTGCACCCAAGGATGAAGTTGCAGCTAAAGAACAAAAGATCCAACTTACTTATCCATTTCAAACCAATAGTATGTATGGTCAAATTCAAAGGGTAAGTGAGTATGTTTTTGCTCTTCAAGAAGCATTGCAGTTGTTCATTAACTATCTATTTATGTTTCACCTCCTCTTGGCTATCCATAAACATGAGGACCATTGCAAAATAATGAGGAAAGGAAGCTACTTCAAGGAAACAGTCAATGGATTTGTTTGAGTGAGTCTTGTTGTTGGTTAGGGTAGGTTAGGATAGTTTTTCTTTCAAGTCAATAAGTGTTGTTGCACAATGTTAGTTTGTCTTTTTCTCCAAGTGTTGAAGCACACTTAATTAGATGTTTAGTTAGCTGTCGCTGAGGTGCTACAACAATGTTTAAGGTCCGATTTTCAGTTTTCTCTCAGGTTCTCTCATGACTCAATGCCCAATGGACTGTATAAGGCAGTTGGTCAGTTATTCAGTAGGCAAATAATCCCCTTGAGATTCCCAAAATGTTACTTGATTTTTTGAAAAATTAGAACAAAAAAAAAGAGAAGAGAGAGGAGAGAAATAGTTTTTTGTGAAATCAGAAAAGCATGCAAAATTAATAAAGGAGTTCACTAACTTCAAGAAAGTCAAAGTCAAAAGATAAGGAATGCAAAATATCTTATCCACGAAGGATAAGGACAACTCATAAAACAAAAAGGTAAATCTTATCCACAAAGGATAAGGATGACAACTCATAGGAAAAATATCTAAAGTCAATATGACCTTTTGAGTTTAGGCTCTTAAAATCTATAAATAAGAGGCGTTTTTTTGTTGCAAAGCATTGAAAAAGTTTATTGTAACAAAGTAACATTCAGTCCTTTAATTTTTTCAGTCAATCAAATCTTGACTTCTATAATTTTTTCATTGATTGCATCTTCAACCTTGTTTCACTTTGAAATAATGGCTGACTGTATGCTTGTGATGTAATATTTTACTATTTTTCAAAAAAATAGTCATTTTAGCAGCATTTAGTGACTCAAAGATTAGTATTTTTGCCTCTATTTGCTTCAATTTTCTCTATGTATGAAAGAAAAGTAGGTATTATTGTGAGTTCTATGACTCCTTGATTGCTGCTGTTCTAAGTTTTCCTTTGAATTATTGTTGCAAATTACTATGTGAAGCTTTAGATTGAGATTTATAAGTTGTGTTGTTGAAAGGAAGTAGAAATCTGCTCTAGTTGGTGTATCACCTTCATTTTTTGTTTTAGATTTAGATTATCAGATCTTTCTCATATCTTTTTCCAGCAAGGTGCTTTATTTAGAGTTAGTTTTTAGGTGATTTACCAAGGGGAAGCTGCATTTCAATTGGAGGTTGACCTTGAGTTTCCTAAGTCCCACAACTCAAGAGGTCATCCCATGTTTCACAGGATAGGTAGATTCAAGATTCAGCAGGGTGCATATTCTAGGTGATAACAAATACCAAGGTCCTCGATCCACTTCAACCATTATTATTCATAAACTAGCTTGAACATCCCCAAGGATTGTTTTATCACATAGGGGCTTGACTTATTAATCAACATGAAATTACCTTGTTCACACAAACCCGCACTTTCATTTGAAATTCGCATAATAGATTCAACATAGAGGTTCTCATGCTCAAGGGGTCAATCTGTATTTTGTAGTCATCAAAAGGATTTTACCCAATACTCAATACCATTCTAGAATTTATAGCATGTCCTATTATTGCATTAAGAAAGGAGGCTAAAATGGCATTAAAGGCATTAGCTTCAAAAGGTTTATTCATGAATACTTCACTTGTAATAGTAGTTAAAGTACTTCCACTTGGTACAACATAAATTCTCAAATCTCACCCTACAACATGTTATAATATGTCTCTTGCACATGTGTAGCTTATATTAAATTTTGGGCTTCCCATTTAAAGTACAAACATAATCAAATGACAAGACTCAATATATCATACCCAGATTCAATGTTCATGCTACCAAGCACAAAGATAACAAACACGATTGCTAATCCCTTCATAGTGATCACCTATTCATCATTATGAAATGAACAATGGTAACATGCAATACCATAAAACAAATTTCTACTCATGTCTCCATAGGAAGTCTTTCAATATCATTCATACAACTAGGGTCAACACACTCGGCCCAAACTAATAATAATATTGGCATATAACCAAGATGTTATAACTGATGGAATATCAAGTTTTCCTCTGTTACAACAATGAACCAGTTCATAAAATATCATCTATTATCCAATCCAACATAACCAAATAGACTGAACTAGTAAAGAAATCTTCAAACTGGAGTGTCAAAAATGGGTGCCAATCATCAAGAACAGTAGCAATAATGAAAGAGCAATATAGAATGATGTGTGCAAGTCTAGATGCCCCCAAATAGACTTTGAACCACACCCAAAACCCTAGCAACCAGCAACAAGAGTCTCCAGTGTTTCCCAGAAGTGCATGACCAACATGGAAAATGGTAGAGCTAGCCCAAAGAAGCATGGATAGCAACAATAATAATCTTCAAACCCTTGCTCCAGTGATCACCAACTAATATTCAATGAATCTTCAATAAAATCTGAACAATAGGAATTCCAATTTGCTCAACTGTGTTTCCTGAATGAAAACACCAAGAATCCTCCAGAATGTGTCTTTCAACAACGTGAAGAATGTTTCCTATGAGGGTTTTCGTCCTCACAAACCAAAAAGCAATCTTCTCCAGAGAGAATAGCAATATCAAATATCATCTAGCATAAAAGAAAGATCTCCAAACGCCCTTATATAGCCTCCTCAAAAACCTATGACCCCCCTAGGAGAATAAAATGTTTTAAATTTTAAATTATAAAGTGCCCTTACGTCTCCCTAGGTGCCCAATTTAAATTATAACACTTTAACATTATAATTTTCACTTATGTCTCCTAAGGTCCCTTTTATAAAGTAACTTTATAAAATAACATAAGTTAAATATTTAATTTAATCTTAATAACAGTATGTTATTTTAAACAATTGCACTGGACCAAATAAACATTGAAAAATAGATATCAACTGCTCCCATCGACAATACTAAAAATAGTATGAATGACAACTGGCTTCCTTGATGCCCAAAATTGGCTTACTAAAAATAGTATGGGAGAAAACACCAAAACACTTAAAAAAAGGGCAATACACAACTCCCAACTACACCATGCTGGATAAATGGTCACCAACGTTCCCTAACCACACCTGGTTAGCCTACGGGAATGACTAAATAGGCTAACTCTGCCAAACTGCTAAATAGGCTAGGAAGGGGACATTACAGAACCATGGGAACTAGTTGTAATATCCCTTGCAAGTTCTGATATAAAATTGCTACTCTAACCTTCAAGGAATATTGTCAAACAATTCACATGCAAAGTCTGATCTTGCTGGAAATGATGGCTGCCTAGGAAAAAATGGTTTGATCCTTCTTGCTTGCAATGAGTTTGTCTTTAAAACCCTGGTGCCTAGCCTCCCAACAATGCCTCATAAATTTTATTAGAACTTTTAAGTGCTTCTATGAAGAAATCGCCCTCCTTAACTGGCCGCCCCTGCTTAGATATATCAGACTTCTAATTTAATTCGTTTGCTGTCAAAAATTCGTCCCAAATGCCTTTGAAATCATCATACACCATCAAGGAATGATATACAATAAGTTAATGGAAGAATCGATGCCAAAGAAGGAAGATATGAGTAAGTTCGTGGCACCAACAAGCTGTTTTGAATGACTAAAAATGTCTGATATGAAAATCTGAGTATGCAAATTGACCTCCTTTGATAGAAAAATGGATGAAGACTTCACACAAAATGTCTCCAATCGAACCTCTAATCGAGCTCAGCAAAAACTTGGCCAAAGGCCACAAAGTTTTTCAAATGAAGCACAAATGGAAGACTGAAGTATCTTCCCCACAGCTGCAATAATTCAGATGATATTTCACACCCTCAAAATTGCTTAACCAATGAGAGTTTTCGTTCCCAATGGCTGAAAATGGTAGAAACCGCAGCTAGCTCCTTCACCAAACAAGTTCTTCAAATCAAATAACAATTCCTGGATGAAGAAACAATGGCTGGCCTCAACTATTTATTCTTTTTCACCAAGAGGTCGGCCCACAATCTAGAGGCTTCCAGAATATTATTTTATTTTTATTAAGTGACTTTATGATATATTATTTTATTCAAGTCACTTTATTAAATTAATTAAATATAAGGTCACCTTATAATATTGATTTATTTGATAACCTTATAAATTAAAATAATTAACTTAATACCACTTTTTAATTTAATTAAAATAATCAATTAATCATCCTCATGAAAAATCATTATTTTGGACAACTTAATTAATTAAATTAATTAAATCAATCTACCTCTATAACGGGGACATTACAGTTCGCCCTCCCTGAAATTGCTTGTCCCCAAGCAATCTCAGCAGCAAAGTACAACTCTCCTCCATCGGGATCCCAAGGAAAGATCTGTGTAATGTCCCAAACATCACCAAACAACTCTTGTAGCACTAGCACATCTTGTTGAATCAACTCAATCCAAATCTCTGAAACGTAGCAAGTCTCCAAGTCTTGAATCAAATGATAATCAACATGAGAGAGCAAGGTAGTAGACCTGCCAAACTCAGAATCACCATCTGAGGTCGGAAGCAAGTCATACCAGAGTTGACTAGAACACTCCTTATTCCACCCACCTCTCTGTGCCATCAAAACCATTGTCAAATCCTGTGTATAAGCGCTGAAGTTGAACTGATGAGCACACCTCAAGTTGCAATTGAGGTGAAACTCACCTGGCGGTGCTAATTGAGTACTCACCAAAGAACCCCTAATGCCCTCAAGCTCTTGAGAGAGCTTGTCAGCTTCCTCTTCTATTCTTATCAAGGAATCTGAATAGATCCCAACAAGGCTAAGAAGGGTGTCTTTGTCAAAAAGAAGGTTCAAATAATTTGACTTCATTGTCAACATGCCTTCTTTGACAACTTGCAAATCATCATGAGAAGATCCTACTCCAATCCCCTCTTGTCTTCTCTTTAACTGGGCTGCCGAAAGATGCTCCTCAATCAATTTGCACATCCTATTGTGATGAGATAAATCAGCAATAATCTCATCCTGCTTCACCTTCAAATTAGTCTCCAAGCTACGAACAACCTCCGCACCATATGAAGAAACCTCAAATTGTACTTGTTTCCTCATGTCTGGAATCTTCACCAAGTCCTTCGATTGACCAAGCTTATCAACCTCATCACTATCATTAGAACAAAGTCCATCCTTCCTTTGAGTAAGATGTCTTCTAATGTTATCTATTCCTTTTTGTCTTGCCATGTTGATGAGATTGACCTTGTATTTCACTTCCTGAAGGTGTTGTCTTGCATTTGCAGCCACTAATCTAGCCTCTTTGGCTTTCCTCAACCACCCTTCATTCATCATTTCAGACCTTTTTACTTCTTCGATGCCAAAATACACAAAATCAGTCCTCTTATGCTTGATATCTTTATGTCTACCAATGGGTGTAGGGCTGCCATCAAAGGATGATATCATATCATTGGCTAGCTCATGATCACAAGCTCCTATCTCATGCGAATTGTTGATGTGTTTTTCATGACCGCACCAACACAGAATAAAGTTACCAATGGTGACTCTATCCTCTCTTGAACAAAATCTCCTGCATGCTAAGATTGCTAGAAAGATCATGCATTCAACTCCAAGGTTCCTTCATGTAGTGGATAGTCTCAGTTAGCTCGATGTGATTTGCTGGTATTTCAAGGGGACTTACAAAATTGTTCAACAGCGGAGAAAGGAACTTGAATGCTCAAAAGGTTTGTCTATAAAGCTCTTGTTTCCTAAACTAATCAAAAAGTACTAAATTGAAATGGTTGCAGGGATAGAAGATGCTATGGACTAATCTATGCATGGGACGTAGAGATCAATTTTCACAAGCCTCAACCAGATTCCGCTTTGCCTCACTTCGAACAACTTCCACAGAACTAGTGCAATCTTCAAGGGGAGTAACCAAAGATATTCAAATTACAATTCAACAATGAAGACACCATCACGACGACGCATACAGACATGAAGATCGTAATCGAAGTTAAGTCCACAAGTTTCCAGTTGACCACGCAAGGCGAACTCACCATCAATGAGCCCACTAGTGGTATAGATAGACGAAGTTTGCTCAAATTGAAGACCACATTTCACAATTACTAGCATTTACTTGCGTGAAATGAAATTTATTCTACTTTAAGATTCTACTCGAATCAGAAGGACGAAGAAACCTTGCTAGCTACTCACAACAAAAGACGAGATCATCATCAATGAAAACTCTTTTTATTGAGAGAGTGTTCACAACAATTTCTTACAAAGTTTTCAAAGGAAAAACTTTCCTTCTTTTTCAAACTACACTATCAATCTATACTAAGCTATCTCTATGTTGTCCCTCTATTTTCCTATCTCTGAGCTAATCTAATGAATTACAAATGAGGGGGGTTGCCCCTTTTATAGATGGCCCAGTCCAATGGATGGCTCAGATTACAATCAAATGGAGGGCTCAAATTGAGCCACATCAGCCCTAACCCTAAAAACTGCCAACAAGAAGAGTGGAGTGATAAATGAGCAATTAATGTCTACCATCTTCTAGAAGATTCCTGTTTGTAAACGCGTTCACACTGTTCTTCTTCCTGACTGCAAACTGGATGAGTCTGATCATTGTGGCTTCAACTTCTTGAAAGGGTATGGCAGGCACGTTCTCGATCTGACTCCAAGGCTGTAACTTTTTAACCTGTTTGATGGTGATTTTCCTCCTTCCTGCCACTGCATCTTGAGCTGTATGAAGCATGCTGGAGAACATCTTTTGGGTCATCGAAGGGCTTTACACTTAAGGAGAATTTCTCTGCTTCGCTCTTTAGCCCATTCCGTTGTCATTCTTTAACATTGAAGCCTTTTGTTCACTCCTCATCCTTAGCCTTGAGGGCGTTTTAGTGCTTGAAGATGACTCTTTAAAGCCTAGGTCTTCATCATTTCTTCATCCTCATCCTAAAGGATTCTCCAATCTTGGACTCGACCCGTTCTCCTTTGCCACTCGTCTTCCTGAGCCGAGTGCATACTGGGTCAACACTTAGCCATTTCTTCCAAGTACTCGCTCCATCTCCCCAAGTCATCATGCCTTGGCCTTGGTGTTCACCATGCAAAACAAGCAAGGAGAGGAGCATCAGTACACTTCATAATATAAATTCACCTCACTTACTTGATTTTCATGCTTTGATCTCCAAGGTCTGAGTGATCTCTAGATTTGAGAGGGTTCATAATTTTTCTCCAGCCAACTTTGCCTCCTTCATAGCCTTTCAACACCTGTGTGCATTTAACAGTTGAGCAACAAACTTTCGTGATTTAGCTTTTCTCCACCTTTTCCACTTTGCAAATGAGAGGAGTTTATTCAACTTCCTCATATTTAGAACAATTTTCAATCATCAGACCTGCCTATGGGCACATTTGATGTGTCCCAGGGATTTTGCATGCCTTAGAAGAATTTTACCCATCTGAGTTCTAGGAAATTTTATCCCCCTTTAGAAAATCTTATCAATCACCAGCCCAACATCCATCTTCAATATTTCTCCCTTAGAAAAATTTATTTCCTCTGCCTAGAAAATTTCATCAACTAGGTGCCTAGATAAAATCTTCACTTTAAAATCTTTGGCAAGGTGCGAAAAAATTCAAAATCATCCCCTCGTTGAAAGTATTCAATACCCAAAAGAAAATTCCCCTCGAAAAATGCAGAATCCATGTGTATACAGACGAAGGGGTACATTTAATTTTTTTATTTTCAACCTTAGAAAAAAAAAATTCATCACCAAAGTTTATCTTCACTTTTTCCTTTTGCATTTTCCTTGCCTTAAGAAAAATTTCAAATCACCATTTCAAAGTGGGCGCATTTTCATGTATCTACTGCCTTTTTTACAACACTTAGAAAATTCTCCAGCTAACACATCATCTTGGGCATATTTGACCCTATGTGCCTCCACTTTACATGCCTTAGGCAAGTTTCCAACTTATCCACATAGAGGTTAGGCTCATTTGACTAGAGGAGCTTCTAGTCTTTAACACTTAGACTCTTTTCCCTCTCCTCCTTGAAGCTGGCGCATTTAGAGACCCCTACTTCCACCTTCAATGCCTTAGACAAATCTCTCCATGACCTATTAGACTTGGGCGCATATGGAGGGTCATACTTCCATTTTAGAAAATTTTCCAAGGCTTCTCCGAGTCAAGGGCGCATTTTGGGTAGGGAGCTTCAAATTTGCAACACTTAGTGGAATTTTCACTCCATCTCCCATGTTAAGGCACATTTCTATGGGTGAGCTTCCAATTTGTTTACCTCAAAATTTTTTCCATGCATTCCCATGTCCTTGGGCGCATTTAGGTGTTGATGCTTCCAATTTTCAACACTTAGCCAAATTTTCACTCCCCTCTCTTCTCTTAGGTGCATATAGGGGTGCTTCCTTAAAATTTTCATGCCTTAGAGGATTTTCTTACCTTCTCAACTTCTTGGGCACATACAAGGGGTCTTACTTCCATTCTTCCATACTTAGACGTTTTCAAGGCTTCCTCCAAGTCAAGGGCGCATATAGGGTGTCAAGCTTCAAATTTAAATTCCTTAGAAACTTTTCTAACTCTCTCAGCTTCTTGGGCGCATTTAGGGGTGGAGAAGGAAAAATTTATACTTAGAAACTTTTTAAGCCATCACCTTGCCTCAATATGGGCACATTTGACTAGGGGTACTTCCAGTTTGCTCGTGCCTTAGAAATTTTTTGGTGCCACCATGCAAGTTGGGCACATTTTACTAGTGGAGCTTCCATTTTTGCATACTTAGAAACTTTTCCATGCCCATTCACAAGCTTGGGTGCATTTTGATGGGCCTCTTGCCATTTACCAATACTTAGAAGATTTTGAAGCTACCTCCTTGAGATGGGCGCATTTTGGGGGTGGAGGAGGAATTTTCTATGACTTGGAAACTTTTTCCAACTCTGACTTCTTGAGGGCGCATTTGGAGGGTGTAGGTGGAATTTGTCAACACTTAGAAACTTTCTCCTTGCCACCCTTCAACCTGGGTGCATTTGGAGGGTCAAGCAGGAATATTGCAAGGCTTGAAAACTTTCATCACCTTCATCAAGTTGAGGGCACATTTAGGGGGCTGAGCAGGAAATTTCACATACTTAAAACTTATTTTCATCCTTCTGCCAGTCTTATCTTGGGCGCATTTCACAGGGGGTGAAAGAAATTTCTCAGACTTAGACATTTCTCTGGCTTGCTCGCTCCTGTTTTACTATATTTAGTAAACCCTCTGATTTTCATACCTCTGAAACTTGGATTGATCTGAAATTTCAACCACAGGACCCTCATGACCCAGTTGATCTGTTCACACTGCCATCTTGTGCTAACTTGCTATTTATAGCATGTGTCTGGAGGTGTTTTACTATTTATAGTAACTGCTTAATTTCAGGACTTCTGCAACTCCGTATAACTTGAAATCTGATTGGTGTGATCCTCATGGGTTGACCTGCTTGTTCACACTGGCGCCTGCTGCTGACTTACTGTTTATACCCTATTTTTGGAGTGCTTTACTATAAATAGTAAGTGCTCGGATTGCCTTCAAATTTCACCAGTGGAATCCTTGAAAGATACTGATTGCAGTGGGATACATCGGTTTTCAGAGATTATGGCGTTTGACCCCTCATTTTGGGTCCTGAAGCTAGAAACCCTAATCTGACTTGCATGTTGCTTAAACGATCTCTGTTTGACCCTGTTTCTGTTGCACTTTGCTCTGTTCGTGATACTGAGGTGCTGGGCAGCTGCCGGAATGATCCTGCTAAAAATAGTAAGTCTCTGAAAAAGTGACCAACTCTGCTTGCATGTCACATCACTGCGTAACTCTTGAAAAACCCATAAAGAATAACCTGACATGCGTTGAAAAGTCCTGCATGCAAACCCTAAAAATAGCCTCTGAAGACGGCTCCTGAAAAAGGTTCGGATCTTGGTTTGCATGTTATACCACTGCAAAGCTTTCGATAAACCCACAAAGAATATCCAGACATGCATTGAAAATTCCAACATGCAAACCCTAAAAGTAGCCTATGAAGACGGCTCCTAAAAAACGTCTAGATCTTTGTTTGCATGTTATACCACTGCGAAGCTTTCGAAAAACCCACAAAGAATATTCAGACATGCGTTGAAAATTCCAACATGCAAACCCTAAAAGTATCCTCAGAAGGCTGAGTGCTGAAAGTTATCATCTCATCTTGCATGTTATATCATCGCGTAGGTCTCAAAAAACCCAAAAATATTCTCCAAACATGCGTTGAAAAACTTCGCATGTAAACCCTAAAATCAGCTCCTGAAGGTGATACTTGCTAAAAATAGAAAGTTGTCAGTTCTGACTCAAATTTTGCAGACAAATAGCTTGACGTGTCCTGGATGTAGTGTAACAGTTTGAACTTCGAAAGTGCTGAGAAAATGCCCCAAATTAAGTACTTACTAAAAATAGTAAGTTGTCAGAATCCAATGAAATTTTGCTAGGGAGCCGCTGGAAGCTTGACTACAACACCAAGCTCAGATTTCAATTTATTCACTCTATTTGACTTTACACTGGTCGAAAGATTTAAAACCCTAATTCCTCAGACTTAGCCAAAATCTTAAGTTTGAACTCAAAGACGAGCACATCCCCGGAGAGACAAACAACATAGAGAGAGACAGTGGGAAAAGCCAAAGCCAAAAAAATGAGAACAAAGCAAAAATTAGGGGGTCCCCATTTGCAATGGGGCGATGTGTGAAAAGGTCACAACACGAATGATGAGACATAATGTTGCTGTCCTTAAACAAATCAGTAATGACATCATGCCATTGTATAATGTCACCTTCATCATGTGCTGCTCCACTAAGTAAAGGATCAACTTTCCTTTCCTTCTTTATATCTTGGGCCTCCCATAAACTTTCATATGAATGAACATCATTTATTGAACTACAATCTGATTCTTTATCATGATAGGAAGAAGCAATGCTAGACTCACCACAAGAAACCTTATCTTCATGTAGCTGTTCCAATGCAACTGGTTTGTCATCAAACATCACTTGCTCTTCTTCAACTTTGAAGTCATCCTTAAGAGTCGTGTGCCCAACTTCTTCCTCTATGCTGGTCTGATTTTTGTCCTCCGTAGGATCAGCTGTATGCTGGTCACCAACTGCTGCAAACTCATTGTAGAGGTTTCTAGATACCTCACTTGTAGAGACCTCTTGTTCCTCGTTTTCCTTTCGTTTATATTTTTCAAACATCATTAGATATCCCCTTTTATAAAGTTATGTGTTGCACCAGTATCAAGCATAGCGATGCAACATTGTCCATCAACTGTCCCCCTGAATCTAAATGTAGTCTCATCCTGAATATTGGCAAGAAATGCCATGGGAGCAGATGTCTTCTCATCCTGATCAACTCCTGAAGCAACCTGCTAGTCCACATCATTAGAATCAGAGTCCTCAAAGTATGCCCACATAAAACGATTTTCCTTGCCCTTAGGTCTCAAAGGGCAATCATGATCCTTGTTGTAAGGCTCCTTACACCAATAGCATAATTTCTTCTTCCTTAACTCTTCTCGTGTCTCCTCATCAATCATGGGAGCTGATTTCTTTTTCTTATCAGCAATGTGTTGAGGACTCTCAATGCTAGTAGAAGGAACCTCCTTGTGTGAATTCTTGTTTTTTGGGGCTGCAAACTCCATGCTTCTAGATTTTTTCATGGCTTCTTGTAGAGTTGGAGGATCAAAGGCTTTCAACCAACCCTTCAATGGTTCTATCAATCCCTCAATAAACAAGACTACCAACCTCCTTTCATTGATATTGGGCACCATCACTGACAACCTTTGAAAATCAACAACATATGCTTCTAAAGTTCCATGTTGCTTCAACTGCGCTAGCTCTCTGAATGTCACCTCAGGATCGTTGACATCAAATCTTTCTATCAATCTATTAGTGAACTCCTCATAAGTATTCATAAGGTTATGGCCAAGAGTGACCAAATCGTGGTACCACCATTCGTGAGCAGTTCCCTCCAAATGAAATGTAGCAAATTTGATGGCATCTTCTTCATGCATTGGTCGCAAAGAGAGGTAATTATCTAGCTTTTGCACCCATGACCTCACTGTACATTTTCCACTTCCATTAAAAGGGGTCAATGTCACCTTCCCAAGAGCTTGTTGAAAGTTAGTCCTTGGAGCTACAGGAGGACGGTAATCATTTCTTCCACCATTTCTCCTATTCCTTTGATTCATGAATTGATCAAAGGTCCACTGTTCTCTAAGATCAGGAGGTAATGTAGAATATTCCATGTATGCTTGCCTGGCATCATCTGCAAAAGGTACTGTAGCCTCCACTTGTTGTTCTTCTCTCGGTGGGAAAGTAGGGAAGAGAGGTCTACAGGCTGATCCTCTAATGTTAGTTGCTCTATCTCTCCCATTGACCTCCGTATTGTTGCCATGAACACCACTATTCTCTCTTGTACGATTGTTTTGATTCTGAAGGTGATTCTGATTCGGAACTGCTTGTTGGTCCATTCTTGCTAGTAAGCATGACATCATATCAATCATCCCATCGAACTTCTTTTCTATCCATGCTTCTCTTTCATCCATGTTCTGCCTGTTACTATCTGGCATGTTTTCAATTGTTTCTTCAAACCCTTCTATTGCTTTGCCTGTTGAAAATGTATCTGCAATCTGATTTCTTTGTTGATTTTCCCTTTGACCAGTGTAATACCGGTGTGGTCCAACTTCTCGTGGGTGCATAAAAAACTTTAACCCTCCAGGATGGCAGGATCAAAGCTCTAATACCACTGAATATTCCTTTTAAATTCAAGATCACTCATCAAACCATACAATTTTTGCATCAATTCATATGTGGATTTGTCAAAAGCCATAATTTCTTCTTCTAAATTTCAATGACTCACCCAATAGGATGGCAGGAGACTGCTCTAATACCACTGTAATATCCCTTGCAAGTTATGATATAAAATTGCTACTCTAACCTTCAAGGAATATTGTCAAACAATTCACATGCAAAGTCTAATCTTGCTGGATATGATGGCTGCCTGGGAAAAAATGGTTCGATCCTTCTTGCTTGCAATGAGTTTGTCTTTAAGACCTTGGCGCCTAGCCTCCTAGCCTCCCAACAATGCCTCAGAAATTTTATTAGAACTTTTAAGGGCTTCTATGAAGAAATCGCCCTCCTTAACTGATCGCCCCTGCTTAGATATATCAGACTTCTAATTTAATTCGTTTACTGTCAGAAATTCGTCCCAAATGCCTTTGAAATCATCATACGCCATCAAGGAAAGATATACAATAAGTTAATGGAAGAATCGATGCCAAAGAAGGAAGATATGAGTAAGTTCGTGGCACCAACAAGCTGTTTTGAATGACTGAAAATGTCTGATATGAAAATATGAGTATGCAAATTGACCTCCTTTGATAGAAAAATGGATGAAGACTTTACACAAAATGTCTCCAATCGAACCTCTAATCGAACTCAGTAAAAACTTGGCCAAAGGTCACAAAGTTTTTCCAATGAAGCACAAATGGAAGATTGAAGTATCTTCCTCACAGCTGCAATAATTCAAATGATATTTCACACCCTCAAAATTGCTTAACCAATGAGAGTTTTCGTTCCCAATGGATGAAAATGGTAGAAACCCTAGCTGGCTCCTTCACTAAACAAGTTCTTCAAATCAAATAACAATTCCCAGATGAAGAAACAATGGCTGGCCTCAACTATTTATTCTTTTTCACCAAGAGGTCGGCCCACAATCTAGAGGCTTCCAAAATATTATTTTATTTTTATTAAGTGACTTTATGATATATTATTTTATTCAAGTCACTTTATTAAATTAATTAAATATAAGGTCACCTTATAATATTGATTTATTTGATAACCTTATAAATAATTAACTTAATACCACTTTTTAATTTAATTAAAATAATCAATTAGTCATTCTCATGAAAAATCATTATTTTGGACAACTTAATTAATTAATTTAATTAAATCAATCTACCTCTAAAACAGGGACATTACACTAGTTCATAGGTGCCTTGTAAGAGGCAACATTCACTACATTGAAGTTATATTTGATAATGTAGAGGAAAAAGAGGAAATTGGTTTAGGGAGTGAAGAGGAAGAAAAAGAAGCTAAAATTGAAATAGAAGATCACCATGTTGGAGGAGTTTCAAGAGGTACTTTTGCCACTCTAATAGGTACACCTAGGTATAATTCAATTCAAGTTAAAGTATTGCAAGGTTAGAGAGTGGTAGTTCTGATTGATAGTGTGGAAACCCACAACTTCATTGATGAGGGCCTTGTAGCAAAGAGAGGACTTGGGGTGGAATATTTCGAAGGAATACCATGTGATGGTTGCAAATGGGTTCCTTATGTCATATACCAAAAAGATATCACAATTGAGAATCATGTTCAAAAACCATAAGGTGACACTGATTTCTATGTAGTAGACATTGGAGAAATAGATGTAGTTTTAGGGGTATAGTGGTTACACTCTCTTCGGAAGTACTAAACTTTTTTAGACAATTGAAATATTCCGAGCCAAATGTTTTCGTTTTTTTCAATTGCAAGTTTACAAACAAACGCACCCGTTAAGGTTAGATCTAAACCAAAACGATGTTGAAGCAACTCTAACCAGAATGTACACTAGGATCCCGATGTGGGCAAGGTGTGAGCATTGATCAGAGGATCTGAAAGCAGAAACAGAACTGGAAGGAACTCTAACCAATGCAAGAACAAATGGTACGGCCCAACAAGAAGTTCGACCTGCCTTTAAAAATCCAATACTTCACTAAAAAATCTACAAATTGGTGAAAAGGGTCGCCCCTACCAGACAGAAAGAAATAGACAGTACCCAGAAGAATCTTTTTGGTATTTTTTGACTTATGAATAAGAAGGACAATCTGCTGTACTAAAATACAATTTCCAGAATTTCTCTAACATGTATGAATCTGATCTAGAAAGCCACAAGCTGATTACAATGCACAAATTCCAATGCAAGACTCACAAACTACACTATCTCACCACTAGTCGCTATCTTTCAAGCGAGAAGCAATGCCAAGCTAGGAGGCGTACATTCCTCGAAGCAATCCCAAAGCCAATCCAGCAGCATAACATTCCTGTAGACGAAAGATACTGAAAAGAGAGCCAAAGGCATCCTTTTATAATTTGCCGTTGACCTTCTCGAAACCCTAATCTTCTTTTCAGAGTCAAACCCTAATTCTTCCAAAAGATGGCGTCCCTTTCTTCAAAGCTCAATTTTGACTTTTTTAAATAAATTCATCACTTAATAATGGCGTCCAATCTCAAGGCTTTAATTCCACCTTAATAATTATAAAATTATTTCAATGATGGCGCCACCCTTAAAGTCCACCTTTTAAAACAACATTAAGTCAAGAGACTAGGCCAAGGGGTAGTATAACATTAAAATATAATGTTATTTAAGTGAAATGAACTTATCTCTCCGAAACTGCATCCCGAGGCCAGAAACTGAATAAACCAAGTGAGTTAACTGAAGAGGAAAGTCAACTGTGCCAAGACCGAAAAGACCACTGCCAGAAATAGAATTTACTAAAAATAGTAAATTCCAGAAAGTGCTCAGAATGCCAAGAGAAACATATCACTGCGAAGCCCACAGAAAACCCAGAAGGAATCCGCAGTTCAATCACCAAATCACGAGCAATCGCAACCTCCACACAAGAAACCCTAATCAAACCGTCCGAGTAGCCTACGGGTCTCCAGAATAGGCCAACGGTCATCTGAGAAGATCATGCTCGAGAAGGGGACATTACAACAATGGAGCTAAAATTCAAGGTAGATGGGAAAAGGGTAGTACTTAGAGGCATGTCAAATGGAGCACGCAAGATAGTCGTTGCAAAGATGGAGGCTCTTTTTTGGCATGGCGAGGTTGCATGGGCAAGCCAATGTTTATTTCTACCAAAGCTTCTTCAAAGGATAAGAGAGCCTATTATGTTAATATTTAGTCTATGTTCAATAAACATAATCTAGCGTTTGGTGACATTCCTCTAGGTAGACCACCAAATAGGGGCTTTGAACATGTCATTGAGTTAGAGGAAGGGGCAAATCTTGTCATAACGATTACTTATTGCCACCCAAAAAGGCATAAGGAAGAGATAGATAAGCCAATCAAGAACTAATTGACATGGAACATATTAGACCCAATTCTAGTCATTTTTCTTCTTTAGTGGTTTTGGTTAAGAAGGATGAGACCATGAGAATGTGCATTGATTACAGGAATCTCAACAAAATAAAAATTAAGAATAGGTATCCTATCCCTAGGATTGAGGAGTCGATTGATGAGTTGCATGGGTAGTCTACTTTTCGAAGATTCACCTTCGGTCATGATATGTAATGTCCCCTTTTTCATGAGCGTTGGAGTTTAGAGGAATTAGCCTATTCTTGATCCTCGTCGGTTAATAGGGCATGGTTAGAGGGTCCTCTTGGCAGTTACCCAGGCGTTGGTTGGCTCATTAGATACATTAGATAGTCATTTCTCATGATATTCTGAATGTTGGATAACATAACATGTTTGAAAACATAATGTTGGATAACACATTGTTTGACAACATACTGTTTGATAACACATCGTGTTAGAAAACATATCGTTGGATAACATATTGTGTTGGATATCATATTTGCACTTTATGAGTTATATTTTATATTGTTATAATAAAGTGTAAATATAATAAAATATTATATTATTTGTAGAAGCTTCTAGATTGTGGGCCGACCTCTTGGTGAAAAAGAATAAATAGGTGAGGCCAACCATTGTCTCATCATCTAGATTTGATATTGATATTTGATAATTTCTCTTGTGGAGCCAAGGGTTTCTACAGATTTCATCTTTCAATCATAGGAAACAAAAATTTCCTTTGATTAGCATAACTGAGGTGGTGAAATATTCCTCTGAAGGGTTGCATTGTGAGTGGAAGATAGTCAGTCTTTCACATTGAGCTTATTGCATCTTACTTCAGCTTTCATGGAGGTCGACTTGGTTTGGAGTATGCAGAAGATTGTTTGTTGACATCCATTTTGGCATCGATTCATTGAGGAGAATAAGGGTGCTCCCTTTGGTAGTATTTTGGGTGATATTTTGTAAAGTTTCAGTTGCATTTAAAGACATCATAATCTGTTGTCATGGAGATCAATCAGCCTATGTGAGTCTCATGTTTTTGCTCATACCTTTCAATTGAGGAGGCCGATCATTTTGTGTATTGTTGCATTCAATTCCTATCGCCGAGACAATCATTTTAGGGGAAAATTGGAAGGAGTTTGGTGCTGCAATTAATTATCTAAACATTCGCCAAGCAAGAACAGGGGCGGCAACTTAAGCAATTCGTTTTGGGCTTGGAGAATATCTTTTGGGTTTGTTGTTGATTGCTACTTCGTCTCTCATCCAAGGCGCTTCGTGAGGCCAGGTTCTTCAAATTTCTATCAGCTTCTAGCATTGCATTTAGTGTAGTCATATTTGCAGTTGTAGATGCATATTATTACTAGCATTGTAATAAATTGAAAGAAATTGTAATTGCCAAGAGTCTTGGCCAATTTATATGAGCATTGTATTGGACAAATCTATTGCAATAAGGAGATATAAGTTGCTGGTTTAATATAGCTATAATTGAGGAAGTTTATGTCATTCAAAATCAATCAATTAGTATGCATGCCAAATGTATGACGAAATGTCACTTGGCTGTAGGTGATTAGTTTGCATATAGAAGTCATTTTTGTGTATTGGAAAAGATTAAAAGAAGTCATATATGCATCTAGATGATAATTTAGACATTGTAGTGTTGAATTGCAAGCATTTGGAGTCTTCTATTATCATTTCTCAAGCATACAATCAGACTGAAATTCTATACCAGCAAGATCAGACTTTGCATGTGAATTGTTTGACAATATTCCTTGGGTGCAAAACTTCATTTTTCACATCTATATCAGCAAGGGATATTACAGTGGTATCAGAGCGGTTTCCTGCCATCCTGTTGGGCATTCATCATTGCTACTTCAAGTACTCAAAAGCAGTGGGACAAAAGTATGAATAAACTTTTGAAAGAGTTTGTAGAAATAAGTAGATTGCTTTCAGACCCTGCAACTAGAGGCAGATTATCTCGGTATATGACTTCCATTTCTAAGAAGGCTACATCACAAAACGTAAGGAAGGAGGAACAAGAGGTCTCCACAAGTGAGGTATCTAGAAACCTCTACAATGAGTTTGCAGCTGTTGAAGACTAGCATACAACTGATCCTAGGGAGGACAAAAATCAAACCAGCATAGAGGACGAAATTGGGCACAAGACACTTCAGGAGGATTTCAAGGTTGAAGAAGAGCAAGTGGTGTTTGACGACAAACCAATTGCATTGGAGCAGCTACATGAAGATAAGGTTTCTTGTGGTGAGTCTAGCATTCTTTCTTCCTATCATGATAAAGAATTAGATTGTAGTTCAATGAATGATGTTCATTCATATGAAAGTTTATTGGAGGTCCAAGATATAAAGGAGGATGTGAAAGCTGATCCTTTACTTAGTGGGGCAGCCACTAGTGATTTGACTATGCATAATGATGGAGACACTTTACAATGGCATGATATCATCACTAATTTGTTTGAGGACAGCAACATTATGTCCCATCATTCTCATGAGATTGCAATCCATACACATGGAAGAATTTGTGAAGATGAGTCTACAAGTGTTGGGCATGAAGCTTGCATTGAAGAGGTGCTTGAAAAGGGTGAAGACTGTACACAATGGTATGACGACTATTCTGATTTAGATGACAGCAGTCATACTTCTTTACATCAACATGGAGTAACAACATTGTCACATGAGGTAGATGGTATTATGGAATCTTTCTATGATAACACTCAAATTGTGGGTGATAAACATGAGGAAGATAATATAGATTCAAGCCACAAAGGTCATGCATTTGTTCATCATTCCAAGGAGGAATTCTAAGACAAGGACAAACAAGTTGAAATCAGTCCCTATTTTCTGTGCATGGACAGCAGCGGTATGTCTTCACTTTCTCATGATACGACAACCTTTAATTATGGAAAAAGGAGTGACATAAGTGCTACTTTGGTTGGTACACATGATGCAAGTAGAGGACATGAAAATTTTGATGTTGCATCTCATTTCGGGACAAGTTTTAGACACTTTGGAGCAGCTGATATGGAGCAGTCCCAAAGGTTGATTGAGGAATGGCTAGAAAGGGCAAAGCAAGCCAAGTTGTTGGGTCAACAAACCAAGCTCCATATTCAACACATTCATGACTTTCATCACTCCCTAGAAAATGATAAGCAAAGTTTGTCTAATTCTGAAAATTTTGTTGAGGTTGATCATTCTTTTGAGGATGATGATGATTTTAGTGATGACAGTCATAGGGGATCAGCCACTCAAGAGTTGTCCTTAGAGGGTAATGAAGGCATCCACAACCCATCTTTGGATTTGTTACCCATTTCATATGATATGGAAACTATCTACTTGTTGGTTGGTGACTTAATCTTCTTAGATTCTTCATTGATTGATGGCTGTCCTACTTGGGTTTCCATTGCACATTCATATTTGGGATGGTTTACATCGGCTATCAAGTTGACTCAACATTTCCAGTTGGTTGTGTTAGTGCTAGTGTTACAGGAGTTGTTTAGTGATGAAAGGGACATTACACATGTCTTCCCTTGGGATCCAGGTGGAGGGGAGTTTTTCTTTGCTACTGAGATTGCTTGGGGACAAGCAATTTCAGGGAGGGCTGACGGGACTATAATGTCCCCTTTTTCATGAGCGTTGGAGTTTAGAGGAATTAGCCTATTCCTGATCCTTGTAGGCTAATAGGGCTTGATAAGAGGGTCATTTGGCGAATACCCAATTGATTGGTTGGCTCATTTCGTGACTTCATGAAGGTTTTCCTATTCTCATCATGGATATTTCTATTTTTGGAAACCTTAATTTTATATTACAATGTTTTATTGCACTTTAGGAGTTGGTTTATATTTTATATTATTATAAAGTGCAATAATAAAATAATATTATGTCAAATCTTCTAGAAGTCGAATTCTAGAATGTTCTTGATGGGTTGACCTCTTGAGAGGAAAAATAATAAAGACATGGGGAGTTCATTGCCTACCATCCAGATTTGAGTCTTGATTTGATATTTTTAGTTGTGGAGCCTAGGGTTTCTGCAGTTGTTTCAATTGGCCATTGAGAACGAAAACTCTCAAGTGGTTAAGTAATTTTGAGGGTGTGAAATATCATCTGAATTATTGCAGCTGGGAGGAAGATACTTAGTCTTCCATTTGTGCTTCATCGGAAAAACTTTGTGGCTTTTGGCCAAGTTTTTGTATGGTTCGATTTGAAGGATTGTTGGAGACATTTTGGTGATCAAAGTCTTCATCAACTCGCAGCATTCGGTCATTTCCAGAATTCTGACATTTTACTTCAGACTTCATTAGTTTGCATTTTGATGCCAAATTGTGCATGATTCAATTTGAAGTTGACTGAGATATTTAGAAGACGTTGCATCTTCATTGATTGAGCATTAGGGAGGTCGACTTGCTTCATCCTTTGATTGCCAACAGTTTTGATGCAAAATTGCAGCCAATCACACCTCTTATGGATACCACAACTTTTATTATCGAGGCTCTAAACTCCATCGATTTAATTCACTAGATGGAGTGCTCAACATTTGAGGGTCTGCAAATGATTTCTAGTGTATAACAGTGAAATATTCCGAGCCAAATTTTTTCGTTTTTTCAAATTTCAAATTACAATCAATGCACCTGTTAAGGTTAGAAGATAAACCAAAACGTGCTGAAGCAACTCTAACCAGAATGTACACCAGGATCCCGATGTGGGCAAGGTGTGAGCATTGGTCAGAGGATCTAAATCAAATTGCTTATGCAGGAACTCTAACCAAGAATGGCGCCGATGATGGCGAGCATATGGTCAGAGGATCTTCTACACTACGAACTGAAAGGGAACTCGACACCAAGTATGTGCTACCCAATCCAGTATGGAGTGAGGGGCGACCATATGGAGGAGTGTTACAAAGTACAATGCTTGAAAGAAATACTGAAAAGCTGAAAGTATTCAACACCCAGAATGTGCTTGCTAACCCAGAGTGGGAAAGTAGCTACCATAGGGCGGAGGTAAATTAAATACAATATCAAAGGCTGAAAGTAAAGATGAGCATTACAATTTGATAAAGCAAGACTCTAAATTGCTGTCAGTACTACTGCCAGCTTACAATATGAAAGATGATATCTTGCTAACAATGCGCAACAGCATATAAATAGAGTTACAACAATATATTAGAATTTCTTTTGCTGAGAAGTAAGCTTAAAACTTGAAATAGCACTAAACAGATCCAACCTCTTTTTCAAACTTGGGCAATCCCCAATGAAGCCTCCGCATAGCCTTCAATGAACTCTCACACCCATCCAATAAGGAAGTTGCAGATTTCTCCAAACTGTTATGTCAGACCTGCACCTTTCAACAAATAGATCCCTTGAATAGCGCGTAGCTCACTCCCTACTTACTCAAATGGCACGATATTGAATGCAAAACACTACTAGTAAGGGTGTGCTCAAACCAACAACAAAAAACAGACTTAAAAATGCAAACTTTATTAAATGCACAATTCCCAAGACAGCAAATGGTATGGCCCAGCACAGGGGCGATTTCTCTTTTAAAAATCAGACACTTCTCTAAAAATTCCACAAACTTGCACACATGGGTGCCTAGCCTAGATGGAAGGGATTATGCAATACCCATAACAAATATTTTTGTCTTTTTTGATTTATGAATAAAACTCAAATCTGCTGAAGCTAAAATGCAACTCTAGAAATTTATCTAATATGCAAGAATCTGATCTAGACAGCCACAAGCTGATTACAATGCACACAAGTAAATGCAAACTCACAAACTAGACTATTTCACCACTAGTCGCTGTATTGCAAGCAAGAAGCAATGCCCGAGCTAGGAGGCCTTCATTCCTCGAAGCAGTTCCAGAGCCAAACCGGCAGCATAACAATACTGTAGACAAAAGATATTCCAATGATGATCAAAAGCTCCCTTTTATAATTTTTGGTTGACTCATCTCGAAACCCTAACCTTCTCTTTTGAGTCAAACCCTAATTCCTCCATAGGTGGCGTCCCACTTTTCCAAGCAACTTGTTTTTTAATATCATTTTAATCTTTCCTTGAAAATGGCGTCCACTTTAAGCTTATAATAAACTTCATAAAAGATATAATTAATTCTCTTTAATGAAGCGCCACCCTTAAAGAACATCTTTTAAAAAGACTTAAAGTGAAGAAGCTAGGCTAAGGGGTCAACGTTAAATTATAACATTTAAAACATGACTTTAATTAAATAGCTCAACTTATCTCTCCAAATGTGCCCCGAAGCCATAAATGAGCAAGCCAACTGACCAAACTGAAGTAGGAAGTCAACTATGCTGAACCCAACTGTAAAACTGTCAGAAATAGAATTTACTAAAAATAGTAAATTCCTGAAGATGCTCAGAAAGCCAAGAAGAACATACCACTGTGAAGCTCTCTGAAAACCCAGAAAGAATCCGCCATTGAATCCATCAACTCCGAGCAAAGACATCCTTCAAAATAGGAAACCCTAATTTTACCTTCCGACTAGCCTACGGGTCTCCGGAATAGGCCAACGGTCATTGAAAAGGTCAAGCTTGAGAGGGGGACATTACAGTCTGCCCTCCCCAAGATTGCTTGTCCTCAAGCAATTGCAAACCTGGATGCTGCAGAACCTCATTCTCCCAAGTTGCATCCTCCAAAGGCAAATTTTTCCACTTCACCAAGTATTCTCTGATTGTTCTTTTCCTCAAAGAACGTTCTCTGAAATCAAGTATCTCCTCTAGAATTAAAACCAACTGTCCTTCTTCATCCAAGGGTGGCAACTGTGATGAAGGAACCACATTATGCCCAAGTGCCTTCTTGAGGCGAGACACATGGAAGACATTATGTACTCTACTATCAGAAGGTAGCTCCAACTCATAAGCTACTGCTCCAACTTTCCTGATGACCCTGAATGGCCCATAGAAGTGAGTTTTGAGCTTCTCAGCTCCACTCTTCTTGAGAGTAGACTGTCTGTAAGGCTGTAATCGGAGATAAACCATATCCCCAACCTCGAAAGAACGCTCAACAGGCCTCTGATCAGCATACATCTTCTGCTAATTCTGTGCAATCTGCAGATTATTCTTCAATGATTTCATGATGTCTTGACTTTGCTGCAACAAGTCCTTGGCTTGAGGTGCTTTGCTATTACCAAACACCAAATCGGCAAAGCTAGGTGCTTCATACCCATAGAGAGCCAAGAAAGGAGACATCTTAACCGACATATGAAATGAAGAATTGTAACAGTACTCGCCTATGTGCAGCCACTTAACCCATGCTCTTTGCTGCTCTGACACATAGTTTCTCAAGTAGCCTTCCAACCACTTGTTCACTATTTCCGTTTGTCCATCTGTCTGGGGATGGTAACTAGTGCTTGGAGTGAGCACAGTACCACTCATTCTGAAGACCTCTTGCCAAAAAGTGCTTAGGAACTTGCTGTCCCTATCACTCACAATGTTTTTTGGCAACCCATGCAGCCTAAACACCTCATGAAAAAACAGATCTGCAACTTGGGCTGTTGAAAAAGAGCTGGTAATGGCGAAGAAGTGAGCAAATTTGGTTAGCCTATCCACTACCACATAAATACAATCCTTCCCTTGGGCCTTGGGCAACCCAGTGATGAAATCCATCGAGATGCTTTCCCATTTTTGATTGGGAATAGGGAGTGGTTGCAGCAAATTGGCTGGTAATGTATGCTCATTCTTATTCGCTTGACAAACAGGACACTCCTGAATGTAGCATTGTACTTCTCCTTTCAATCCTTTCCAAGAAAACCTTTCTCGGATCTGCCTATATGTCTTGAAAAACCCTTGGTGACCAGCAACCGGAATATCATGAAATGTCAAAAGAATCTTCTTCTTAAGCTTAGAATCAGCCACCAGAAAGATTTTCCCCTTATAGTGTATCAATCCCTCAATCACCTTGTACCTTTCATCCTGAAAAGTACCCTCATAATTGCTAGTTGCAAACTGATTTTTGGCATAATCAGCAAGCAACATGTCCCTCCAATCCGTAGTAAGCTCACACAATGAGCTAAGATGGGGTCTCTTGGACAGAGCATCAGCCACGATATTATTCTTCCCTTTGACATATTCAATGTCAAAGTCGTAAGCTTGAAGCTTACTCACCCACTTTTGTTGCCTCTCGTTTAGGTCCTTCCGATGCATGAAATGTTTGAGGCTATTGTGATCAGTCTTGACCACGAACTTGTTTCCCACCAAGTACTGCCTGAACTTGGCTAATGCATGCATAATGGCAAGCATCTCCTTGTCATAGATTGAATATGTTCTTTCAACACCCTTCAGTTTTCTGCTCTCAAACACAATAGGATGTTTGTCTTGCATCAGGACAGCCCCAACTCCTTCACCGGATGCATCACATTGCAGCTCGAATGGCTTGGAGAAATCCGGAATAGCTAGCACCGGACAAGAACTCATGATCTTCTTAAACTTGTCAAAAACAGTTTGAGCCTTTTCTGACCAACAAAAGGCTCCCTTTTTGGTGAGATCAGTAAGAGGAGCAGCATTCTGTGAATATCCTTTTACGAATCTCCGATAAAATCCACAAAGACCCAGAAAACCTTTCAACTGAGTCAAGTTCTCAGGAGGTGGCCACTCAACTACTGCCTTGATCTTTTCAGGATCCACCTTTACTCCCTCAGCACTAATTATGTGGCCAAGGTACAGTAACTCCTCCATTCCAAATTCACATTTGGATGCTTTTGCGAACAAACTCTCAGATTCCAGGATGCTAAGCACTTCCTCCAAGTGTTTAAGATGATCTTCCCAAGTCTTGCTGTAAATCAAGATATCATCGAAAAATATCAACACGAACCTCCTTAACTGATTCTAGAAAACTCTGTTCATGCAAGACTAGAAGGTAGCAGGAGCGTTAGTCAACCCAAATGGCATGACTAAAAATTTGAAATGGCCATAATGACATCTGAAAGCTGTCTTCTCCACATCAAATCCTCTCATTCGAATTTGATGGTAATCCGATCTCAAATCGATCTTCGAGAAAAACTTGGCCCCATGTAGCTCATCAATGAGCTCATCTATCCTGGGAATGGGGTATCTGTTTTTGATGGTGCTTTGATTCAAAGCCCGATAGTCCACACACATGCGCATGGTACCATCCTTCTTCTTCACAAGAACCACTGCAGATGCAAAGGGGCTCTTGCTTGGGCGAATGAAACCCATCTCCAAGAGTTCTTGAATATTCTTCTCAATCTCATCCTTTTGCCTCTTCGGGTACCGATATGGAGTTGTAATTACCAGGTTTAGCTCCTTCCTTGAGCTCTATGATATGTTCTGAACCCCGTTCAGGTGGTGGTCCAGGAGGCAAATCTGCAAAGACTTTGCTCTTCTTCGTGAGTAGAGACTGAACATCAGGAGGATGGTCTCTTTTAGTCTCAACCGGACTAGCAGGAAGGATCATGCACTCTGCAACCCACTCAGCTTGATCGTGACGGATCAGCCTTGCCATTCTTTTAAATGACACAACCCGAGGGCCCCCATTGGACATTCCTCTCAGAACTATCTTCTTCCTATCGGATTGAAACTTGAGCTCCATAGTCTGCAAATTCAAGGAGATCTCCCCAAGTGAACGCAGCCATTGAATGCCTAGAACGACATCAGTATCTCCAGTGTGAACTACATAGAAGTCATCCTTGACTTCGTAGTTTCCCAATTGCATGGTCATGTTCGGAATTTTCTTGGTGCACGAAATGTGGAATCCATTAGCAACCATGACCTTGAAGCCTTCAAACTCCTCTGTTTGCAGCCCCTTCTTTGCCACCACAACTTCATCAATGAAGTTATGTGTTGCTCCAGTGTCGATCAAAGCAACGATTCACTGCCCTTTGATCATCCCTCGAACCTTGAAGGATTCGTTTCTTTGGAAGCTCGAAAGTTGAGCCAAGACGACTCCACTTTCCTTCTCATTTTCGGACTCTTCTGGAGCTCTTTCTACTTCACTTTCTTCAAAATCAGATTGCTGGTCGGAAAAATCAGAACTACTTTCACCAGCAGAATAATACTCAATCTGATTAAATTTAACTCCCTTAGGGCAAACATGATCTTGAGACCATTTTTCCCTACACCGGAAACACATCCCCTTTCTTCTGAGTTCGTTCAGGGTCTCCGGATCCAATCTTGTGACATGGGAATTATGATGTTTGAACTCCTTATGCTGAGGTCTCAAAGGAGGTCTATGCTGAGGTCTTTTCCCTTTATCCCTTTTCTGAAAGGGGGAATTGGATTGAAACTTTGCCTTAGGAGCAACCCACTCCATGTTTCTTGCCTTCTTCATGGCCTCCTATAGGGTTGGTGGATCAAAGGCTTTAATCCAACCTTTGAGTGGTTTTGTCAAACCTTCACTAAAAAGGATCACCAATCTCCTCTCCGTGATTCCAGTAACCATGACTAAGAGTCTCTGAAACTCAGCAATGTAGGCATCAACTGTGCCATACTGCCTCAATTGTGCAAGTTCTCTGAAATGTATTTCAGGGTCCTTTTTCTCAAACCTCTCAATGAGCCTAGTAGTGAACTCATCATAAGTTGTGATTGACCGATGACCCAAAGTAACTGGGCCATGGTACCACCACTCGTGCACCACCCCATCAAGGTGTAGCGTAGCGAACTTGATCGCCTCTTCTTCTGCCATGGGTCTGAGAGCTAGATAGTTATCCAGCTTTTGTATCCAAGCTCGAGCTGAAATGGTATCACTCCCATCAAAGTGTGGAAGTGTAACCTTGTTGACAGCTTGGTACAAGTCTCCTTGAGTTGATGGTCTTCTTTGATCATAATGTCTCCCTTGTCCTTTGTTTTTCCTTTTATGATCCATAAAGTCATTGTAGGACATATCCATCTTGATGTCGCCAGGGAGAGAATCATACTCTGCACGGCCAAGTCTCAACTGCTCCACGAATGAAGCATTCTCTTCAGGATCTGGCTGAGTGTTAACAGGTGCCAGAAAGGTGGGTTTGAATGGCCTGGCTGAGACATAAGTGTTGTTTGAAGTATGATGAGCAGCATGTCCATCATGCTGGTTGGAAGCACTGTGCTCTCCTCTATGCCCAGTGTTGTTCTGTGGAATGGTGTTCTGGCCCACTTTCCCCATCATGAGCGAAACCATATCCATTAAGGCATCCATCTTCCTTTCAAATCTCTGTCCTGGACTGATGGATCTCTCTCTGCCCTTTCCACTATCATCTCTGGTGCTGGTAACCCTCTCGTTACCCCCAACTGATCTCTCACCTTCTGCCATGTCTGTTTCCTGAGAAGACTCCCAATGAGCCCTCAAGACTTCTGAAGCTGTCTGACCTTCTGGAGCCTGATAGGGCTGGAACTGTTTTCCAACCTTTTTGTCTTCCCTTGCAATGTACCTCTTTTCTCTGTCACTCATAGACAGATTGTTCACAGGATGGCAAGATCTTGGCTCTGATACCACTGAAATATTCCGAGCCAAATTTTTTCGTTTTTCAAATTTCAAATTACAATCAATGCACCCGTTAAGGTTAGAAGATAAACCAAAACGTGCTGAAGCAACTCTAACCAGAATGTACACCAGGATCCCGATGTGGGCAAGGTGTGAGCATTGGTCAGAGGATCTAAATCAAATTGCTTATGCAGGAACTCTAACCAAGAATGGCGCCGATGATGGCGAGCATATGGTCAGAGGATCTTCTACACTACGAACTGAAAGGGAACTCGACACCAAGTATGTGCTACCCAATCCAGTATGGAGTGAGGGGCGACCATATGGAGGAGTGTTACAAAGTACAATGCTTGAAAGAAATACTGAAAAGCTGAAAGTATTCAACACCCAGAATGTGCTTGCTAACCCAGAGTGGGAAAGTAGCTACCATAGGGCGGAGGTAAATTAAATACAATATCAAAGGCTGAAAGTAAAGATGAGCATTACAATTTGATAAAGCAAGACTCTAAATTGCTGTCAGTACTACTGCCAGCTTACAATATGAAAGATGATATCTTGCTAACAATGCGCAACAGCATATAAATAGAGTTACAACAATATATTAGAATTTCTTTTGCTGAGAAGTAAGCTTAAAACTTGAAATAGCACTAAACAGATCCAACCTCTTTTTCAAACTTGGGAATCCCCAATGAAGCCTCCGCATAGCCTTCAATGAACTCTCACACCCATCCAATAAGGAAGTTGCAGATTTCTCCAAACTGTTATGTCAGACCTGCACCTTTCAACAAATAGATCCCTTGAATAGCGCGTAGCTCACTCCCTACTTACTCAAATGGCACGATATTGAATGCAAAACACTACTAGTAAGGGGGCGCTCAAACCAACAACAAAAAACAGACTTAAAAATGCAAACTCTATTAAATGCGCAATTCCCAAGACACAGCAAATGGTACGGCCCAGCACAGGGGCGATTTCTCTTTTAAAAATCAGACACTTCTCTAAAAATTCCACAAACTTGCACACATGGGCGCCTAGCCTAGATGGAAGGGATTATGCAATACCCATAACAAATATTTTTGTCTTTTTTGATTTATGAATAAAACTCAAATCTGCTGAAGCTAAAATGCAACTCTAGAAATTTATCTAATATGCAAGAATCTGATCTAGACAGCCACAAGCTGATTACAATGCACACAAGTAAATGCAAACTCACAAACTAGACTATTTCACCACTAGTCGCTGTATTGCAAGCAAGAAGCAATGCCCGAGCTAGGAGGCCTTCATTCCTCGAAGCAGTTCCAGAGCCAAACCGGCAGCATAACAATACTGTAGACAAAAGATAATCCAATGATGATCAAAAGCTCCCTTTTATAATTTTTGGTTGACTCATCTCGAAACCCTAACTTTCTCTTTTGAGTCAAACCTTAATTCCTCCATAGGTGGCATCCCACTTTTCCAAGCAACTTGTCTTTTAATATCATTTTAATCTTTCCTTGAAAATGGCGTCCACTTTAAGCTTATAATAAACTTCATAAAAGATATAATTAATTCTCTTTAATGAAGCGCCACCCTTAAAGAACATTTTTTAGAAAGACTTAAAGTGAAGAAGCTAGGCTAAGGGGTCAACGTTAAATTATAACATTTAAAACGTGACTTTAATTAAATAGCTCAACTTATCTCTCCAAATGTGCCCCGAAGCCATAAATGAGCAAGCCAACTGACCAAATTGAAATAGGAAGTCAACCATGCTGAACCCAACTGTAAAACTGCCAGAAATAGAATTTACTAAAAATAGTAAATTCCTGAAGATGCTCAGAAAGCCAAGAAGAACATACCACTGCGAAGCTCTCTGAAAACCCAGAAAGAATCCGCCATTGAATCCATCAACTCCGAGCAAAGACATCCTTCAAAATAGGAAACCCTAATTTTACCTTCCGACTAGCCTACGGGTCTTCGGAATAGGCCAACGGTCACTGAAAAGGTCAAGCTTGAGACGGGGACATTACAAACAGAAATCCAAGAAGCTGCATATTATTTTATAGGATCAGATATACTCAAAATAGGGGCGGCAGTTTTGGGACCATCGGTTCTTGCTTAAGAGGGGACATTTTTGAGTGGGAACGATTGCTTCTTCCTCTATCATCAAAGGCGTTGCAATTGGTCAGGTTCTCCTTATTTAAATCAGCTCTAGCATTGCATTTAGATTGGTTTTACATTTGCTGCTGTAGGTGAATGTTTCTTTACCAGCATTATCTCAAATTGAATAATTCTATTGTAAATTGCCAAGAGTCTTGGCTATCTCATGAGCATTGTATTAAATCATTGTATTGCAATAAGGAAATACAGATTGCTGGTTATCCATAGTGTCAATGAGCATTATAATATCAATGTACTCAGCTTATTAGCACGCATGCCAATTGTATGACGAAATGTCACTTGGCTGTAGGTGATTAGTTTGCATATAGAAGTCATCTATGGGCATTGTAGAGATGAAAATAAATCATTGATGCATTTAGAATATAGTTTATACATTATAGTTTTGATTTCCAAGCATTTAGAATACTTTGATATCTTCTTGAAGCAATTATAACCAGACTAAACTTCAGACCAGCAAACAAAGAGGTTGGGTGCAAAGTGTTTGACAATATTCCTTGAGCATATCTTGTACATTTTGTGGCTAGATTTGGCAAGGGATATTACATGATACCAACTAATTAGAGTCAAAGAAGAGCACATGCACATAAGGCTGCATTCAAATTCCATTATGAACACCATGAGTTCTTGATCATTCCTTTTAAATTGACCAATGCACTTGCTACATTCCAGTCATGTATGAATCAGATATATAATAAGCAGCTACAAAAGTTTGTAATTTTCTTCTTCAATGACATCCTAATATAAAAATAAAACTTGGGAGGATCACCTTAGACACATTGATGAGTTCTTAGGGATTATGTAGGCACATTCACTTTTTACCAAGGCATCAAAATGCGAGTTTGGAATGATAGAGGTTTTATATTTAGGACATTTGATCAATGCATAAGGAGTCAAAGTGGACCAAGAGAAGATTTGAGCTATCTTAGATTGGCCACCACCTAAGACATTAACCCATCTTAGGGGATTCTTCAGTTTGCGCATTTGTTATAGGAGATTTGTCAGGGGTTTTTCTCAACTAGAAGCACCCTTAACAGATTTGACCAAGAAATAAGTAGCACAATAGACCTTCGATAGGCTCAAGGAGGTAATGAGTTCTTGTCAAGTTTAAGCATTGCCAAATTTTAATCAGCTTTTTGTGTTAGAGTGTGATGCTTTTGGTGAGGGCATTGGAGCTTTCCTAATGTAGAAAAACCATCCTATAGATTTTGAAAGTAGGAATTTCAAGGAAACAGAGAGAGCTTTCTTTATTTACGATAAGGAGATGTTAGCCATTATGCATGTGTTGGCTAAATTCAAGCAATATTTGATAGGGAGTAAATTTGTGGTAAGGGCAGACCATAACAACTTGAAATAATTCCTCAACTAGAGAGATTTGAATGAAAGGAAACCAAGATGGGTTAGAAAACTGTAGGCCTATGATTTGGATATTGAATATGTCAACAAAAAAAAGAATGTAATTGTAGATGCCCTATCGAAGAAGCCAACTTTATGCTCAATTACAAATATTTCAATAAATTGGAGGGCTCATCTCTTGGTAGAGTATTCAAAGAATACATTTTCTTATGATGTCATGTAGGGGAAGCTATAGGATGATAAGTACATGATAGTAGATGATCTCTTTTCATACAAGGGCAAGATTTACCTAGTTCCCAAATCTAAAATGAAAGAGAATGTAATAACCCACCCTTAATTTTTTTTAATTTTGCAAACTATTAGCATTAGAAATATAACCAAAGATAATCAACTGAAATCAACTACCTTCCACTTTTTGATCACCCAGATCTCGATGTGGGAAAGGTGAGAGCATATGGTGGCAAGGTTTACAATGCTATGATATTGAAGTAAACCACTTGTTCAGTGAGGTGAGTATTAAATCTCCAAAATATGAAAAGAAACATCTGCTTGTGTAGTGGGAATTACAACTTGCAAAAAAGGAGCATCAGGCGGCAAGTCGACCAAAACCACTTATGCAGTGGGATGCATAGCTAGCAAGAAAGAGATCATCCGTTTATTCAATGGGCATAACATGAAACAAGAAAGAGTTCATCCGCTTATTTAGTGGGAAATAGAGATGCCACTTATTTAGTGGGGTTAGTATCAAAATCCAAATAAGAGCTAAATCACTGAATGGTACTACCAAATCAGTGTTACAATGAAATCTCAGAACAAAATGATAATAACAATTACAAATCTGCTATATAGCCACTAAATATGACAAGATTATGAGACAAGAAACCCCACATGAAACTGTTGTGACCTTTTTCACACATCGCCCCATTGCAAATGGGGACCCCCCTAATTTTGGCTTAGCTTTTGGGTCGTTTTGTCGGTGTCTCTCTTTCCCACTATCTGCCTTTTGAGGATTGTGCCCGTCATTGAGTTTAAACATGAACTTTTGGCCAAGTCTAAAAATTAAGGTTTGTGCTTTCCTGCTCAATCTAGGGTCAAGCGAAGTGAATGAATTGAAATATGAGGCTAACATTACTATCAGTGTACTTCCAGCAGGTTTCCATTGAAATTTCATCAGATTCTGGCAACTTACTATTTTTACTAAGTGTGCAATTCAAGGCATTCCGTCAGCGTTCTTGGAGTTTTAACAGTCACCCTGCATTTAGAACACATCAAGCTGCTCGCTGAAAAAATTTGGGCAGAAACAGGCGACTTGCTATTTTTGGCAGTTCAACTTCCAGAGCAAATTTTAGGGCTTAGATGCAGAGTTTTTCAACGCATGTCTGGAGATTCCTTCTGGGTTTTCAGAGACCTTCGCGATGGTGTGACATGCAAACAGAGATAACGACTTTCAAAATTTAGTCTTCCGAGGCTATTTTTAGGGTTTGCATGTCAGGGTTTTCTTTGCATGTCGGATGATTCCTTACGGGTTTTTCGAGAGCTTCACGATGATGTGACATGCAAACGAAGATAGTCACTTATTCAGGAACTTGCTATTTTTAGCAGGTGCATCCCGACAGCCGCCTCCCAGCACTTCAGAATCACGAACTGATTGCAATGCAACAGAAACGAGAACAAGCGAAGACCATTTGATATGCATGCAAGTCGAATTAGGGTTTTCGGCTTCGGGACCCAAAAAGAGGCGTAAAAAGTAAGAATTTTTGAAAACCGATGTATACCACCGCGATCAACATCTTTCAAGCTATCCGCTGGTAAAATTTGAAGGCAAACGGAGCACTTACTATTTATAGTAAGTCATTTCAGAAACGGGCTAAAAATAGAAAGTCAGCAGCAGGCGCCGATGTCAGCAGGCAAGTCACGTGGTGAGGAGCACGTCATTCGAATTTCAAATCAAACGGAGCTGTGGAAGTCTCAAAATCAAGCAGCTGCTATAAATAGTAAGCCACCTCCAGAAACATGCTATAAATAGCAGGTATAGGCTGGCATCAGGCCCCGACAGCTCAATCACATCTCGAAAGTTGAAACAAGGTGAAATCAGGCTTTTTGGAGCCAAAAATCAGCTTAAAGTGCAAAATTTGAAGAACTTTCTAAAAATAGCAAATTAGGGCAAGTTAGGGCAAGCATGATCGAGTCACCCTAAATCAGGCAAAGAGCATAAAATTCACTGAAATTGATAAATTTTCAAGTCCAGCCAGTGAAGAATGCCTTTAAAAGCTGAAGGTTGGTGGAAATTCTCTAAGCACTTGAAATTTGAAGTTCACAGGCCAAATGCACCTTGAGAAGCGGAAGATGGGTGAAAATGCTTCTAAGTCTGGAAAAATGGAAGCTCACAGGATGATATGCGCCCTCAAACTAGCAAGAGCCTTGAAAATTTTCTAAGTCTAGAAAAATGGAAGCTCACAAGTCAAAATGCGCCCTAGGCAAGATGAGAGGCTTGAAAAAAATTTCTAAGTACTGCAAATTGAAACCTCACACCTCCAAATGCGCCCCTCATGGAAATATCAACTGGAGAAATCTTCTAAGGCATTGAAATTAAAAGCTCAAGCTATGATTTGCACCCAAGTTAGATGAATGAAGGAAAATCTTCTAAGTATTCGAAATTTGATGCTCCCCATGGCAAATGCGCCCAAGCCTGAGGGAATAAATTGAAGAAATTTTCTAAGTGTTCAACAAATTGAAAGTACAAGGGGTCAAATGCGCCCTTGAGGAGAGAATGAAGGTGAAAATCTTCCAAGTGTTGGAAACTTGAAGTTGCCTACTCAAAATGCGCCCAAGGTGGAGTAAGGAAGTTTGAAAATTGCCTAAGTAAGAAAAATGAGAGCCCATGGGTCAAAATGCGCCCTTGAACTTGGAATTGATAAAAGTGAAAGCATGACCACTGATTTGCGCCCTGGCTAGTGGAGGGGTTGAAAAACTCTCTAAGTATGGAAAATTGGATGCTTACCCATTAAAATGCGCCCTTGAGCTTAGAGTTGATAAAATTAAAAGCTCAACATGCTATTTGCGCCCCCAAGTGAAATACCACCCTCTTGTATGCGCCTATAAAGAATAAGAGTGGGAATTTGATGCTCAGGGTATGAGATGCGCTTTGCTTTACATGGAGGGGTGGTTAAAAGGGTTAGGTGTTAAAAGTGAAAGCTTACCCTTGCAAAGCCCTTGTCTGGCATGAAGATATAAAATATTCTAAGTGTCCAAATTGAAAGTCACCCCTGCCAAATGCGCCTGGCAAATCGAGAAAGCTTAAAAAAAAAAAAAACTCTCTAAGTGTGGGAAATTAGATGCTCACCCATTGACTTGCGCCTTGACTTGGAAGAGAAGTAAAGAAATTCTCTAAGTGTTTCAAAATGGAAGGTAACCCTCCAATATGCGCCCATGCTTATGATGGTGAGTTGAAAAACGCCCAAGACATGTAAATTGGAAGCTTGACCAAGTAAATGCGCCCAGCAAGGAGATGACTTAGAAAATTTTCTAAGTGTGAAAAATTTGAAGTAGAGAGGTTCAAATGCGCCCTTGAAGGATTGAAGTGACTTGAAAATTTCTAAGTGTATGAAAATGAAAGTCCAGACCCCTGAATGTGCCTTAATCAAAAGATGAAGCTGGAAATTTATCTAAGGCAACAAAGGTGGAGGTTTAGACCTCCAAATGCGCCCAAGTTGGTGATAAAATGTTAAAAAATTTCTAAGTGTTGAAATTCCACCTTCTTCTAGAGGAAAACACGCCCAAGTTGATGGAGGAGGTAAAATTTGCTAAGGCATGAATAAATTGGCTGTGGATATGTCAGGATGTACCAGCTTCGTGAGATTGAAGAAACTTTTCAAAGTTGAGCAAGAAAATATGCCCAGAGATGAAAAATGGAAATAAATTTGATGGGAGAATATTTTCCTAAGGTTGAAATTCAAAAGAAATTAAATGAACCCGTTCGTTGTATACCCATGAATTCTACACGTTCTGAAGAAAATTCTCTTCTGGGTATTGAAGATCTTCGACAAGGAGTGGATTTCAAGGTCCCTTGCACTTCGCCAAGGCGTTTAAGATGGAGAATTTGATCGGCGCTTGAACAATGAATTTCTAAGGCAAGAGATAAAATGTGTTAAAAATGCCTTGGCGGATGAATTTGAAAATGATCGCCTAGATAATTTTTAATCAAATTCCTGATGAAAGCATTTTTCTCGAGCTTGAGTCGGATGAAATATCATAGTGAAGTACGCCGAGCAGAATGCAAGATGGGTTGGAAATTTGGCTAAGGATGAAGAATTTGAACGCAAAGTTGGCTAGTAAAGACGATGAACCCTTGGAAGTTAAAACGTGAAAATCCTGGTAAGTAAGTTGAGTTTGTATTATGAAGTGTTCTAATACTCTTCTCCTTGCTTGTTTTGCAGGAGGAACGTTGAGACCAAGCGGTGATGACTTAAGTGATGAAGAAAATAATCCAAGATGACATTTCAACCTCGAAGGAAGAAAAGTTGCAAAAAGTGGCTAAGTATTAAGACTTAGTATGTGCCCAGCTCAAGTGGAGGCTCGAGCAAAGTTGAAGAACAAACGTCAAGAAGAAAATCAAGAACAGTGTGAACGCGTTTCAAGGCTGGAATCTTCTAGAAAGATGGCTCATTTATTACCCCACTCCTCTTGGTGGCGGTTTTTAGGGTGAATCTTGTTTAGGGTTGAGGTGGCACAATTTGAGCCATCCAGCCGATTGTAATCTAAGCCGTCCGTTGGACTGGGCTATCTATAAAAGGGGGAGTTCCCCTCATTTGTACCTCAGTAGAGAAGATTAGCTAGACACTAAGTTAGACAATAGACATAGAGTAGAGGGACAACTTAGAAGTAGCTTAGTATAGATTGATAGTGCAGTTGAAGAAGGAAAGTTTTCCTTTGAAAACTTTTGCAAGAGATTGTTGTGTAAAACTTTCATAATAAAAGATCTTTTCATTGATGGTGAAATTCGTCTTTGTTATGGATAGCTAGCGAGGTTTCTTCATCCCTTCTACTTCAAGTAGCATAGAATAGCGTAATTTCATTTTTATGCAAGTAGATGTTAGCTGTGGAATGTGGTGTTTGATCCAAGCAAGCTTCGCTTATCCATACCACTAGCGGGTTCACTGATGGTGTGTTCGCCTTGTGTGGTCAACTGGAAATGTTGTGGGCCTAACTTCAATCATAGTTTGAATGATGGTATGTGTCGTGGTGATGGTATCTTCATGTCAAGTGGTGGTTTGAACATCTTTAGTCATCTCCCCTGAAGATTGCACCGACTCCGTGGAAGCTGTCCGATGCGAAGCAAAGCGAAGTTCAGTTGAGGCTTGTGAAAATTGATCGCCATGTCCCACGCCTTAGAGTAGATTAGAGCTTTCTTAACCCTGCAACCACTTTAAATTCAGTACTTTCTAGTTAGAATAGGAAACCCATGCTTCATTGATAAATCTGTCGAATTGTGAAAACCCCTTCCTCTGCTGTTGAACAATTCCGTAAGTCCCCTTGAAATACTAGCAAATCACATCGAGCCAACTGAGCCTATTCGCATTAAAAGAACCTTGGAGTTGAACGCACGAACTCTCTCGCAATCTTAGCGTGCTGGATACTTTGATCAAGAGAGAATAGGGTAGCCGTTGGCGACTTTATTCTGCGTTGGTGCGATCACGAAAAACACATCAATAGAAACCTAACTTGTAAACATGTTATCTCTAGCAATAAATTATCAATTTATACCTCACAATATGTCCTCCTAAGGATTGTGCCAAGTCTGAAATGTCGTTGCAGCAGGTCTGATATGAAAATGACAACCCTGAAACTCTCCAAACAATAGGTCTATACACAACATGTCACCCAATGAACACCTCCAAAGCTACCAAGATCTCCCCGGGCTCACAATATGACCTCATAAGAAGTGTATCAAGTCTGAAATGTTGCTACAGCAGGCCTGATATGAAAATGACAAGTCTGAAACTCTCCAAACAGCAGATCTATACACATGTCACCCAATGGGCACTTTCGAAGCTACCAAGATCACCCTAGGCTCACAATATGATCTCATAAGAATTGTATCATGTCTGAAATGTTGCTACAATAGGCTTGATATGAAAATGGCAAGTCTGAAACTCTCCAAACAGTAGGTCCACACACAACATGTTACCCAATGGGCACCTCCAAATCAGCATAGAACACCTTGGAATGATCATCAATGGACTCTTAGGGACTAGGAACCATCAAGGAGACATAGAAGAGCTGCAAACATGGGCGATTCACCTTGAAACCAACACATCTCCCTTCCAACAATGGTATGGCTTGGGAAAGGGGCGACTTCTCCTAGAAAACTTAATGCTCCATGAAACTGCTGCAAATCACTCCCAACTTGGTCACCCAACTCAAGGAAAAACTCTGCAAAAAACCCAAAATCAAAATCTCAAATCTCCAATCTGCACCACCAAAACAAAGGGTGTGACCTAGTATGGCAATGGTACGACCCAACAATAAGAAACCCTTTGAAAAAACTCCACAAATAAATCTGAAACTCAATGGATTAGCTTAGGAAATACTAGCAAACAAAACTCCTCAAAATATCAGACTGAAAGCATTGAAAGAAAGCTTCACCATTAGCTCCAATGGTGACTCCTGAAATGAAGCCACACTAGTCCAGCTAGGGAGTATCTTTCAACTCCGAAACTAGAATGAACCTTGAGGGTTTTCGTCCTCAAAGCCTTGAAGAATCCAACCTCATGCTAGCAGCACTTCATTATTAAATTTCAATATAATAAAATGAGCTACACCATACCTCCTTTTATAAATTTTTCCCTGCTTTTTTGCTTTTTCTTGCTTTTTTTGAAAAAGAATTTTTTGCTTTTCCTTGCTTTTTTGAAAACTTTTTGCTTTTTTCTCAAAAACATTTTGAAAATTCTTTCTTGAAAAACACTTTTTGCTTTTTCTTGAAAAAGCTCTTTTTCCTTTTTTCTATTTTAAAAAAAAATAACTTTAATAACCTTTTCATTTTATAATATTTAACACTAAAGTAATATTAAAACATTTCTTTATAACTTTAGTGTAAATATTAATATAATTCCAATCATTTTACGAAAAGCACTAGGAGACATCCGAAATGGAAACTGTTTGCACCAAGAAGTTGTTGATGACAAGGAAAGACACTAGGTGCCAAAAGGGGCACTTACTAAAAATAGCAGTGTTCTCCAAGAAATGTGGAGAACAACCTAGATGGCCAAAAATGCAACAAATACCATCACTGCCATCCTGAGGACCAACAGAATGTCAACACACCATTGGATGCATAGAAAAGCCACCACTGAGCTCTCCAAGAACCTTTGAATTCTCCCAATTCACCTAGAAGCCTTCGAAAAACTTAAGAAACTGATCAATGCTCATGGAACAACATGTCATCAAAATGGGGACATTACAGTCCTCCCTCCCCAAAGATTGCTTGTCCCCAAGCAATGCCAACTCATGTATTGATTTATCCCGAACAAGACTCAATGTGATTTGAAGATCCCAAACAAGTCTAAGAGGTTGGTAGCTCCTTCTGCTTGGAGCACTGTACTGTAGGGCACCTACAAATGAAACCTCATGAAGTCCCCTTGTAAAAACAACAACCACTCTCAACATGATCTCAATCAACTCCTTGGAGAATTGCTCTCCACAATCAAGAACATGTGGCTTCGTGCGAGTAAATCTGAGAAAGATAATGCTAACTTTCTCATTTTTGACATCCTGCACTCCAACGTCATGGTTATAACTAGAAAGTAATTTGTTGTTCAAACCATAAGTGCAAATAGATGAATAAGAATAACATTTGTTTGGTGCTTGAGCATTCAACCAACACTAAACCTGGTTAGCCAAACTTGTCATTCAATTCATCTAGAGCCATAAACTAATCCTGTCAAGAGGCTGAATGGATTGAAAATGCATAGATCTGCAATTGTTCAAGTCTGAATTCATCAATTGGCAATTTGATTTTTCAAAATTCATCACCCAAAAAGAACATTCACTGCAACACTGAAAATCGTTAGCCAAAATGAATTTTCTGATCATTTCCCTTGCTGTAAACACCCCTCCAAGAGTCACCAACTCAAAAGAACTCCCAATTTTGCTTAAAATATCCCTCCAATCCACTTGCAAGAACACAAATGGACTAATAAGACGGCTGTATGCATGGGTAGCAGCTACATGATTATTGCATTCTTGAGTTAAAACCTCCCGTGGTATACACCTCCAGCATCATTTGTTTTTAGCAACCCACGTTGATGATCCTAGGTAAAGGAAATCTCCCCCAGTGTGACTCCACCATGTTGGGGCTGTGCCACATTCATCAACATGTGAGCCTCATCAAGAGAAAATAAGGTGACTTTTGAAGTCTCCACACAAGGGCTCACTACTCCATCTTCTAAATCAACATAGTACTCCTCTCCTTGTGGTGAATCCACAAGGCCAGCCCCCATACCATAATGGTCTAATCCAATATGAACCACCATAGGAAGTAAATCAACATAAGATAAATGTTCTTCTATCACATTGTCAACATGCATCTCAAATAAAGGATTAGGAAATGATAGCTCTACTTCCATATCAAATAGGGGGTTATCATAAGCTGACTCAGAACCCACTTCAAAGATAGGATTATCAAGAATTTGAAAGTCATTCCTTTCCTCTTGCCCAAACCCATATTGTTGATTCAAATGTGCACATGCAACTTCTGATTTCTTTGGGAAACCCTCTAAATCAAACTCCTCTTGAAGACTATCAAGCTCATCAATTACTTGTTAGGGTTAGAGATGGCAGATCTAACAATTAAATGCAGATTTTATATAAAAACAGAGAAACTAAAACATACACAGAATAAATCATAACACAAAGATTTAACGTGGTTCACCCAATCCGGGCTACATCCACCAAACCGCAGCCATCCAACACTTTTATTATCCAGTGTAAAACCTTATTACAATCTTGCGAATAATCGCGTTTTTCATCATACTGAAAATACCCATCAAACCCCTTTTACCAAGCTTAGAAGCTTCCAGATTTTAGGGTTCTACAAAATCGGATTTTTCCTTTTCATTGATTTTTCCCTTTTTGGTGATCCGAAAAAAGGGAAAATACTGCGCCCCAAAGCCCCCCCGCGGGGGGGCCAGGTGTACAGTATACCATGGGCTATACAGTAGAGCATGATCAGTCGCCACATACCAACATTACTTGCTTGATTTCTTTAGCTCTTTGTTCATTCTCTTGCTCCTTGAAATTTTTTGTATCAGCTAGTTGACCTTCTACCTCCATTAGTGCCATTTGAGTATTTTCTAACATGTCTTTTGTTGAATCAAGTTCAAGAGTAAGCTCATCAACCTTTCTCTCTTCTTCTTTGAATGCTCTAATGGCTTCCTTTGCAAATTTGATGGCATAATCTTGATCTCTAATCAAGTGTAAGTACTTTGATTTTATTGTCTCCAAAGAGTCTTTGATAAGTTGCAATTTTGAAGAAGTAACTCTACTTTCAAAACCTTTCTACATGAGGATTTCAAGGATCTTGTGAGTGTCCAGACTTGAGAGGACTTGAATCTCTTTCTCATTAGTGACCAAGAGTTGATTCTTCAATTCACATGAATCTCTAGGTCTGTGTTCAACCAAGTGACTTGGTTCTCCATGTAGCAAAGATTTTAAAGTATCTTCATTTTTAGGAGTCATATGATCTTCAAAGTTTGCTTTCTCCTCGCAATCACTTTGACTAAAAGTCATGGCAGCACCATACTCAAACAATGAGTCATTACCAAGTTCTGATTTATAATCTTCATCAGGCTCCATTTCATCATGATCCTCTAGTGAATTCTCTGAGAAGTTGAACTAGTGTTCTTCATGCATGGGAGATTCCCACTCAAAATCTAGATTGCCATCACTAGAATGATGTAGATGCTCCTCATAGGTGTTGTTTTGAAAATTTCAGTAGCATTTAGTAGTTGCAACTTTTTCAAAGAAATCATTCTGGAGCTCTACCATACATGCTTCTTCATAAAAGACATCTTCTTCTTCATAGGAAAGTTCAAAATGTTTGTCTCCCTCATAGTTGGGCTCAACTTGAGAAATTTTTGTTGTTGTATTCTCAAAATCAGCAAGCTCTTTCATTATCACACTATCTTCCTTGGGCTCATCAACATTCTATTGGAATAAACATGTGTATGAAGTTACTAATTCATTTGAATCACACTCGAGATCTCCCTCAATGTTTGTCCTATCATCAAAGATTTTTGATGTCTTTTGTTCTTCAACTACTTTTCTTTTGCATACTTTCTGAGATGAATTTTGTCCTATAATGCATAATTTTTGAAAAAGCACCTTTTGCTATTTTTTTTTATTTTTAAAAAAAAAACTCTAATAACCTTTTCATTTTATAATATTTAACATTGAAGTAATATTAAAGCATTACTTTATATCTTTAGTGTAAATATTAAAATAATTCTAATCATTTTACTAAAAGCATTAGGAGACATCCGAAACGGAAACTAATTGCACCAAGAAGTTGTTGATGACAAGGAAGGACACTATGTGCCAAAACAGGCACTTACTAAAAATAGCAATGTTCTTCAAGAAATGTGGAGAACAACCCAAATGGCTAGAAATGCAACGAAGACCATCATTGCCATCCTGAGGACCAACAGAACGCTAACACGCCATTGGACGTTGAGAAAGCCACCACTAATCTCTCCAAGAACCTTGGAACTCTCCCAATTCCCCTGGAAGCCTTCAGAAAACTCAAGAAACTGGTCGATGCTCATGGAACATGGCGTCAAAATGGGGACATTACAGAGAAGATACTGAGATTAGTTCATGATAGAGCTCTAGTAGGGAACCCTAGCTAATTTAAGACCTACAAGTAGGTTGGGGAGAGATATACATGGAAGGAAATCAAAGATGATGTCTTGAGACATATTAGGGATTTTTTGACATGTCAACAAAATAAGTCAAAGCATACCTTTACCGCAGGATTGTTGTAGCCCCTACCCATTTCATAGTAGAATGGGAAAGCATATCAACGGATTTTATCACAGTTCTCCCATGGATACAAGGTAAGGATTGCATTTTTGGTTTGGTAGACAAGTTGGTTAAGTATTCCCACTTTTATGCTATATCCTTCGAGTTTAAGGCACCTTAGGTTGTGGAGTTGTTTTCTAGGGAGGTGTTCAAATTCCATGGCCTACCCAAGAACATTGTTAGTGATTGGGAGAACAAACTTGTTAGTATGTTTGTTCTTATGTTTTAGTAGGAGCTTTTGAAATTGATAGATATTGACTATTGCATTAACTCTGAGAACTAGTTATCACTAATAGATGGATTTGCAAAAATAGATTGTCAACAAGTGGGTAGAGTGATACTTGCAAAACTATGTAGCAAGATAGCAGAAGGCGTGGATTAGACGGTTATATTTGGGTGAGCGCTATTACACCACATACTACATTTCCATTGGCATGACTCCATTCAAAGCAATATATGGTCATGATGTCACATCTTTTGTGGATTTGGTCATTGTTGATAGTAGGGTTTCAGATGAAAAGGATTGTGTCTAGGAGAGCTATGACATTCTTTAGTCACTTAGAAAATTCTCCAACAAGATCAAAACCAGTAGAAGATTTATGTAGATAAGCACAGGGTAGAGAGATCTTTTGAGGTTGGTGATTTGGTTTTCTTACAATTGGAGCCTTGCAAGTAGTCTTCCTTGAAGAAGAGTGGAGAAGACAAGCTAAAACCATGGTTTTATGGACCATACAAAATAGTGAGGATAGTTGAAGCTTCTTATGAGTTGTAGCTGCTAGAGTACAGCAAAATCCACAACGTATTTCATGTTTTGTGCCTCAAAAGGGCACTTGGGTAGCATATTTCACACTCTCTTGAACTACCACCATTGGATGACAAAGGTAAATTAATCTTGGTACCTAAGACTATTTTGGATATACGAGAGAAATTTGAGAAACAAAAGTATCTAAGAGTCTTTGGTTCATTGGAAAGTTTTTCCTCTAGTAGATGCAACTTGGAAAGGAGAACAAATATTGCAGCATCCAAATCTACAATTGCTTGATGGCAAGCAATTTTAGGGAGAGAGGACTATAACGTCCCCTTCACAAGCATAAGCGATTGGTAGAGACCCTTAGTCTATTTTAATTCCCATAGGATATTTGGGAGATAAAAAGAGAATAATTGATTAACTAAATTGAGTTGTCCAAATAAAGTCACCTTTTGGACAACTTACATTTAATTAATTATTTTTATAAAGATGAATAGTTTAAATTAAAAGTGACTTTTACAAGGCCCAAAATATAAAGTTAAATTATTAAGTCACTTTAGATGGAGAATTAAAAAGATAGGAAAAATAATATTTTATTATTTTCAAAAAATTTATAGAAAAAAGAATTGTGAAGGAAAAATTTGTTCTTGGCATTTTCATTTCAGAACCATAGTTGTGGAGATTGAGTGTTGTTCCAATTCTACTCTAGGACAAAAACCTTATGACAAATATTGATTGTGGGGACAAAACCCTCATAGCCAATTCGTGGTGGATTCACACAAGATTCACAAGTGTGTGTAATATTTGAAGTTTGTAGAGATTTGTATTGAAATATTGAAATGTCATTACCAAGTTTTTGGTAATTGTCAGTAAGTGAAGATTGTAGATTTATTTTATTTTTCAAGAAAATGTAATGGGTAAATATTGAATGAAGCATTTTAGGACTTCCATGCTTTTCCAAATCTGTCCGTACTATTTGTGATAGACCAACTGCAAGTAGAAGGGAAAATGAGAATGGAGGAGCTGTTATTTATATCAAATCCTTGAATGTTGGCTGGTGCCATCTTTGAGTGCAAGGGTTGACTCATATCTTTAGTGGGGTGTATGAAGGAAAAAGGACACCAATTCCAATTCAAGGGTTTGGAACCCCAGAATTGTTGACCACAACACTAAGTTTGCTGACCATTACACAAAAACAGGGACGTAGGGTGAAAGGAGGCTAAAGGGGAACTCACATTTGATTTTAGGGAATTTTGGAACCCTACTCTCCAAGTGCAGTGTTTGTGAAGGCTTTTCATTTGTATATTGGGTGCCATCACTAGGTAAAAGCAACCTCAAATGTCATTTCAGCTTTACAACAATTACAACAGCAATTTGGGTGTGACTGTAGCAGCAATATTTGAAGCATAAAATTTGAAAAGAAAGATAAATCAGTGTGTTTATTGGCAACAACAATCGACAACCGTTCATTGTATGGTTCATCTATTTAGAGGCTAGATTACTTCATATGAATCTGTAGATGTAATGCTTCCATCCTCAATGATGATGTAATAAAGGTAGAAACCTATTGAATGAAACAAGATAGGAATTTGTTTTTAGTTTGATCATTATATGATTTTTTTCAAAAACTTAAACATTCCACCTCAAAATTAGAACCAAGGAAATTCATAGAAAATGAGGTTGGCACACTACATATCTTTTGGTTATTTGCTTCCTAGTTCTTTTGATGTTGTGATGGGACAATCAAGAGAAAGGCAGGAAAATCTGGATTCCAAGGTTTGCAAAGCTAAATGGTTCATTCATAAGGTTTTCCAAATTGATCTCCGAGTACAAGTGAAGTTGAAGGAGTCTTAGTCTAGGTACAACAGATGACATGGGCAACAAAGTGGAGCATAAATTTTAGGTTGGAGATTATGTTTGGGTGTATCTAGGAAAAGAGAATGTTTAAGAATAGACAAGAAGCTCAAAACCAATAAGGTATGGTTTGTTTTAGATTTTGGAACAGGTGAGGGATAGTTCTTTTCAATTGGACTTGCTTCCTACATGAAGATGTATTTAGTCATTAATGCTGAAAAACTCCGATTGTTCTAAACTTTGATGTTGGATGAAGAGAACTTCTTGTTAACTTTTCTTGATGATTTGGCTCCCAATAACAAAAATAAACTAAAGGGAGATGTAGTCCTAGACAAGGTGAGGAAGACAAGGAGAGGAGGTCATGAGATGTGGTTAGTGGGGTTAAAGGGGCAGTTATTGAGGAAAAGCCAAACAATATCTTGAAGAAGATGTGGGGAAGAAATTTCCTCACTTGCTAAGTCCCTGAGCTTTTGGGGACTAAAATGCTCCTTAGTGGAGAGGCAAGATCTGAAAAATAGATCATAGTTGTTTGACCAAGAGGTCAAAGTTGTCATTTTCAATCATTGAGTTGTCTTAGATTGTGGAAGCAAGAGTTCATTTGTGTTTTGTTGCCAAGAAGTTTGGTCTCATTTCAAAGGCATATTTGGGGTGATTCAAAGCATCTTAGGTAAGCCTTGAAGTAGGGTTTAGATGGTCAAAGTGAGCAAAAAATCAATGGTGATGAAATTACCAGTTTCCATAGGTAGTGATTTTGATATTGTCCTAGCTATTGCACAATCGCCATCCTACAAAAAGTGAAAAATTCATACTACTATGATGATTTCAAAATTGCTCCTACAATTTCAAAATTTCCACCTTGCTACAAGAGGTGAATTCATCATAGTGAAAACAAAGCTTGGAATTTGAAGCATTTTGATGGCCCAATTTGCATACTTGATGTATGATTTTCCTTTTGGTACTTGGGAAGGACATAAGTAAAGCATGCATGCATGGAAAAACATTGTAGAGGGTTTGGTTTTCATTCTATCTTTCATACTTGTTCTATTTTTTCATCATTGTAAGTGAAGTTGTAGGATTTTCATGGTGCAGAGAAATGTTGCAAGTGTTTATAGCTAGTTGTACATGATGTTAAAATTCAAATTTACACTAGAGTCTTTGCATATAGTTGTAATTGATTGGAAGATAGTGGCATGAGTAAGAATTCGTTTTTTTAAATTTGTCTTCCGGGCTTCCCTATAAAGGTTTCTCCAGATGTGACTGTGTCTCAATCTTGTTGTGTATTTCTTTTTCATTTTGCTTCTATTATGATTTTATGTATGATGTTGCAATCATGTTGTACATGTCAATCAATTAAGTTAACCATTATAGTTAGAGAAACAATGTTTTGAATTTGTAGGGTTGGCATGAAGATATTTGTATGCGGTGATTGCTAATAGAATATCTACAATATTTTTTGGATCATGAGGACTCAATAACATGAGATCCGCCTTTGATGTATACCAAGCCTTGAGGGTCCCTCATTATGGTCTATTATGTCTTCTTAGTCATGTCTTGACTTCACCTACAACCATCCCTTTGCAAGTGCTTAAGCAAAGGGGAAGGTTAATGTGCCTACAAATTGACCTAGGTAAGTATCGCTTTGTCTTACCTCTTTCATTTAATTAGGTCTGATTTTTAATTGAATGTTTTTCTCTTATTTACTTATTCCATGTTATTATTTACTTCATTGCCATCCCTATTGTCTTAGTTGTAGTCCTTGACTTAACCATCCTCTACTTTGCAGCCCTACTTATTTCCTTTGGCTTAACCCTCACTTACCTTTTTATCCAATAATTTGTCTATCGTTATATCCTATATATGTTATCCATATAGCATGTCCAATAAGTGAGGCTATATAGTCCTTTTCTTTCTTATTTTCTTCGACATGCAAATTTCTTTTGTTGTTTTTTGTTAAAATTATCTTGCACATCCTAGCCAATGAATCAAATAATGTGAGCTACATCAATATTTGAGTGGACATCTGCACAATTTCAAGCATTTGAATAAATCAAAACCAAAACTTTCTCTGTACATCTCCTTATAATACCTAACATCAATCCATTATTTCAAGATCAATGCTTCAAGCTAGTTATTTAATTGGTTTAGTATTCACTCAACGTGGTCATCCTTTTGAATATGATTCGGAGATATTTATTGAAACCATGAGAAGGTAGTCAATCTATCAGAAGAAGTATGCAATTGTGCAAGTTGTGAAACAATGGTTACACTATCTCTCGGGTAAGGAAACTGTCATTTACTTTAATCACAACCTCTTTAGTTTCGACATACACAAAATAATTTGGAGATCTCAAAACACATGAAATGGATGACATATTTACAAGAGTTCCATCTAGTGATCGAGCAAAGTGGGGGGCTTTTTTTTCTGATACCCTTGACACAATAGCTTCTACTTCTGTGCAAGGGGGTTCAACACAGTAGATCTAGGCTTGCTTTTGTATGTGACACCGAAAGAAGATTTTTTTTGGTTCTATTTTGGCCTTTGCTTTGATCTTAGAGGCACAATGATAAGCTTTCCCCAAAGTGTTGGAGGTTACTAATTCCTCCTTTGTGTGGAAAGAAGGGCATAAGTCCATAGGTGTACCTTGACTCCTTATTTTCTTCAGTCTCCTTAATCCTCAAGAATGCAAGGAAATCATGAAATTTGTTTCTGTAATTTCACACTGATTTATTTTTCCTTTAGCACAGATGTTGGAGTTTCATGTATTCATCCTCGTAGTGCATCAAAGGATAGTATTCTTTGTGAAAATTATTGAGAAAACTCTCCAAAGAGTCAACATTGTAGTCTTGTGTGCGCTAAATATTTTGTGAGCAATGCATTTTAAGTACGTCACCAATGACTGATGTAGGCATCTTCAACATGGTGAAGGTGATGATCTATATGTTAGTGAAGTGATTGAAAGAGAAGTATGCCTTGAGTTTTTAATTCTAATCATCTACTGCCTCAACATCAATCTTGCCTCAGAAAACTAGGATATTGAGACTGTCTTGTACGCTGAGAGGACCTTGGTGTTAAAACAATGTGTATGCATGAAAGGGTTGAAGTTAGGGGACTTGTTTGCATTATGACCTCAAAGAATTGTCCAGAGAGAGAAGTGGGCTGGTCTTCTTGAGCATCCTTAATGAGTTTATGTGAGAAGCCCTTCCTTGAGTTAACCATATTACTCTTGCAGTAGTGCTTGTGTAATTAGTTTGAAAGAAAATCAGATTGTACTCTTGTTGTAAACAAGTGGTGACAAGCATTTACAAAATTTGCTTTGATACTGATTCCCTAAATTTGCTTAGAGAGAGAGGCTGGGTGTGGAGTCAAAAGACTGATACCAATAATTCACATCTGCTAAGCCCAAGACATTAGTGCAGAGGAAAATACAATAAATTATTGTGTAACCTTGTGTTAAAATGCACATGTTACAAAATATAGCTAGACAGACTATTACACATTCAAGGAGGCAATGAGATAGCAATACAATGCACTACTATTCATCATGAATAGTACATATGGGTACAATGAACCAGAAGTCATTGCAATTCCTGTGATCAGATACTAAGGAAGAGAATTGTAGCCAAATTGTCTAGCTGGAAAGAAACTGGTCAATGTCTCCTTCTACAGGTCGAATTCAATTACTTATATAACTAAAAGAAGAGTTGGATAGAATCAAGATTCATTTAAAGACTGTTTGGTTTCATAATAGTGAATGGTTCATCTTCCTTGTGCCAATTCAGCTTTATTATATGTGGTTATCTCATTGCATAATTTATATGAGTCATTGTTGACTAGGAAGGTGCCAACTGGAATGAGACTCTTTGGTGCAGCTGGAGTTAGTATTCAACATGTGATGTACTGGAAAGTGGAAACCGTATGATTGAGTGCCACCTACCTAGGTAGAGTGAATCATTCTGGTGCCGATCTGTAAGAGCCAGTCTGGGTACCACTGATTTGGGAGTGCCAATCTCAAAGAGCAAGGTTAGTCTACAAGCAGCTGAGGTTGTGCTCGGATCATACTTTATTCTTCTTAATATCCATGGACCAAAATTGTTAGTCACATTTCAATTAGCACTGAACATGCAATGTGTTGAAAACCTACTGATCCGAGTACCTACCTAAGGATAGCCATTTAGGCTGTTGCCAACCTTTGAGAGCCAGTTTCGGTGTTATTGATCTAGGAGCACCAATCCAATCTTCATGGTTACGATCTAATAGCAAGGTTATGTACACGCAGCTGAGATTGTGCTCGGATCTTATTCTATGTTTCTTAATTCTATATGACCAAATTTATGTCACAAAGTTCAACAAGTAACGTGCTGTTGAGTGATTCATTAGAGATTTTCCCCAAGTGACTTTCTATTGTTTGTCATTCATTATATGATACTCATCTTCGATTACTGTTTCTTCTCTTTCTTCAGTGTGTCTGTGAAGTGTTCATCATTTCTTGATTAGTGCCATGGTTCAACTTTGTCTCTGGAATGGATTTTTCATGAAGAACTGTATTGGTCAGAGGTCTTAATACATTCTTTGGATGCATACACTGCCTAACTGAAGAAATATTGAAAATCAGATTAAGGGTCTATATTTTCCAGCCCTTATGTGTGTTTTAATTAATCACTTTACTCTTGAAATGAAAGGTTGGTTTTTAACTTTCTCTTTGTAGGACTAGCATGCTTTAATCAATCACTTTCTTCTTGAAATGAGTAGATTGATTTTATACTCTCTTTGTAAGACTAAGATGCTTTTTCTCCATAAATTTATTGTTTTGTGGACTGCAATATTCTTATTAGTATTTGAAATAGAGGCACTCAGTCGAAGAAATTTTGATAGAGTTGGATTTATCTTTAACATATTTGACAAGATTCTGCACCTAAGTTAGTGTCTTAGGGAAAAACTTTCATTGTGAATTTCCTCATTTTCTAATTTTTTTCATTTCTTCAGATTGTCTTTTACACGCATGTATTTGAAAATAACTAATTACCTGGTGTTTTGCATGTTTTGTTGCTTAAATTTGATATTTGAAGCTGAGAGAGTATGTTGATGATACGGAGGACTACATCAATATTATGCAGGATGACAAACAAAATCACCTTCTTCAAATGGGTGTCATGTTGACAACAGCGAATCTTATTATCAACTTATTTGTTGTTCTAGCAGGTCTATTTGGCATGAACATCAGGATTGACTTATTTAATACCGGCGGCCTTCCACAATTTTTGTGGTTTGTTTGTGGTTGTACAACAGCTTGTATATTCCTTTACACTGTAGCAATTGCATGTTTTAAACATAAACGATTACTGGAATGAGTGGCTGCTGATGTTGTAATTGCTTCTTCATTCCAAGGGCCATCGTTTAATTATTATTTTTCAGCTCAAAGCTCACGGTTCACTACTTATGTATTATTCTAGTACATGGTACTTGTTCAATTATTGTAACCGAAGCTTTTTCTTAGATTTGAGAGAAGTTAAACAAGCAAGCCCATTGATGTTTTGTCTGTTGCTGTTATCGTATGTTTAGGGATCAACTTCAATAATAAATTGTAAAGCTATGTTTTAGACAATGGGATCTTCATGAATGTGTGATTTGCAAGGAAAATTTTACTTTTATATGTTGAAGGATATAGTTCAAATGTGGCTTAAGCGCCTTTCCTTGATCATGATTATAAATTGAATTTAATTCTATAGTTCTTACTGAAATGATATAACTAATTTATATTTGGGGTATCATGATTATTTGTTTTGTGCACACAATTTTTTACACATATTGACTATAAAACTCTAGCTATACCATTTGCTTTATAAATTCAACTTTGCCATAGACTAGAATTAGGGAATGTAACAATTACATAGAGAATTTTGTCCTAACTATTGAGGAAAGCTTAAGTAGGAATTTTCTCACATCCCCATAAGCAATGTCCATGTTGGATAGCTTAGGTGTGGAAAAAGAAGCGAGCGAGAGGGACAAGAGACATGATGCCAATACGAGCACCATGTGAAGGTATAGGCACCCATTAATTTGGGTGAGACTGGCAATGGAGGACGGCATGAGTGTCCATTACCCATTAAATGATTAAGAAACTTCCAAGACAATGTAATGGATAGGTGAATAAAAAAGGAAAACTCTATAAATTTTGACTACATACTCCATGCCTGCACCCTAAGGAGACAACTTGCAATGAATGATGATGGTGCAAGAGAGGGGAAGGGGTGTTTGTGCCATTAATATGGCATGGCGACCCTTTACTTGGGTGGAAATGGCAGGTCACATGGAAAAAAAGGGTGTAGGGCAAACTTTAAACCCTCACGACCCCTTAGTTGCTCATTCGAGTTTGTGTTGGAGGGCAAAGAGAACATAAAAACACATGGAGAAGGAATGGAGAGAGTGCATGGGGGAGAGACAAGCAGTTTTCAGGAAATTGAGGAGAAAATCACGTGGAAAAATGGTCAACTTGGGTGAGACAAGTTGGAAGGGTAATCAACCTAATATGAGTAATTCAAAAGTCCACAACCATTGCCATTGTCCTCCTTGCTTGCGCTAAAAGGGGAGTTTTCAAAGAGATTATGGATGCCTATGAAAGCATAAGTGATAAGAGGAATTCCACAACCCTTTTGGGGCCAATTTCTTTTGTTTGAGGAGCGTGATTTTAGGACATGCCAGAGAGAAAACCAGCAAATGAAATCAATGGATGAGGCCAAATTCGACAATTGTTGCCTACATCATCCCTGCTTGTGTCACCATAAGAGCTTTGGAATAGGATATGGACATCCCTCAAAGCATAAAGGATAGAGGGATTTTTGATGTCATAGGGAGAGGAGATTTTGAGTAGAAGATACAAAAACGCGAGAAAGAGGAAATCCTAGAAGCATGATGTGGCGATAGAGGAAAAAGCATAGCAATAGAGGCACAAGGAGAAAGGATTGTAAATTTCAATGCCTGAATCAAGAATATCTTCAACTCCATCCCTATAGCTAAGTATAAACATCTTTCGAATAGTATTGTATTTGGAATATTTACTCTTCTCACTGTCATGTAAGGATTTTCAAGATTTATAATGAAGATTATGGTAAGAATAACAACTGATAACTATAGTACCATCGACAAGTCTTTTTCCACTTACCCTAAGACTTGTGAATTGCTAGGATTTACTTGGTATTGATTTTTATAGTGATGATTGAAAGTTATATTTGTGTTCTCATGTAGGATGTGGATGTTGAACAATAAAAGAAATTTCCTTGGTCTTTTCCTAGTTGTAAAATATGTAGACTACTAAGGTGCTTGTGATTCTCTTCCCTATGGATATTAATACTAATGTCACTTGCAATGACCAACCTATCATGCCCCAACTTTTACACAACTAAATAATATGCAACCATCAATTTTTTAAATAAAGATACACATGAATACTAAACATTATTAACCACACATAAGACAGTCACATAAAAATGATAAGGTGAATATTAAATATACCTAGTAACACATATTGTAGTAACATTCATACCGGTATTATATCTACACTTATTCTTAACAAGTATTGACACTATTATTTCCTTGATAAGTAATGATTATACTAATATTACCTTTAACACTCAATATTAGTATTTTACTTCTCAAAGCCTTCCCTATAAGTATCAAGTTAATGCTACCCATAATACCTATATTTGATATTACCCTTTTTAAATTTTGCTAAAGATAACATTACCGACTATGAATATTCTTAACTTCATTATTCACGAGCTACACATTTGTTTCCTATTCTTGCTAATAGTTTTACCAACTGCAATTTTGCCACTTACATTTATAATATTATGTTTATGGAGAAAGCCTTGGTCATGTTGATGGAGGTGACTAGTAGGATGATGCGAAGAGTGGTGATTGGTGCGATTTTTGGACAAACAAAAATTACCAGGAAGCTAAAAAAAATGGGAAGTCTGATGATTTGAAGATGTTGGATGATTCAGAGGGACTTGACTAGAGGGAGTATATCTCCCTAATTGGTGAATATGGGGACCTCTTGGGAAAAGCCGAGTAATGGCTCTCTTTTGATGATGTTTCATGATTGCTCTCCTTTTTTTGTCTTTTTGCTTCCAGATTCCGGGTTGTTATTTCATATAGCTTTGTTATGGTTTAGGACATGTTGGTACATGATGGATTTGATTAATGGTCTGTGTAGCTTTAAGTACTCAAGCAGTAACTTTATGTTTTTGATTAATTATGGTTGGTCTATGGTTATGGTTATGATATATGGCCTGTGTGCCACCCTGGATGTTTTTTTATGCTGGCTAGTGGTGTTGTTTCCCACCCTATTTTTTCCTTTTTGTTCATGTGGCTGTAACCATGGGATCAGGGCCCTTTCCCTGCTTATCTAATAAAAAACTAACAATTCAATATTGACACTACTCATAATGTTGGTAATGGTAAAATTCATAATATCTAAACCCCTAACTAATGAAGATATTATTGTGTTTGAAAATCACAACAATAATATCATCAATTGATAAGGTACTTGTTACCCCCTTTGACATCTTCTTAATCAATAGACCTAAAAAATCATGCTAATTAAGCAATTAGAATTTTACATAAGTACATCATTATCCCATGAAATAAAACAAATAAAAAAACACCATATTCAAATGCAACCATTACTTAAGGACAGCTATTCAAATCTTTAGAACGAATCCATGACAACAAGTTTGGTGAACTTAATCCCAAGGATGTTATTGTTACCATTAAAATTAAAAACAATAGGACATCTAAAGCATTAGTGAAGGTATATTTAAAATTAGATAGAGTTAAGGTTGACAAAGACTAGGAGAATTCAAATATTAAGATGCATCGTATGTGGTGAAACAACTTCAATTTAATTCACCTTTTCTTGAGTTATCTATTCAATGTATATCTATTAGAAATGAAACAATAATTTTAACGAAAATCCCACAAACATAAACATACAAGGAATAAGCTATCAATCAAAGTTGAACTACCCTAACTTAATAGATAGCATTCTAACACTATTGGAATAACATTTCAACAACTCAAGATCAACTATGCAAATATGCAAAACATAGACGCACACACTAAATACATGATTACTTAATTCTCGATATCATTTATTAACAATTGTATTAGAACTAAAATGGTTTTAAATCATTAATGGTATTATTCCCAAATGCAACCTTCATTCCTTTAATTTGTAATTTCACCCAAATCAAAACTTTTCCTACACCACTTTTCAAGTGATTAAATTATCGACTTGCTCAAACTATACTTTTCTTTACAAAATTATACTTATATAGAAATACTCATTTTCCTTGGATGTAATGAAATATTGTTACATTCATAAAATAGCCAAATAAATAACTTAAACTCTCCAACAAAGAACCAATCCTAAAAATAATTGAATAAATAAAACCAATAAATTGAAACTAATATTTCTAAACATTACTTAATTAAAACTCTTAATTGATAAGTAACTTGTGAATCTTTATAAGGAATTTTCCTCTACTAGCAACTCCATTTTCTTTTTTCAATTTACAAAGTAGTTTCTAACAATGTTCTTTGATGCCCTCATTTAATTTTCTTGCAACAAAAGTATATATTAACCATGATGTAATTTTGCAGACTACAAAATTCCTCCATAGCATTAAAAAGTTCCTGGAATATTTTTAATGTATGTATGTATATATTCTAAATGTAAAGTGGTCCATGATGTAATTTTGCAGACTACAAAATTCCTCCAGAGCATTAAAAAATTCCTGGAATATTTTTTATGTATGTATGTATATATTCTAAATGTAAAGTGGTCGACTTACACACTACCAATTGGGACTAATATAGGAACGGATTAAGGCCTGATTTTTTTTATCTTATAAGCTATGAGTCACAAACCCAAGTGTTCAATAGATTTAATCTTTATTAATCCACATCTTTGTTTCATTTACATTATGCAGAAAGAAACATTATAAATAACAGTATGGTCCCATGGGGGGGCTTGGGCATCTATTTTCATGGAGCTAGAGATCTATGCTACAAGATTAATTGGAATCATTTCCTGAAAAATAGCAACCCCTACCATTTAGGACTACATATTTCAGCTTGTGAAATTGAGGTGGGACTAGAAATTCCCCCTACAACTTAGGAATTTTTTCTGCCACTTGTCTATCATCTAAAATTTTAAATTCCTATCAGAAAATAAAAATGAAATAATTTTTATTTATTTATTAATTTTTATCAAAGCACTCCAGTTCATTCCTTAAAATTTGGAGCTTAAAATTTTAAGTTGAATTGCACTATTAAAATCATGAGACCACCAACCTTAAAAAAATTCCTAAAAATCTTCAGCAGCACCCACTGAAATTTTTTAAGCCCCCCTCCATGAGACTTTACCCTAATTGTATTATACATGTATGTCACTCATAGGCAACGTAGTGTATGGGGGTTCGTAGTGTATGGGGACTTCTGAACCCCTCCCTGGTCGGCCCCATATGGGGTTTGACCAGAGGGTCGAATCCCCTTACTAATTATTCTTACATTTTTTTTAGAAGATCCTTTACATTATTTTCCTCTAAAACTTTAAGGCATTCAATAATATGTTTCTTATATAAGAGAATGTAGAATATATTCCCTTTTTTAAGTTAAAGTATATATATGCATTTAATATAATTTATTTATTTTAATTATTTTAAAAGTGATAATTTAGGTATAAGGAGATTTTTAAAATTCTATTGTTAAATAATAATTTAATTGTTTTTAGATTAATATATCTATGATAATAAGGTATATAAATTTTGTTATTTATATCTAATTTTTAAGTATTTTGTATAAATAATATGTATATGTATGATTTATATATTTACACATTATGTTCATATATAATTTTTTTTTTGAAAGAATAAATATAAAATCTAACTAGTTGTATTAAGAAAGGAAATTCAAAGGAAAAGATTATTTTTTAATTTTCCTTGGCACTTAGATTTGTGAAGACCTTCAATACATGCTTTTATTAACCTTACTTTAAGAGAATATTTAATTTAGATCCAATATGAATTTGATTCCCTCTTTAAATTTCTCTCAACAAGATTCGAGTTTGATGCCCAAGACTCAATCTTTTATTCCCTTAAAGGTTTACACCTATGACTATCATGATTACACTTATAAAGTCTATATCTACCCAACATTAATTTTTTTATAAAAAAGAATTGAGACATACCTAAGGTCTTCCTTGAATTTACACATCATTGAAAAAAAAAAAAAAAACATTTGCAAATTGAACCAACCACCATACCCAACAATTATATTTTCCCAAAACTCTACTCTGTGTATGAAGTTTTGCCGTGATTATTTTAGTGCCTCTCTAGAAAACTTTATAGTGAAATAAGAGAACCTCATCAAAGATTATTTTCAAACAATAGAAAAACACAGAGGCAAAACAATAGAGATATTTTGAAATCTTTTAAACATTGGATTCGAAAACTTTCCTGTAAAAATTGGGGAAAACCCATATTCCTATTGCTTGTAGAAGAATAAGATTTTTAAATATATATATAATTTTTGTTCTTTCATATAAATTTATTTTGTGTCCAAAATTTTATAGACAAGGGACTGGTTTTTCTGTGTCTTTTAAAAAAAAATGATATAACAGAAAGTCTATTTTTGGGGTTTTGTTTTAAAACAAAAAATATAAAAAAATTTATTGAAAAAAATTATATATAGAAAAATATATATATATATATATATTAAAATATCAGGAGGGGGTCGGGAGAAGGGGCGGGTCGCCCGACATCATACCTCCCCACTTCCCCGTGAGGCTGTACGCAACCATGGTGAGGCTATGGCCTCCCCACAGGGAGGTACGCAGTCCCCATTAGGCTGCGTCTTTATTTATTAAAAAGTTTTTTTTTTTTTAGTTTTTATTTAATTTGGTTTATAATATATATATATTTGTAAATTTGAAGTGAATTATATGGTTAATTTTATAATGTGATTAAATGCATGATTTTTCAAAATATAATTTATATATATATATATATGGTAATATTTTCTAAAATTGTTGGACAATTAGATGATGTTAAAATTTGCAATTGTTGGATATTGTGGTGTGAATGATTTATTTGGAAATAAGCATTGTTAATTAAATTATGTTGTATGATTTTGGGAAAATCGATTATTTATTTTCCTTGGTAAAATTGTATTTGTCGAATTATTGTTGAGTCAATTGAGGTTTCCGCTTGATTGGGTTATGGTTATGTGGGAAAGCCCTTGAGTTAGTTTATCCTTCTATAGGAGATTAAGTAGCTTATTAGGGACTTCCAGAGGCATGGGGAAATGATGTAATTATAATATTTTAATTTGATACTTGTCCCTAATTGACTATAGTTGTCATCTTGAGTTTACATTTGGATTGTATAGTTTTCATGGGAGTTGATTCATATAACTTTTGGCGGGATGGTTTTGCCTCGCGGTTCTATTTTGCGGTTCAATGTTCTTGTTCGTACAACCCCTTGGAATTTGATGTTATGTTTTGGGTTTCTAGGGAGAGTGGCTCTACATGGGAGCCGACGCACAAAGGGGCTGTCAGGAAAACCCAAGTTAGAGTTAGAGTAATAAGTGATAACCTAATTAATTAATTAGGGGTGGGTAGTAAAACATTAACAAGATAAATATGGATGCCTTGTCCACCTGAAAGGGCTTTCATAGACTAAAGGTGGGCTGAGAAGGCCGTGGTTCGCAAGATCGTTGCCTTGTCATCACGAGAGGTTAACAGTTCCACATGAGTCACCCTATGGAGTCGGCGCCTAGAGAGGCTATCAGGATAATGATAGATGCAGGTCGGCGACTAGAGAAAGGCGGTCAGGATGACCTATTTAGGACTGTGCGATGACACTCTACTCTAGCATTCCCTTGAGTTGTTATTGTTGCTAACCTCTGGAAGTGGTCTTTTGATGTTATGTTTCCTTTATGTGTGCTTTTTCTTTTCATGTTTCAGAGTTTAGTCTTGTGTATTTGATTGGATGTTCTTGGTCGGGGATCCTTCCTTATTTACTCCTAGCACAGGGGTGGTCGGGTGGAACGCGCTACGCACCCTGTTGGGTCCCTGTCATGCAGTTGTACCATTCAGTGCAGAGTTTGTAGTTACAACATGATCCAAATTTCACATATTACCAGATGTGTATTTGTACTTTAGTTGTACTTTTGTATTGATGTATTACTCCCACATGTGTTGAGAAATCTTATGATGTAATCTTGTGTAATTGCTCAATGAGATGTACCAGAACAATTGATGTAATGCATAATCACACTATGTAATTCATTCTTGAACTATGATTGTAAATACTATTAATGTTGTGTGGTATCTGTGAAAATATTTACATAATATTTCCATGTTTAATTTATTGTAAATGCATGTATGTTTTTATATGGATTATTCTTATCACATTGGTTATCATTAATGGATGTTTAAATGAAGATATGTGAATGAATGGGTTATGTTAGTAGAATTGGTGATTATTTTTATAAACTTTGTTATGGGATAGATTGCGTAATGTCACCTCGTGTATCCCAAGGGACCTAGGTGTTTAACTTGAAACCATTAGTTATGTTAACTACATTAGAAAACATGGTGTACATTCTTTATGTTATATGCATTGAATAACTTAGTGTTTATTCTCTATGTTTTCAAAAAAAAAAAAATGTTGTGTTTTTAGTTGTCCTTTGGGGTTTGATAATACTTATGATGCTTGATGATACATTACATCGTGATTATGTTATTTGGTTATGTTATGGCTTTCTTTAAATAATATATGTGGTGACATTGTGGTTTATTGTTGTTATGGACTCTAATGTGTTTGCTAGTGAGTCTTGGTGAAAGGACAAAGTAGCATCACTCGCGAGCGAGTGCCCTACTACCCCACAATTACCTTTCACGGTGTGTCTATAATGGAGATTTACATGCTACTTGGTGTTTATTTTTTTATGCAGGATGCAAGTACAGGACACCGACTCCACTTGCTTGACAGGTTTGAGCGTGACCCATAAACCCAACGGGAATGATGTTGAAAAGGGAGTTGATAAGGAAGTTTCCCTGTCCCAAGTTCGACACCTTGTTGTGAGTCTTACAGTGTCATTGTCTCGACCTCGTCTTTGTTTTAGTATGGGTTAGTGTTGATTATTTATTTTAGTTTGTAAATGTTTGCTATTTGATTAATCTTTCTTTTATATGTGATTAATTAATGTTATTTAGTTGATATAATTATTTGCAAGTAATTGTAGTTAAGTTAATTGATTAAATTTTCTTGATTGAGTGAATATTTTAAATATAAATTTTATATGCTATTATGTGAATTGGAATTTTAAATTTGCATAAAGTAAATGATATTAAATTTTGAATTTTTAAATTAATTAAATAGTGTAAGTTCTTTATAATTATCAAAAGAAAATAACTAAAAGTTAGTTAAAAGATATTTAGAATAGTTACGCGAGTGAGTAGAAATTGAATGCAAAAAATCTTGTTAAAAAAATATTCTCAGAGAGAATATTGGGGCATAACTGTGAAAGGCAAGAAGTCACGTCAAGGAGGAAATGGGCTAAAAAAATTGTTTTTTTGGTTTTTGGGTTAATAATTGGAAGAGGTTTTCAAGAATATTTTGGGGCTTAGTATTTTGCATCTTTCTGGAAGTGGAGATTTTGGAAAGGGCTTTGGAAATTGAACTCTGAAGGTGAAGCTTTGCTCCAACCTTCATTTCTTCAGGCTTCAGGAATACATGTTCCTATATTGTTCATTTATTTATTTTGTTGTTTTGAAAAGATTGCCTATATATATTCTATTCTGTAGAAATTTCGTTAATTTTGTAACAGTTGAGAAATTGTCTATACAAAAGGAAATGATTATTTTGTAGAATTTTTGTTTCTAAATTTGAAAGATTGATGGAAATTCTTGTGAATTTGTTAAAAGCTTCTCTAGAAAAGTTTGTTGCAAGCTTCTCTGTAGAAAATTTGTTGACGGCTTTTGTGTATGAAGTTTTGACGTGATTATTTTAGTGCCTCTGTGGAAAATTTTATAGTGAAATAAGAGAACCTCGTCAAAGATTATTTTAAAACAATAGAAAAACACAAAGGAAAAACAATAGAGATAATTTGAAATCTCTTAGAAATTGGATTTGAAAACTTTCTTGTAAAAATTGGGAAAACCCATATTCCTATTGCTCATAGAAGAATAAGATTTTTAAATATATATATTCATTATGTTCTTTCATATAAATTTCTTTTGTGTCCAAAATTTTATAGACAGGGGATTGGTTTTTCCAATGTCTTTTAAAAAAAAATTGATATAACAAAAAGTTTGTTTTTGGGGTTTTGTTTTAAAAATATATATATATAAAATTTTATTGAAAAAAATTATATTAAAATATAAGGAGGGGGGCAGGGGATCGGCTGACGCCGTACCTCCCCACTTCCCCATGGGGTTGTACGCAACCACCACGGTTGCAGCCTCCCCACAGGGAGGTACATAGTCCCCATACGGCTGTGTCTTTATTTATTAAAAAGTTTTTATTTAATTCGGTTTATAATATGTATATATTATATATATATATATATATGTATATATATGTATATATATGTATATATATATGTATATATATGTATGTATATATATATATATGTATATATATGTATATATATATATTTGTAAATTTGCAGTGAATTATATGGTTAATTTTATAATGTGATTAAATGCATGAGTTTTAAAAATATAATTTTTATATATATGTATTTGTATGTATATATGTATATACGCATAAAAGCATGTATATATATATATATATGGTAATATTTGCCAAAATTGTGGGACAATTAGATAATGTTAAAATTTGCAATTGTTGGATATTGTTGTGTGAATGATTTATTTGGAAATAAGCATTGTTAATTAAATTATGTTGTATGATTTTGGGAAAAATCGATTATTTATTTTCCTTGGTAAAATTGTATTTGTCGAATTATTGTTGAGTCAATTGAGGTTTCCGCTTGATTGGGTTATGGTTATGTGGGAAATCCCTTGAGTTAGTTTATCCTTCTATAGGAGCTTAAGTTGCTTGTTAGGGACTTCCAGAGGCATGGGGAAATGATGTATTTATGATCTTTTAATTTGATACTTGTCCCTAATTGACTATAGTTGTGATCTTGAGCTTACATTTGGGTTGTACCGTTTTTTATGGGAGTTGATTCATATGACTTTTGGCGGGATGGTTTTGCCTCACAGTTGTTCTATTTTGCGGTTCAATGTTCTTGTTGGTAATACCCCTTGGAATTTGATGTTATTTTTTGGGTTTCTAGGTAGAGTGGCTCTACGTGGGCACCGGCGTACAAAGGGGTTGCCAGGAAAACCCACGCTAGAGTTAGAGTAATAAGTGATAACCTAATTAATTAATTATGGGGTGGGTAGTAAAACATTAACAAGATAAATATGGATGCCTCATCCACTTGTTAGGGCCTTCACAGACTAAAGGTGGGCTGAGAAGGCCATGGTTGGCAAGATCGTTGCCTTGTCATCACGAGAGGTTAACAGTTCCGCGTGAGTCACCCTATGAGGTGTAAGGAAAGCTTAGGTGTAGAACAAACTCTCCTAACATCAAAACCTCAGGGAAGAATGCAGAGGTGACTTTAAATTTTCAATTAGAGTCCAATTAAGATACAGTTGAAAGAAACAACAAAAACAGATAAATGAACATACACAATTGGGACACCAGATTTATGTGGGAAAAACCTTACGGGAGAAAAATCAACCACACCAAGAAAAGCCTCTTTGTATTACAGTAAACAAAATTACATACAAACTACAGACTTCACTTTCTGATGTCAATTTACAGCAGCAGATTCACTGATCAATCTTGTACAGAACATCCCAGTTACAATGCTCTCTGAATTGAATTCATACACACATCGAACTATTCATTGAACCGATCATCATCTTCGATTACAAAGTATATCCATGTCGTTCATGGTATGTTAATCTTCCTCATAGGAATGACCACAACAGTCTAACTGTTAGCGGTTCACATTCTGCTTCTCTGATTGGTCAAAAACAAACAACATAGGATAGACATTCGGTCAAGGTGTTCAAACTATATCGCATGTCGGTGAGACACTAGGCCGTGTCTCTCCAATGCCACAATGCCCGACTATCTTTATCACCCAGAGTCATCACCATCGGCAAGAGTCATATCAAGTTCAAAATTGTTGCCCAAACTCACTCTATCCCTAAGACATCATATCGATATCCACTGCAGAACCATCGGCCAGACCATTGTTGTCGCTAAGACTTCACACTAGTGTTCAACTTATGTAGCTCTATCGGCAAGACCATCGCTATCGGCGAAACATCATACAAAATATAGAACATTCAGAGAGACCACTGCTATCGCTAAGAGGTCATATCGAATGCACCAGCCTGTCGGCGAGAGAAACACCATCACCAAGAGTTCATACTGAAGTTATATACACATCGACGAGACCACAACCATCGCTAGGAGATCATACCGAGTGCAAACCTTTCGGTGAGACCAAAACCATTGCTTAGACTCTTATCGAGCCTTCATGTCACCCCGATGAATTCGAGTGTATTACCGTCAGCGAGACATATCTTGTCGGAATGAGTCATTCTGAAAGTTCACATCTCTCCCCGATGCCACTTGTCGCCAAGAGTCTCCCCGATATCCAATAGAAACCAAACCGTCGGCAATAGATCTCCCTGGGCAGAAAGTGTTAGATCTTTCACAGCGATTGACATGTCTTGTCGATGAATCCCATCAAAAAGAAAGAAACAACATCTCGGTGAATTGAGCATTTCAAATGATTAGAACACATCTACTAGTCGGTAAGACTTCCAGAGGGTCTCATCGACTTTGCTCTTTCAGGAGTTTCATGCCTGTAAGATTGAGGCACGTTTTCCAACATGGGGTCGTCACCTAGAGAGGTTGTGTGGATAACCATAGATGGGGGTTGGTCCCTAGAGAAAGGCAGTCAAGATAACCCATGTAGGACTGTGCGATGACTCTCTCCTCTAGCATTCCCTTGAGTTGTTATTGTTGCTAACCTTTGGAAGTGGTGTTTTGATGTTATGTTTCCTTTATGTGTGTTTTTTCTTTTCATGTTTTAGAGTTTAGTCTTATGTATTTGATTGGATGTTCTTGGTCGGGTATCATTCCTTATTTACTCCTAGCATGGGGGTGGTCAGGTGGAACGTGCTACGCACCCCGTTGGGTCCCCTGTCATGCAGTTGTACCATTCAGTGCAAAGATTGTAGTTACAGCTTGATCCAGAGTTCACATATTACCAGACGTGTATTTGTACTTCACTTGTACTTTTGTATTGATGTATTACTCCCACATGTGTTGGGAAATCTTATGATGTAATCTTGTGTAATTGCTCAATGAGATGTACCAGAACAATTGACGTAATGCATAATCAAACTATGTAATTCATTCTTGAACTATGATTGGTAATAGTGTTAATGTTGCGTAGTATCTGTGGAAATATGTACATAATATTTCCATGTTTAATTTATTGTAAATGCATGTATGTTTTTATATGGATTATTCTTATCACATTGGTTATCATTAATGGATGTTTAAATGAAAATATGTGAATGAATGGGTTACGTTAGTAGAATTGGTGATTATTTTTATCAACTTTGTTATGGGATAGATTGTGTAATGTCACCTCGTGTACCCCAAGGGACTTAGGTGTTTAACTTGAAACCATTAGTTATGTTAACTACATTAGAAAACATGGTGTACATTCTTTATGTTATATGCATTGAATAAATTAGTGTTTATTCTCTATGTTTTCAAAAAAAAAAATTGTTGCATTTTTAGTTGTCCTTTGGGGTTTGCGCGATGGGGCGTTACAACTTGATATCAGATCCAAGGTTGCTAATGTTGGGTACTCTGGGTAGTTTGAGTCTATTAGGCAACCTTTGCGTTAACTCTTGATATGACATATACCCCCAATTGATGTGTAGGATCATGCCTCGGGGTAGAGGTCGTGGCCGAGGAAGAGGCTGAGGTGGTGGCCATGGGGCCAACCACCAAAGTCTATCACCTTTGAGTTCCCACGGTTCAAAGTGTGAGGAACGACAGAGTTTTCGAAACAATCTGACAGGTAGTGGTCAAAACCTAGAACAACCAAGTTTAGATGTTCAATTGCAGCATATATTGGATGAGATATTGGGTCGTTTAGGCCCTAGGAAAGTGGAAGAACAAAGGTTGGAAAGGGAAAGGGAGAGGTCACCTAAATGTGAGGAAATAATAGCTGATCAGGATGCAGTAGTGGTGGATCACATGAGAGACCTGTTGAGAGCACGACCTCCCACATTTGATGGTTCTGGTGGGGGTCTTGAGGCAGAGACATGGCTGATCGATTTGGATAGATGCTTTGCTATGCATCCCTATGGCAGTAATACCAGGGCTAGGTGCACCATCATGCACCTCAGAGGCTTTGCATCCACTTGGTGGCGGCTAGAAGAACAAAAATTACATATTGATATCAACATGGTGACTTGGGAATTGTTTATGGAGAGATTGAGGGCTCGTTTCCTTTATGATCACTAGAGGTAGCACAGAGCAGATGAATTTCATGATTTAAGGTAGATGGAATTATCTGTTGAGCAATATGAGCATCATTTTTATGAGCTCAAGCACTATGCAGGGATTGGTAATGATGAGGCAATGCTTGTGCAACACTTTGTTAGGAGCTTAAATGCCTGAATCAGTGGTGGAGTTAAAGTCTTCGAGCTAAAGACAATAGAAGTAGATATTGAAAAGGATCGTCTGGTAGAAGAAAATTTAGCAATGGCATTGGGAGGTCATACAGGAGTTCAGATCGGCAGTGCCCTGACATCAAGTTTTGGTTCTAGAGGTGGACAACCTCAAGCTGCAGGGTCTTCCAGGAATTTTTGGGCGCCCTCTAAGGGTGATCCATAGCAGCAGCAACAGTCACAACCCAAATAGAACAAATCACAATCTCAGCGGGGTGGTAGATCTCAGAGCATAAAGGACCGAAGTTGGTAGCGAATTAGGTAGGACCATTTTGAGCAGTTGCATAGAGCACACAGTCAGAACCTTCTCAGGGCAGTTTTCAATAGTTGAGTGCATCGTCTGGTGTTAGAGGTTTTGGACGAGGCACAGGTTGTTTCTCTTGTGGGCAACATGGACATATTGCCAGATAGTGTCCACAGAGGATCACTACAGGTTTTAGTCAGAGACCAACTGCTTCTGAGCCGATAGTGGGTGATGGGGGTAGAGCACATCGGGTATTTGTGGCAGTGGACAACCACCAAGTTGAACATTAGGGAACTGTAGTTGAGACATCAGGTGCATTGTATGGCATTAGTATTTCCATTCTGTTTGATTCTGAAGCATCAGATTCATTCATTTCTCCTTCAGTAGTAGAGTGTAGTAGACTGGTGGCAGCAAGGCAAGGCATTAAGTGGCAGGTTGAATTGGCCTCTGGGGCAAAGGTAGAGGTTGAGTCACTGTTCAGGGTTGTAAGTTGCAAATTGGGTCACTCATGACTATGGTGGATCTCTGAATCCTACCCTTTGGTTCATATGATGTGGTTATAAGTATGGATTGGTTGGGTGCCCACCGTGCCATAATTGATTGTCGACGCAAGGCCGTGCATTGTGTTGACGATGCAGGTAATGAGGTTGAGATCATTGGTATACAAAGACCTATCTCATTACGTATGATCTCAGGTATGCAATTAAAAAGGTGCTTCAGATAGGGTTGTCAGTTGTTTTTCGTGTTTGTTAATGATTTGAACTCAGAAGAGAGTCAAGGGATTTCATTGGATGACTACCCCCTTCTTAAGGAATATTCTAATGTTTTTCCAAGTGAAATTCCAAGGATGCCACCAAAGCATGACATCGACTTCAGAATTGATCTTGTCCCTGGGGTCGATCCTATATCTCAGGCTCCATACCGGATGACAACACAGGATTTGCAGGAAATCCGTTTGTAGTTGGAGGAACTTCTAGAGAAAAGATTCATTCATCCTAGTGTTTCCCCTTGGGGAGCACTGATTATATTTGTGAAAAAGGATGGCTCACTCAAATTATGCATTGATTACAGGAAACTCAACAAAGTGACAATCAAGAATCGGTATCCTTTGCTAAGAATTGATGACTTGTTTGATCAGATAAAAGGAGCTTAGGTTTTCTCCAAGATTGATCTTAAGTCTGGCTATCATCAATTGTGAATAGCCGAAGCTGATATTCATAAAACTGCATTTCACACTCGTTACGGGCATTACGAATTCACTGTTATGCCATTTGGGTTGACAAATGCACCGTCAGTTTTTATGAGTCTGATGAATGGAGTCTTCCAAACCTATTTGGATAGGTTTGTGCTTGTGTTTCTTGATGACATCCTGGTTTACTCTAAATCAATGGAGGAGCACGAGGAACATCTAAGGTAGGTATTACAATGCTTAAGGGACAATCAGTTGTTTGCTAATTTGGCTAAGTGTGAGTTCTACAAAATTGAAGTGAAATACTTGGGGCATGTCATCTCAGGTGCAGGTATCGCAGTGGATCTATCAAAGATCTAGGCTATTGTTGATTGGCTAGCACCCAAGAATGTTCCAGAGATTCACAGTTTTATGGGGTTAGTAAGCTATTATTGGTAGTTTGTACAGATCTTTTCAAGGATCGCACATCCCATCACTTCCCTTTAGAGGAAAGGGAAGAAGTTCATTTGGTCAGATCAATGTCAGTCAACATTTGAGACTCTTAAGGATAGGTTGACTAGTGCACCTGTAGTAGTGGTTCCTGATCCTACTGGGGATTTCGTGGTGTGCACTGATGCTTCCTTGGAGGGCTTAGGAGTCATCTTGATGCAAGGACATGTAATTGCTTATGAATCTCGCAAGCTCAAGGATCTTGAGCTAAATTACCCCACGCATGACTTGGAGTTAGCTGCAGTGGTTCATTCCCTTGTGAGATGGAGACACTTCTTATTGGGACATAGGTTTGAGCTTCACACTGATCATCACAGTTTGCAATACATTTTTATGCAGCCAAACCTAAATGCCAGGTAGAGGAGATGGATGGAATTCCTCTGTGAATATGACTTTGAGGTCATGTATGTTTAGGGCAAGGAAAATGTAGTGGCGGATGCTCTGAGTCGGCGGAGACATGAGATTTCTGTAGTGGCTCTTGAGGTGGATTTGAGGAGTCAATTCCTCGCAGCACTTCCCACAAATAGCTGCTATCAGGAAGTGAAATTAGAGATTGAATTAGGTAGAACTTTAGAAGGAAATTTTGCAGGGTACTCACTGGAATCGGATGGTCTTTTGAGGTATTTGGGTCACATGTACGTGCCTTCTGATGAGGGTCTTTGGACTCTAATTATGACTGAGGCACATCGAGCTCCCTATTCTGCTCACCTAGGAGTTAAGAAGATGTATGCAGATCTTCATGCACTATACTTTTGGGCTAGCATGAAGAGGGATATTGCAGATTTGGTGGCTAGATGTTTGGAATGTCAAAGGGTCGAGGTAGAACACCAGCATCCCACAGGCCTCTTACAACCTCATCTCATTTCGGAATGGAAGTGGGACATAATTTCAGTAGACTTTATTGTGGGACTTCCGATGACTTCTCAACGACATGATGCTATCATGGCCATAGTTGACAGATTGACCAAGGTGGCACACTTCTCCCCCGTTCGGTCATCTTACACTGCTTCTTCGGTTGCTAGAATCTTCATGGAATATATTGTTTGCCTACAGGGTATTCCATGAAGAATCATTTTCGACAGAGATCCAGTGTTCACATATGCATTGTGGACATCATTGCAACGTGCCTTAGGAACCCAGCTAAATTTTAGTTCTGCTTACCATCCTAAAACAAATGGTCAGATAGAGAGAGTTAATCAAGTTCTTGAGGACAATCTTCATATGTACGTGATGGATCAACAGTCGCATTGGGAGGAATATTTGCATCTAGTGGATTTTTCCTACAACAATGGATATCATAGCTCGATTGGTATGGCTCCCTTTCAGGCACTATATGGTCGTCCCTACAAGACTCCATTAAGTTAGCACTGTCTTGAGGAAAGAGTTCTCCGAGGTCCTAAAATGCTTCAGGAAATGGAGTAGCAGGTAGCTCGCATCAGAGAGCATCTTGTGGCGGCTCAGGATAGACAAAAGAAATTTGTTGATGCACACAGAGTTGACTGTCAGTTCTTTGTTGGTGATCGAGTCTTTCTGTGAGTGCAACCACAAAAGAGACCAATTTGTTATGGAAAGGGTTCCAAGCTCGCACCTCAATTTTTTGGACCATTTGAAGTCCTGGAGAGGATTGGCCCCATTGCTTATCGCCTAGCATTGCCACCCAGTCTATCGCAGATTCATAATGTGTTTCATGTTTTTGTACTTAGGCCATATTATTTGAATGTTTATCATGTACTTGATTGGAATGCTCTATAGGTCAAGGACAGGCAGCTAGCACTTGAGCCCGTGGTCATGCTACAACATCGAAGACTCGTACTCAGGGGTAGAAATATTGAATAGGTGTGGGTTCAGTGGGACCCAAATCATGAGACTTTGGTGACATGGGAGGATCCATCCCGTATTAGAGAGGCTTACCCATATTTGTTTAGTGGCTTCCAGGAGTAAGCCTTGTTTAAGGGGGGGAGGATGTAATACCCCTCATGTTGATGACACTCTTAGATACTCTTTTATGTTGGTTTTGTACATGGTTTGTGATGGCAATTAGTTCACCATTTTGGTTGTGTGTGGATTCATATTTTAGTTGGTTTGATGCACATCATATTACTTATGATGCTTGATGATACATTACGTGGTGATTATGTTAATTGGTTAATTTATGGCTTTCTTTAAATAATATATGTGGTGACGTTGTGGTTTATTGTTGTTATGGACTCTAATGTGTTTGCTAGTGAATCTTGGTGAAAGGACAAAGTAGCATCACTCGCTCGCGAGTGCCCTACTACCCCACGATTACATTTCATGGTGTGTTTGTAATGGAGATTTACATGCTACTTGATGTTTATTTTTATGCAGGATGCAGGTACAGGACACCGACTCCACCTGCTTGACAGGTTTGAGTGTGTCCAACAAACCCAATGGGAATGATGTTGAAAAGGGAGTTGATAAGGAAGTGTCCCCGTCCCAAGTTCGTCACCTTGTTGTGAGTCTTACAGTGTCATTGTCTTGACCTCGTTTTTGTTTTAGTATGGGTTAGTGTTGATTATTTATTTTAGTTTGTAAATGTTTGCTATTTGATTAATCTTTATTTTATATGTGATTAATTAATGTTATTTAGTTGATATAATTATTTGCAGGTAATTGTAGTTAAGTTAATTGATTAAATTTTCTTGATTGAGTGAATAGTTTAAATATAAATTTTAGATGCTATTATGTGAATTGAAATTTTAAATTTGCATAAAGTAAATGATATTAATTTTTGAATTTTTAAATTAATTAAATAGTATAAGTTTTTTATAATTATCAAAAGAAAATAACTAAAAGTTAGTTAAAAGATATTTAGAATAGTTACCTGAGAGTAGAAATTGAATGCAAAAACTCTTGTTAAAAAAATATTCTCGGAGATAATATTGGGGCATAACTATGAAAGGCAAGAAATCACTTCACGGAGGAAATGGGCTAAAAAAATTATTTTTTTGGTTTTTGGGTTAATAATTGGAAGAGGTTTTTAGGAATATTTTGGGGCTCAGTATTTTGCATCTTTTTGGAAGTGGAGATTTTGGAAAGGGCTTTAGAAATTGAACTCTGAAGGCGAAGCTTTTCTCTAACCTTCATTTCTTCAGGCTTTAGGAAAACAGGTTCATCTATTGTTTATTTATTTATTTTGTTTTTTGAAAAAATTGCTTGTATATATTCTATTCTATAGAAATTTTGTTAATTTTGTAAAAGTTGAGAAATTGTCTGTACAAAAGGAAATGATTATTTTGTAGAAGTTTTGTTTCTAAATTGGAAAGATTGTTGGAAATTATCATGAATTTGTTAAAAGCTTATGTAGAAAAGTTTGTTGAAAGCTTCTCTATAGAAAATTTGTTGATGGCTTCTATGTATGAAGTTTTTCTATGATTATTTTAGTGCCTCTATAGAAAAATTTATAGTGAAATCAGAGAACCTCATCAAAGATTATTTTAAAACAATAGAAAAACACATAGGAAAAACAATAGAGATATTTTGAAATCTCTTAGAAATTGGATTCAAAAACATTCCTATAAAAATTGGGGAAAACTCATATTCCTATTGCCTGTAGAAGAATAAGATTTTTAAATATATATATTCATTATGCTCTTTCATATAAATTTCTTTTGTGTCCAAAATTCTATAGACAAGGGACTGGTTTTTTTGTCTTTTAAAAAAAAAATTGATATAACAGAAGTTTGTTTCTGGGGTTTTGTTTTAAAAAGAAATATATAAAAAAAAAATTATATTAAAATATAAGGAGAGGGGGAGGAGGGCGGGGGGCGGGGGGGCGGGGCGAGGTCGGTTGACATCGTACCTCCCCACTTCCCCATGGTGCTATACACAACCACTGCAATTGCGCATAGTAGTCATAGGCTGTTGGAAGCAGCCATGGTGAGGCTGCAGCCTCCCCATAGGGAGGTACGCAGTCCCCATACGACTGTGCCTTTATTTATTAATTTTATTTTTTTAAGTTTTGATTTAATTCGGTTTATAATATATATATATATATATATATATATATATATATATATATATATATTTGTAAATTTGCAATGAATTATATGGTTAATTTTATAATGTGATTAAATGCATGATTTTTAAAAATATAATATATATGTGTGTGTGTGTGTGTGTGTGTGTGTATTTGTATGTATATATGTATATACGCGTAAAAGCATGTATATATATATATATATGGTAATATTTGCTAAAATTGTGGGACAATTAGATGATGTTAAAATTTTCAATTGTTGGATATTGTGGTGTGAATGATTTATTTGGAAATAAGCATTGTTAATTAAATTATGTTGTATGATTTTGGCAATAATCGATTATTTATTTTCCTTGGTAAAATTGTATTTGTCGAATTATTGTTGAGTCAATTGAGGTTTCCACTTGATTGGGTTATGGTTATGCGGGAAAACCCTTGAGTTAGTTTATCCTTCTATAGGAGCTTAAGTTTCTTGTTAGGGAATTCTAGAGGCATGGGGAAATGATGTTGTAATTATGATCTTTTAATTTGATACTTGTCCCTAATTGACTATAGTTGTGATCTTGAGTTTACATTTGGGTTGTACCATTTTTATGGGAGTTGATTCATATGACTTTTGGCTGGATGGTTTTGCCTCACAGTTGTTCTATTTTGTGGTTCAATGTTCTTGTTGGTACAACCCCTTGGAATTTGATGTTATGTTTTGGGTTTCTAGGGAGAGTTGCTCTACATGGGCGTTGACGCACAAAGGGGTTGTTAGGAAAACCCACGTTAGAGTTAGAGTAATAAGTGATAACCTAATTAATTAATTAGGGGGTGGGTAGTAAAACATTAACAAGATAAATATGGATGCCTCGTCCACCTGTTAGGGCTTTCACAAACCAAAGGTGGGCTGAGAAGGCCGTGGTTGGAAATATCGTTGCCTTGTCATCACAAGAGGTTAATGGTTCCGTACGAGTCACCCTATGGGGTCGACGCCTAGGGAGGCTGTCAAAATAACCATAGATGGGGGCTGGCACCTAGAGAAAGGCAGTCAGGATAACCCATGAAGGATTATGCAATGACACTCTCCTGTAGCATTCCCTTGAGTTGTTATTGTTGCTAACCTCTGGAAGTCATCTTTTGATGTTATGTTTCCTTTATGTGTGCTTTTTCTTTTCATGTTTTGGAGTTTATTCTTGTGTATTTGATTGGATGTTCTTGGTCGGGGATCCTTCCTTATTTACTCCTAGCATGGGGGTGGTCGGGTGGAACGTGCTACGCACCCCGTTGGGTCCCCTGTCATGCAGTTGTACCATTCAATGTACGGTATGTAGTTACAACTTGATCCAGAGTTCACATATTACCAGATGTGTATTTGTACTTCAATTGTACTTTTGTATTGATTTATTACTCCCACATGTGTTGGGAAATCTTATGATGTAATCTTGTGTAATTGCTCAATGAGATGTACCAAAACAATTGATGTAATGCATAATCACACTATGTAATTCATTCTTGAACTATGATTGTAAATACTGTTAATGTTGTGTGGTATCTGTGGAAATATGTATATAATATTTCCATGTTTAATTTATTGTAAATGCATTTATGTTTTTATATGTATTATTCTTATCACATTGGTTATCATTAATGGATGTTTAAATGAAGATATGTGAATGAACGGGTTACGTTAGTAGAATTGGTGATTATTTTTATCAACTTTGTTATGGGATAGATTGTGTAAGGTCACCACGTGTACCCCAAGGGACTTAGGTGTTTAACTTGAAACCATTAGTTATGTTAACTAAAACATGGTGTACATTCTTTATGTTATATGCATTGAATAACTTAGTGTTTATTCTCTATGTTTTCAAAAAAAAAAATGTTGCATTTTTAGTTGTCCTTTGGGGTTTGCGTGACGGGAATTACAACTTGATCATTCCCGTTGGGTTTATGGGAAATGCTCAAAATGTCAAGCAGGTGGAGTCGATGTCTTGTACCTACATCCTCCATAAAAACAAATGTCAAGTAGCATGTAACTCTCCATTATAGACACACCATGAAAGGTAATCATGGGGTAGTAGGGAACTCGCTAGTGAGTGATGCTACTCCGTCCTTTCACCAAGACTCACTAGAAAAAACATTAGAGTTCATAACAACAATAAACCACAATGTCACCACATATATTATTTAATTAAATCCATAACATAAGCACCACATAATGTATCATCAATCATCATAAGTAACATCATGTGCATCAAGCCAACTAAACTATGAATCTACACACAACCAAAATGGTGAACTAATCACCATCACAAACCATGTACAAAACCAACACAAAAGAGTATCTAAGAGTGTCAGCAACATGAGGGGTATTACACCAACCAACTCCAATTTTTGCCACTTTTCATAAGTGGGAAATTAGATCGGATTTTAGACTTTATTTAAGGGGTTTGATGGAATAAAAAGACCCGTAATCCTTAGACCTACCACCTGGGAATTTTTGTATATAATCAAAATCACATAAAGATTTCAAAAAACATACCATAAGTAATCACATTTAAAAAGTGACTCTAAGGGTCTAAAAAAAAAAACCTCTAACACATGCACAACCCTTACAAAACAAGGTTCAAACACATATCCTTGACAAGACTAAAAATTCACAAGAATAACATAAGGGAAGTAGCTATGTGACCCCTTGATCAACATTGGCTAATTTTAACCTATTTACTCAACCAAAAAAAGGTGTCACTATTTCTCACAATTAATAACAATTGAAATAAATGGCATATGAAGAATAACCTTCTAATAATAATTGACTAGAGAATTAAATCTACACAAGTAACATATAATTTAACTCTCTCTACTTCCATAATACCTTTTAGAGTCGAGCAATAATTGATCATACTATTTATCTTCAAAATATCACTTGTGATAATAATCTACTTAGCCTACAACAAATACTACTATAAAGAAACATTAAATATAAATCATCTTACAATCACACCTACTCACACCCTTAGTATATAATCACCTAACATCATGTAATTCACATAATATACAAAGTAATATCACCAATAACTGAACATCTTGATTATGGCATGCCTACGAAGACAAGGAATAAAACTCATTTGGTTATCACATGAAATCACAACCATTAGTTAGATAAGATTAGTTAGTTAACAATTAAAATATGAGAATCTTTGGTGTATATGAACAATCACCACTAATGTGTATTATCCAATATAAAAGGACATAAACCATCAATGACTAACAAGATCAACAAGGCCACAAGGGACAAGGTCTTACACAACCAACTTGAAAGCAATGTTATTAGACCTATTAATTGGTAGGAGATGGGTACCATGCGATTGTCCCTCACATAATCAATTTGGAAATATGTTTACTTGCACATAGAAGTACACAATCTATGAACTAATGAGTATAAACTAATACTACTTGATTCCATCTATGTTGTAGGGAAACCAAGAAGTAGGATTTTAATCCTTACAAAAGTAATCTCTTATATGTTTTCTTTAAAGTCTAAATACTTACAGATTGTAAATAAAATAATTCAAATAGGCATTATGGGCCTATTGAATATGCATCCACAACCATACTCTTCCATGGCATTACTTTAATAAAATTCATTGTTGATGACCATTTTTCATAATATGGGGTACTTAGTATATTGTGTCGTAATCAACTTAAAATATTATAGTCAGTAGTGGTATAATATGTTTGTGTAATTATTATGTTATTAGTCCATGGCTAAGAAAAATGTCTTGGACCCTAACCTCTATCTGGAAATTAGATTGTCATATTGTGACGAGTTCCTAGGCTTGATATCAATGTGGATTTTAATTCAACAAAACTATGAGCTTTTAGATACTTGTAATATTGGAGATATTAGATGTAGTGTTATGTTGATAAGATATCAAGATGCATGCAATTATGGACCATTTGGAATATTGTATTGTAGTGGCAATAGGTGTAACACGTTCCTTTAATGCCATCTTATCCTCCTTGCTTAATATATTAATAAGACATGTTACATAATTCTAGAATGGTATTTAGGTATTGGGTTAAAGGTTTTATATGATTACAAATTAACTATTAACCCATTGAGTATAAGAACTTCAATATTGAATCTATTATGTGAATTCTGAACATAAGTGCTTTCCTATAGGTTTTTTAAATTGGGAACGGGGTTGGTTTTCCTTACATATCATTAAGCACTATTATTAGTGGAGAATCAATGGAAGGAATCCTATCGGGTAACAATGAAACTTGAGTTTTATATGCTAAAATTGTGTATGAAGTAGCTATTAATGTAAGTCAAGCTAAATACATAGGCAATCCTCTATCTTATTGGCCTCAATATAAGGTGATACAATAACTATCATATATGATGTCATTAATAAATGTAGTATTTATTCCCTTGAGGGAAACTTTAAATGGTTGTGTGCTCCTATGTTGAGATATATGTGACTAGTAAGCTTTTCAAGTCAAGAAATTATTAGGCATAATAATGTTGGTCAACTAAGCATGGTAAATTTGGCATATGTCCTTAAGACTACTATATCCTTGATTACTAGGGTGTGCTAAAAATTAGACAAAGGTAAGTTATACTTGACCCCGAATTAGAAGTCTTTGATATCACAAGAGATTAATAAGGTTCGTGGAGTTTATTATATATTTATTAAAAAAACTCAAGACTTATTAATGTCATCATAGTATGTTAAGATAACAATAATTTACATTGACATCAATAATATTAGCATTTTATACCTTGTGGAATGATGATTAGGGTGATTATGTAAGGAACTAGTCTAACTCTTCGTTTAACCTAATAGGTTCATGTGAACCAAGGTAATTTTGTGTTGAGTAATAAACCCAACCCCTATATCAATAAGATGAACCTTGGTGCATTTGGAAGGAAAAATTAATATTAGTTGAAAAAAGGTCTAGATAACCACCTTGAGTAATGGTATTTGAGTGTTATGAAATATCAGGTATGGGATCCTAAGTGTATTCTCCTTGAGAGAGACTTGTAAGGAGAATTGTGTGTGACTTTGATCCATTTGGAAGCAAGTATGTAGAAATTCCTTGGGAAAAGGATGTTTTCGTGACATCAAGTCCTTAGGGGGAGGGTCTAGGGGGATAACTGCAGGTTATGGAGTTGTTCCTATCTTGTTTGACCTTCCCTCCTTTGTAAGCTTCAATTTGAGGCTGAAATGGGTACCAAATGGGTATGAATGAGTTATGGAAATCTAATAAGTTGTATTTAATACACGATGTGCTTTTCAATAGTAAGTTAAATGAAGTAAGGGATTTGACTACTTTATAGTCAGTATTTATGTACATGTTGGGTAAAGGCCATCTCATATTGGTTTTGTGTAACTCTTATGTGTTTGTGAAGTTGAAATCCATACCTAGAGGGCTCTATGTATAGGCTCCTAGATTTGTTGATTGAGATTTACTTTTATAGGTCACTTGACGACTAGTATTGTGAATATTGTTATGTATGACCCGCACAAGTGTGAACCTTTGGGGTATTTGTGCAATGACAGGTAGTCATTGGACTATGCCAATGATCAATGTCTAAGCTATTGCTAGGGATTAGTTGGAATTCACTTGGTTCATGAAGGTGGATTGTTAGGGGCTACCCTAGTTATGATACCGTAACAATTAGTAGGTTGTCATTGGACTCTGCTAATGGTGGATACCTAGAGCTATTGTTGTATCTTTTAGATTAGTTGGAAATCACCTGGTTCATGGAGGTGGATTGCTAGGTGCTATCTGATATTTGATACGATAATGGTTGCACGGGTAGTTACCCTACCATGTGGGTAATGGTAACTGGAGATAACTGTTGTATCAAGAGGTTTTACTTGTAGTCACCTATAGCATGGGGTGACCGATGCCAAGTGTTACCTAGGATTTTGAAGAAGATATCTAATAATATCACTAAGCTCGCAAGGTGGTATATGTTTGAAGCTACTTCTTCTTGGGTGGAAAAACTTGTCACCAATGGCCTATAGTTGATTGATGTTGGAATCCATTGAGCTAGATAGTTTCACTACCTGTGGAAAGCTTTGGGATGGAGGATGGACCCCTGGTGTAGTATGGGATGCACTGAATCCCCCTTCCTAATTGTGAGATGGTACACTTGGCCTTGTTGGGTTGAGAACGAACCCCCAATGTAGTACGAGATACACCAAATCCTCTTCCCATCTATCTGATGGTGCAAAAGACTAGGGAAAAGGATGGGACCCATTGTGTAGTGTGCAATGCACCAATATTCCTTTTCTATCTAAGATGCACTGTGGAAACATGTTAATCAACCATTGTGGATGTGTTAGTCATTTTTTGTGTATACGTTAGACACTCATTGTGTAAATGGTTTTGGATTTTGTTTACCTTATTATTGATGCCCTTGCTAGTGATGACATCAAGTAGAATGGGTTGCTTGATTGTCATCATAGACGATTTTAGATTGGAAAAAGGATGGGACCCATGGTGTATTATGGGATGTGCTGACATTCCTTTTCCAAGTGAGATCTACTGATAGGATTGCATGATTGTGAATTAGGTAGTGGGATTATGCATATAGTAGGTTGCATCCATTTCCACTTTACCAGTTGTTCTTTATGTAAACATGTGATTTATTGTGTGGATTTTTCACACTGGATATATGTGATGTATGTTGGAGCTAGTCATTATGGCATATGTGATGAGTGTATAATCCAATCACTATTGTAATTATGATGTACATATGAGCTAGTCACCAATGTACTTGTGATGTGTGTATGAGCCAATCACTACTATATTAGTGTTATGCATATGAACCAATCACTAATGTACTTGTGATGTATATATGAGCCAATTACAGTTGTACTTGTGATGTGTATGAGCTAGTCACTATTGTACTTGTGATGTGTATAAGATAGTCACCTTGTGTATATGTGATGTATGCTCAAGACAATCGTTGTGTAAGATCTTTGGGATTATGGTATGATATGACTCCTATTTATTTGTGTACATGTTTGTACATTAAGGATTGGTAATGTTTGGTATGAAACCAACACTTGATGCAAGGTTACTACAATTATATTATAATTGATTAACTTGATAGCTTACACTTATTGAATAGTCATGGTTTAAAGGTGAGATCATATATCTCATACAAGAGGAGAGAATGGACTTCCTCTAACATTGTTGGGAAAAATATGAAGCCTTTGATTTTCCTCGAGGGGATACCTAGGCAAGGTCATCATGAACCTTTGAGGCTTAGGTTTGGGTCCAGGAGTGACCCTAACCTTGGGAGCTTATCACTCCCGTGTGTAAGCACATAAGTGGCAATGTCAAGTTGATTCTACCATGGTTAATGGAGAAGTTATGAATTCAACACTTCTAAGCTAGATGGAAGATGCTCAACCAATTAAGTTTGGTATTTTTTATGAATTGATTAAAAAAAAAATAGTAGCAACTGAAGGGTGGTTGTTACAAATTTGAATGATATTATTTATTGAATAATGCAACAAACTATTTTTTTCCAAAAGCATACATACTATTTTTAGTAGTACTTTACATAGGTACAATGATGAGGAAGACTTAAAACTTATAGTTACTTTGTTGTGAAGTATATTGGATTAATGCTAGTGATTATAGGCATTGAATTGGGCATTGAAAGCCTTTGAAGCAATACTTCGCCAAAGCATGAAAAAGTGGTAGAAATTACCAGAGCACATTTGTTTATTAAGCCTGTGTTGCCATAGAGTACTACAAGGGAGGCAAAAAATAGCATGGAGAAATATATTCTAACTAAGTAGGACCTTGAAATATGTTGGTATGGGTCAAGGACCATCAAAAAATGGAATTCCTAGACGAGTGTTTTGATTTCAAATTATACATTTACAATGTTCCATGGGATGTGTTCTTGAGGGTCTGGGTGATATCTCTGATGACTTTGGGACTTGGGTTATATCCCCTTTTTTAATGATTGGATGGCCACCTGCTCCATTTGGTGCTTGGGTTATGTTCCCTTTTTTAAGGATTGTACAACTGCTCCATTTGGTGCTTAATTTTTTTTTAAATATCTCTTTACGGAAAAAAATGTTGAAGTCCTAAAAACTAAAAAGGTAGGTTGTCATGAGAAATTTAGCACAATACATTTACTTTTTAAAACTTCAGCTGCTTTTAGTTTGTTCAAATTATTTTAATAGCTGCTCCTAGCCATCTCCAAAATTTGGAATTTTTTTTTCCTTTCTAGAAACTACATCTCCTCTTACCTACACTGTCCTGTGAACTTGGAGAAGCATTGTTTTTACATAGGCTTGGAAAATGGGAAGAGTATTAGAAATATTTCATGTTAAAGTATTTAGGAGCAATGTTACTTGATTGCAAGCACCAAACTAGGCACTGGTAAGCTATTTAGCATACCTTAAATTGAAAATGTGTAGAAATTAGTAGGAAGCATTTATTTTATTAAATTTATGTTGCAATCACATTTGACTTACTCATTGAAATGTGCAAGTTTGTCGCACAAGTATCAAACAAAATCTGAAGTAGTTTATATGGGAAGCTGCCTTAGTGTAAGCACAAAGTTATATTAGGGTGGCTTGTCTAGTCTATGCAGGAGAATACTAACATCTATAGAACAATTTATGTAAATAAAGCATTTACAAATTACAACAAATAGGCAAAGGAGATTTCACAAGATTCATGAGTAAAATTGTAATGTTTAAGTATTTAGGGAATTCAATTAATATATTTTTTTATGTCAATTGCCATGACCAGATCAATTCAAGGCATTGAATGTCAGACTCAAAATTTGTTCTAAGAAAATACATGATGACAAAATATAATTCCTCTAGGGTGATGATTGAAATTCTCGTTCTGTTTGAGTTCAAATTGGGAATAGTCTCAATAGAATATGCATTTTCAATCATTGGGATGGTACACTATTGTGATCTTGGATTTAGAAAAGATGCAAATTTTGCTAGTTGATAATAATAAAATGGAACTCCAAATGATTGTTAGGGGAGAGGGGCCCATAATGGAGTAGGGTTCAATAGTGGGGATAGAAGTAGTCCTCAGTGGGCCCCATAGTGGAGCACTTTAATATCCAATTGCAAAACACTTTTTATTCATAAAGTATGCAAATTGACAAATCATGTGATGCCACATCAGCACACCAATAAAACATGACTTAGTGCACCACTATCGGTCTCACTTTTTTTTTGGGCCTTTTTGGATACCTCAACAAAAAGCATCCTGATGTTGCATCATATTTGATGATGTGGCCCTAAAACGAAATATAGAAGCACATGAGTTGCCAAATAAATTGTTGTACAAAATTGGGAGTGATTTGAAATTTCCACGTAGGATTTTGAGAAACACGAAGTTAGGGTGCTCCAATATAGGCCCCTCTCCCCTAATAAAACACCAAGAATTGATGAAGGAAGTGTTTTTAGCACAATGATATATGAAAATAATTTCTGGAAAAAGTTGAGGAGAGCATTTTTGCATTGATGTTATGGATTATATGAAGTTTTCCATAGATAGCATAATGACTGAAGTAGGAAACTTGAAAGATAATTTCCATAACTGCTGCAATAGAACTAAGAAGCATCAAGAGCAAAAATAGTTTGCAATAACTGTTGAGAAAATGTCTCAATCTTGCTTTGTTTTTAATTTATTAATTGGTAATTTGTAATTATCTTTTAATTGTCATGAAAGTTGCTAAATACAACTATGACAGCTTGCAAAGTGTTTTTAATTGTCAAATTAGAAAGAGCGTGAAAAAAGGGGAAGATAAATGTGAGCTTGGAAAAAGATAAAACATTTTTTTTAGTTGAATGTGCACATTACTAAAAATGGATAAAATCACAAGTTGGAGGAGAAAGTTTCTTTTATTTTTGATTTATGACTAAATGGTTTTGGAAACAATTCTTGATTTGTGTTTTCTCTCATCCCTATATATTTAGTGCTTGAATTGAAGAGAAAACAAGCTAATTTGTAGGTTGTTGAAGCCATGAAGTGTTGCAATGATTCAAAGAGAGAAGTTGTATTGATGTAACTCATTTGAAAGATTAATACAAGTCTTGGATCTCTTTGGATGTGGAGTTTTTCTTGCAAAGGTTTCTACACGTAATTCTTGAGTTATGGTTTGCATCTTTATTGTAATCTAGTTTCAAATGTGATTTATTACTCTATTAATTTGGATGCATGAATTTATCTTCATATTTTCACTATAATAATTTATCTTGTTTTTCAACATTTGGTATCAGAGCCAAGTTGGCTTGATTAGAGAAGGGAACACCTTTCTTGGAGTGTTTGATTGGGTTTTTTGTTGTAGTGGGAGTGTCATTTTTTCTTGCAATTTCAAATTCAGTGTGATAAGAGATCATGGCTAGCTCATCTTAGATGGACATTGAAAAGTTCAACGGTAATGGGTATGGGATTTGGAAGTTAAAGATGGAGGATCTCTTGAAAGAAAGAGATCAATGGGTTGTTTTTAATAAAGAGAATAAACTAGAAACTATGTCAGATGAAGACTGGATTAAGTTAGATAAAAAGGCTCGTGGCATTGTTCATTTGTGTTTATCTGATTTTATTCTATTAAATGTGTTTAATGAGACTTGCATATAAATTATGGAATAGAATTGGAGAGATATACCAAACTAAGAGTTTGATTAACAAGTTATTTTTGAAAAGAAAGTTATATTCTCTTAAAATGGATAATGGAGACTCGATTGTAGAACACTTGAATTCATTTAATATAATCTTGAGTCAGCTACAGTCAATTAATGTAAAGATAGATGAGGAGGATAAATGTATTTTATTATTATGTTCACTATTTGAATCCTATGATAATATTATTATTGCAATTAGTGGTTCTTTTTCAGATGATTTGAAGTTGGATACCCTCATTACCACTCTACTTTCAGAGTAAATGAGGAGGAGTTCAGAGGGGTCTAAATATGCATTGCATGTACGAGGTAGATCTACGGAGAAAGGTAAGGACAAAAAGAAAGGTGAAAATGACAAGTCTAGGGATCATTCTAAGTCTATGGGAAGGTCAAAATCACCTAGTAAGAGTAGATTGAGGTGTTGGAAATATGGTAAGGGGGCATCTCAAAAAGTAATGTAAGAATAAAAAGAAAAATAATGATGATTCCTCTAAAAAAAAATCCTTTGATGATGAAGCTATTGATGCTTTTATTATTTATGCTAATATGACTTATGATGACTCTTGGTTAATAGATTTAGGTGCACCCTACCACATGACTCCTCACAGGGAATGGTTTTTAGCATATTCAACTTATGATGGTGGGAAAGTTTTCCTTGGGGATAATAGCACATGGAAAATTGTAGGCCGAGGGGAGGCAAAATTGATCTTCAATGATGGAAGGGTTAAAACCCTTAAAGATGTATTGCACATTCCTGGTTTAGCTAAAAAAATAATTTCTATATCTAAAATGAATGATTTAGGAGTGCATGTTACTTTTGAAAAGAGTGAATGCAAGTTAATCAAAGGGAATTTGGTTTTAGCTAATGGTAGTAGGCATGGCACCTTATTTAAACTTGATGCTTCTACTTTCTATAGTCCTGTTAATGTAACTGATAACTTTGTATCATGTAAGTTATGGCACCATAGGATGGGTCATATTCGTGAAAAGGGTCTCAAAACTCACAAATAAAAAGATGATTTATGGTTTGTCAGGTTACTTTGTTGATTTTGATTTTTGTGAACATTGTGTGTATGGAAATCATCATAGAGTTTCATTTAAATCTGGCTAGGGCTAAACATATTTTGGAGGTAATTCATAATGATCCCTTTGGTCTTGTGGATATACCATCTATTGGAAAGTCTCGCTACTATGTTTCTTGTATTGATGATTATTCTAGATATTCATGGGTTTACTTTTTCAAGGAGAAATTTGTTGTTTTTTCTATATTTAAAGAATTTAAAACATTTGTTGAGAAAGAGATAGATAAAAAAGTAAAGGTTTTAAGAATGGATAATGGTGGTGATTTTTTCTCTAGGGTCATTGATGATTATTGTAAGCATGCAAGAATTGTTAGGAAGAAAATAACTCCATATACCCCACAACAAAATGGAGTGGCAGAGATGATGAATAGGACTTTAATGGATAGAACCAGAAGCATGTTGAGTAGTGCAAAGCTTGAACAATGCTTTTGGGCTGAAGTATTTCACATTGCTTGTTATCTAGTTAATAGGTCACCTACTTCTGCTCTTGTTGATAAAACTCCCTATGAGGTATGGATAGGAAAAAAACCATCAGTTTCTCATTTTAGAGTTTTTGGTAGTGAGGCATATGTTCATGTTCCTAAAGAAAAATGTTCTAAGCTTGAATTCAGAGCTAACAAATGTGTTTTTGTGGGTTATGGAGAGAACATTAAGGGTTATAAGCTTTGGGATCCAGTAACAATGAGAATGATATATTCTAAGGATGTAATTTTTAGGGAGCTTAAGGAATTTAAAAATGATGAACAAACTCATGTAAAGCCTAACAAAATGGTGCATTTTGATATTAAGGTTGAACAACAAATAGATACACATGTAGAATAGCCACAAGAAGATGCACATGTAGAACAACCACAAGAAGAAGCACATGTTGAACAACATGATTAACATTGAGGGGAAGAAGAAGGATTAGAAGAAAATTTTGAAGAGGAACAACTTGAGCATCTTGTTACACCTCTAAGAAAATCCACAAGACAACGTAAGCCTATTGATAGGTATGGATATAGTCCATCTGATTTTCATTGCGTTTTTGCTTTATTTCGTACTAGCAATGAACCTAGATTTGTAAAAGAGGCCTTATCTTCAAATGAGCATGATTATTGGTTAGAGACAATGAAAGATGAAATAAAGGCCTTGGAAAAATATGACACATGGGATCTAGTTGAGCTACCTAAGGGGAGGAAAGCCATTGGATGAAAATGGGTATTTAAAAATAAATTTAAAGCATATGGTAAGTTGGAATGGTACAAGGCCTGATTAGTGGCAAAAGGTTACTCTCAAGTTGAGGGAGTGGATTTTGGTGATATTTTTTCTCCTGTGGCTAAACTAACCTCCATTAGATTTCTTTTATCTATTGCTTTTGCTTTTGATTTGGAAGTAGAGCAAATGGATGTTAAAACAACTTTCCTACAAGAGGATCTTAATGAGGAAATATTTATGAAATGACTTGATAATTTTATTATGAAGGGACAAGAACACTTGGTTTGTAGGTCAAAGAGATCTTTGTACAGTTTGAAGCAATCACCAAGAATGTGGTATCAAAAATTTGATTCTTTTCCATTGAATCATGACTTTATTAGGAGTGAAGAAGATCATTGTGTCTATTTTAAATTAATTTATGATCAATTACTAATCATTCTCCTATATGTTGATGATATGTTATTTATTGGAAATGATAAGGGAATTACTAGGGAACTTAAGAGTTAGTTATTTGGTACTTTTGATATGAAAGATTTAGGGGCTGCAATATATATCTTTGGTATGGAAATCAACAGGGATCGGATTAACAAAAAATTATGGTTATTCACTATTTTGCAGCGCTTTGTCATGCATGATTGTAAACCTATTAGTATTCCCTTTCCAGTTGGCACTAAGCTATCTCTAGAGCAATGTCCTAGAATAGATGATGAACTTGAAGAGATGTCTAAGGTTCCATATGCTAGTGTTGTAGGAAGCCTTATGTATGCTATGATTTGTACAAGACTTGATATTGCCCAAGCAGTGGGACTTATGTGAAAATGGTTTTCATATATTTACGTGGGACTTCTAATCATTGTTTTTGTTATCATGGATCTTATGATATGAGCAAGGTGATTGATTTGCATGGTTTTATTGATTCATATTTTGCTAGTGATCTAGATTGCAGAAGGTCCACAAGTAGCTATCTCTTTACTTTATTTGGAGGAGTAGTTAGTTGGATGAGAAAAAGACAACCTACAATTGCATTGTCCACTATAGAAGCATAGTACATAGCTGCAACACATGCTTGTAAGGAGGTTGTGTGGTTAGAGAGATTATGTTTAGGCATTGGATTTCAGTGTAAACAAGTAAGAATTGGATGTGACAGTCAAAGTGCCATATGTTTGGCTAAAAACCCTATGTATCATTCCTGCAATTGAAGCACATAGATGTTCAATATCACTTTGTTCAGGAAATGGTTGAAAGTTGTAAAGTCATTGTAGACACTGAAATATGGTTTAAGCCTCGACTTCAATATTCTTCATAATTTGTATTCTTCATGGTCATGATTAAATAATGCCAATTATTTAATTATTTTTTATAGTCTTCATTTCTTCTATTAATTAAATAATCTTAATTATTTAATTAATTCACACTTGTCTTTATTCTATTTGATTATCTAAATAAACGCTTTTTATTTAATTATGTTACTAATTAACCTTATCCTTCTTGTCAAATTAAATAAATTCTTATTTAATTTACTCTTTATCATACTTCAACTATAATTAAATAAATTCTTTAATTATTCATTTAAATTCCTTCATCACTTAATTAAATAAATCTTATTTATTTAATTATTCTTCAAATATCAAATCTTGAATTAAATGAATTATTTAATTCATGAATTCTATTTTAACGCATTCCTCTATATTTAGATGATTGTGTGAGTTATCTAAGTATTCACTTTGACTCGACTCGACATCTATTTTAATCGCTCAGTTAACTCTTGATTTAATGTCTGAGTGTTCGGTTCTCTTAGATCAAATCATTTCAATAGTCTGGGTGCTAACTCATTTTGCATGTACATGCAGATTAATTAAATATTCTTATTTAATTAATTAAAATTTTTTGTGCATTAGAACAAGAGTTGCTTTAATCAATCTTTATCTTTGTCATGCAAAGATAATTCTTCTATTTTCGAATACCAATGGAAGATTAAATCATTTATTTAATCTTTAATTCTATTTCTAATTTGTATCACTCATGTCATCACTAACTGTTATCGGAATGCATGACTAATCAGTCGATCTCAACTGTCTGTTGATCTTTCAATCTTAGCCTGTCAGTTCGAATAATCAATTTTCTATAAATTGATTTGTCATTCTTCATTCCAATCTCTCTCACGAAATCTTATGACTTTTGAGAGCACATATCTTGAATCTTCTATGTTTTGCTAAATCATTATCATAGGCTATACTTGCATGAACTTACAAAAAATCTGAGGGCAATTATACTACAACAGCAAAATGGAAAAGGGAAATCGAGATGAATCATGGAAATACGTTTGAAATTGGTGAGATTGTTTCAATTTGTTCATGTTATTACTTTCCTTTGTTCTTTGTTGCTTAACATTAGATTTGTATTTAGATTTAGCATTGCATTGTTTGCTCTAATATGTTCTTGTGCACTTTCTTGGCATTACATTTGGTGAACCCGACATGAAGACACCATCTTCGCGTATCCGTAGACTTTTATTTTTATTTTTGTAGGTTTTTCGTATGGAATGATGCATCAGTTTGACGAAGCGACACAATTGACTTCCTGAACCACATCTGACACCAGAAACGCCGCATCTAAAAATCCATGATGCATCTGAATAATCATGAATTGCAATTGACTAGTGAATACCGAGACGCAATTGAAGAGAATATCGACGCATCTGACTAGTAACACAGCGATGCAATTGGCCGGTAACCTTTATTTCTATTTTTGAAAATCTAAAATTTTCAATTAATTTGTGTGTTACTAATATCTGTTTTTCAACATGTGGCCTTTTGGAAGTTAACAAGTTTTTGCAGGACGATTGACGAAGACAATATTGAAAACTACTAACGAATTTTTCTGTAGGACGCTTGTCGAAGACCCTTGTTAAATTTTTGAAACAGATTGTTTGGTAGTGTAGCAAATCTTTCGTTTGGATTAAAATTAACAAGTGTCTATTGTGTTTAGTGTGAAAGCACATTTGTGTAATTACCCTTACGATTTGGTACATCGAAGTATCCTCTCCCCTTGCACATTCGTGTGATCCTGGGTGTAAGAGAAACGGTTACCAACTCTACAACTTGGGCCTGTTGTGGTGGGAAAAAGTACTCACCCCAGGATGACTCAAACCGGTAGCACCCTGAACCCAAGGGACTTCTAGCCGGTATAGAAAAGTGGATTCTTGGGGAAAGTCCAAGAATCACACGTATGCTTTCGACGAGATGGATCTAAAAGGGGACTCTCGCCACATAGATCATACCCTACGAATGGAATGCCCGTATTAAATACCTCTTGTTTTAGTGTCCAACCGTTCTATTGGTCATTGCTTGGTATAGTGCAGGGTATAGTATCATGCCCGAAGACACTCACTACTGATCCCCTTGAGTAGAGATAGCAGTTCTTGATAGGTCATTACCCAAAGAATTCAAAATTGGTGTGCTCGAAAGAAGTTAATGAGTCATGGGGGGGAGCCAATGCCACCAAATTTCTAAGCTATCCACTCTCGAGAAGGAAAGGTGTTTATCACCAATCCGGGGTATTTCGGTGGGCTATACCAAGTATACAAATCCTAGGCCTTTTGGCCTATTAGGATGTACTTGTCTGTTGTCAACTTAAATGTTCTTTTGAGTCTAAAATCAAACTGAAAACACTTTGTCTTATGATTGTTCTTGTTTGCCAAAATTTGATCACGAAAAACACAGTTGGTTTTAAAATCTCATCACTAAAAATACATAGAGAGTCGCAACTGTTCACTAGAAGGTCGCAATTGATTTTTAGAGTCACATCTGTTTAACTCTGAGTCATAATTGTCATTATGAGTCGCATTTGTTTAACTTTGAGTCGTATATGTTATTACGAGTCGCATCTGTTTAACTTCAAGTCGCATCGGTCAGTTAGAGTCGCATCTGTTTAGCATAGAGTCGCATCTGCCAGATCAATTTACAATTGTTTTGCAGAAAAAACCACATATGTCATATTCTGAGTCACAATTGTCATTACAAGTCGCATCTGTTAGAAGGTTAACCGCATCTGTCAGAGTCATACATTGAATTTTACTAGAGAAACATAATTGATCACTGGAAAACCGCAACTGTTAACTTGAACTGCATCTGTGAAATCCCGCGACGCATTTGTCTGATTATCAGAAAACCAGAATTCATAGTCACTGTCTAGTCCACATGATTATACCAGTTTCAGTTGTCTTTGTACACAAACATTCCTTGAACAAAAACCTGAAACGATTTGCTCAATTTTGCATCCTTTAGGTTCATTCAGTCATTACCATGGCTGTCTTAATTCAGAGTTTAGTTTCATCTTAGAATACATATTACCTTGCATTAAGCTTCTAGAAAGGTCACTTTTATGAACTTTAGGATTAGTCCACCATCTACACTCTAGAAAAGTCAGTTTCAACGAAATCTATCATTGAGCCTAGTTTTATCAGTTTATCCTTTGTCCTACAGAGAGTCCTCCTAGCTCATCAGTCTAGTTAGGAAACTCAACTTGTCTTTGATCCTTGTCCTACATTGGTTCCTTGACTTAAACTAAATTGATGCCTTGGTTAGACTTTAGGTAGTTGGTCCCTTCGTCTTGGGTTTATAGAATTGATTATTTTAGAACCTTGCTTAGACCTTGCATCTTTGGATTTTAGGCTAGTGTCATCCTAGAACATTCCTTATTTTGCATACGAAAATCCCAAAAAACATAGACTAGAGTCATACTATTCATAGGTATAGTTTTGCATTTCCCGCATATTGAGCTTGTTTTACATGGTTGAAACTAGGTCTAAGAGAAGAGAGAGAGAAAACATGTCAAACCCAAATGAATTCATCAATCCATTTTCTTCAAGACCTCATAAGACTCTATTAGACAAATTCACCACTAGAAACACTCAAGGTCGCATTATAACAGAAGACATAGAGGCTGTCGCACAGGACCCTAAGTTTGCCTCTTTTGTAGATGAGTACCTAGCAAATGATCGACAATGATACTTAGCCAAATTGCTAGCTGAAGGTGCTACCTTACCTATAGGATTTGATATCAGCACCTTACAAACTCAACCTACACAAGGGACAAATACTATGACTGCTAGTACTACTATATCTCAGGTCAGCACAACTATGCCATATGGCACATCTACACAGAGTACGACAGTCCATACATCTCCATTTGGTACAACCAGCATGACATCGGGATTTAATTTCACTATGGGCGGATCATCATCCACTCCCTCCGGTCCTCTTGTTGGGATTAAAAGGCCTAAAACCTCGGCCTCTATAGCTTATGTCGGTGTCACAAGTATAATATCCTAGTCAACGGCCATACCTAATGCCAGTGTCACGAGCACCATACCACAATCGATGGCCATACCTAGTGCTCAAGTCACTAGTACTATACCACAGATTACACAAATAGGGGGCATTCCATCCTTCCCATATGGCAATCAGAATCCATTCACGTAGATTCTGAGTCAGAATCCATTCTCCCAAATTGGTACTCAGAATCCATTCACACAGATTCTGAATCAAAATCCATTCTCTCAGATCAGTGGTCATGATCCATTTGCACAGATTCCAAGACACCAATCATTTACATAGATTCCCAATCAGAACCCCTTTTCCCAAAGTGGTACTCAGAATCCATTTACACAGATCCCGGGTCAACACTAATTTATGCAGATTCCAGACCAGAACAAATTTACCAACATTCTGAATCCAAATCCACCTCAGATGCCAACGTTCAATCGAAACCCATCAAGAGACTTTGGATTTCAGAACACATACACGGATCTGAATAATCCCCCTAGCACATCTTTGACCCAAGTTGATGTCTTACAAACACAAATGCATGCATTACAAACACAAATGGATAACATGTCAGTGTCAACTAAGAAATCATTTTCAACAAAGGACATATGCCCATTCCCCTTTGATAGATCATTGTACATGACCCCTTTCCCACATGGATATGTCATACCGAATCTCCCTAAGTACAATGGCAAACGAAATCCAATAAAACATATAAGGGAATTTTCTACCATATGCATAGATGTCGCTTATGACCCCACGTATCTTATGAGGCTATTTCCAAGAAGTCTTGTAGGAATTGCACTAGAATGGTTTTTGGGTCTAGATTCTGGCATTAGATCTTGGGGTGAACTGGTTGAGAAATTTGTGGAGCAATTCTCCTTCAACATAGACCATGAGATAAATATAGCAACCTTGTGTCACACAACGCAAGACGAAGGCGAATCATTCATTGCTTTCTTCTAGAGATGGAGGACTATAGCTAGTTGGTGTCCTGTCGAGATACCTAAGAAACAAAAAGTTACTATGTTCCAAGAAAACCTTCATGCGAAACTAAGGAGTAACTTAAGGGTACATTGTTGTACGTATTTTTCAGAACTAGTAGAAAAAGGGGTTATAATTGAGAAGGATCTCATTAAAAGGGGCGAACTCAAGACATCAATGTCCAATAGAAACCCGATCGTACAAAACACCCCCACTGACAGAAACAGATTTTGGTCTCGCAACAAAAATGTCACCAATGATGGGGTGGTTGATGCTAAAACGCTACAAGCAGGACCCCTCATCACATTACAAGGACCTCATACTTTTTCCAACACTCTTAATGTTGTCAATCAACCTCCTAATGTGGTCCAAAATACTCAACGTCCACAACAAAGAAGATTTCAAAAATGTGAGTTCACTCCCTTAGGGGAACCCATTGAGTCGGTGTTCAAACAACTATTACAACATAATCTTATACAGCTGTAGGAACCAAGACAATATGATCCAGGACAATTTAAACCACTTGGTGGGATGACAATTCCTTTTGTGATTATCATAGAACTAAGGGACATAACCTACAAAACTGTCAACAACTAAAGAATATCATACAAGATCTTGTCAAAAGGAGAATTATTGAAGTTAGTGGACAAAAACAAAAGTCATCAAACATTGATCATCAAGTATTTTCTGACCCACTACATGACCATGGGAAAGGAACTATCCCCAGTTCGAGTACTAAGACCAATATGTCAGCCAACTATGCCAATGTCAAGCATGATTATAATAGTGGAAAAATCATTCACTGCCTTCGTGCCTCCAATGAGAATATCAATACCATTATTATCAATACTAATCCTGAGTGTGCGGTCAATACTCGTCGTACTAAGTTCACTATCCAAGGCCCTCCATCGCAGCAGACACCCCAACCTTCCAAGTTACAATATAACCTTCTTGACCAGTTGGGGAAGACCCCAGCCCAAATCTCAATCTTGGAATTGTTGCGTATTTCTCTTGAGCATCGATCTATCCTCGATAAGGCTTTACAGAACACCACGGTCCCTTATGATCTTGATGTCAATCGTTTCTAGGAAATGGTGGGCTACTTGACCAATAATCACCATGCCACATTTTCTGAACAAGACTATGCAACTGAAAAGATGAATCACAATGACCCTTTACATCTAGAAGTCCTTGTTGATGACACCAAAGTTAGACAAGTTTTGGTAGACGGAGGAGCAGGGTTAAATCTGTGTACTTTAAAACTAATTAAGGCATTAGGTATTTCAGAAGCATACGTAGACACGACCAAAAGTATTGTCATAAAAGCTTATGATGATGAGGAAAGAAAATCAAAGGAAGTGGTAACACTTCCTATCAGAATTGGTCCTGCGGTGATGGAGAAAAAGTTCCAGGTCTTGGATCTCACCCTTCCTTATAACCTTCTGCTAGGCAGGCCATGGATTCATGCCATGAAGGTGGTCCCTTCCATGTATCATCAGTGTCTTAAATTCCCTTACAATGGCACAAAAATAACTATAGATGGTGATCCGGATCCCTTCTAGTATTGCACCAATCTAAAAGAGATCCCCCAACGCCAAGTGTTAGTGAACCAAGAGGCTTCATCATCCAATTCATCCTCCTATGTTGATCCAGCCACACTCACTCGAACATCAATTTCACCCTCAATTCCTACTATTCCTAGGGTTGAGATCCAAGACAAGGGTTGTGGAGAGTATTACATGAAAACTTCTTATTGTGTTAGCCATTTGATTCCTCCTAAGTCATACGGTTTACCTACATCAAATAGGAGACAATCTATGGTCACTATACACATTCCTCCCACAACAACTTTTACTAAATGGGGTGAATTAAGCAAAGAGGCCGTAGATACAAAAGATGTCACTTCCTGGCTGTATAGGGAAGATGATGAGGAACCCCTCTTACTTGCTCATATTCCTACAAATCTATATGGAAAGGGTTTCAAAATCATGCAAAGCAAAGGATATGATGGACAGAGTGGTTTAGGCTTAAACCAAGATGGGAGGATTGAACCAATATTTGTTTCTCAGTGGCCAAAAGGAGTAGGGCTAGGGTTTCAACCGATTCAGATTAGCGTTCCTAGTACCCCATTACCCTTACTTGAGGAAGTAAGTGCTTCAGAAGATATTAAGACATCTCACGAACCAGTGGACCAATATCATTGTGACTCCCCTGACTCTAATGATTATGAGTGGGATTCCCTATCCTCTACTTCTTCCATGGACCTTGACAAGTTATTTGGAGAACTTGACTTGATGTTAAGTTCCTCACCAAATCCCTTGAATTCCTGTCCACCAAAGAAAATGACAAAAGAGGAATGGATTAAACACTACTATTGGGAATCACTTGATCCTACCTCTTGGCAAGTTGAGCCACTTGTTCCTGATAGTCAAACCTTGGCATTAGGCCCACCTATCCATCCACCTAGACTCAAACCTAAGAGCAAAAAGGACTTGGTACAAGACTTTTGTAACCACATGAATAATTCAATATTTACCTTGACCCCATTAAACTTTGACAACTTCGACGATGACATGCTCTTAGTCTATCCCCAACTCATTGATTGGGATCAACAAGACACACCTGTCTTAGACATTTTTGAGAACGACGAAGCAATCGCTGAGTTCCTGGGATTACGAGAAGGCATACCAAACGGTGATCATAAGGTTGGTTTTACTATTGACTTGGACAACAAATCATATTTTGGGGAATCTGTTCAACCCTCCAGTCGCAAAAATGAGAAAAAGAATAAACAAAATGAAAAGGATGAGCCTCTAGGTGAAAACCGAAAGGCACCTTTAGACAATGAAAAAGTAAAAATAAAGGACACATCCAAAGGTGAAAACCCCTCTGAGGCACCTAAGGATGGAGGTTTGAACATTCTCCCCATTACACAGGAAAAGTCACCTATGCTTGTTGAAGAATCAGTAGAAGTCAACATAGGTACCAAAGAGAATCCTCGACTGGTTTATTTTGTAGCGTCATTGACAACATAAGAGCAGCCAGAGTTCCATAACTTCTTTGTACAGAGACAGATAAATTTTTCTTGGTCATATGCCGACATGCTAGGGTTGGATCTTGAACTTGTTCTGCATCATTTTCCCTTACAACCAGGTGCCAAACCAGTGAAACAAAAATTGAGAAAAATGCACCCACAGATTGCTTTGTTAGTCAAGGCAGAACTTAAGAAACTCTTAGACGTTGGTTTCATCAGATCTATCGACTATGCAGATTGGATTTCCAATCTTGTACCAGTAACTACCAACTAAAGGCATCTGCATCTGCACTGATTTTAGAGATATCAACAAAGCTTGTCCTAAGGATGACTTCCCTTTTCCTAACATAGACATGATAGTTGACATGACAGCAGGATATGAGATGTTGTCCCTTATGGATGGATTTTCAGGATATAACCAGATTAGAATTGCAAATGAAGACCAACCTAAGACGACTTTCACTTATCCTTGGGGAATGTATTGCTGGAATGTTATGCCCTTCAGACTAAAGAATGCTAGAGGAACCTATCAATGTGCCATGACTACTATCTTTCATGATCTAGTACACACTCTTATGGAGGATTATGTTCATGACCTTATTGTAAAATCCAAGACAAGGGCAGAACATTTATAGGTTTTAGACAAGATATTTCAGAGGTTGGAGAAGTATAAAGTGAGACTCAATCCAAAGAAATGTGTGTTTGGAGTCAAGTTAGGAAAGCTATTAGGTGATATCATTTCTGGACGAGGCATTGAAGTGGATCTGGATAAGGTAAAAGCAATCATGGACATGCCTCCACCCACTAATCTTAGTCAACTAAGGACATTACAGGGAAGGTTGCAATCTATCAGAAGATTTATAGTGCAGTTAGCAGATAAGACACACCCTTTTCAACATCTACTTAAGAAAGGAGTACCCTTTGCATGGACAACTAGGTGTGGAGAGGATTTTCAACTAATTAAAGAATATTTGCTCACACCACCTGTCTTAATGCCACCTGTTGAAGGAAGACCATTGATTCTTTATATTACGGCAACCCATTCATCACTCAGAGCATTGCTTGCACAGAATGACGATGAAGGTCATGAAAGGGTGATCTATTATATCAGTCAGACTTTGGTAGGTTATGAGCTTAACTATAGTACCATTGAACGTGCCTGTCTTTCAGTAGTATTTGCTACTCAAAAATTGAGGCACTATATGCTAAACCATCAAACAATCTTGATTTCTAAAATAGACCCTTTGAAATATCTTCTCAGCAAGGCAGTATTAATAGGGCAACTAGCCAAATGGATTATGATAGTGAGTATGATATCCAATATGTAGAAAGAAAGGCTATTAAAGGACAAGTCATTGCTGATCAGTTAGCTGATGCACCCATACAGGAAGATCACCCATTAGTTGCAGAATTTCCTGATGAGTTCATATTCACAATTGACACAAACATAACATGGAAACTATACTTTGATGGATCACATACAAATCATGGTTCAGGGGCTGGTATACTGTTTATTACACCACAGGGTGATTCCATCCCTAAGTCATTCAGGATTGCATTCCCATGCACTAAAAACATAGCAGAGTATGAAGCTCTAGTGATAGGGTTACGCATGGCAGTCAAGTGGAAAATTAAGAACCTACAGGTATATGGTGATTCCCAACTGGTAATCACATAGGTAAATGATGATTATGAGACTAAGGATGAGAAGCTTGCTCCATACAAGCACATGGCTGATAGCTTTAAGGAGTACTTTGACAAAGTCAAATTTCATCAAATACCTCATGTTTTAAATAGGGCAGTAAATGCTATGGCTACAATTGCATCACTTCTTGACATTCCTAACAACGTTCCTAAGTTTGAGTTGTTGGTAGAACAACTTTTGGTCCTAGCCTACAATATCCCAGATTCTGAAATGGTGTGTGACATTGTTGGTCCTGATTCCCCATGGTACAAAGAAATCTATGATTACCTTCATGCCGAAGTCATACCCACTGGCCTATCAAATAACCAATGTAGGACATTCTTCAGCAAGTCAGCCAAATACACCATCGTCAGAGACACCCTATATAGACACGCCTTAGATAATACCCTACTGAGATGTCTTGATTCTACTGAAGCACAAGCAACCTTGCGTGGGGTGCATGAGGGTATATGTGGTTCCCATTCTAGCGGTCCTACTTTAGCCAAAAGATTATGAGACTGGGTTATTACTGGCCTACTATGGAAAAAGACTCATATGTCTTTGTAGCGAGAATTCCGCCAATGCACAATTCATGGAGACTTGATACATGCGCCAGCACAGGAGCTCTATCTTATAACGTCACCATGGCCCTTTGCCCAATGGGGACTCGACCTCATAGGTAAGATCCACCCCACATCATCTAATGGATACAAATTCATTATCACTGCCACTAAGTATTTTACGAAGTGGATTGAAGCCATTCCTATGACATACATTACCGGCACACAGATTTCTAAATTTATCCTAAACTATATCATCTGTCGGTATGGTGTCCCTCAGTCCATAATCATTGATAATGGCCGCCCATTTAAGAACCAAGAAGTCTGCCACCTATGTGATGAATTTCATATCCAACATCACTTTTCCACTCCATACTACCCACAAGGTAACGGCCAAGCAGAGGCATCTAACAAGACCATCATTAGAATCCTCAAGAAGAATGTCAATGATGTTGGTTGTGACTGGCATTTACAGCTTAACCCTGCCTTATGGGCTTATAGCACAAGTATCTGTACTCCCACTGGTGCTACTCCATATTCACTTGTATTTGGTTTGAAGCTATTCTGCCTATTGAGGTCGAGATTCCTTCCCTAAGGGTATCCTTGAAAGGCCACATTGATGATGAAGAGTACCGAGTATCGAGACTCCATGAGCTAGAATTCCTAGATGAGCAAGACAGAAGGCACTAGACCATCTTCAAGCATATCAAATTGCCTTCATCATAGCTATAATAGGAAGGTATTGAACAAAAATTTTGACATTGGTGACCTGGTTTTAATGGAGAACCCAAAGAATCAAGCAGAAAGGGAAAAAATAGGAAAGTTTGAACCAAATTGGTTAGGACCTTATGTTGTTATGGAAGCTTTTGGATCAGGAGCATACCAACTCTCTACTCCTGAAGGGGAACCATTGTCCTCACCAATCAATAGTCTGCATTTGAAGACGTTCTACGCATAGCTTCTGGGAGCCTTTGTCTTAATTAACCAAAAATACAAAAAAATTAGAAAATCACAAAAATCGTTATCAAGGTGAAAACCTGGCAAACAGGCGTCTTGGTAACACCAAAAAAAAAAATTAGATAATCTAGAAAATAGTAAAGACAAATCATTCGTCCAATAGTGAAAACCACTTTGGTGGCACTTTGGATAGGTACCATGGTGAAAACCTGGCAAACAGGTGCCATGTGTAGTTAACTCTACTCCTTTGTCTACTATTATTATAATCTAGTCCTTATCCTTGTACATAGTCTTTATCATTATACATAGTCCTTATCATTGTATATAGTCCACTACCCTGTACATACTACCTATCCCTGTACATATCCCTTATCTTTCATATCCATCGCTTGTATATACCATTCGTAATAAGTGGTAGTATTTCCCATAACTTGGAACGATTGACATCGAGTGTAGTTCATATCCCCCCATCATTTTATCATATTCATAATCAATTGGTCTTATACTCGACTGGGGGAAAACACTTGATATGTCTCATATTGGTTCTTACATTGGCTATGTTGAAGACGTAAAACCATGGAAAATCCACAAACGTCGCAAAATGACCTGAGAAAACACAAAAACATCAGAAAACTTCAAAAAGACAAAAAAATCAAAACATTTCAAAAATCCAAAAACAGAGTCAAAGTCAGTCGCACTTGTCAGTATTTGTTGTTTGTCAAACTACGTTTCCTCTGTGACTAGACGTAGGCAAGGCCATCTGTCGATGTGCCCCCGAGGCATTAGGTCAATCCGTGTAGGTTTGTCTGTATAAAATCATGATTCAATCCATATGTCTATATGAAAAGGTCATTAGTCGTGTCAAACTATGAGGTCTCTGCGTGTACAACGTAGGAAAGGCCATCAATCGATGAGCCCTCGAAGCCGCACTAGGTTAGTCCATTAGGGTTTGTCACATTCATTTTCACACACGTCTTCTATTTGTAGTCAGTCTTGTCAGTCAAACTCAAGTCGAACTACAAGGTCTCTGCATGTATAACATAGGCAAGGCCATCAATCGATGAGCCCCTGAGGCCGCACTAGGTCAGTCCTTTAGGGTTTTTCGTCACACACAGTCAATTGTCAACATGTCATATCAAGTCATGCATCAATCTGGTGAACAAGTCAGCAATGTCTCTAAGTCAAATCACACAACTTGCCAAACGAAACAATCAGCACAGATCAACTTATGTCTGCTACAGGATGTGTCCTTCCTAGAAACAGCCATCATCAAAGCAATCAACCTATGTCTTGTTCAGGATGAGTCCTTCCTGAATACCGATATCAGGAAAACAATCTATGTCTTATACAGGATGAGTCCTTCCTACATAATTGACATTGTCAAATAATCAAACATAGCCTTACACAGGTTATCACATCAATGACATCTGACTCAACGTCTTATATGATACATGTCTTTCTAAAACCAGGCTTTGTCATGCCTTATACAAATAGTCATAACATCAAAACCAGACTCACAGTCTTATTTGGTATGTGTATCTGCTGATATCAGGCTCTACCAATCAATCCTTTTATCAATCAAAACAAATCAAACAAACAGATCAAGTTTTGGTAAATATTTTATTGGCTTCTTGACTTTCTGACTTATTTATCTTATCTTTTCATTTGACTTTATGATGGGAATTATGTTACTAGCTTTCTCAAGGATGTCCCATGAAGGATTTAGAGAAGCAACGATGTATCAGAATTCTATTTTCTTTGACTGTTGTCTATCAATTGTCTTTTAACTTTGATTTATTGGAGTCATGTTACTAGTTTCCTCAAGGATGTCCCATGAAGGATTTAGAGGAGCAATGACATCTCATGACCCGTCTTTTACTTTGTTTGCTGTCTGTGGTTTTCCCTAACAAAAAGATTGGGGCAACTTGTGCCCTTAGTATGAGTTAATGACAATCCTTGTCTGCGACTGTCTATTATTAGCAAGTGGATGACCTTGCACACTTTGATTTATGTCATATCATGGTGTTTTTCTCCATGTGTATTAGTCCCACCCAATGATGATAAAGTGCAATACCTTTTGTGATACAGCGAAACATTGAAGATTGCTAATACTAACATCTATCTCCTATCTTTCATTCTTTCTCGATCTTTCTTTCCGCACTAACAGCTCTTCTTTCTTGCATTATGATGGAGTCCTGTGACACAAAACATTATACATCATTCGGCATCAACATACATGTTAGAAAAATACATACATATAGGCATATTTCATATCTAGATCGTCATGGCATAATAGACATTCATCATCAAACAATACATATCATAAGCATTTCATGTAAAAAATAAATGTAAATACATGCATCACATTGCATTTTTATAGCATCACATGTAGCATGCATTGCACATATAACATCATATTTCATTTTATAACTATAAATTGCATACATCATATAGAATCAACATTATATCATTAGCTGCATAAACATCATAAAAGAAATATGCTCATCCATCACATAGGCATATCATATAAACATCACATGTATAAATAAAGACTGCATAATCACTACATAGAAATGCATATCATGATAATCATCGCCAAAATCATATATATATATATATATCTCGCTCAACTGTGTCACATCACAATGTCATAATGTATCAATAATACATGGAATCCCACTGGCTATAGGATCATAATACAATGTCTCGATGCATCTCAAGAAGTATCCCTATCTTGAACTGCCACTGCTATCATGCCTGGAGTGTGTGGAGGAATGATGATGGGAACCTGATGACCTGTGAGCTGAGGGAGGTCTGTCATATGGACCTGCTCTACGTGGCTGCTCCACCCCCTCTGTGCTAACTGTCCTAGTGTGGGTCCTGGTCTAGGACCTGCTACTATGTGCCTTTGAGAAATTGGGAGCCCGTCTCTCTGGTGGAACCTCTTCCTCATAAAGATCCTGATAATATCTCTCTCTCCCCAGCTCTGACTAGCTCTCTGGCAAAGGCAACTGATGGCCTAGTACATAAGGCTCTGAGCTCTGAGAATCTCTGCTCTGTCTCCTTTCGCCAAGCTATAGCCTAATCTCTATCCATCACCGCTTTGTCCCTCTCCATCCGATACACATCCCTCTCCAACATCAGAACTCTCATTTTCTCCTCCAAGGATGCAACCTGAGCACGTAATGTATCTGTGTTTGGATCCACTACCCCTGTCTCATCCTATCTACCCCTCACTCTCCCATCCTCCTCCTCATCTAACTCCTCTAGGATCTGATCACGAACCTCTCTCTCATGATCATCATCCTCCTCGTCATCCTCCTGGTAGGTGCCCAAAAACCCAAGACATCAATCTCTGCCTCCTCTCTACCTGCCTCCTCGGTACCTACCTCCTCCTCTGCTGGGATGTCTGGAATAGCCACCTCTGTAGGTTGCACCTCCTCTCCGCCTATCACAATATCCACCTCCTCTTCTCCTCTACCAATGTCTGGTATGGCCACATCCTCATCTCCTCGTCCCTCCTCACGGATCGGTGACAATGGTGGACCTCGTCCCCTCCGACCACGTCTCCCTCTCCTGCCTCCACGTCGTCCACCTCGGCCATCATCTCCTCCATCACCACATCCTCCTCTGTCTCCCCGACCTTTACCTTTTCCACGCCTGCCTCATGGACCTATCCTTCACTGCTCTACTGGCGCTGGCTGCTTTGGATCTATCAGCATAATTGGTTTATGTACTACCCACCACTGATCATACTCCTCTATGGTCCCTAGATCTGCTGGACCATCCCTCCATCCCCATGGAACTGCCTATAGTGCATCAATGTCGGTCTCTACTATGGCAATAGGAATCTCTGGACCCCATAGGGGGACCTCTCGCAATGATCTCGCAAACTCTGCCCGTCCTCTAGGCACATCCTGCACCTCTCCAAATTGCCACAGGACACAATCTGGCAACTGACACTCTATAATGTGGATATGTGACACTATCCGCCCAACCAAGAACTATATCTATCGGCCAAATGACAAATGCTCATCCTCGTCTGACCACTCGGCACAATCCAAGTATGGTCTCTAGGTAAACTGTACAATCATGTCTATAGCATGTCTAAGATAACCCGTATCTCCTATGTGAGGCTGAGTATTCACTCCCACATAACAGAAGGTGTATGGAGCACCATGTGGTACATCTACTGTCACCAGTGGCTGAAAGATCACGATGTGTTCCCATGCCCATACCATCAGGAGCGTGGTAACACAACTCATAGACTGTGCCTCTCAGTAGGCAATATCATGCAAATGAAAGTATAACATCCTAAGCAGACATGAACCCAAAGCATACACCACTCAACGCTCTAGCATGCCTACTAGCATCTCCCCCCAACCCACGAGAAAACCATGACCTTGGCGGTCAGGAAGTACTATGCCGCCTATCAATGTACACAATAGACAGTCTAGCTGCCTATACCTCTGAGCCAACACATGCCACCTAATCTCATAGTCATCAAATCCTAACTGCCTAATGTCTGCATGAGGGTAGTATCTGCACATCTCAGTTGCACCCCTCTGGGTATCATACGTCACCCGTGTGCCTCTAATAGGAAGTCTGAGGATCCTGTAGACATCCTCTAAGGTAACAGTGGCCTCTCCAGTCGATAGGTGGAAAGACGATGTCTCTGAGTGCCACCGCTCACACAAAGCTGTCAATAATCCCCAATTCGCCCGAATCTGGGGCATGTTTGTCACATGAAGTAGACCTAGGTGCCATAGGATCCGTCGAGCTCTGCTGGCCACAAACTATCTCTGAATCGAAACGTCGTCTGTCTCGACTCCCGTGTATATATCGTGTCTAGCACAACCTGCAATGGCATTATACATGCCTCATGTCAGCCTCAATCATATATTCTAGTGCAAACTGACTATACTAAATCAAATTCAAATGCGTCATTCTTTTGCACATAAGTCATTATTTGTCACATGCTTCGCTATTTAACATATGCGGTGCATAAAAATCATATGCGTCATTATTTTTCAAATGCGGCTAATTATATCACTTGCATTACACTAAATTCATATGCGTTGAAATAATAACATTGCGTTGAGAAATATTCAAATGTGTTTCAAAATAAACAAATGTGGCTATTCTAAATGCAAATGCGATGCAAAATTTCAAATGTGGTTCATAAATTTACACGTGCGTTGAATCACACACAAACTATGCAAAACAGCGAACGTAAAATCGCAAATGCGTTGTTCTGCAGACAGATGCGTCATTCACGTGATCATATGCGGTGATTTATTAAAATGACGCATAACAAAAACATACATTAAATGCATCAAAACACACGCAATGAAAAATTTCAAAAGCCAAGTTTGAGGTGCATACTGGGGGGTCCGCGTCGGCTGGCCTCTGGAAGGTCCGGATCCTGTATGCGTGATGGTGAGTGTGCGGAACAGGCGACATCCTCGCTGTGGGTGCAAAGCAAATTCTCAATTCTAGGGCTAAGTGGGTGAAAATAAATTGGTTTTTACCCATATTCCTATATATACCTAGGGCTTAGGTGGCATTTCTTTCCTACTGGCCGTGTTAACTTCCCATTTCGATCAGCCCATACCTGTCCCTGACATTTCCAACCTCAATTCTGCAAACTCCACTGCATTTCTAGCCATCCAATGGCCTAATTGGGACTATTTCCAAATTTTTATTAACTTTTTCAAAAATTTGTCAATTTTCCCGAGGGGGCATACCTTCACCTGTTTTACACTGGGGCATTACTAGGGCATATTTATTATCGATTTTCTTTGACACAACGCTGAAATGACATTGTATCAAAGAAGGGCAAATGTAGACACCGAAATCTAGTTTAAGCCTATGACTTCAATATTCTTCATAATTTGTATTCTTCATGGTCATGATTAAATAATGCCAATTATTTAATTATTTTTTATAGTCTTCATTTCTTCTATTAATTTAATAATCTTAATTATTTAATTAATTCACACTTGTCTTTATTCTATCTGATTAATTAAATAAACGCTTTTTATTTAATTATTTTACTAATTAACCTTATCCTTCTTGTCAAATTAAATAAATTCTTATTTAATTTACTCTTTATCATACTTCAACTATAATTAAATAAATTCTTTAATTATTCATTTAAATCCCTTCATCACTTAATTAAATAAATCTTATTTATTTAATTATTCTTCAAATATCAAATCTTGAATTAAATGAATTATTTAATTCATGAATTCTATTTTAACGCATTCCTCTATATTTAGATGATTGTGTGAGTTATCTAAGTATTCACTTTGACTCGACTCGACATCTATTTTAATCGCTCAGTTAACTCTTGATTTAATGTCTGAGTGGCGTTCTTGAGTAATCTCTTCGTCAAATCATTCAATCATCCAGTGCTAACTCATTTGTGTGTACATGCAGATTAATTAAATATTCTTATTTAATTAATTAAACTTTGTGTGCATTCGAACAAGAGTTGCTTTAATCAATCTTTATCTTTGTCATGCAAAGATAATTCTTCGTTTGAATACCGAACTGGAAGATTAAATCATTTATTTAATCTTTAATTCTATTTCTAATTTGTATCACTCATGTCATCACTAACTGTTATCAGAATGCATGACTAATCAGTCAATCTCAACCGTCCATTGATCTTTCAATCTTGGCCTGTCATTCGAATAATCAATTTTCTATAAATTGATTTGTCATTCTTCATTCCAATCTCTCTCATGAAATCTTATGACTTTTGAGAGCACATATCTTGAATCTTCGATGTTTTGCTAAATTATTATCATAGGCTATACTTGCACGAACTTACAAAAAATCTGAGGGCAATTATACTACAACAGCAAAATGGAGAAGGGCAATCAATATGAATCATGGAAATACGTTTGAAATCGGTGAGATTGTTTCAGTTTGTTCACGTTATTACTTTCCTTTGTTCTTTGTTGCTTAACATTAGATTTGCATTTGGATTTAGCATTGCATTGTTTGCTCTAATCTGTTCTTGTGCACTTTCTTGGTGTTACAGTCATGTTACAGAAAATAGACACTTTAGAGAATGTTGCAAATTCTCTTACTAAACTAGTGAACACAAAAAAAAATAGTTGGTGCAGAGAGGCCATGGGCCTCACTTCTAAAACTTAATTTATTCATTTTCCCTTTATGCTCTTTTGCAAGGTGTTTGACAAGTGGGGGAATGTTGAGAAAATGAATCAACCTTGCTTTGTTTTTAATTTATTAATTGGAAATTTGTAATTATCTTTTAGTTGTCATGAAAGTTGCTAAATACAACTATGACAACTTGCAAAGTGTTTTTAATTGTCAAATTAGAAAGAGCGTGAAAAAAGGGGAAGATATATGTGAGCTTGGAAAAAGATAAAACAATTTTTTTAGTTGAATGTGCACATTACTAAAAAATGGATAAATCACATTGGAAGAGAAAGTTTCTTTGCTTTGTGATTTATGACTAAATGGTTTTGCAAACCAATCTTGATTTGTGTTTTCTCTCATGCCTATATATTTAGTGCTTGAGTTGAAGAGAAAACAAGTTAAGTTGTAGGTTGTTGAAGCCATGATGTGTTGTAGTGATTTAGAGAGAGAAGTTGTAGCTAATTTAAATGATTAATACAAGTCTTGGATATCTTTGGATGTGGATTTGTGGGAAGCCATGAAGTGCAAGAAGTTGAGTCCACTTCTAGTGGAAGTGTCATTTTTCGGCTTTAAAATAGGTACCCATTCATTTTTAAGAATAGGTACCCATTTTAAAGTGGGTACTCATTCCAAAATGTTTGAAAATCACAATCCATGTTTCTCATTTGGATTTAGGCTTAGAAAAGGCATGGTAACCCAACCCTTAGCCTTGTACCTACAAGTACAAGGTCATGACAATATCGAGACAAAAAATTGACTATGTCAATATGGTGATGGGTTTTTTTTAGAATTATTTTATGAAATTAAAACCCATTTTAGATGAGATTGTGTAGATTCTAAATATGTAAAAAAAATCCAATTGGATTATTTTTTCTATTTTTCAAATAATTTTTGATGAAATTGGTCCATATCAGGTTTTTAAAATTATTTTAATAACTTTTTATTAAAATGTTTTTTTGAAAAAAAATTATACGTGAACAATATCTAGATTTTTTTTTCAATTTAAAAAAAAAATAAAAATCAATAAATGATAAGTTTAGGTCATATTATGCATGACGTACATGTGGTATTTTCAAAACAACAATTACAACCAATAAAAAATTAACAAAAAAAATCATGAACATTTTTCAATGTGTTAGAGATCATTTCGCAAAAGGATTTAGAAAAATACAATTATTTAGGTCAAAATATGGATGAGTACACGTGCATGGTATGGTAAAAAAAAGTGACTTTTAAATAGTGGTTTCTTTTTTTCTAAATGCAAATATTTTTTAATATTATTTAATTATTATAACATTAAATAGAATTAAGAGTCAATTATTCATTTCCATTCAAAGCACAATAATATTAGATTAATCAACTGAAAAAAATATTTATTTATTTATTATTTACTTGTTAATAAAAAGAAACAAATCTAAATTTGAAATTATTGATAGTAATTTGAGGAATGATTGTTTCTTTGTTTGAGTTGCTTATAATAGTAGTAAATAATTAAAATTAAGTCTTCAAAGTATTAATTTTTTTATATGATTATAAGTTAACTAAGAAATTAAGTTTAAAGTTTAAAATGATCCTACACTATATACTACTAATTGGGTTCAACAATATAAACGTCAATAGGATAAATAACTATTAATAATCTTATAATCTATACCAATAGTGGTATAGTATGATGGTTAATCCTATAATCTATGTCAAAAAATTTACTATTTTACATTTGACAAATAAATTTCTTTATTTGAATTACTTGTAAAAAAATTATTTGAATTACTTATATAATTAGAGATGAACAAATAAAGTACCACCCAACTTCAAAATTATGCCTTTTATTTTATTTATACTCATTATGAAATTATCCTTCAAGGATGTAAGGACATTTAATATATCCACTAGCTTGTTAGTTCTATAACCATCTCTTCTTCCTTTGTGAATAATTTAAAGAGTTCATCTTGATTGTAAATTGGTAGGTAGCTTTGTACCAATAATTTTTCAAAAGTACAAACCATTGTTTACCCATTTCCCCAAATTTAGTCCTACATAGCCCACCAAATATTTGTTCAAAGCACTCATAATGAATGGTAATATTGTGATGTCGAAGAGTTCCTCTTAAATATAACTAGCACTTGCACCCCAATCAGGTGCAATGCGTATGCCGATAGGCTTAGAAAAATGTGTGTGAGTGTTGTTTTCTGACATCATACTAGAAGAGATTTTTCGATGTCAAACTGGAGGAGATCCAGATGGAGTTCCCCACGTAATAGCCTATTGGCTAATTACCCAATAAAAAAAATATGTTGTGGGATCCCATGTAACTTAAACACATGTTTGAAATATATTTTTGCAATCTTTTCATACAATTAGTCAAAGGAATGAAATGAGGATACATTGTTAAATGATCTACCAAAACAAAGATTTCATCCTTATTATTTGAATAAACTAATCCAAGAGGTGGGATGTATTTCTACTATGTTAACTTATTTTATTATTTATATTATACACGTAAGAGTTATTTTCATTCGTTCATTCTACTTTCATTACCTTACATTGTCTTCATATATTCATTCTTCTATTGTTTATTCCTTCACTTGCTAGTCTATCGTATACAACCATCCATCTTCTATTTCTCATTCTTATATTATTTTTATATGTTATTCAAAGTATCCCATGTTTCATCCCTTTTACTTGGCATGTGGGGATCATAAAACCATTCTAAATTGTGTCTCCTCAATATGAAGTATAAATTGAAAATATTTTTCTAGAACAATTTGATTATGTAAGATACATTTTAGTTAATAGCTATATTTAAAAATGAAAGAGTATATTAAACACTTAGATGCTTCTATAAATTATTTTAATAGTTATTTTGTATTTTGAAACATTCTCCTCCTTGTTATTAAAGATGTATCATTTTCTTCAATAAAATGAATGTTGTTGGGATTGGATTTAAGTTTTTGGAATGTTTAAATTATTTTAGTTTAAAATTAAATCATTTATGAAAATTTAATTATAGAAAAGGAGACCAATTAATTAATATGAGTAAGATAAATATTGAGAATGGAATTTAAGTATGCATTCAAATGTGAAAGAAAGGAAATGAATATGATAAAATATATGGTAGACCACGTAAATGGATTTTAGAGTAAACTTGATTTAATCATTGAAACAAGATAATATTAAACATAATGCTATTGAACCTCCTAGCTATTATGATTTTTATCTTTCCTTTTTACTAAGAGTGATTGGAAATAAAATATGGTTATATTGTTATTATCAAAGAGTATTTTAGATTGAAACTTGTACTTAATTTTTGCTATTGGATGTTTGTTGAACCTAAATAAAATGAATATTAATTGAGAAGTTATAAATAGTTTGCAATCCTCTACCTTAGTCTAAGAACTATAGGCATGTAACAACAATCAAAAAGTCCCTTATATGCTTCAGTTCACTCATTGCTATAGTTTTTTACTAACTCATGCAACAACCCTACCTTATTTTATCTCTCACCTCGAATCAAATTGAAATAAAATTATCTTCTCTCTCCTAGGCACCTCCCTCATAACATTGTTTCAAGGTGTGTTCCCTTGGTCTCTTTGTGGTGTGTAGTGCAGTGCTCAAGTTCATGACATGGCTTAACCACCTCTCGTGGATTCATTAACTCTAGTAGTTGTATCAGGCATTAACAAGTTAAATTTTTGGTGCAACAACAACTATCTATGCAAAAATTGGTATTAGAGCTTGGGTTACAGGTTCGAACCCCTTGCTTGTGTTGGGGGGATTGTTGTAAGGTGTGTGCCCTTGGTCTCCTTATACTGTGCAATGCAACGCTTAGGTTCATGACATGGCTTAACCATCTCTCATGGATTCATTAACTCTTGCAGTTGTATCAAACATTAACAAGTCGATCTTTTGGTGCAACAAAAATTGTTTGTGCAACAAACACCCCTATAACTTCTAGTGTTATCTTCCTCAAGATCAGGAGGAATTTAAATTGCATATTTTAAGATTTCCACAATAATGGTCACCAAAGACATTATATACAACATCATTCCTACATTACATCGAGCATGAACTTTGCAAGCAATGGTATGGCTCACATTGCACTCTTGTTTTTCTATCCATTTTCCTCCAACCCTTTTGACAATGTTATAATCATTATTTTCCTATTGGCCCCATTCCATGTGAATTTATTTTTGAAAGTATATGAATTAAAATAATGAGATTTATCCAACTCCATGAGAACCATTTCTAAATTTCATTATGTACTATGACTAGTATATATAGTGTGACCAACGAACATAGTATAGGTTAACTACACTTGATCCATGAGGATTTGAAGTGTATTTAAGCCACTATGCATCAGTCCCAATAAGATCATTCAATGTAAACTAAGCTAAGAAGCCATTAAAACTAACATATTAAAATACGAAAGCTTCATAAACATCTATTCTAATCCATTGAAACTTATTTTATTGGGGGAGTGGTGTTGCATTGATGTTGAATGGCAACCCTTTCCCAATCCCTTGGATAATGAGCTCATTTCAATTGATTCTATTGAAGAGAATCAATGAAACCGATGAAAGATGTGTTGTAAAATATGATAAAAGCTATTTTAACATGATAAGTGCTATGATGTTTGATGTGAGTGTATGAAAATCTATTCTAAATGTATGCAAGATTCAAAAGATCAAAACCCTAGTTTCAAAATATACTAAATGGATGCAACTAAGTTACCATGGAAGCCATTAATGGATACTCTAAGCTACTAATGCAAGTAAAATAACCTAAAATTATTTTTAAAACATGAAATATGAGTGCAAGATGAGAGTGATTTTAACATGACTTTACTATTAAAAGATGGATACCTATTCAATAGAGGCAAGCTCTATTTATAGAATAGGAAAAATGAAATTGATGGTCAAGATCAAAAGGATCAATCAACAATCAGAATGGAAGGAAGATAGAGGCATGGAACATGGATTCCCATCAAGGGTTGAGGATGTAAGATGATATTTAATCAAGGGCTTACATTCATTCAAACATTTACACACTTTCAAAAATTGCACAAGAAGTCTTGTTGAAAGTTTGTTTCAAAAAGGAATATTCCCTTTTTCAAATGAGTGAAGAAAGAAAATATTCTCAAAGAATATTCTCATGGGTGAAGAAAATTAGATATTTAGTTAATTAAAACCAAATTTAAGTGTGCAAAGGAGAAGGAATATTCTATGGGAATATTCCCTTTTTGGACAAATATGCAAAGGAGGAGTATTCCCTTGCAAGTGGGAGGATTAGATTTAATTAGTAATTTGATAATTAAATAAAGTTTCAATTATGCAAATTACGGGAATTATATGATATCCATTAAATAAACGATTTAACAAAATAGGGGAAAGTGATATGATATATAGTTAAATAACTTAGGGTTATTTAATTAAATAAGAGGACTTAGGGCTTAGATTAAATAACTTATATTATTTAACTAAACAAAATGAAATGTTAGTGCAGGAGGTGGTGAATTAACCTAATTAGGTCAATTAGATTAATAGATGAAAATGATGTAATTATTTAAATAGCTAGGCTAATTTAATCAATTAAGCGAAAAGAAGATGGATTTCAGGATGAAATGATGTTAATATATTGAATTTAAGTGTGTAATACCATTCAGGACATTTTTAAGTGTATATATTTTTCCCCTCTTTGAAGCGAGGTACTCGTTACATTGGTTCAAAGATTAACACTTTTCGGATTAGAATTGTTGCATAGATCAAAAAGTAAAAAAAAAATTAATTTTTGGATGCCCCATTGTTGCCCCAGCGGAAGGAAATAAGTTGGCATCTTGCCCCCTTGGGAGATTAGGCATAAATTTTGAATTTTGGGTTGATCTCTCAAAAAAGATGTAATATAGGTTTAGCTCAAAGAGGATTAGAAAACTCAGATGTCTGATGTAGATAGATTTGATGATGTATAGACAATTATCATCCATGGGTAGCCTCATGTATATTTTGATATATCACACAAATTCGATACTTGGATAGAAATGTTAGTAAATTTAGAAGAATAAGAAGAATGAATTTGACCATTGATTTTGAGATCTATTCAGAAGTCCAACAAGCCTATGATTCATCAAGACTATTAGATATGGTGATGAGAGATGATGATTTTGCTCATATCTTGGGATTGGGATTTTCCTTCATTCCTTATGTTTGATTTAACACATAGACACGATGCATCCTGGCATTGAAAAGCAAGATAGCGTTGTATCAAGTGTAATGGAATTTGACTCTACAAATAGATAGGATAGTTCTTGTTTACACCTTGACATACGAAAACCTCATCGGAATGTAGTTTAGAATTTTAGAATATATCAGACCAAAGCATACGCAATAGTCAACAATTTACCCCAAACAACTTCCCTACACACAACTAAGCAAGTATACATCAATATTATTTTACAAGAATACCCACAAGCACAACAAATGAAAGATAATGATCGATGCCCCATTCTTTTCTCTCTAAATCATTTTGACATCATCGAGAGGTCCTCAAAATGGGTAAATAAGATAAATCATAAGAAAAGATCAAAGGAAAATAGTCAGTGTTATCTATATCTCTTGCTAGTTTATTTTAGCTTAGCTGATTTATGATGTTGATGTCCATCGCAGGAAGGATGCATCCTTGGACATGTTTATTAGATGTTTTGATTAGGATGAGGTGTGTGATAAGCCATTGATACAAACCTCACTGATTCATTTACCTATGATTTAGACTTTAGATTTTGACACTTACGTTTTCACTTTACGACTTGCAATACTTGCTTTCTATTTGTTTTACCAAAGTTTGAAGATGATGATTAATTTATTATGGATGAAGGTTATTGCGGGTGAAAGCGAGATGAGACGGATGGTTTTATATTTTTTTGGAATATTTCAATGTTTTTGGTCTTCTAAAATGTTTTGAGGTTGTTTTTTATCTTTTCGATTGCTTATGTGAATGTTTTGGTTTTCAGTTATTTGAGGCTATTTAGGGTTTTCTCTAAGATATTTGATGTTGTTTAGGTCTTTTGAATGTTTTCTAATGCTTTGGGATTTTCAATTTTTAAATATTTTTGGAGTTTTCTAAGTTTTCCAATGTTTATGGGTTTTCCAAGATTTCAAATGTTTAGAGGTTTTATGATATTTGAATGTTAAGTCTTTTCCAAGTTTTCAACCAAGAATCTAACCTAAAAAACTATCCTAGGGGCCTCAGGGGCTTATCAAAGATGAGCCTTTCCTACATTATACACATAAAGACCACGTAGTTCAACTGACTTGACTTATTACCGATGAGATATGAACAGTTGATAGAATGTCAGTTTATTATGACAAACTCCTAAAGGATTGACCTAGGGTGTCTCGGGGGCACATCAATGATGGCCTTCTCTACGTTCAAGCTCATAGACTCATAGTTCTACATGGTACTTGTTTTTATTTTTGATGTTTTGACCTTTCTTATGGATTTTGATGTGTTTTGGATGTTTTTGGATTTTGAATTTACAATTTTTTGAATGTTTTTGGATTTTAGCTCTATAGGATTTTGGATGTTTTTTTATTTTCTGATGATATTTTGCAACTGTTTTTGGATTTTGATGAATTTTTTATGAATGTTTTTGGGATTTTCGATGAGATTTCAAATAACCTTAAGATATACAAGAATCTAATTCCAATCCATAACAAATTGCCCCCAGTGTGATGTAATAGGCTACCTCGATATAGGTAGGACAAGATGACCTTATGAATATGCCAATTAGTACTAAACGGGATACGACACTTCACAATATCAAGCTATGATATTGACGCAGATGGGTGATGGAATAAATAGGATGACTGAAGTGATGGATGAATGTGATGCAAAGAATGATAGGATAAAGAGCCAAATAATAGATGGAGGTGCTTTATTTATGCAAGACACCTATTTTCCAGGTTTTCACCAAGGTACTTGACCAAAGCGCCACCAAAGTGGTTTTCACTAGAGGACGATTGTTTTTCTTTACTATTTTCAATCCATTTTCTCATTTTTTTGGATGTTTGATCATTTTTTTTGTGTGTTTTCAGATTTACACCCTTCAATCTTAGGCATAAAACTTTTTAAGATGCAGACTATTGGTTGATTCTTGCAAGGGTTCACCTTTGGGCGTTGATAATTGTATGCTCCTTATCCATAGATTGCTACATTATGACGAAAAATGGACCTAACCAGTTTCAAACTTTCCTTTACTATCCTAATCTGGAAGACTTTTTTGATTATGCTTTAGGACAAGATCCCCTACTTGGAAAGACCAATACTTGATCTTCTTGTTATATCTCTATTTCAATCAGTTTTGATATACTTGTAAATAATTAAGGGCATCAAAGATGATGCTCATCCAAGAATTCTAGCTCATTTAGCTGAGATACTTTGTATTCTTCATTAGTGATTAAGTTATGCATTGCTCAACTCGCAATGACAGAAGCTTGACTTCAATAAGCAAGATGGTTTCTAATTCATAGATCAAGGAGAACGGGGTTGCACTTGTAGGTGTGTGGATATTGGTTTGATAGGCCTAGAGGGGTGGTATTTAACTACATATTTCAATCACAACCAGCTTCATTGACCATTTTCTTTAGGATTTTTAGAATGGTCTTGTTTGTAGCCTCAACTTGATTGTTTCCCTAAGGGTATAACAGGGTAGAGAATCGATGTTGGATGTTGAATCTTTGACATAGCTCTTTCACATCCTGATTCTTGAAGGGTTTTTTGTTGTCTAAGATAAGGGCTTGTAGAACACCATAACTATAGATAAGGTAATTCAAGATAAATTTAGCAATTTGCTTCCTCGTTATGTAGGTCATAGGAATGGCTTCTACCCACTTGGTAAAGTACTTAGTGGCAGTTATGATGAACTTATGGCCATTAGATGAGGTGGGAGTAATCTTTCCTATGAGGTCAAGTCCCCACTGTGAGAAATGCCAAGGTGTGACCATGGGCTATAACTCCTAAGCTGGGGCATGAATAAGATCTCCATGTTGTTGACACTGGACACACTTCTGCACATACTGATGAGCTTCTCTTTCCATGGTTGGCTAGTAATACCCTGTCCTCAATAGTTTCTTAGCTAAATTCATACCACTAGAATGGGAAGCACATATGCTATCATGTACTTCTTTTAAAGTAGTTAAGGATTCCTCTTAGTTGAGACATTATAGCAATGTCCCCTCGATGCTTTTGCGGTAAATGGTATCACCTAAGATCACAAATCAGGATGCCTTCTTGACAAATGTCTTTTTGAGGTTAGAGGTGATATCAAATGGGAGGGTTCCTCTGCTAAGGTAGGTGAATATATCATGATACCATGGGGAACCAGGACCAACAATGGCACATGCAAATTCAGATTCAGGGATTTCAAAAGTTGGTAGGAGAAGTTTTCCTACCAAGAATTCACATTGAAGGACGTTGTGTGGCATGTCTAACAATGATCCAATCATTTCCATAGTGTCTATTGTTCAATTGTTCATGTGAGGAATCTGCTCAAGAGTTATATCAATGAAAAGGTCCTTGATACTTTCTACCATCTTCTTGTAAGGAGTGATTTTATCATCCTTAGTTTGGTAGTCATTATCAACTTGGTTGATAACCAACTGTGAGTCCCCATAGACTTTCAACTCTTGTATCTTCCATTGAACTACTATCCTTAGACCTATGATTAGGGCTTCGTATTCCACAATGTTGTTAGTACATGGAAATGATAACCTATATGACTTTGGGATGTAATCATCTTAAGGGGTGATAAAGAGAATACCCACCTCTAATCCATGTTGGGTGAATGATCCATCAAAGTAAATTTTCCACTGATCGATTATATTGACAAGGAATACTGATTCATGAGGAAATTCAGATATTAAAGGATTCTCTGCATAGATAGGTGCTTATGCTAGTTGGTCCATGATCACTTATCCTTTGATTGCCTTTCACTCTACGTACTCTATATCAAAATCAGTCAAGTTCATTACCCATTTGGCCATTCACCCAATGAGAGTTGCTTTGGATAACAAGTATTTCAATGGGTCAATCTTTGCAATAAGCTTGATTTAATGCGACATCATGTAGTTTCTAAAATTTTGTGAAGCAAAAACCATCACTAAGCATGCTTTTTCAATGGATGAGTAGTTCATTTCATATCCCACCAAGGTCCTGCTAATGTAATAGATAGATCTTTCTTTTCTATTTTCATCATGTTGTGCTAGAAGAGCACCTAGTGCTACTAATGTTGCTGAGATATAGGATTAATGCTTTGTTTGGTATCGGCGGCATGAGCACTAGAGGTGTCAATAGGTAGTCCTTGATCTATTGGAAATATTGATCACACTTCTCATCCCACTTGTAAAATATTCCTTTATGGAGAAGATGCGAGGAAGGATGAATTTTGTCTGATAATTGCACTATGAACCTCCTGATGGACTGCAATATTCCTCATAACCCTCTCATCTTCTTCAAAATTTGTGGTGGTTCCATGTCTAGGATGGATTTCACTTTTTTTGGATCAATTTATATCCCTCTTTGTGACACGATGTATCCAAGAAGCTTCCCTAATGTAACCCCAAAGCCACACTTTTTTGGGTTCAGCCATACCTTATACTCTTCGAACCTATTGAAGATGGGTCCCAAGACTTCTATTTTCTCACTCCTTTTCTTTGACTTGGCCAAGATATCATCCACATAGTCTTCAACTATTTTTTGGATCATGTCATGAAAGATGAGGGTCATTGCTCTTTGATAGGTTGTGTTACCAATTTTTTGCTACAACTCAATTGGTGGAGCTAGATTAAATACTGTTATATCTTAAAGTGAAGTTACAGTTATTTCTATGTTATGCTTAAGTGTTGTTTGCACTTTGTTCATTATTCATCAAGTGACAGTTATGCATTGATATGACAAAACATAATTTTAGAAGTTGTTATTCAATGTTTTAGAATAAAATGAAGTACAAGATTGAATGTTCAATAACAAGGCATTTCAATTGCTTTCTTTTATTTCATAAAGTGATTCATATTTACAAAAATTCATTTGATTGCGAGAATTAAAATAATAGTACAACATTGCATTGAGATGCATTTTCTTTTCAAAATGAAAAGCAGAAGATTGAAATTAAATATCCACACAAGCCGTAGATGTAACTATTACAGTGCATCATAAACATCACACTACACTATGGAAGATGCATAAAAGGAATAATCACATAAGTATAAACATAATCATCATTGCCTATTTATTGATGACTGTCACAGAAGTGGTGCACCATTTGTCTTCTTCGAGCTCCATTGACCTGTAGGAAGGAAGAGAGGGATGTTAGAGCTTTGACTATGAATATACCTACATGAACCATCAATGATAATGTAGTATGCTACTAATCATGCACTGAAACAATCAAGAAAAGTGCAAAAACATGAGTTGGAAGAAAGACATCAATATCATGATATATTGTTTTATGCTAACATCGTTTGTTTCTTTGTGCAGGTATAGGGAAAATCATGAAGCTGATTATTTTCTGAAGATCAAGCATGTGGAGAAAAATGGTCTCCCACAAGGGTAGAGCTCGACATGCTACTCCTTATTCATTACAAGTGGGCTGAGAAGGAGATTGCATCATCATAATCATCAAGAAAGGAAACACAATTGAAAGAGTAAAGCAGAGTTATCCATCAAGCCATTAAACCAACTGTGCATTCATAACAATCATGTAAATGCTTTTTGAAAGCTATGGGTGAATAGTGGGTTTAATTCACTCAATTAATTTAACTGAGTACATTCATCTCAAACAATGTTGTATGGTTATATTATTTTGCCACAATATTATTTGTTCATCATGTTCATGATATTGTGCAAGGTTCAACAGTGTTCTTTCTCACAATCAAGGATAGTGAACAGGCATACATAATGCTTCAATGAAGAGAATTGTTTCAGATCTTCATTTTAAAGGAGAGCAAGTGCATGGAATAGTTTTGTTAAATGGAGAATTACCAGATAGAAGAGCATACTTTTTAAGGGCAGTCAAGCATGGAGACATGTAAAGGAGTTCCAAATTTCAATCAGAATAAGGAGACAAGATCAATACGGTGACCAGTAGCCAACTGATTAGTAAAGTGAAGTGAATGATTCAACAAGATAACCAGTTTTAGTTTGGTTGAGAATGCAAAATACCTCATTGTTTTGAAAGGAGGACAATCAAAATACACTGTTTGGACATTTTTATTATTCTATCATTCAATGGTTTTTGTCATTTAAGCTATACTTTTAGAAAATTCACAATTATTAGGCAAGATTTCAAGGATTTGTATACACAAAGTCATTTTTAGAACAAACAACATGTATACATTGAACATGATATGAATGAATGTTTGGAATGCATCCCTGAAGAATGTAGCTATGAGTGCATGAGATACTAAAGCAAACAAATAGTTTACAGGTTCAATCAAAAGGAGTTATGTGTGCAAGGAAAAACAACATTATAGTGGTAACTGAAAATGTAAACATAAGATACCTGAAGGTCAGTATATTTAAGGTACAGGAAGCCATATGAAAGTTTAAATTCAAGATATATTGTTTTAGAATCTCATAAATTCATTTGAGGGTTTTTAACAGAACACAAAGGAAGTGTGTTTTCCTTTGAATATCAGTTATCATGGTGGGGTTTTGACAAAATACAAGCTTTACACAGTATTCCATGGTTGGGCGAGAATATAAGAGAAAAGTATATTCAGATAAGTTTGTTTTTCAGAATAAGATACCCATTTCAGAAGTGTCAATAAATGTCATACTGGGTCAAGCCCAGATTTTGCATACATCATTAAATATACAGGTTCTTGTTCGAATTCTAAATACCCACATTAGGGTTTCAAGTTTAAAGATAAGATATTCCATTTTTCTGACATACCCATGTGAGGGTTTTATAGAAACAATAGAAAATAGAAGAAATCATGGTGAGTTGTGTTCAATAGACACAAAATTCTTTAGAATACAGTTTACCCACATTGGGGTTTTGAACAGAAAATAGATGATTTCTAGTATTTTCAAGGTCACCCATGAAAGGTTTTTTATGAAACAACAGAAAGTAAGAGAAATCATGGTAGTTGAGCTTGAAAGATTCAGAAATGAATATATTTTCTTCAAAACAACAAATTCCCACATCAAGTTCTTGTCTCAAGAACGCATTTTCTTCAAATTAGTAGATACCCATGAGGGATTTTGTTCTAGTTGGTACATATAATGGCGCGCGGCTTATATATGGCTTTGAAATTACAAATAGGAATCAATCTTTTGTAGAAATGTAAAGATTTATAAGATTTATTTTCCTGGAAGTGAACACAAAGATAGAATTTACCATTGCATGCTTGTAGGAGAACACATAAAGTCACGGCTGAGCTCACAAAGCAAGAGACAAAGGGTCAAGCTCTCATAGTGGCGACCAAGGAGAGAAGCAACAAAACACAACAAGAATGAGACAAAGAAATCAGAAGAGATACATGAGTAGCCGCGGCCTTATGGCCTTTTTTTTTCCTTCTAAAGCATAGTGGAAAAGCCACAATAATGTCAGAAATTAAGCTTACCTTTATCACAGTGAAGGATTCGACCATTTGAAGACAAAAGTGAAGATTCTCAAGCACACGAGCTACAGACTGAGCTCACTCATGGCAGCGCCATCCTTTCAAGAAGAGCCCAAAGTCTTCAGAAACGATGATTGCAAAATGAAATGATTTTTAGGGTTTGACTTGTTTTTGTCTCTTTCCCTAATTTGAATTTAGGTTGAGCATTATGAGTGTCCCTAATGTTCCCGTTTGACAATACAATAGTGGGGAAATTCGAACTTAGGAGTTTTTTTTTACATTTGAGACCAATTTAAGTTAATACTTTTGGTGGCTAAATTCCATGCCTTAGGTCGAATTGATGGGAGTGCTTGCCAATGAATATCCTTATGGCTTTAGACTTTAGGGTTATGCTAATGAAGCCTTAGTAAAAGTGTGATGATATTTGCCTTATGCTTTAATTGATTTTTTGAGGAATCAATTAAAATAATAAGTAAGATTTTACTTGAGACTTAGGTTTATATTTTTTAATTGATTTTGAAGAAATCAATTAAGATTTTGATAAGAGAGATGCCTTTTAATTTTTATGAATTTTTTTTGGAGAAAAATCAAGATTGTATTGGAGAGATTAGTTGTTTTTTTTGCAAAAGATTTTAAAACAATCTTTAATTTCAAAAATAAGTCCAATTAAGGGAAGATAAGATCTGCAACTATGTAAAGCAAAGATAAAGCAGATTGTTTTTATCTCTTTGCTATTTTTAGCAGATTGGGGTTAAGATTTTCCTTGGGTTGGATTTGAGTTGTCTATTAGATGGATAAGGTGCTTTATTTTCTTTAAAATCATATTTAGTCTATTTTGAGAGGCTTTTCAGTATGAACATGGAAACAGTGTGTTTTTTCTACTTTTATGCAGACTTTTGAGACAGTTTGATACCTTTTCCTTGAGATTTTCTTGTGAGCTTAGATTAGGGTTTCTTGAGGGTTATATCTTGAAGAAACTTAGTTTTTCTTCTTCTTCTTCAGTTCAGAGGACAATTTTTTGCTCTTAGCATTATAGAGCTTGTAAGCTTATTTTTTTCTCTTAGCATTATAGAGCTTGTAAGCTTATTTTTTGTACTCAGTTTGGCAAGTTCACTCTTTCAGTTTTAATAAAGCAGTGGAATTCTCCTTCTCACTTTTCTTGTCTTAGTTTTGTAATGGCAATATGATGTCTTTGTGTTTCAAACTTGAATCCTTATATCTCTTGCTATTGTAAACCTTTGTTCAGAATTACATGGTTTCAAGTTGCATGTTGTATTTAGTTCTTTCAGATCTTCATGCAAATCACTGATGAAATATGTGCTAATGAGATTGTGAGGGTTACTGTGATAGAGAAACTATTATGAGTGGTTAAGTCTGAATTTTCATAAGTCTGGTGAATCATCTGTTAGTCATAGGTTTTAATTTCAGTCATCTTTCTAACTCTTTCCCTCAGAAAATCACTTAGAATAATATTTATCATTCGGAGAACCAACTCACTCTAGAGATTCATTCTTGCAATGAGTTACCCACAACTCAAGAAGGTTTCCATGTGTCAATAGATTACTGAACTTTCAATTTCAGCAGGGTGCAAATCTATTTGATAACAGGTTGCTCCTGCGTTCTTCAACCCAAATGGCATCATGTTCCAATAGTATGTTCCCTATGGACAAGAGAATGCAGTTTTGTGTTGATCCTCCATGGTGATCATGATTTGGTTATAGCCTGAAAAACCATCCATGAGTGATAGCATTTTATGCCCAGTTGTTAAATCAACGATGATGTTGATGTTAGGAAGAGGGAAATCATCCTTCATGCATGCTTTATTTAAATCTCTAAAATTTGTGCATATTTTGATGCCCCTAGTTGGTTTGGAAATTGGTACCAAGTTTGAAACCCACTCAGGATAATTTATTGATTAGATAAATCCAATGTCAAGAAGCTTTTGTAAATCAAGTTTCACCAAGAGTGCCACTTGAGGGTGCATCTTTCTCAATTTTTGCTTTGTCGGTTTAGCTTCAGGATAGACTTCTAAATGATGCACAACTACTTCTAGATTGAGCCCTAGCATATCTATGTATGACCATGCAAATTTTGTTCTTCGCTCTTTCAAGAATGCTACTAGGTTCTTTTTTTCTTCATCCAATAAGGATTCGGCATAGAAAGTGATCTTTGGTGCCTCTTCTAATCCCACATTCACTGGGGTTCCCTTGTCTGCTAACACTGTTGACTTTTTTGGATGCATTGCACTAAGGGGGAGATTAAATCCCTCATCCTTGGGCACCTCAGAGATATTTTCACCCTCGTATATGCCCTTTCTTTTTACTATTTTAGGATTATAAAGTGCCACATTGTGGTTTTCACTTAGAGATCTACATGTTAGTTGCATGTCGTCAAATTTGCGACTGAAGGATTTAATCGTCTCCCCATAGTATGCCCTTATGTCTAGTTCTATATCAAAACCAACCTTATGCTCTTCCCATGGTAAGTTGTCACGGAGTCCCATGAATTCTGAGATTTATTCATTTTTTTCAAATAAATCTAGAACTGGTAGTCCTTGTTGGTCCCATTCAATGAGTTGTGGGTATACTAGGCTTATTTTAGTCAGTTGATCATTTGGGGCGAAGGATGTTGCAGATATCATGAAGAGAGATTTATTCTCAAATAGGTCAACAATATCAAGGGGGAAATATTCTAGGGTAGTATCACACATTGTTGGTAACCAAGAGGAAGTCTCAACCCGTTTAGCGAAAGTACCTTTTCCAAGAAGAGTAACCTTGCTAGTAGTACATCTTAGGCCGAGATTCTTTGGACGTCTCTTAGTAACGATGGGTTCTAGAAAACCATTGCCATTTTGTCCTAGTTTCTCATTTTTGTTGTACCCCCATCCCTTCATTAGCTGCAAGCCTTTGTTATCATCTTCCATGGGAAGAGCGGGGATGGGTCATTCATCTTGATATAGCAGTTAAGAGACATCATCCTCATTGACATCTTCTTTGTTCAAATCCCCCCATTTGGTGAAGGTAGTGGCTGCCATCTTGACTATTTCAGCTACTTTGTTGATAGGTGTGGGTTTCCCATGAGATTTGGGAGAAAGACGTAGCTCCCCCAACATAAAAGTATCCTTCGTTAGTTTATAGTTTCCACAACCATCATCTTGGAAAACTGCTTTAATGTCAGGAATGTTCTACACAATGGGTGTTTTTGTTTCTGAGGTAGATGCAAGGGATGGTAGATCAACAAATGAGGAGGATGATGTAGGCCCTTCATCATTTTTAGGGATTTGAGGTATTTTGTAAAACTTGGCCTCAAGGTTCTTGAAGTAGTAAAAAGGCTTGGGATCTCCATAAATAGTAACTTCTTTTTCCTCAAAAGGAAACTTTACACATTAGTGATACATTGAAGCTACAACTTTTAGGGAATGAATCCAAGGTCAACCAAGCAAGATGTTGTAGGGGAGATCAAGTTCTAACACTTGGCATGTAGTCTCTACAATGATGGGTCCTACTTGGATGGGTAGTGCGATGATGCCTTGAAATACCCGCTCTTGATCGTCATATGCTTTGATAGTGGTACTCTTTGCTTTCTCAATATTATCCTTTGAATATCCCAGGTTCTTGATCAAATAATGGGTGCAAATGTTCATACCAACACCTCCATATACTAAGACTCTTTTAACCTTGTTCTTATGAATAATGACCTCAAGGTGTAAAGCATGGTTATGTGGTGGTTGAAATGGTAGGTCTTGTTTTGAGAAGGTGAAAAGATGAGGGATAGTGATATGCCCTACCATAGCTTGAAATTTCTCTGTATCCATAACCTCAGGGATGGATGGTGAGGACAAGGCCTTCTCTAAGATTTCTCTATGTGTGGGGGATAGCCTCAATATTTCTAAGATAGAAATCTATGTGGGGGTCTTCTTAATCTAATCTGGGAGACTGTACTTGCTAGGGTTTGATGTGGGTAAAGTAGGTTGTGTCCTAGATTGAGATGGGACTCCTTGGATGGTGACCTTGACACGTCATGTGGTGACTCCACACTCTGCACTAGGCCCTTTGATGGTGATGATAGTGATGACATTATCATAGGAAGCGACTACATTGGAATAGCTATGTTGTACATTTGTGTAATCCTTACCTTTTCCCTTGTTGTTTCATTTGTTGTGATCCAACATAGGGTTCTTGTATATCTTGAGATCCTAGTTACTAGTTGGTACTTCAACAGATATGTCTCCATTCTCGATAAGATCTTGGATAAAATTTTTAGCCTCATACAGTTCATTGTTTTGTGTCCTTTGATTTTGTGAAAGTCACAAAGGTCTTTTTCATTATACCATGGTGGTTTATCTTGTGGTTCTTGGTAGCTTTCAAAATTTGGAAGTGTTATTAAGTTTGACTCTACCAATTTTTCATGATATTCTCAATAGGTTTAGACAACTGTGTGTACTTGCATTTTGGATAGTTGTTCCTGTTAGGGGTTCATCTTTGTTGTGTTTCGATGTTATTGATTTGGTTGTTTTGTGATGGTGTAGCTTGTTGTACGGTTGGTTGAGCATTAGCTATTTGATTGTTGTTTGGCCTAGGAGCACTTAGGACCACCTTAGCATCTACCACACCATCATTTTTCATGTTCTTGTTTTTAGCCTAGACACGAGGCTTCTCATTTGAACTAGTTGATGAGCGGTTGTCTTTGTAGGCTTGAGTATTTCCTTGTGAGATTAGAGCTCTCTCAATGTTAAGGGAACTAGGGAAAATCTCATCATAAGAGGTAATGCATTGCATCTTCAAGTGGAAGGATAGATCGGGATCAATATTTTCTATGATAATCCCCACTTTTTGTTCATCGGGAATGAGCCACTTGCTTTTACTAGGTCTTTGTCTCCATCATTGTAATAAATTGGAAAAAGATTCTCCTTTGTTTTGTTTGAGAGTCTACAACTCTTCTAGGATTACGTCCTTTTCAAGATTAAAGAAGTGATCTATCAATCTATCAATGATTTCTTGGGAGGTTTTGATACTTGGAGGCAACTGAGAAAACTAGTCAATGGATGGGCGTGTCAAGCTTTGTGGAAAGAGGTGCATCAAATAAGACTCATTGTAGGAAACCTCCATACACATGACATTAAACTCTTTGACATGGTCCACAAGACTTCCTCTCCCTTTGTATTTATCAAATTTTGGGACTTCAAAACTGGGAGGGAATGGTACCATTGCGATGTTTCGATCAAATGGATATGGGCATAGGTTCTATTGTGTATGGGGATTCTTCATTTTTCCCATTTCGATATCATGCATTTCTTGTGTTAATAGCTTAAGTTGCAATGCAACATCATTTTGTGGGTTTGGTGGAGGAACATATTGTGGGAAGGTAAATGAATTGTATGTGGGATTATGATATGATGAGGTGTTGTATGGTGTGTATGGTGGTGTAGGATATGGTGATGGTGATGGTGGTGGAGGTGTATATGTTCCTAACATGTTTGAGTTGATGATGTTATGTTGGGGATTATAGTATAAACCTTGTTGTTATTGTTGGGCATACTATTGGGCTAGTAAGGCTTGTTGTTGTTCCTATGTTGGTAAGGCTGCTTGTTGTGGTTGTTGTGCTACTAGGGCTTATTGTTGGGGTTCCTATTCTTGTTGTGCCACGAGTGCTTGTTGTGCTGCTAAGGTTGCTTCTTGTTGTTGTTGCTATTATTGTGCTGCTAAGGCTGCTTGTTGTTGTTTTTTTTGTTGTGTTACTAAGGTTGCTTGTTGTTGTTGTGCTACTAAATCCACTTGTTGTTGTTGTTATTGTTGTTGTGCTACTAGGGCTACTTTCTATTGTTGTTGTTGTTGTTGTTGTGCTCCTAGGGCTACTTGTTGTTGTTCTTGTTGTGTGGATTGTTGATACGCATGTTGTACTTGTTGCAAGGCTAGGGCATGTGCTTGCAATGTAGGATTGGTTGGTTGTTCGTACATCTGTGATGGGATTTGGGTGTTGATGTTTTGCTTGGGTTGTGGGTTGTTTATGAGAGGTTGGGGGTTCCCTTGGTTTAACATTCCTTATAAGATGGTGGATTGGGATGGAGGAATGTAAGTTTGAGGTCCCATTTGATTTTGTATGATGAGAGGAACCAAGGGGAAAGATGATGATGGTTCCATTAGGTATTGTGGTGGTAATGGCACATTAGGACCTTGAGTCCATTGATTGAAAGGATTCCCTTGAATGACTTTTTGGGGATTTCCTTATGTTTGGGAGGTGGCCAAGGTATTACCTTGGTTGATGGGGTTTGTGATCAAGGGGTTGTTTTGAGTTGGGTTGGTGATGGATGGGACAAATGTGTCTTGGTAAATTAATGGGATGGATGAACTCATTGGCGGATTTGATAAAGGTGTCCCATATTACATAGAGGATTGATTTTGCACAAGGGTATAAATTTCCCTTTTGGGTCTATTTGAGACACTTGTTCCACATTACCTTGCATGATTTTGGGCACACTTGTGGTACTTTTGGGGATGGATGAAGAGGGGTACCCTCGATATGTTGAGGTTTTCATGGATTCGTGAAGATCAAGTGGTTTATGTTGATGTAGAGGATTCTCAGTAATGGGGGGAGCACCAAATGTTGGTGTCAAAGTGGTGGTTTAAGAAGGATTGGTGTTGAGGGTACCCACAAGTGTGTTGCTTTCTAATAGAAGAGTGTGGCCAAAGGCCTTAGCAAGACTAGTTGTAATACTAGGAATGGGTGTTTGATTTAGCCCTAGTGATGGGGTCATTTGAATGGTGGATGAAGTTAAGCCTTGTGTAAATTATTGTGCAATAAAAGATGGGGAAACTAGAGCCATGTTTTCTTAGGTATGATGTTTTTGTTTACACTCCATTATTTCTTCCTTAGTAAGTCCAAATGAGTTGTTCATGATGTCTTCTATCTCATATGGCCCTGATGGAGATGAGGGTTGTTGTGATGGGGTAACTTGACTTCTTGGATCAAATTATTGAGGATTGGGATCACTTGAAGTGAATGTGACTTTGGTTTTTTCCATGATTCTCTTGTGTTTTGATCTTGTCTTTACCATAAATTGTGGGTCACCTATGGGAGAGTTGTGTTGAGATTTCTAATGTTTAAACTCTCTAGCTGACTCAAATTTTGGTAAAAGGGACGCTCTAAGTCATTTTGGAGAAATGGTGATAATGGGAGATGAAAAAGGTGAATTATGTGGGAGTGATCTTTGAAAACATTTTGGGAAAACACTTTTGACTTAAAGGTTTGATTGTTTGATGTTGGGATAAAATACGTCAATGAACTTGTGAATCTTTAAGGTAGACTTGTGACCTTCAAGATAAACTAGTTCAAAGATGATAACTAACTTAACTAACTACATGGAAAAGGATTAATTTCACATACAAAGTAGCTAAGCTAGGGTTTGGTGTTGATATATTTTCAAGAACAAAGTGTTCGTGTGTTCAAAAGTTTGCAAAGTGTGGTGAAGTGAAGGATGAAATGTGTTAAGGGGTGGATGAAATGTTTGACCCAATGTTGAATTAGAGTGAACCTTTGTTTTACAAGACCAAGGTAGTGAGAAACATGCTATACCTCTAAAGTGTTCAAACCCTAAAGACTCAATGGTCAAAGAGAAGTTCTTGTGAAATGTGTAGATCTGGTTCGTTCATGAAATAGAAAATAAAATGCCTCATTATTGATCTATCTCAGTTGTGGTGATTCTTTAAGAGATGTCTTCTAATATACTTTAAACTATGATTTCTAAGTTTGAAATGAGGTAATGTAGACCTTCATTTAGGGATTTTTATTTAGTGAGAAATCATTTAGAGAAACACAAGATTATGAAAAAGAGGATATTTATTGCCACATAGAAGGTGGTAATATGGGCCTTCCAGCCACAATATCGGCTTGTTCCTCTTGTTCGTCTAAGATGTATGTTGTGTTTCTCCATTGGATTGGTGCTTTCCTTGTTTCAAAAGTGAATCTCCTCAAAATACTAATTATATCTTTTTGTTCTCCTTCAATTAGTTCAAAGTTTGGTTGAATGATAGCGGGTGTCAGGTTTGGTTGTTCAACCAAAGTGATCGGATGCCAAATGGTCATGTGGGGTTCAATTTTTCAATTTATATTGCTTAAATGAGTTTATTTTTACCACAAACACTTTTCCTTGCTTAAGTTCAAACTAAATGTCTAAGTCAAAAACATCATTCTTTTCACAAAGTCCATTTTGTGAAAAGGATGAAGTTAGGGGCATAGTTATGTAGGTTTTCTTTGGAAAGCATGGATTGAGATGTAAACCAAAATATTTAAGTCTCTAAGAATAAATCCTTAGGACAAGAACCAATATCAATATTTTTCAAAGGGTATCCATACTTAGACCAAAGGGTCTAACATTTTGAAAAGACTTGTTGGTGTTTGTTTGTAATTGTTTTGGAACCAAGCAAGTGTTAAACTGGCTCACAAGCATTTACAATTTTAGGTAGAGCGGGTACGTATTTTTTAGTAGGCTTACCATAATCCCCTAAGAGATGATTAATCCATGAAGATGAAATGGACAAATAGGCTATGCCAAGGAAATGTAACGTATTGACACGCCAAGCAAAAGAGTCCCTTCCCTATTTGCTTTATTGCCTCAATAAAAAATTGGACATGGTAAGTAACTTCTTAGAACAGTGCTATTCCAATGTACTACCTCAAAATATTTTTCAGAATTGGACTTGGTTAGCCACTACAAACAAGGATTTTAATGACCATATTCAAGATAAACTAGTGTTATACACGCGGTGATTCACTCAATTAAGAGGCCTCCTAGCCCTTAGAAATATCTAAGGGTTTTAACACATCACAAGGATACTAAGGGAGACATTCGTCGATATAGGACAACCACAACCAACTGGTTAATGACTTTAGTCACAACCAGTTATTTATATAGCAGACCAAAATGAAAGCACCGCTTGTGTTGTTCCCTCTCACAAGTTGGGAGGCAAGCCCTCTATAGGTAACACATGTTTGAAGCGTAAAATGCTTTTCGTCACCCAAGATTTCCAAAAGATGCAAGGGGAGAGGATAAGCACTTCCAAGAAGAAAAGGTATACTTGTGTGTTTCTCTTCACCCAAGATTGCACAAAGTGCAAAGGGAGAGGATACACACAACAAGCATACACAAGAAAATCAGACACATGTTCATTTTAACCTTGAAAAACATAATGAATTCATTTTAAGCACCAAATGAAGTGTGTAAATTGTTTTGTTCAATTTTAAACTAACAAGCATAATGATGTGAGGGTTCAATTTTAACCAATTTGAACATTCATTTTAAACCCAAAAGAAATCTAGTTTGGTCCTAAAATGTGAAATAAAGCATCATAAATGGGTTATAATTGCCCCATAAGTATCGAAACATTTGTTACAATTATAAGATCAAATGACAATATGCTCCTTCACTTTGAATTTTATCATCCAAACCTGCAAAACCAGATAGCCTAAAAAAACAAAATGAGAAGTTAGTGGCATGTTAGCAATCAGATGAAGTCAAAAAATTAAAACACATGTCAAAATTCAAGTTCAATTTTATTTACCACTAAATTGTGACATTGAAATCAATTGCACTCATGAACTCCATCAATAGCATCACTATATAGAAAGTGTATCACTATATTGAAAAATTGAAGGCATCACTCTGCTGTAAACAGTGACATCAATAGTGTTACCAAATCAAATGTGTCACTAAATAAAAATTTATGGCACTATGAAAAATAAGTTTAGTGTTGCTATTTAAATGCATATTGACAAAATTTAATGTGTTGTTGAATTAAACATGTCATTTTTTAAAAAATTAAATGCGTCATTGTATAGCAATACGTCCAAGGTGCGTCGATGAATCTTCAATAGCATCATTGAATCTGCAAACACAAGCAAAATGAAAACCTAAAGGGAATTTTTTCAAATTGATCAGTTCAAGCCCTCATAGCGCCAAAATGTGATCAACGGACATAGTATAGGTTAACTACACTTGATTCATGAGGATTTGAAGCATATTTAAGCCACTATGCATCAGTCATAATAAGAACATTCAACATAAACTAAGCTAAGAAGCCATTAAAACTAACATATTAAAATACGAAAGCATCATAAACATCCATTCTAATCCATTGTAACATATCCTATTGGGGGAGTGGTGTCACATTGACGTGGAATGGCAACCCTTTCCCAATTCCTTGGATAATGAACTTGTTTCGATCTATTCTATTGAAGAGAATCGATGAAATCGATGAAAGATGTGTTGTAAAACATGATAAAAGCTATTTTAACATGATAAATGCTATGATGATCGATGTGAGTGTATGCAATGCTATTTTAAATGTATGCAATATTTGAAAGATTAAAACCCTAGTTTCAAAATATACTAAATGGATGCAACTAAGTTACCATGGAAGCCATTAATGGATGCTCTAAGCTAATAATGCAAGTAAAATAACCTAAAATTATTTTAAAACATGAAATATGAGTGCAAGATGAGAGTGATTTTAATAACATAATTTTAGTATTAAAAGATGGATCCCTATTCAATAGAGGCAAGCTCTATTTATAGAATAGGCAAAATGAAATTGATGGTCAAGATCAAAAGGATCAATCAACGGTCAGAATGGAAGGAAGATGGAGGCATGGATCATGGATTCCAATCAAGTGTTGAGGATGCAAGATGATATTTAATCAAGGGCTTAAATTCATCCAAACAAACACACTTTCAAAACTTGCACAATAAGTCTTGTTGAAAGTTTGTTTCAAAAAGAATATTCCCTTTTTCAAATGAGTGAAGAAAGAGAATATTCTCATGGGTGAAAAAAATTAGATATTTAGTTAATTAAAACCAAATTTAATTGTGCAAAGGAGAAGGAATATTCCATGGGAATATTCCCTTTTTGGAGGAATGTGCAAAGGAGGAATATTCCCTTGCAAGTGGGAGGATTAGATTTAATTAGTAATTTGATAATTAAATAAATTTTCAATTATGGAAATTAGGGGAATTATATGATATCCATTAAATAAATGATTTAATGAAAAAGGGGAAAGCGATATGATATTTATTAAATAACTTAGGGTTATTTAATTAAATAAGAGGACTTAGGGCTTGGATTAAATAATTTGTATTATTTAACTAAACAAGATGAAATGTTAGTGCGGGAGGGGGTGAATTAACCTAATTAGGTCAATTATATTAATAGATGAAAATGATGCAATTAATTAAATAGCTAGGCTAATTTAATCAATTAAGCGAAAAGAAGATGGATTTTAGGATGAAATGATGTTAATATATCAAATTTAAGTGTGTAATACCATTCAAGACATTTTTAAGTGTCTATAGTTACCACTCACCAAGCCCTTGAATAAACCTTTGAATGGAGATCTGCAACTTGCATGAAATGGCTGATATATATGTGGATCTAGATGACTTGAGTTGATGCTTGAATGCTTGAACTTATCTTGAAACCTACATCACAATGTTATCTTCAAAAACATGCATGATGCAAAAATAATTTGATATGATGACTGAGATCTTGAATGTTGCAATAAATCCTTGATAATTTTTCTCTTCAATGCCTTTGATCATAAAATTTTCTCTTGTGAAAGTTCTCCTTAATTGTTTCTTGATTCTAGGTGTCTTAGGATTGAATTGATGAAATAACCTTGTATTTATAGGTATGTATCCTTAATTTCCCAAAATTCAAACATCACATGCTGACATCAGAATTTGAATTTAGAAACATTCAAATACCGCTAAAAACATAATTTATGTTAGGGGATCAAAGGCCTAGGGTGCGAATGGGTCCCAGGTCCCTATTCCTAGAACACACTTTGCTCAAGGTAAAGTGTTATGTATTGGCACTAATTATTATGGGGTTTCTCTTTCGAAAAATATAATTTATTAGGCTTGTAGATGCATAATAGTACTTATCAGGGCATTTAATTAAGTCCAATTTAATTAAGAGGGCCCAAACAAAGTGTGAAAATGTAAAGGAGTACATTTTTCTACACTACATATATATATATATATATATATATATATGAGATACATCATTTTTTGGAGGCAATTATATGATGTGTTATTGGTATTCATATTTATATATGATGGATGTTTATGTATGATTTTATTTATGGATGGATGCATATGATTTGTGATTTATACTTATATGTATGACACGATGTTTGGATATTTAATGTTTATGATCTATGATGTGATGTATAGATTTTTAATGCTTATGATCTATGATGTGATTTATGGATACTTAATGCTTATGTGTTCTATATGATGATGACATGATGACATTATATGTTTAAAACATGTTATGCCATATGTGATGTATGTTAAATGGCTGATGATAATTCTAAAATGTGATGCAATATTATCTATCTTTTTACATTTTTCTTATGGAGTATGTATGACTTATATGCACATTATTATTTATGATATTCTAACATAATTATGGATGCAAGATTATGCAACTCATATATATTTTCTTTTGTGTGTCATAGCACGCCACCAAGATGACCATGGGATTGTCAAAACAAATATTAGTGAAAAGAAATAGTTAGTAAGGAGCGAAGAACTATTTAGATAGATTGTTCATCCAAATTAATATTGATGTAATGATTGATATTACTTGAGCTTTCAACAGTGCATGTTTTATCATCATAGAGTGTTTCTTGTGTTTATGGAACAAGCGGATGTATGCACACCTATGCATGAATTGTGAAGGTATATTTTGTTTATTTTTTCTTAAAGATATGATATATGGACAAGTGGATAGTGTATGCCAATTTGAGACAAACCTTGGTGACATTTAGTATCCATTTATTAAATATTAAGACATGTTAGACAAGAAGTGTCTTGATTCATAATAGTGACAATAGAACCTTGTAGGAATATGTGAGGAAATTAAAATAAATCATGTTAATCCTGTCGCAAGAAAGCATTAGCTAACCTTTGAATTGCATAGGAAATTTTGATTATGCTAGATAGAATCCCAATCACACACAAGGACCTTAGTCACCCCACTCAAGTTACCAAGATAAACCAAAAATATTAATCAACAGAAAGAAATGTCATCATCCATAATTGTTACTCTAATCATTTGTGCATATCATTGAGCAGCTTAGTAGTATGACATAAGATAAATCAAATAAGATAAGACTAATACTAGACCAAATGAGTCAACAACTATGTAGGTCTTTTTTGTTCACTGATAAGTGTTTGATATGTTTTCAAAAGATTGTGTCTATTTTAAGGAGTGAGACATTTCATGTAAGAAACTTGGTCTAGTTTCGATAATGCAAAATCCTAGAAGATAAATGATTTTTTATAAGATAGGTAACATTTATAAACAATTGATCAACCTAGTTGAGAACTAGTTTGGGTAGTGTCATCTTTTTTTTATGATTTGTTAAGGTCAGTTCCATGTAGGATAATCTATTTGTGTCAAATACGTCCATTCTCTACAAATGATAGTTTTATTATGAAATTCAAATTGTGATGTGAGATTTATTATAATGGACCCTAAGGGGACTGACCTAATTCCTCAAGGGCTCATTGATGATTTCCTTTCCTACGTGACAACACAAAGACAATGTAGTTCGACTGACCATGACAAGTGATGGTTTATTATGAAATATGGATTATGATGAAGATGTAAATGTGACAAACCCTAAAGGACAAACCTAATGCCTTGGGGGATCATAAATGATGGCCTTGCCTACATATATGTGCAGAGACAACGTAGTTTAATACCATGAACTAACATCATTTTTTTATTTTTTGATATTTTATGATTGGTTTTTAATTTTTCAAAGGATTTTTGAATGTTTTGATGTTTTTGTATTCTTGTGATAACATCCTTGGATACCATGTGTAAGACCCTTTTAAAATCCATAGGTTGAGGATTGCCCCTAGTCTGGAACAAGACTAGTTATTATGAAGGGATAGATATGATAAGTGGCTTGATGCTAAATTTTTACCCAGTTTTAGACCATGAGAGGGGTGAGAAATCTTTTATTATGAAATGAGACAATGCTTAGGTTATTATGGATGGAATCAGATAGAGTAATGATAGATGGTAGAGTGGAAGCCAACTACACATGGAACATATTTGTCAATTTTTCACCATGGTACTTATCCAAAGTGCCACTGAAATGGTTTTCACTTTAGGATAGATTATTTTTCTTTCTCTTTTCTATTCTATTTTTCCATTTTTTTAATTTTTTTGATATAATGGGATCTCCAAAGGTCATGTATAGTACTTCAAAAGGCACATGCTATTCATAGGATTAAATAGAGGTTCATCCTCAGGAGTAGCTAGTTGATAGGCACCAAATCCATATGTTGTGGTGATGATATAAGGAACCAACCAATTAGGCTCAAACTTATTTGGTTTTTCTCTTTCTTGTTGGTTCTTAGGATTCTCTTTCAAGACTAGATCACTAATGTCAAAGTTTTGGACCTTTAATCTCTTATTGTAGCTATGTCAAAGGTGATTTTGATATGCATGCAAGTGGACCAACACTGTTTGTCTTCTTTCATCCAATAGTTCTAGCTCGTGTAACCTAGAGATTCAGTAATCTTCATCATCAATGAAATTTTGCATGGAAAATCTCAAGGATGGGATCTCGACCTCAATCAGTCGGATGACTTCAAAACTAAAGACCAAGGAATAAGGTGTGGCACCAATAGGATTATGAATGCTCGTACAATAAGCCTATAAGGATAGATTTAGCTATATATGCCAGTCTTGGCCAACATCATTGATAGTCTTTTTTAGGATTTTCATAATGGTTTTATTAGATGCCTCCACTTGACCATTATCTTGGGGACAATATAGAGTGGTGAAGTGGTGTTGGATGTGGTATCTTTCACATAATTCCTTGGCGTATTGGTTTTTGAAGGGATGCTCGTTATTTGTTACTATGGATAAAGGAACACCATACCATATGATGTAGTTTAGTATGAACTTTGAAATTTATTTACCAGTGGTGTACGTCATTGGTATGGCTTCAATCCATTTAGTGAAATATTATATTATAGTGATAATGAACTTGTGTCCATTGGTAGATGTAGGTTGAATATTCTCGACGAGGTCAAGTCCCCATTGAGAGAAAGGCCAAGGTGAGGTAACTGGATGGAGTCCCTATGCCAATGCATGTACTAGGTCATCATGGATTTGACATTGTTTATATTTCTTTATGAAGTGATATGAATCACTTTCCATTATAGCCCAATAGTACCTTGTTATTATAAGCTTCTTGGCTAGGGTAGGACCACTAGAGTGAGCCCTATAAATACCCCTATGTATTTCTTGTAAATTAGTCTTTGATTCCTCTGTGTCAAGACATCTAAGAAGGGTGGTATCTAGGCTATGACGGTAAAGGGTATTTATAATGATAACATACTTAGCCACTCATCGAATAACGGTTTTTTGTTGGTTGTTGGAAAATTTGAGAGGTAGGATATGGGCATGAAGTTAGTCATATATATCCTTATACCAAGGTGAATTGGGACCAACAATATCATAGATGAGCTTGGATTCAAGGACATTGAAATAAGGGATCAACAATTGTTCCGCCAAGGACTCACATTGATGTACATTACTAAGAATATCAAAGAGAGACCCAATGGTGGTCATTGAATTTGTTGCCTTATTCTACACTCTTGGGATCTATGTAAATAGAATGGTGTCCAAGTGTTCTTTGAGGTTGTCCATTATTTTCTTATATGGTACTAGTTTGTCATCCTTAGTCTCATATATACCTGTAGCTCTTTGATTTTACATTTGATTGCTTCCCTAAGGCCCGTGAGTAAGGCTTCATATTCCAATATGTTGTTTGTGCATGGAAATGTGATATTGTATGATTTAGGGATAGTTTCCCCTTGTGGTGCAATGAACAAGAGACTAGCTCCTAAACTCTAATTTGTGTATGATCCATCAAAGTACATTTTCCACTTTGTAGATGTATCTAGCTTGAAGATTGCCTCGTCCTAGAATTTAGATACAAGAGGTATGAATTCCTATGCAGGGCCATTTACTAACTAATCAACAATGAATTTCCCTTTAATCACTTTCATTTCCATATATTCAATGTCAAAATTGTTGAGGAGCATCACCCATTTTGCCATTCTACCTGTTAATGTGGCCTTGTTGAGTAAGTACTTCAATGGATTGATTTTCACTACCAGCTTTATTTATATATTTAACATGTAGTGTCATAGTTTCTATGTAGAAAAAATGACGGCGAGATATGCCTGCTCTATGGGAGTATAATTGAGTTCATACCTTACAAGGGTATGACTGATGTAATATAATGCACGCTCCCTCCCATCCTCATCATTTTGTGCTAGGAGAGATCCTAGTGCAGATGATGTTGTTGATATGTATAAAATAAGTGGTTACCCATTGATAGGTGGCCTTATTACTATGGTGCCGATAGATAGTCCTTGATCTATTTAAAATCCTATTCACAAGAATCAATCCATCTAAAAGGGACATCCTTGCATAGGAGATACTAAAAAGAGTGGCACTTGTCTACTAGTTGTTCTATAAACCTATGAATAGACTATAGTTTTCCCTATAGGCTCCTTAGCTGGGTTAGAGTGGAAGGTGGCAACATGTCTATGATGTCTTTCACCTTTGCAGGATCAACCTCTATGCCTCTATGTGAAGCAATGTATCCAAGGAGATTCCCGAAAGTCACTCCAAAGAAACATTTCTTCGGGTTTAGTCAATCCTTATATTCTTCCAACCTTGTAAAAATTTTGTCCAATACTACTAAGTGATCACCCCTTGTGAGGGATTTTTCTAAGAGGTCATCCACGTAGTCCTCCTTTAGTTTATGCATCATGTCATGGAATATTGTAGTCATTTCCCTCTGATAAGTAGCTCTGACATTTTTAAGACTAAAGGGCATGTCGTTCCAATAGTATGTGCCCCAAGTGAAGGTGAAAGTTGTCTTGTGCTAATATTCTATTGCAATTTTGATTTGATTATACCTAGAGAAACCATCCATCAGTGATAACATCTCGTATCTTGATGTAAGATACATGATCATGTCTATATTAGATAACAAGAAATCATCCTTTAGAAAATCCTTGTTCAAATCTCTAAAGTTGGTAAAAATATGGATGCCCCTAGTCGGCTTGGTGACTGGTACCAAATTTGAAATCCAATCTACATAATTGATGGGTCTTATGAACCCAAAATCCAACAGTTTCTTCGATGGGTCTTATGAACCCAACATCCAACAATTTCTTCAACTTCGCTTTAACTAGTAAGGAAATTTTTTGGTGCATCTTCCTCAACTTTTTCTTAAAAGTTTTAGCATTAGGAAGAAGAGGTAGGTGATGGAGGACTAGTTTAGGGTCTAGTCCCATCACTTTTGCATTGTATCATGCAAAGTTGATTTACCTTTCAAGAAAAAGAGTTAATTTTGGCTTCTTTGCATTTGTCAAGGATGCTACAAAGTGTATGATTTTTGGATCTTTTGATGTGCTAATGTTGACCTCTTGTGACTTCTCGACCAACATTAGGGATTTATTTTGATTTTTGGGGAGTGGGTACAACCTTCCATCCTTAGGTGCCTCAGAGAGGTTTTCACCTTTTGATATGTCCTTTTTCTTATTTTTTGTTATGTCTATAGGCACCTTTCAGTTTTCACCTACATACTTATTTTTCTTTATTTCTTTTGTTTTGTGATTCGAAGGCAGAGCCGACTCCCCATAGTATTCAATTGTGTTAATATCAATGGTGAATCCAACCTTGTGATCCCCACTTGGTATACCATCTCTGAGTCCCATAAACTCAATAATTGCTTCATCATTTTTGAAGAGGTCTAAGCTTGGTGGACCTTGTTGGGCCTAATTGATTAGTTGTGGGTGAAGTAACGACATGTTATTGTTATTATCAGAAAACATGAAGGATGAGGTGGATAGGGTGAATATGGAGGAATTGTCTAGATCCCAAAAGGTATCAATCCAGGTGTGGCCTTTAGTGTCGTCAATAGGGGATTCAGGTTCAGGACCTATACTATATGTCTCAAAAAATTTAGATGTGTTAATGAATTTATTTTGAAATATCATGGTACTAGGAGCTTTCACTTTTAGAGTTTGATACCCCAACCCTTTGTTGTGCGGTCATTTACTTGATAGGATAGGTTAGGTCAAGCAAGTTGTATTCATGTGCCGGTAGAGGTTTGGAAGGGGCTCCTTACATAGTCACCTTCGATCACCTTGTGGCAACCGCACATTCAAGATTTTTATTTTTTAGGGTGATGGTGGATGTATTATGGTTATATGATGATTGGATATGGTTTAATATGTACTCATAGGTGACACTAGTATAATTGGCACCAACCTTTTCACTTGTTTTAGAATTCAAGGATTTTCTATTCCCATGGTTTTGTAAAGGGTCCTTAAATATCATGTGATCTTTGTTAGAGGTTTTTGGTTGGTTATGTATTTGGATATCACCTTGCTCTATGTCATCTTGTATAATGTTCTTTAATTTGAAGCAGGAAGACGTTTTATGTCCTTTAGTTCTATGATATTCATAAAAATCATTATCATTCCACCAAGTTGGTTTGAATGGACGTGGCTCATAATGTCTGATCTTAGGTAATTGGATGACATTATTTTGTAGCAATTTCTTTAAAATTGCCTCAATTGGTTCCCCTAAGGGAGTATACTTTTATCTTAGTTGAGGGGTCCTAGGAGGACCACGTGGTGTGTTATTTTGAGCCACATTAGTAGGTTGTTAGCGCTTCTATGGAGTTTTATTGGTATTCATCGCTGTGGGTCCTTTCAGATTTAGCACGAGATGAGGTTTATTTATGAGCTTTACGTCTACAATGTTGTCATTTGTCATGTCTTTTTCCATATGACCAAAAGAAATTCTCATTTGGTTTCGAACTATGAGAAGAATATTTTTTTTCCTTAAAAAAATTCACAAGCCCTTTGGTGATGAGGGATTTCTTGATGGATAACCCATTTTGTATCACATCCTCAAATGTGTTAGAACAATGGATTTGCAAGTGGAACATTACCTCCTTGTTGAGGTTCTCCACAAAGATTTGGACTAGTTTCTTCTTTGGTATATGGCAGGAACACTTAATAGCTAAGCTTTGTCATCTTTATAAGAATGGCAAGAAGGTCTCACCATCTTCTTGCTTCTCAACACACAAATGGGTAATGCTAGTATTAGTCGATATGTTGTACGAAAAGTGTGCAATGAAATTGTCCATAAGTTCACTCCAAGTTTATATACTTGAAGGTAAGTGTGCAAACCATTCAAGGGCTTGTCCTCCCAGATTCCATGGAAAAATTCTCATGAGATATGTATGCTCATGTGATATGCCTAAGGATGTTGTATGGAACTCTTGTATTTGTTCAATAGGGTCACCCTTTCCCTTGTATTTATCAAATTTTGGAACAATAAAGTTTGTAGGAAAAGGCACATGAGAGTGCTCCTATCAAAAGTGTAAGGACATAGGTCCTCCACTGAGTAGTTTTTCTTATTGTCAATTACATGCATGTTAGTCATCTATTTTTACAATGTTTGTAGCTATCGAGCTATTAGGTCCATGGGAAATGGTGCCACTAGGACTGAGGTGGGTGTGATGTATTGTAGGTAACATTGCGAGGGGTTCTCAAATGGGTTTCTTTTGTGTTGTGTATCGAAGCTATGCATATTTTTATGTTGATGCATTGATGGGATGTGGTGGTGATATTGTGAGGTGTATGCGATATTTCAAGTAAATGATGATGGTGGTGGAGGAATGTTAACACCAGCTATGATGATGTACCAAGATTGTTTGGTTGTTGTGGATGGGGTTATGTAGACCCAACTGTGTATGTAGAACAATGATAATTTGGTTGTTGTGAAGGGGTTAGAGAAAACCCAAATATGGAGTGTGAACCAAGATTGTTTGGTTGTAGTGGAGGTGGGGGTTGAGAAAAACCAAATGTATACGCAAAACCATGATTGTTTGGTTGTTGTGGCGGTGAGGGTTGATTAAAATCAAATGATGATGACAAACCCAGATTTTTGGGTTGTTGTGGAGGTAGGTGTTACGAAATCCAACTGTAGATTGCACACCAAGATTGTTTGGTTGTTGTTGGGGTGGAATGATGTTGGGACATATTTCAAAAAAGGATTGAGTCCTTGTTAGAGGTGTGTTTACATTTTGTGAAGTGGATGTGGTACCCACTTGTGGTCCTAGATACAAAGGGTTGGTCTTTCATATCTTACTTGATGTATTTGAATGAGTGGAAGTTTGAGATGTAGCCATGGTGTGAGTTGGTGCTACAATTGTAGATGTAGAGGAAAATGGATTTTCCACGGGTTTAGTGGATGTAGGTGTTGGTGTAGCATTCACAGTTGATGTGTAATGAGACGTTTGGGCAGATGACATGCTTGTGTGTCAACTGTGATGTGGGTTGTGATGTAGTGGGTGTAATTGATGGTGGAGGTTTATTCCTAGCGCCATATGCTAGTATCACAATGTCAGGACTCTTCCTATGATGGATTTTATGTCAAATTCAGACAGTAGCTTATCTCCATATTGTGCTAATTGCATGAAATACCAATTGGGGTTTGCTGACACAATTTTACCAATAATTCTCAAGATTCTTGGATCTTGAGATGTGTTTTTGATTTCCTTAGGTGTGAGCCTTTGGTTTACCTCCTTCAAAGTGTAATCCTCACAATGGGGAAGAGTTTTATTTTGGGACCTCATGTGACTAAGACGAGTTTTTCCAAGGCTCATATCACTAGTTAGGTTGTACATCAAATTAGAAGATGAGTGCATCTCTTTTCTTTTGATTTGCGACCGTGTGACAATCATAAAAGTGATGGTGTTTGAACTTTTTCCTTTTCTATATTTTTGTATTTTTTATGTTTTGTGAAGTTTTAGTATGAATGCAACTAAGAAGAATCTATTTTTTTTTTTGTTATTTTTTTATTTTGGGAAAAAATGAAAACTATGATTTTTTGATATTATTTTGCTAAATGCAAGAGACCTTTGTTACCTTAACTTTTGAGCCTTAAAAGATGATAACCTTGAAAATTATTTTAGTTTTGTAAATAGTGTAACCACATGTAAAATCCTAAACCTCTAAGTGACGGTGATGGTTTTGATAAAAAAGTGATTCCACAAATAGACTAATGAGTTGGGTTTTAGATTTTGTTGATGGGGCAGATTGTAAAAGACAAGGTTTTTCAGATTCTCCAAATGAAAACTCTAGACTTTGACCTCTAAACTTGATTTTGGTATTCAATTTTCAATATTTTCAAGACAAGATGGTTTAAGGACTCTATGATATGATGCTAAAATGATGATGTTTTAACCTATGAAAGCTAGAAATGTTGAATATGCAGTGAAAAGTGACTATTTTAGATTGTGGATTTTTGTGTAAAAAGATCAATTTTAAGAAACATTTGTAAACAAACCTTATTTTCCTATCATAAAAATGTGTCAGATGAAGCCAAAAATGTAGTGCATAGGATTGTGACTGTAGTGCAGTCGAAACAATTGCATTACAAAACCATTCAAATGCATTGCACAAAGATGTGGTTCAGTTTTGTTCACTAAGGCAAGATTTCTACTGATAGAGAGATGTAGTGTTTTACTAGATGAATGTGTTGCAATCAACAACATATGTGTCACATTATTTATGTGGTGCAAATACACAGTTGCAACACACAGGCTGATAGATATGGTGCCGAAGTTCAGGAAAAACAATGACCTCTAGGAACCCTAATATTTTTAGTTTTATGATCTTTTAGATGTAATTCAATTTGGAAAACATAGAAATAGGTGTTTGATAAGTGATTAGATTTATTTTGTGATAGTTTTGTATTAAATGATAAGAACACTTACACTTTGGCAATAACAAGAATCAAACATGCACAACCTAATGTAGTAGTAGAATGGGTGTGTAACTATAGATGGGCCCACCTCCCATTTAAGGGGTAAATACTTAGAAAGATTAGGTATTTGAACAATTGGATCAATTATAAAAGCACCTTCTCTATACAAAAGTGAATAGTAGACTTCCAATGACACAGGGTCATTGAAAAATGTCATGGGGCACACCTTTGTTCACTTATTGAAAGGCTATTTCTAGCAACCCAACAAGATCTACCTTGTCCTAGGAAAGTACATTGTGAGTAGGTTTAGGGTACAATTCGCATTCCTTCCACCACTTTATTAGTTACATTTTAAGGACTTTAATGGCTTATAAAATAAAAGGACTTTAATTTCTTTGAGAAACTGGAAAACTGTAGTCCCTAATATAAGCCTGGAGTGTTACATGCATGAATGGACCTATAGCTTTTGCTTAAAGACAATTTATATAATGCACCCAAAAATGTTGCTTGAGGTCGAACCCTTGATTTGTCTGTTAGGATGTGTCTCAAGGTAGGCCTCCTACTTCAAAAAAATGGTGAAGGTTAATGTTACTATTTCTCATCACCCAAGATCACACAAGTGCGCAAGGGGAGAGGATACTATGAACAACACACCTTCATGTACAAGTGCACAAGAGACAGTAATCACCAGTTCTTTTCAATTACACCAAATGAAGTGTGCAATTTGTTTATTAATTTTAACCTGAATGAAATATGACATTGATTAAACACACTATTCTTTTTAAACCTAAATAGCAAAATGAGATTTGCGTTATCCTTTTTAAGAGCACCAAATATTGAATATGGGAGATTGTGTTGTTCTTTTTAAGCACCAAAATTGAAATGTGTAAAAACCATGTCCATTTTAAGCACCACAATTGAAATGTATAAAAACCATGTCCATTTTATGTGCCAAAATTGAAAAGTGTAAAACCATGTCCATTTTAAGCACCAAAATTGAAAAGTGTGAGATAATCCAAAAATGTCACAAGCTAGAAGAAAAGGATCACTAACACGAAAACCTTACTCTACTAATAAAAAAAAAAAAAAATGTATTCATCATCAATTTACCTTTATGTTCTTAACAATCAGTTGCAGTGTAGGAAGGCTTAGATGCATCATAGAGAAAAGCGATTGTGTTATAGGAAGCCTTGAATGCGATGTTCTAGAAAATGACTGCAGAATTTTTTCATTGATTATGATGTATGAAGGCACAAATACAGTAGACTGTCAAAACCTACGAAAGAAATAGAAAAGAAAAGTGATGGGTATGACACAACAAAATACGTATGCATCACTTAGATCAGTGATGAATTAACAGTTAGGCAACTACAGTTTAGGACCCCTCAATTGCATAGCAGTTTTCCATGATTGAGTTGTTTTTTTCTACAAGTGTGTCACTATTCTTATAGCTTCACAAAAACTTAAATTCATACATAATTTGTTCAAAAACATGAATTTCACGTCAGGTTCACCAAAATGTAAATTGAAAATTCAACCTTTAAGGTCATAGAGGTAATAGGAAATAATGCAAACAACCACAATCTGCCAATCCCTAACTCTATAAGATCTAATTTAATCAATGGAAAAAATGCAATAATAGATAAAACCAAATTTCAAGAAAATGATACCTTCACCTTCATTGTATTGTCATAGATGAATTTCATTGTTCCTTCTTTGCATGCTTTGCTCTTAGAAATGGGTATGCTACTATTTTTCTATGAGATTCAAGTATACGTGATAATTGCAATGATGCAAATGTCGAAGTTTAAGAGTTTGTGGTTAGCCATCAACGTGCTATGAAGGCTTGCTTTTATAGAAATGCTTGTTTTAGATGAACGATCAAGATTTAAAGATGAAAGATAAAGATCAACAATCAAGGTCTGTTAAGAGGAAATAGATTTGAGAGTTAATTGGCTTGATTGATTCAATCAAGGGAATTGATTGGATATATAGTGGAAATTGATTATATTGAGGTGTGGTCCACATGGAGTTGTTCATATAGCTTAATTGGAGCAATTTTACTCTGAGAGGCATAACTTTTGACCAAGGTGTCTAATTTTACTATTCTTGGACTTGTTGGAAAGATGACTTAGTGCTCTACGTTGTGGTGATAGTGATTTTTTGATATTTTACAATTTTGATAGTGTTTTGCTAGCTGGAAGTCAGGTGTTTATTTTGAGCTTCAAGAGGTGATATTGGGTGCATACGAAGTTGGATTTTGGACTTTGAATAGTCGATGGAAAGCTTGTTCAGAGAACTACACACTGGATTAGGTTTGGAGTTATTTTGGCATGGTTTATTTTCTATTTTTTATCTGAGTTGTTTATGGGTTGCTTTGACTATGGTGATACTATGAGTTTATGGATGATCAGATCTTGGAGATTTTATGTTAAATTCATTGTATGCTCAACTATACATCTTAGATTGTTCTCTCAGTTGACATTGTTATTAGTATATGGTTGGATTTGTATGTTTCATTGTTGTATCTACAAGTTATACAATGTTGGAGGCCATCTATACTTACATGTTGCATTTATGACTTGGACATGGGTTGTCTTTTCCCATTGATATTTCAATGTCGATGCATGTTTAGTTTTGGTGGCTTGATCTAGTCACTTGGTTTGCTAGTTTTGTTGTCATGTTGAGAAGGCAAGATGGTATTACCAGGTACAGTCATGATGTGAGACCTATGTAGTTGACTATGTTATGTGAATATGTGGACATAGTTGGATTGTTAGTTGTTGGTACATTTGGTGGTGATCATGGTGTCATGGATGTTTCTTATGCTATAGAGACTTTGGCACGTCATGATCATTTATGTAGGTGCATTGTTGGTGGTGTTGGATTGGTTCCTAATTATGGTTGTGGCGGTATATCTTCTTGGTATGAGGATCATGGTTTACTTTGTTTTCTTATTGAGGAGCTCATGTTGCATTTGAGTTCTTTGATTGTGTGAGGGAATTCTTGGTTGATCTTTATTGAGGAGATTGTTATCATGATTTCATGGATAAATTGATTACACTTTTCAGTGGGATCTTTTGACAGTGATGGATTGGTGATGTTGGATATGTTTATGATGGTTTGGCAGTTGTAGGTATCTTCTTGGCTTGGAGATTTTTGTTCTACTTGTTATGTTACTGACATTGTAGTTGTGTGTGTAGACCTGGATAATCTTCATGGAGAGGATGGTTGTCATTATGCCATGTGTGACTCAGTATCACAGTTCAGTGGGAGTTGTTGGCAGTGATGTGGATTCACCATTGGATGGTGGATGATCTTTTGTAGTGTTTGTTGGTGTCATGGATGGACTCTTGGTTTCTACTTCTATGTAGTAAGGGTTCATTAACATCTTTGGTTTCATTGATAGGGGATGATTATATTCATATTGATTAGTGGTGTTTCTTGGTTTAGAGTGTTTTTTGGTGTTGTTTCATGGTTTACTCTTGATCACATGCTAGAGCTTTGGCATGATACTTTTTCTCTTGAGACTAGGACATATGCATTGTTGTATGTGATCTCCTAGAAGGAGATGGCTAGATCATGATGTCATGGTTATGTTCTTGATTCATTTTATAGGACTTTTACTATTGATCTTGGTGGTTCTCTTGGTATTGAATACATTGATCATTTGCTTGATTACTTCATGACAGTGTTATGTTGCATTTGGAGTTTGGCATGGATTGGTTGGTTACAGGTACTCATGAATACTTGGAGACATAGGCGAGGCTTGATTTCTCTTATGATTAGAGACATATATTGAGATGGTTACTCTTGATGAGTTTTCAGCAGGAGGTCTGAGGAGCCTACACCTTGGTTGGACATGAGTTCAACATGTACCTATGAGGAGAGTGTTCTTGGATGAGTCATGATGAATTGGATGTCTTGGAGGAGAATTCTCATTACCCTACTCTTGTTCTACTCAGTGGTTTCACTTGAGAGCTATTTCCCATTGTTTCTTTCAAGTGCTTTATGTTTATGATTAATCTTCTCATGCATATGGATTTTGAGCTATGGATATATAGTTTTGGGGGGTTCATTTGAGGAGTATTGGCATGTTTATCTCCTTATGCATTGTGATTGCATTCATTGATGTAGAGTTTAGGAGATTTTTTGGGCTTATTTCCTTCATTGGGAATGGATTTAGTTTGATCTTCTTTGGTCATGAGAGGCTTACATCCATGTTGATTACATGATACATATGTTAAGTTTGATCTTGGTGATTGAATAGTTGGGTGTTGTTATGGATTTTCTTTTGGGGTGTTGTGGAGGAGATCATACTTGACACAATTGGCATTTAGAGGTGTATGTAGAAGGATTTTCTACAGGTATATGATGTGCAGTGTTTCTCTCTTTGGTCTTGGTTATCTTATTGGATGTTTGGTTTCACATTACATTGGTTTGAGGTTTGGTTAGATCTATTGTGATCACTAGCTTGTGGTAATGTGTTTTCACTTATGTTCTTGGGTGATGACATGGAGGTTCCTTTATCTTTTTTATTTTTTGGGTGTGGATAACTTGGGAGAGCTATTGAGACTTGTGATGAGAGTTGTTCTTACAAGTTATTGGCCTACAGGTTTTGCATATCACTATGGATATTCCTTGGTACTACATGATGTTTTTTACACTTTATATATGATGTTATTGGTAGACTTGGTATGCCTTGATATTTTTCAGATTTGCATTACCCATGCAATGGGAGCTCTTGGATGTGTATGTTATTCTTTGAAAGGTTTTGCACATGGAGTTTAGGATTGCAGTTTATGGGTGTATATTTTTATGGCATGAGTTTACTATGTTTAGTATACCTTGGAGGTATGGATAGTTGGATGTGTTGGAAATTCTTGTGGGTTCTATTTTAGCTGTGTAATCTCATGGTTTTAGTCACATGGTTTTGTGTAATACCACTTGGTAGTTTTGTGGGAGCTTGCTTCTATAAAAGTAGCCACAAGGGTAGTTTTTTAGGTATGGTAAGTTTGCATGTAAGCTCTTGTTAGCATTTGTGAGGGTTTGAAGCATGGTATGGGATGTGTGGTTACATGCTTGTTCACATGGATTTCTTGGAGATGGCTTGATGCTTCAATGGTGTTAATGGAGACTCTGAAGATGTATTGTATTCTTTATTGCTGAATAATACATGAGAGATGGATGCTTTTGGAGGCTAGGTTTTTTCCCTCTTAAGGGTTTTCCCAGGGTATATCTTGTGCCATATTTTCATGGGTATTTTTTTATTCTTTTGCATGTGGATTTTGAATACTTAGCTACATAGATTTCTCTTTTGGGTTATGTGGAAATTGTCTTTAAATGGTTGCAAGTTTCCAATAGCTAGGGTGGAAAGGATATAGGAAAAGGTAGGTAGAAAGAGAGGAGGGTGGAGATGGGGGATAAAGAGAAGTAGAGAGAGAGAGAGAGATAGGTAAGGTGGGAGGGATAGAGGGAGAGGTAGGTAGAGAGAGGGAGAGTGAAGGGATATATAGGGAAGTATAGATGGAAGGGGAGAGAAAGGTAAGGTGGGAGGGGTAGAGTGAGATGTAGGGAGAGAGGGTGATGGGAGATGGGGAGAAGTAGAGAGGGAAGGAGAGAGAGAGAGAGGTACATAGAGAGGGAGAGGGAGAAGGAGGGAGAGGGAGAGGGAGAGGGAGGGAGGAAGAGGGAGGGAGAGGGAGAGGGAGAGAGGTAAGGTGGGAGGGATAGAGGAAGTAGGTAGAGAGAGAGGGTGAATGGGAAGGTGAGAGAGAGGTAGATAGGAGAGAGAGGGTGAAGAGAGACAAATATATATAGAGAGACATCTAAAGGGAGAGAGGGGGGAATGAGGGAGGGATGGAGTGAGAGGTAGGTAGAAAGAAATAGAGGGAAGATAAAGAGAAGTAGAGATGGAGGGAGGAAGGGAGGGGTTGAGATAGAGAGGTAATAGGGTGGCAGGGATATAAGGAGAGGTAGGTAATGAGAGAGAGGTAGGGTGGGAGGGATAGAGGAATTAGGTAGAGAGAGAGGGTGAATGGGAAGGTGAGAGAGAGGTAGATAGGAGAGAGAGGGTGAAGAGAGATATAGAAATATATAGAGAGACATCTAAAGGGAGAGAGGGGGGAATGAGGGAGGGGTGAAGTGAGAGGTAGGTAGAAAGAAATAGAGGGAAGATAAAGAGAAGTAGAGATGAAGGGAGGAAGGGAGAGGTTGAGATAGAGAGGTAGGGTGGCAGGGATATAAGGAGAGTTAGGTAGAAAAAGATGAAGATATAGATGGGAGATAAAGAGACATAGAGAGAGAGAGGTAATATGGTCACCCTCCATCTCTCTATGTACCTCTCCTTCTATCCCTCTAACCTTACATTTTTATCTTTGTCTCTACTTCTCTTTATCTCCATCTATATCTTCATCTATGTCTACCTACCTCTCCCTATATCCCCCCCACCCTATCTCTCTATCTCTAACTATCCATTCCTCCCTCCCTCTCTACATTTCTCCATCTCCCCTCTTATATTCTCTCTACCTACCTCTCACTCCATCCCTCCCTCACTCCCCCTCTCTCCCTTTAAATATCTCTCTATATCTCTCTTCACCCTCTCTCCTCTCTACCTCTCTCTCACCTTCCCTCTCTACTTTTTTCTATCTCCACTCACCCTCTCTCCACCTACTTATCCCTCTATCCCTCCTACCCTAATCTCTCATTACCTACCCCTCCCTCCCTCCCTCCATCCCTCCTCTCTCTCTCAATAACTCCTCTCTCTCTCAATAACTCTTTCTCCCCCTTCCCTCTTGACTTCTCTCTATCTCCACTCACCCTCTCCCTCTCTACCTACACTACAAAAAATCCTTGTGATTTGCTCCATTTTTTGCTTCCACCCACTATTTTAATGTATTTTTGCCAATTTTTTTAAAATGTCAGTGCTATTTATCGGGATTTTGCTATTTTTGGCATTTATTTGTGTCGATCAGGACAATTCAACGCTATTTTTTGCCAAAATTAGTGTCACCTTTAGTGCCGATATTAGCTTCAAGTGTGGTGCCATTTTTATCAACACCTTTGGCTCTAAGTTTAGCTTTGAGTTGAGTGCCACTTTTAGCTCCGACTTTAGCTTTGATTTTAGCTTTAGGTTTAGCCCTGATTTAGACACCCCTATGTTGAAGAGACTTATTTATGTCTCATCGACGATGTAAAATAGTGAAATGTCAACAAGATACAGGCATATCGAGGAGAGAATCACTTATGTCACATCGACAAGGTATATCTACAAGTGCTCAACAAAACACAACTCTTGGATATAACGAAGTAATTTTGATGAGACATTGAGATATCGGTAAGACAAATAAGATTGTCTCATCGACACTCTTCAAGTAATGATCAAAAGCATACACCACTAGACCACTGGGAAGGTGAGCAACATATGCAGTAGAGAGGTATACACCACAACCCCACAGCAAGAAGCTGGTAAACAGCTGAAGGGAAGGGAAAAACACTGCCATACTGCAGTGATAATCACAAGTCTCCCCGACATGGCAGAGTTACACTGATATATAAAGAAATACCGCCAAAGGAAAATATTGATGAGACAATAGCATATCGGCAAGAGATATTAACTTATCTCATCGACACTGGCAACCAACATCAAAGGAACATAAGATCTAATGTCGATGAGACATTGAGATATCGGTAAGACAAATAACATTGTCTCATCGACACTCTTCAAGTAATGATCAAAAGAATACACCGCTATACCACCGGGAAGGTGAGAAACATATGTGGTAGAGTGGTATATACTGCAACCCCACAACAAGAAGCCTTAAGCAAGGCAATAGTGCGGTAAACAGTAGAAGGGAAGGGAAAAACACTGCCATACCACAGTGGGTATAATAAGAGATGGTGGTAGTATGGTAATCGTGGCATCATTACAATTTACAACACTAAATGCAGCAAATCATGTCAGTCACAATCCATTTGAATAAAAAATTTAAGGAATCAAGAATATAGCCCACCAAAATACTCTAAAACTCTAATAAACATACTCTAATTTTTTTGTCAAAATCTTATTTTTAGGCATAGCCCGCCAGAATGGAGTTTTCATTTTAATAAACATACAATAAAACCTTTGTTGAAACCTTATTTTCAGGCGTAGCCCACCAAAATGGAGAAGTGTTTTAGTAAATAATGACATAGAATGGTAAGGAGATGTGCATGATAGGAGGCATAAGATTCATTGTTGTTTATCTCATTCCTACTCTGATCAACAAGGGTTACAATGTTTGTGCTACTGTTTGTAATCTAGGTATTTAATTGACATATGTTTGCATAATCTCAAATTCCTTCAGATGATTTTGAAGTATCAATGTATCCTATATAGGGTTTAGAATGACTTATTTTAATTTTAAAAAATAAATCAGATGCTTTTGAAGTATTAATGTGTCCTATATAGGGTTTAGAATAATTTCTTTTAATTTAAAAAAATAAATAAATGATGTATTTTCCTGTGATTAGAAAATGTGGAGATCTCCTAAATCTTCCCTAGTACACTATCCTCTTTCACATTGTGTTCATTACTCCAACTGCTAGGGTTTTGCATTTGACATCTTTAATATCTTCATGATAGTGGCTTTTAAATAGATCTCAATCTTTGCTTTAATCTTTATCATGGTAACCCTTGATTTCCATAATCCACCTTCAATCTCTTCTAAGAATGTTGTCTTAAGCTAGACTACATAGTATGCATATAAAGCAAGTTCTTCATACCTTCCATTGTTCCAGACCACCACTCACCGCCTTGCTTAAAATGTTTCCTCCATAAGCACAATAACATGTTTTAAAATCATGGTTGCCAATGATTTACTATTAAGGTCACTACTTTCATCAAGATACAATAAGATTTTTGTCTTCAAACTTAAGGCATTATGTAAGATAACATTGTGAATTGTTTGTTGTGTACAATTTTATTTTCTTGCACATTTACTGCTTTGCTAACTTCCTTTAAGACTAGATATTGCACCATCAGCTACAATCTCAAACAACTCACTCATTGTCACTTGAAGATTCCTTTCATGAGCATCCTTGTATAAAATCAAACTATGCCCTATAGACTTCCTACTTACTTACTAATATAGGGGACTCATTGTTTCATGGTATTTTGAGTTTTATTTAGAAGGGGTTAATATGTGGCATTTTTATGTGCAGGAAAAATAGATTGTGATGCAACGTTTGGGTATGGACGGTTCAGGCATAATTGGATTGCTATCGGTGTCATAACCAGGTTGGATTGTACCTTGAGCTAGTGTGAAACACTTTTGGGTGTTTTCGCTTTGAAGCAGAACTTGTGTGTAGGAATTTCCAAATATCCAACAGAGGAAGTTCCTACATTCTAAAGATAAAATCATAAATCTGCTTATCTAGTTTTTGATCCAACCTAACATCTTTAATATCTAATAGATAAATTTTATACATTCTAAAGATAATAATAAATCTGCTTATCCAACTTCTGATCTAATTTGAGGTCGTGAATATTGAACAGAGAAAGTTCCTATATTCTAAAGATAAAATCATAAATTTTATTGGTCCAATTGGAGATCTAATTTCAGGTCGTGAAGCTCCGATAGAGAAAGTTCCTACATTCTAAAGATAAAATCATAAATCTATTTGGTCCAATTTGAGGTCCAATTGTAAGGATTTATCTTTTTAATTATACTTTTTGACATTTTTCTTAATACAAATTGTTACTTTATAATTATGGTATTTCTTTTCTTCTAATGTTTTCAACCCTCATTTCAGGGAAGAGCTCTGAAGATGGTTCCTTCAGATGGAGACTACACTTTTCCGCTATAGGTTCCATCTAGAAACACCAGAAGCTCAGGTACTGTCATACTCAGGTACAATAGAGTTTGAGGTTACCTTGTTCTCCTTGATACAAAATGTTGTCCTTCAATCCCTCTTAAGCAACATTCACTATTATGGACTTCATCATTGTACCTTTCATGCATTTGATTTAATTTTTTATGTGGAAACATGTTGTCTATGTCTTTGCAAGTGATGACTATTGTGTAAGCTTTTAATCTACATGACTGCCCCTCATGTTGAATTCTTGTGACTATTATGATGCTTGGGGCTGCTTACTTTTAACCAGACTATTAATGAAAACTATCTTGGAATCCTTGATGATCAGTTTTGTTAGAATCATGGCTATGTTGATAGTGGAATGTTCTCATTAATAAGGATAAATCTTTATCAATAAGGAGATTACCCCTTACCGACATACTCCACTATCCTTGCAAAGATTGATCTTTAATGCTTCATGGATGGTTTACTTGTGATTATCCTTCTCAAATGAAACAATAGGGCAGCAGGTTGGGCTCAGCCCTTGTGGGAGCCACATTTCACCCCACATGTTGTAACCAGATAAAAAAAACAACCTAATTTTATCTATACCTACACAATGAGAAAACATGTTAGATAAAACTCATCATATGATAGATATGTTTGATAACTTTATTGTTTTCTTGGACATCTATGGTATGCAAGTTATTTGTATGCACATGATGATAAAATTATATGTTTATAGATGTATGCACATATTTTGACTGGTGATCCTTCATTGCTCTAACAACACTCTTCTCACCCAAATGCAAGGAACCTAGGAGCAACAAGGAAGACAACAACTTGGAAGCTTAGACAAGCGGGAAGACTGAAGATGATGCAGAACAAAGAAATCGAGATTTGTCATTGAGGCAATGACAGGTCCCCTTTCTCTTTATGTGCATTTTTCTCTTGTGTATCTATAAATGTATAGTTTTTCAATTATATGCATTCAAATAGTCAATTCCACGGCTTGTGTGGAACAACATACATTTACATTATCAATAAAGACTACATTTTTTAAAGGATTGTGTAATCTTTCCTATATTATATGCATCTGCATAAGTGCAATCTAGTAATGTAATCTTTTGATTTTGTTTATGCACATGAATGTAATGTAGCAAAAATAAGAATGTACCTTACTCTTCATTTGAAAATCACAAAAGCTCTACCTGATTGAGCTATTAACTTTTGTGTCTTCATGAACATATGTTGATACAAAATGAATGGAAGAAGCATCCAAGTAATCCTTTTTTTTTTTGCCAACAGTTTGTACCAAAGATTGAACAATTTAAGGATATTGCAAAATGTGATTTGTATCGACACAAATAATATTACTGAAGCATTTCAAAGTTTAGGCCATAAGAATCATCATTTTTTAAACATGGATTGTGTTGTAGCCAAAATTCCATCTTAATTATTTTTGCATACTTCCATTTTCACTCATCTCTTACATCCACCATATGCATAGAATTCCTGTCATAATAACTTAATTTTAATAAAATCCCTCACGTGAGCTTCCAAATAAAACCCTTGATCATAGCATCAAAGTGTATTCCTCCTTTGAAATACTCCTATGATTGCTCATAGCATATCACCAAGACAACACCATGTCAATGAGAGTCCCTCCAAAGTCTCCCCGACATTAGCACAAAGCACAAATCAGAAATGTAGCTAAGACACCCCTATGTTGAGAGACTTATTTATATGTCTCATCGACGATGTAAAACAGTGAAATTTCAACAAGATATGGGCATATTAAGGAGAGAATCACTTTTGTCACATCAACAAGGTATATCTACAAGTGCTCGGTGAAACACAACTCTTGGATATAACGAAGTAATTGTCAATGAGACAGTGGCCTATTGGCAAGAGACAGTAACTAGTCTCTTCGACACCAACAACCAACATCAGAGGAACATAAGATCTAATGTCAAGACATTGAGATATCAGTAAGACAAATAAGATTGTCTCATTGACACTCTTCAAGTAATGATAAAAAGCATACACCGCTATACCATCGGGAAGGTGAGCAACATATGCAGTAGAGTGGTATACACCACAACCCCGCAGCAAGAAGCCTTGAGCAAGGCGGTAGTGCGGTAAATAGCAGAAGGGAAGGGGAAAACACCACCATACCAACATATCGAATAAAAATGGGCATTTTAATTAAAAGTATCTTCTACAGTTATGAAATGATGATTAGTCCAATTGATGTGACTAACGAAAATATCAATGAGACTACCACTATTAATGAAGAACTTGATCATAAAGGTGGCGCGAGCACCATATATGAACTAGGGCTAGATGAAGTGTCCTGAAATTTGATAAATACGACCTCAAAGAAGTTGAAATCACTGTGAATTGTAATTGAAGGATTTGGAGAACCAAGTTGGACGGTGGTAGGAAGCTGGAAATTTATAGCATTTATCCAAGTAAGTGGTCTAGACTAAACTTAAAGTATTTTCTGAGTATGTAGGTGAAAGCATTGCATGAGTAGGGTTGAGAAGGAAAAAACCCCAAGCAAACAGAAAGCAAACAGATAAAAAATTGAAGCTAGGAAATTGAATCAAGACTTAATCTATCAGTGTCCTGGGTCTGGGCCACAATCTAGAAGAATAACACTACGTAACCCATCGTGTGTGACATTAGACGATAAAAAAAAAAAATTGGGAGATGTATGGACTCCGTGTAGGGGTTACGACCTCTTTATTTATCATTATAGGAAGAAATTTTGGCATAGCCCAGTGTCAAACCCGTGGAATTTGAATTTGGGTAAACTTGTAGTACCCAACATCTTTGTGAACGTAGAGTTAATCAAGGTTTTGGAAAATAATTACAATCTGAAGACGAGAGCAATTCATTTTCTTGATGGTTCACAGTTCATGGTCATAAAGCCAAATTATATTTCCATGATTTTTCAGCTAAACACTTCCCTGAAAAAAAAATTATGAATCACAGACTTGCTAGAGGAATACCACACCATGGACACAAGTTACAAGAGGTGGAAATCTCCTCTACATAGGATTAAAGGTGTGGGTAACAAAACTATGAGGTTCTCTAGTGAATATAAGCCCCCATTCTCTGTGGCTTTGTTTGAAGAATACTTTCAATACACTTATTACTTAGCTTGTCAAGTACTGGGAATTGATGTTCCTGAGAACATGACAATTGCTCCCATGGTTTTAGCCACAAACATCCAGAGCCATAATGCCCAACCCTATGATTATGCAAAGTATTTATCGGAGGCCATCAATAATTCCCTCAATATCATCAAGAATGACAGTGAATCCATTAATTTCAAGCACTATTCTCTTTTCATGCACATGATATTATATGAAGGGCAGGTGATGGGGATATGAGGTGAGGAATTAAGAATAAAAGACTTAGATAATGATGGAAATTCAAGGCTTCTACAAATGTGGACATTTGTGTGGGATAGCAGGTGTGGGAGGTCCCACTACCTATATTTTGAGGAATATTTTTTCAAATCACTATACAAGATGCTAGGCCACAAATGTGACTACAACCTCTCCCTAGAGATCTTAAGATTTCTCCGACCAAAAGATATGGGTCATGAAGCAGGGATAAATCACAATTGGGGGTACTGGTACATGTTTGGGGATTGTACTGTTGTTAGGGTTTATGGATTTGAAGTTGCACCTTATTTGCTGCCTAAGACAGTGCTAGACAGAGTTGCTTATTTAGAGATCATAAGGCAATTGTCATTTTCAGCTTTCATGCATTTAAAGAGCTATGGGAGGTAGAATTTCATTCCTTCCACTTTATGCTTTGGTGATTTCACTATTATCTCTTATTCAGGCTATGACTTGGTTAGTGGTAAACTGGATTATTATGGCTTGCCGGTTGGCAATAAAAGGGAAAAGTTTGACCCTGAACACTTCATTTGTGATGCCAAATTTTTTTAGAAATTGAAACGGTATGAGCATAGTTTCCTTTTAGAAGATGTCATCAAAAATTGTGAAGAAAAACAAAACATGATGAGAATGAATTCCTACAGTAGGTTTATGATGGCTAAGGCTTGGAAGGTGAATAATAACCTAGTACGTAGGGGCTTTCCCTGAGGTACATGATCCCATAGAAAGAATTGAACAGTTCATCCTCCATGAAGAAGAATTGATAAGAGATGTGCCACTTGTGGCATTTGAAAGAGGAAGGGGCATCGGTCCTAGGAGGCAAGTAGAAAATATCACACCACTAGATCACTTATCACCTCAGCCTACTCCTAAAGTGAGCTTTTCAATTGGTTCCCCATCCATGGAAGAAGATAACACTGAGGAGGAAGAAGCAGTCTCATAGCTTAATGCTCCTATTATATCCCAATATGAGATTCCATTGGAAAGAAGTGTGATCACCTTTGAAACCTCTAATGAGCTATCAGATGATGTGAGGCATCATGCAAGTCAGGAATTTGTTGCAGATGATACTTTTGTGCAGACCCCTGAATTTCAGTCCTTTATATATGAGTATAAAGGAAGAATAATAAGAGAAAGGTTAAAGGAAATTGACCTTGAGAAAGAGGCTTATGCCTTGAAAGAGTTACAACATGAAGTTGATAGGGAAATGAGAAACATGACTATTGAGAGAGGAAGAGAATTATTGCAAGAAGCTAGAGTTATGCTCCTTCTTGGGTGGGATATTAGTTCAACCATTGTGTTTGACAACTTTTTGAAGAGAAAGAATAAAACTTTGCAAATAATGAATGAAGTAGGTGACAAGGTCTATACATGGTCAGGGTATAATCCTGATAATACCACTTTGCAAATTTGGGCTCTTTACCCCCAGGAAAGAAGCCTTCTCTCATTGACCATGATCATATTTTTGGACATCTCCTGGTGCAAAGAGTAGGGGAGACGGATCCCTTGGAAACTGCTGACTTGAATGTGAATATAGCCAAATTCACCAAAGCCCAAATCCAAAAGCTAGTAAGAGATAACCAGTGGCTGATAGAGGAAAATGACAGGTTGAAACAAGAATTAACCAACTACAAAGATAGGCTTCCTTCTTCTCCAAGGCTTTACTCTCCTTTAATTGAACATGAAAGAAAAGTGTTAGAGGCCATGTCTGAGACTGCTCAATGGAAGCATAAATTTGAAAAGGCTCAAAAGGAATAGGAAGAACTAAAAATAAAATTGAAGGCTACTACTTTTGAAGTAGCATTGGGGATAATTTGTATGAAATTCAAAGATATGTGCCAACATGCAGATGGTGTCTAGCGTGCTCACAGTGGAACATACAAGGCCCTCATGGAGCATGGAAGACTACTTGATAGGATGAAGGAAATTGAATCCCATATCAAGGAAAAAGATGGAGATAATAATTCTTTGCTCCAAGAATGTTAGATCTTCATGAATACACATGAAAACTTCCAGAATATCTTAACATAGGAATTGAGTGACTTCAGCCAGCCACTATGTATGGCCATGCCAGATTTCTTTGAAGAAACAGATTTGAAGGATCAGGAAACTTGGAAAAATGAGATATCAAAATATTTTCCAAACATCCTTGATGACATCAATGATGAGGATGAGGTACTCAGGAAAACACATAAGCAACTCGGGAGGATTGTTGGATTGGATAATGTAATGACAGACACTCTACAAAATGCAAACACTTATGCCCAAGAGAAATACATTGATCACATGTCAAAGGTTAATTTGTTCCTTGCATGAGCTATATGAGGAGGTAGTTAGAGTTTGGTTGTTGTGGACGGATTAACATGGTGCTTGAGCCTTGAACAAATCTTAGGTGGTCACGGGCGCTTGTTGATGATTAATGGACTGTGGTGCATCCAACCATAAACTCTTTTTAAGTTTCTATGTTATGTTAATTATGATTTAGTTAAGAAACGATGTAACTTTTGTGAACAGACCTGAATCTTGTTGCTTCTCGTACAAATAGGGAAACCAAGGTATGATTTTGATCATCATATCATCATCATTTCAATCCATTAGAATAGATACTAGACCATCTCATCCACTTATTCATATCAAAATAACTCATGTTATGTATGTTTATATTTTGAGCAATATAATGGAGCAGATACATTATAACTCATAATCCATTTTTTGTGTTCAATTGTTGTGTCGATTTTCATGCTTATTTATTGCTTTGTTGTCTCTAAAGTGGTCTTTTCAAGTTGTTTAAATCTACAAGATTTATCAGGGAACATTTTTTGTTACTGTGTGGATGCTTTGATTGGTTTCTGGTTAGGTGTGAATTAAATATTTTTCAAATAATTTACTTTAATTGGTTCGTATTAAGGATTAAAGTCCTCTTAGAGATTGGCACCCTCTTATGGTCTAAAAACTTGCATTTTTGAGACCCAGCAAATTGCAAATAACTCTAAAAATTTAGAAGTCTATGAAATAGTGTATATATTATTGTACTTGTATATATTCTTGTACTTGTATATTCTATGAAACATTCCTTATTTTCTATGAAACAGTGTATATATTCATGTACTTGTAAATATTCTTTTACTGTCATGTCTATTAAAGAAAACAAAGTTTGAATAAAAAATATTTCACCCTTTTTTGTAAGTATGTGAATTATTGTTTAAGGAAAAATATTACAGTGTTTACATTTTCAGTTTACTAGTTTAAAATCTTCACTTGCTATATATATAAAATTGTATGTTCTCTTTATCTCTAATGACATAAAACAATAATGCCATCAGAATCAGGGCTTTCAATTTCAGCACCATCATTGTCCACACTTTTCATATCTTGTTCACTTTTAAGTACAATCATCAAAATTTTATTTTTATTTCTTGTCCTAGTTAATCTTGATTCCTTTCAGCTCAACACAGTAGGTTGCATGTTAAATTTCAAACATTTTATTTGCATTTTTTTTGTATATATTATTTTCTTAGTGCATCATTATGTAACAAAAATTTCACTTCTGAGATATACAATAAAAATAAATAAAAGCACATCTTTGCTTTGTCAAGGGAAATGTATGGTGAATACCCTATGTCTTTCAGATAAGTGTGCAAGTGAAATAAGACATAACTAATTGAATATTATTTTCTACTGTATAATTATTTTTTTATGTGCTTTTTAGTTTTTGCATGTGGATTACCCTAAAAAAGAGACTACTTATCTTTTCTTAAATGAAGCCTTTACATTTCCTGTCTACGAAAGGAATTTACTGCTTGACAACAGGTTCGTGAACTTCATACAAATTAAGATTGGTGTAAAAGGCCATCCTCGCAAATGTTGTTTGGTCTAGAATTATAATGGAAAATAAAAAATCTTTCTAGGAGAATAAAATAGGTTCTCAATTGTCCAAGTATAACATAATATTACTGAAGCATTTCAAAGTTTAGGCCATAAGAATCATCCTTTTTTAAACATAGATTGTAAATAATTCTAAAAATTCAGAAGTCTTGGTCATTAACATTATTGTCTGCTACAATGTCATCCAATGTATCATTTTCAATGTTCATATGTTCTTTCAAGTATTTAATATTATCATCATCCTCATCTTGACTTGCATCATCTTCATCATCATTGAAATTTGACTATAGACCATCTATATTGTTACCAGATGTATTTGGATCATCATTTTCTATACCATCCATATTGTTGTCTTCCATAACATCATCTAACTCTAGATTGTTGTTGTGAACCCCAATCCTAGACCTGCATGAACACAAGAAACAAACATAATGTTAGATTAATATGCCAGTTAGAACTAACATTCCCCATGCAATTCATTTACAACGCTTAAAATAGGAAATGGATGAAGAACACAACAAATAAAGCAAATAAATCCTATTAAACCATGCAAACTCCCAATCCCATGGGGGAATTAGTGCCATTTTGATGTGGAAAATCAACCTTTCCCAATCCCTTGTAAGCTTTGTGATGACTTGATGTAGATTTGATGATTCTTTGGAGAAAATCCTGCATAACCTAGCTATAAAACTTGAAAATGGATGATGGTGGGATGAGCGTAATTCAAAATCTGAAGATTATGACTTTGCATGAAGTTGTGTCCCTAAAATGAGAAGAAAATCCTCTTATTTATAGAAGAGATTGAGAGAAGAAGAGGCAAAATGGATGAATGTGGGATCATTCAACATCCAATGGCCAAGTGCCACTTGTCAAGATGTGAATGGAAGAAGGTTGAGCACATTTTGATCAATGTACAAGTTTGAAATTTGAATTTGATGAAATGACATGTTTAGGGGGAATGAAAGAAGAGAGTTAATGCCAAGTTGACTTGTGTAAGAGACATGTAAGAGCTCATAAATGCCAAGTTGGAGACAAGTCCTTTTGGGAGGGAGATTTTAAAATGGAGGAATATTCCACTTGAGATGCCCTTTTTTGAATGAAATAGAAGAACTAATAAATAAAATAAATTGATTTATTGTGCAAGTTGCAAAATCTAGAGGATTTGATGGTTTAGGATTAAAGTTGATTAGGATTTAATTAACTTAGATGGGGATTAGCTGATTTGACATTTGACTTAGATTTTTGGATTTATTTAAATCAAATGGGACGAAATTGATGCATTAGCAATTTAATTAAATAAAGTTTGATTTATTCAATTAAATGAAGAACATTAGGATTTAATCAAATAAAATTGATTTATTTAATTAAATTAATAAATGACTTTAGGATTGATTGATGACTTAATTAAATAAAATTGATTTATTTAATTAAAGAGAAGAATATGATTTAATCAAATAGAATGATATATTTAATTAAAATAAGAATGTTAGATTTAATTAAATAAAGTTGATTTATTTAATTAAAAGGAGAAATATGATTTAATTAAATAAAGATTGATTTATTTAATTAAAAGAGGAAATATGATGAATTTTAATCAGATAAAGATTATTCGATTAAAATGGTTAGTAGAGGGATGATTAAGGACGAATCAAAGTTAGTGAACCAGAATCAGGTATGTGATATCAATCAGGATAATTCTCGTGTCTACATTTTGCCCCTCTTTGAAGTAGTGCACTTGTTGTGTTGGTTCAAAGAATAACCTTGCCATGATCAAAAGTCAAAAAAAATCTAATTTTTTAAATGCCCCACTGCTGCCCCGGCAAGAAGAATTATGTTGGTATACTACCCCCTCGAGAGATAGAGCAAAAATGCTAATTTTTGATCGAGATCACGATAAAATGCAAGAGTGGTTCTACTGATCAAAGGACGAAAGATAATTCTTTAGAAAGATCATATATTTGTCGTAGATAATTTGATGATGTATAAACAATCATCGACCATGGGTAGCCTCATGTATATTTTGAGATATCACACAAATTTTGATAGAAATGTTAGTAAAGATAGAAGAATAAGAAGAATAAGATGGATGAAAAGAGGATTCAACAAGTCCATGATGCATTAAGACTTTATTAGAGATGATGATGGATGATGGATGATGATTTGCTTACCAAGAATTGGGATTTTAAAAGGGACCAATTACCTTATGTTTGATAACACATGTAGATACGATGCATCAAGGTATAGACAACCAGGATGGTGTTGTATCTAGTGAGATGGACTTTGACTCGACAAATAGATAAGATTATTCTTGTTCACACCTGACATACAAAACTTTGTGAGGATGCACCTAACAAAGCAAGTATTCGCCAAGTTATATTAAAAGAACATCCAACAAGCACAGCAAGCAAAAGATAATGATCAATGCCCCATTCCTTTCTCTCTAAATCATTTTGATTATACATCATTGAGAGGCCATTGGAATGAGTGCAATAAGATAAATCAAAAGAAAAGATCAAGTACACAAAAAATCCAATGTTCTTCATACCTCCAGCCAAAGGGATGTGTTTTGATTAGGATAAGTACCCAAAGTGATATCCAAAATGATGCCCATTGTCGGAACGATACATCCTAGGACATGCATTGTATAGGATGATGACGGGTTAATAAGTTGTTTGATAGGATTTTGATATAATGTTGACTGACATTTTTGAAAATGATCACGATTTTGATTTTGCATTTAAAAGTTTGAAGTTTGCTTTTGATTTTACGTTTTGAAGCTTGCTTCTGCTAATTGTTGTGATTGTTTCTATTTGTTTTGCCAAAGGATGAAGGTGATGATTGATTTATTATGGGTGATTGATTATTATGGGTGAAAGTGAAATGAGATAGATGAATGTATTCAAATATTTGGATGTTTTTGATGTTTTGAAATGTTTTGAGGTTGTTTTTGGGTTTTTTCGAGATTTTACAAATGTTTTGATTTTTGGATTTTCTAATGTTTTGGGGTTTTCCAAGATTTTATGAATTTTTTTGGATTTTGTGTCTCGGGGACTGATCAAAGATCAACCTTGCCTACGTTGAAGCTCAGAGACGACATAGTTTGGATACCATGTTTTTGATATTTTTCTAACTTTTTGAGATTTTGATATGTTTTGGATATTTTTGGATTTTCTGATTTTGTGAATGTTTTTGGATTTTCGCATGATTTTGATGATTTGGACATGGATATGCATGATGATATTAGTGCTCTATTTTGGGATTTTTTTGAACACCAAGCTAAGGTTGATTGATCTTATCAATGGATTGATGATGATAACATTGTTGAGGACACACAACAATGCCAGGATAGTGTTAAGCAACATAAGGATTAGGATGGATATCCCAAGATGATGAGGGATTGATGATGATAACATTGTTGAGGATACACAAAAATGCAAGGATAGTGTTAAGAAACACAAGGATTGGGAAGGATATCCCGAGATGATGGATTGATTGGATTTGGTTGATCAAGATTTTGAAGCTCAGTTTGGAACAAAATATGTTTGAATGATTTGATGTGACGTTGAAGTGAAAATTAGATGCAACTGATAGTGATTGTTTGGGTTAATGTTCGATGAAAGATAAATCTTGATAAGGAACATCTTCTTGTCAAAATAATTCCATAGGCTAGTGATTTGGATTTTGGCTCACAACTGGTTGACCAATTTGATTTCACATTTTCCAATGTTCGGATCACCACATAAGTTGGAAGATATAGATCAAGATTTATTCCCAAAGCAAGATGTAACTATCTGCCCCTAGTGTCTAGCAATGTATGGAATTCTATGGGTGGATGCTTGGATAGATGTATGGATGGATGGGTATGATAAGTATGCAAAAGGATGCCAAGGATTATCTTATGATAAGATAAGGTGCTCAAGCAAAGGAATGCTCATTTGGATAGTGCCTCATGGCTCAAATAATGTTGGATAGGATAGGATCAATGAAAATGACCCATGTCAAGATGTTTACCATAAGCAAGTGCAAAGTGTGCACCAAACTTCATCAGGATCAAGATAATGTGGAAGATGGATGTAGATGGGTTAGATAAATGGTTCATGGATGAATGGATTTATTATGGATAATATGGATAGAATGCTAGAATTTATTATGGATGGGATGAGATGCTTCCACCTGAATTAGTGCACGCAGATGCTCAATTCTACATATGATGCATATTTGCTAGGTTTTTATCATGGTACTTGTCCAAAGTGCCACCATAGTGGTTTTCACTAGAGGACAATTTTTTTTCTTTACTGTTTTCAATCCTTTTTCTAATTTTTTTGGATTTTCATAGTTTTTGATATTTTTGTATTTTTTGAAAGATTTTAAGCTCATGTTGAACCACCTAGTGGTGTCAATGTAGATGCTTCTATCATAATGTTCCATCAATATCCTTCCTGAAGAAGCTGCTTTTCCAAGATATGTGCACTTGAATACAACTTTTGAGATTCTTGATCTGCTTTGTTGATACTAGAGTTAACTTTGTCTTTGTGCGCACATCGCAATAGAGTGCCTTCTGAATCGTTATGATGAAGGGTGGCTACCAATACATGGTCAATGTGAGAATTGGATATCATGTGTGGAGGTGTGGATGGAGTGTGTTTAGGAATAAAAGATGGATTGGTTGATAGTTTGGAACCTTTGACTCTCCAAACTTGGGAAGATTAGCAATAATGGGTGGATACGAAAGTGTGCATGGAATTAGGACCAACTGCTTGATATAATTTGTACATTGCTTGAGAAGCTTGCTTTTACTTTTGTGGACATCTTTGATGGATACTTTTCCCTTTTTTATTTTTCCCCATAGTTTCTTTGACTAATGGAGTTTGATAGGGATAATCTTTCTTTGTATTATTTGATATCCACTTGTATTTGATTTGTCTGATATGCATCTTAGCTTCTTTTTCTTTGATGACGTTCTTTGTACTTTGATTCAAATATTTCTTTTGATGTTGGTCCTAATTCATGGATGGGGTGATGGGTGGATGAAGATTCATGACATGGTTGGTTGTAGTATTGGCATCAGTTTCATCATAAGGATTCTTCGTGCTCCCTATGTTGACATTTTCTTGAGACATAGTTTCCCCCAGTATGGTGGTAGTAGCACCTTTGTTCCTTGATTCTTCCTATTTTGAGATGTCTTGTTCAGTAAACATTCTTTGATAAATGACCACTACAGATGATGTTATTTCAATTTGCTGCTTTGTTGAATCTTGAATATCTTGTTTTGTCTGACTTGTTTCTTTGAGTGGATAATGTTGTATTTCTTCATACATGATGTCCTGAGTCTGAATTTGGGATATATTTCATCCTGATGTTGACCATTTAGTTTGACTATAGGAATCAATAACCTGCTCTTTCTGTGCAATAATGTCAGGAGTAAAGGAATCATGTTCTGAATGAAGATCATCTACATGTCCATCCATAGAAAGAATCTCATGGGTAGATGGAGGAGTATGTGCTATATGGATATGATCATCTTGTACAGATAGTCCAGAGTGTCCATTATATCATTGTAGTATCTTGTAGGTACAAATTCTTGATCTTGAATGATTTCAGAATTACTTTCGACATGCTTTGGATCAAGTTCTTGACATGGGTCAATTTCAAAGAATGGATTGCTTATAAAGGGTTCTTGGATATCTTCATTAGGAATGGGAAGTAGCTCAATATCCTCTTGATCTTTGAGTAGACTTGGATCAAATTTTGAGTTGAAGATTCCTTCAATATCTACAACCATGAGGTCGAAGGATGTCAATATCTCTTGGAAAGGACCATTGCTAGACTTTGGTGAAAGATGTTGATCATGCTTTGGAATGAATTCTTGAGATATGTCCTCTAACTCATTGGATGATGTAGAGATATTTTCAAAATGATCATTGGTGGAAGGATCACTGATTATAGGATCAAATAATGTTAACACTCCTTGACATAGATCATTGTCGAACGTTGTTGAGGGACTCTTATCATGGTCAAAAAGTGACCCTTGATGTATGTTGATTTCATCTTTGGATGAGGTAGAAACATCTTCAAGGTGCTCATTGATGGATAGATCTTGATCATTGTTTTCAACAATTGTGGTGGGGAGATTGTCAATGCTATCACTAGTGGTTGAAAATTTATTGTCCCCAATAGTTATTATTTTTTGATCAATAAGGTCTTGGATGATATTTTTGAGTCGAATACAATCTAATGTTGTGTGTCCCTTCATTTTATGGAAATCACAAAGGTGATTTTCATTGTACCATGGTGGTTTCACTAAGGGCTCTTGATAATTTTCATAGGTGGGAATTGTGATGAGTTTTTCCTACACCAACTGTTGCATGGTCGATTAGATTAGTTTCCCAAATGGTATGTATTTTTGTTTGTTACCTTGTGAGATTTTTACTTTAAATTGACCTTGTGGTGATTGATTTTAGAGATGTGGTGATTGATCTTCAAGATGTGGAGGTTGGGTTTTTTGTTGATGTTGTTGATCTTGATATCCAACTTCTTGACATTGGATATATTGTTCTTGATGTGGTTGTGGACACAACTCAATGCTTTGATGACATGGTTTAACCAATGGAACAGTATTGATTTTGGGGTAGAGATGTCTCTTGATGCAATGAATCAACTATTTTGGTAAGTGTAGCAATTTGATCTTGAAAATTTTGATCTTGACACCCTTGATATAGTTGATTTGGTTTTTGTTCAAGCAGATTTGGAATGTATACTTGTGGTGTTTGTAGGGGATCATGGAAAAATTGACTTTGGAAAATGTTCTGATTTGGGATGATGTTCAGATTTGGCACTATAGGTTGAAATTGAACATTGTTGTGGTTGGGAATCACATTTCCTTGATTTAGGTAACTTTGATTTTGCTTGGTGTTACCTTAATTTGGATCAATACATAGAGTCGTTAAAATTTTGTTTGGACTTTGAACAAAATTTGTATGATTCACAAACATTTCTATCCCAAAGTTTACCAAGTGTGGATTTGAAATTTTCATGTTTGGTAAACTTGTACTTGGTATATTCACATTTGGCATGTATGGATTTGGTGGGATAATGTTGTTCATTTGAAGACTCATTCATTGAGTGTTTGGTTGATAGATTTGTAAGTTTGGACTTGGATTTAAATCTACCATCAAAAAAGTTGGTCCAAACTTTTGATTGGGTATACTCACATTTGTTGTACCATTGAGGTTTGTAGGAGATAATGATCCCATGTATGGATTGTATAAATGTGAGTTTTGATAATCCATCAACATTGTAAGGCTTTGAAATTTTGGTTGATTTAGACCACTCATAATGTATGGATCAAGTTTATATTTCATGTTTTTCTTTGTGTTTTGACCTTGTTGACCTCTAAAGGATTTAGCACCAATGATGAGATGAAGGATGAAAAGGGTGAATGATATGGGTGTTTTAACTTTTAAGACCCTTGGAGGAGATACTAGACTTTAGGACTTTTGGATTTTGGATTCTGGAATTGATTTGGATTTTGATTTGGATTTTATTTCGATTTCAATTTGATTTGGATTTGATAATGAACTCATAAACTCCAAGAGGTTATATGTTGTCTTGGAATAAACTTTTCCACAAGATGATAATTTAACTAGGTGTATGAGGAAGGATTCATCCACACACATTTAGCCAAACAAGGAGATTTTGATGTTGATTTGAAGGATTTTACCAAAAAAATTGTATGAATGATTTTTCCAATGGTTCAAAAGTTGTTTGTGAGATGGCATTTGATTGATGTTTTCAAGGATGGATGAAGGTTGACTTTGATCCTAAATGAACCTTGTTTATAAAACCAAGATATTGAAGAACATGCTTTTCCCTAAGAGTACTTCAAACAAAAAGATCAATGTTTGCTCAAAAGACCATAAGACAAAAACAAGCACATGTGTGGGGTTCAATTGATTTCATCTTGATTAATGAATTGCTTTTACCACATCCAATGTCTTGCTTATTTTTTCAAACTAAATGTCTAATTTCCCAATTTCTTTTTATCCCACAAAGGCCATGATGTGGAAATTAAGGAAATTAAGGCAATAGTTTCCTAAAGTTGACTTTAGTAAGAGAAAATTGAGATATGAATCCAAGCATTTAGAAGCCTCTAAGGATAGAATCCCTAGGGAAAGCAATAGCACGTAGATTTTTCAATGGTATTTTCTCCCCCTAAAGGGTTTGACATTTGATGCTCATGTTGAATGTTCATTTTTCCAATGGTTTAGATCAAGCAAAGTGTTTTGATTTACAAAGTAATGCACAATCCTATGGATGAGAGACAATATTTGTTGAATCCCCACTTGGATGAATCCAGCTACGCCTACTCTTAGCAGATGATTAGATGCTTGACCACACAGGCTCCCCCTTACAGTGCACTCGCTTCTCGGGTCAGCCAAGCATCAGTAGCCATGAATCTCCCATGGCATACTTCTCATCTCTACTAAAAGCCATAAAATTATGGGGTGGTTTTAGAAGGACCGTTCTTGCACCAACAAATAGATTAAGGATTTTGGCCTTTCTAAACAAAGGTTCTAGTAGGGGCATTCCATTTGTGGGGGATCATCCATGCAGCAAGAGACTATTACTTCCCTTCTTGTCGGAACAATCCTTGTGATACTTGAACTTTCCTCAAGTACCCACACTTATATACCAGTTGGAAGTCGCTTGGCTTTAGCGTGTTCTTGGTTGGGTCATTCGCTTGGGTGATTACTTTTTCCCACAAGGAAGGCCCTCTAAGATAACACAAAATTGAGCAAACACATCCGTAGTTTGATCGATCTTTGTTGAGAAACAAAGAGAGAACACACGCGATATGTTCCACTCACACTCAGAAGTTTTGTCCAATTTTAAGAACCCAAATGAAGTGTGAAGGAAATCACTTACACAACTTAATATCACAAAAAAAAATTTGATTTTCAAGATCACCATGAGGCACGAGAGAAGTGCATACATCTTTTAGATGATATTATTGTGGGTAAGTGATTACAAAAACAAAGATGCACATGTTCATTTTAAATCCTCAAAGCAATTATTTGATTATTTTTAAAGCACCAAAACAAAAGATGAAAGTTGCTTTGTTCAATTGTTAACCTTAAAAAAAATCTAGTAAGTTTTCTAAGATTCTTTTTAAGCCCTTTTTCTTGATTTTTTAAGCCCAAATAAAAATTAGTGAGTCCTAAAGAGCATGAATATACAAATTCCTTAGAAGTGGGATTATAATTGCTCCCCAAAGTGTTCAAAAACACTTGATACAATGATGTGATAATGCTTTTTATTTTAATTCCATACTCTATGATCCTTTAAAACCTGAAATACAAGCTCCAAATTTTAGATGAAATTAAGAAACAAGAAGATATGAGGGTTAGATAAATGATTAAGCATAAAAACCCTAAGATTTAAACCAAGTTTCATTGTGATTTGACATTAGGTGAAAATTTGAAAATTTTAACTCTATAAAAGTTAATAAAAACCTACACCATTGGATAGATTATGAAATTCTATCCCATTTCAAAAAAAAAAAGCTCTGAAAAAGACCAAAAAATGACCAAGATACGACCATTTTAAGATTGAGTGCAAAGGCAAGAAATCAAAGGCGGTGCCCTTTGAACTCAAGGCAGCGGCGCTATTTGGGTCCAAACAGCAACACATATGCAAACAACGACATTGTTTGAGGATTTGAGTGGTGCTCTGGTGAAACCAGCAATACTATTTGGAAAAACAGAGACCACAAATGCATCACACTTTCTTCCAGCGGCGCTGTTTGACCTGGAAACACAAAAAATAATGAAATTTGACCAAAAAATGTGTTAGATTCTTCAAGTTCGCCCTCCTTCTAGTGCCAAAATGTGAACCCCAATCCTAGACATGCATGAACACAAGAAACAAACACAATGTTAGATCAATATGCAAGTTAGAACTAAGATTCCCCATGCAATTCATTTACAATGCTTAAAATAGGAAATTGATGAAGAACACAACAAATAAAGCAAATAAATCCTATTAGAGCATGCAAACTCTCAATCCCATGGGGGAATTGGTACCATTTTGATGTGGGAAATGGCCCTTTCCCAATCCCTTGTAAGCTTTGTGATGACTTGATGTACATTTGATGATTCCTTGGAGAAAATCTTGCATAACCTAGCTATAAAACTTGAAAATGGATGATGTTGGGATGAACACAATTCAAAATCTAAAAAATATGACTTTGCATGAAGTTGTGTCCCTAAAATGAGAAGAAAAGCCTCTTATTTATAGAAGAGATAAAGAGAAGAAGAGGAAAAATGGATGAATGTGGGATCATTCAACATCCAATTGCCAAGTGCCACTTGTCAAGATGTGAATGGAGGAAGGTTGAGCACATTTTGATCAATGTGCAAGTTTGAAATTTGAATTTGATGAAATGCCATGTTTAGGGGGGATGAAAGAAGAGAGTTAATACCAAGTTGACTTGTGTAAGATACATGTAAGAGACATGTAAGAGCTCATAAATGCCAAGTTGGCTCGGACAAGTCCTTTTGGGAGGGAGATTTCAAAATGGAGGAATATTCCACTTGAGATGCCCTTTTTTGAATGAAATAGAAGAATTAATAAATCAAATAAATTGATTTATTGTGCAAGTTGCAAAATCTAGAGGATTTGATGGATTAGGATTAAAGTTGATTAGGATTTAATTAACTTAGATGGGGATTACAACTTCTTAAAGTCTCTCTTTAGAATCTTTTGATTTATGTCCTGAGTCTTTTCAAAATTCCTGCTAAATATGTTGATGCTATTGAAAAAATCCAAAAAATATTTCTTTGGTCAAGGGTTGAAGAAAGAAAGAGAATGCCTCTTATTGGATGGGATCTTGTCTGTAGGCTGAAGAAAATGGGTGGTCTAGGTCTAAGAAAGATCAGAATGGTGAATAAAACGCTTCTTGCTAAGCAAATATGGAGATCATTCTTGTCTAATGGGGAATGGAAAAACATTTTAAAAAGTAAATATATGGCTACTTGTGGATCTCTTAAGGCTCTTCTGGACTCTCCATCTTTTCCCCGTGGATCAGAATGCTGGAATGACTTGATTATTGGGAGAAAGCTTGTGGATTTAGGTGTTGGATGGAATATAAGAAGTGGAAATCAAGCTAAGTTCTGGGAGGATAGATGGCTGCTAAGGGATCCCCTTATTAACAACAAGAGATTTAACACGTGGGCTGATATCTACAAAAGGACTTTTGGAACTCAAGTTAAGGACTATTGGGTGATGGGAACTAGGTGGACTTACACCAGCTCAGCACGGAGCTTGCACTGATCCATTCATCTCTATTGGCTATTAGGATGGGTTCAAGTCAGCAGGATGACATCTTAGTCTGGAAAGATAACCCTTCAAGCAATTTCTCTGTTTCTTCGGTTGTTTTTGTACTGTCCTTTTCTCAATCCCCGGTTCCCTTCTAGGCCAGAGCGTGGATTAAACATTTCAATCCTAAAGTCAATATTTTCCTCTAGATCCTTCTTCAAAATAAAGTGCTCACAGTTGACAATCTTTGTAAGTGAGGTTTCCAAATACCTAATAGATGTTATCTATGTAAGAATGAGGTGAAGTCTGCAAATCACTTGTTTCTCCTCTGTCTTTTTACTGCCACTATATAGAGTAAGTTTTTGACTTTGAAATATTTCATGGGTGTTTCCTTATACTATTGAAGACTTCTTCTGTCAATGGAAAGTTCCCTCTTTGAATCCTTCTATTCAAATATTATGGGCTTTCACTTTCCCCTATATAGCATGGGGTGTGTGGAAAGAATGGAATAATAGAATCTTTAGAGACAAGGAAATGTTGGAGAACAATGTATTTGATAAAACCTTCAGGTTAATTGTGGAAAACTATAATATCATTCCTCAACAAGAGAATAAAAAAGAGGTTGTGGTGTGCACTCCATATGATTTAAAGATAGCCATGGAGTGGAAGATTAAAAATGATGTGTCCAGGGCTTCTAAACCTACAAAAAAAGACTGAACAGGGGTGTGCTGGAGTTTTCCTCCGTGTGGATGGTTTAAAGCTAATTTCGATGGTGCAGCTAAGGGAAACCCAGGGTTGGCTGGAAGTGGAGGTGTGATTAGGGATTCTAATGGTAATTTTTTAGCAGCGGTGGCTATTCCCATTGGATCTCAAACTAATCATGTGGCTGAAGCTATTGGAGCCTTTCATGTGATTAACTTGGCTATTAGTAGGAATATTAAATACTTATGGCTCGAAGGAGACTCTAAAAATATTATTGATTGCCTCCTAGGGAAGTACCCTCCTTCATGGTCTATCAAGAGTTGGATAGAAGAGGCTAAGTCCCTCCTAGCTAATTTTGACAAAGTTAAAATTACTCATGCGTTAGGGAAGCCAATAGCGTGGCTGATTTCTTTTATAACGAAGGGGTTAAACAATCAAAGCTAGTCACATGGCAGAATATCAGTGATCTTGGTGTCGACGTCAAGGCTTTAATTAATTATGATAGCATGCATGGGAAAGTAGTAATTTATTTTGATGATGAAAGTGAGTAAGTCCAAGTACTTCAACATCATTAGATTTGATGGGGTCGCTTTTAATTTCTTAATTGGCAGTAAGAGGCAACACATTTTGTGGGTTCTCTAGTTTGGCTGCGCCATTTCATTTCAAAAATTTTGCTCTGGTGGTTGTGACAATGGGAGGAGACAGGAAAAGGGTGGAGCCAAAAACCTACGAAATGCATAAGAAGAATCTGAAGATTTGGGAAAAAATTGAACGTGGTGGGCTGCTCCCATTCATTGAGAAGCTTCATGGGCCTGATTTGAAGGCTACCAAGTACTTTGAGAAAAATTGGAAGAATGGGGAAATATTTCTGTTTGGTAGGCAGTTCAAGGTGGATGAGAACCTCATTGGAGAGGTGATTGGCATGTCTATTGAGGGAATGAAATTCTTTCGTGACAGAAGGTTCTCTGATGAAGAGGTTATCAAATTCCCTAGGAAAGAGAAAGAAAATACCAAGCTGATAAAATTCTCCAACAACTACTTTGAAGCAGATACGATTAAATTGCTATGGCGGAAGGTGCTCAGAATCATCATGGAATACATTACTTTGGACGATAGATTCACCAGGGTTTATGGCTACCACTTCGCCTTGCTCAACCATTTCCGTCACAAGGTAAGGGTTTCTTTACCTTATTATTTGTACTGTTCCATGAGCAATAGCCTCGAGGATCATAAGAAGGATCCTAAGAAATACCCTATTCTGCATTCTAGCCTTATTAGGCTCATTTATGAACATTTTCAAAATATATCAGCCTTATCCAACCCTATCCAGGCTTCACCCTCAAATGATAAGGATATTGAGGGTAATGTTTTAGAGGATGGTAAGGAGCTTGACCCTAAGTGGAATGTTGAAAGTCCCCTGACCCCTAATTTTGGTAAGAAAACCCGGCAGGGTAATTCCCTGCCCAAGAATCCTAGTGTTGTCAAAAACCCCAGCTGCTCTATTCCGAAAACTAAAAACCCTAGCCGCTTTGGTCAAAGTGTCAAGCCCACCCAAAAAGAGTCCCCTATTAATAAAATGGTCTCTTACTCTAAGGCCCCTAATGCTAGCCTAAACTCTCACTCATCCTTCCTTGCTTTGGATAGAGAAAATAGGCTGAAATTCCCCAAAGACCTAAACCCTGAGGACCACTATTTTAAACCGGACCGTGAGTTTCCTGGGGATATCCTGGCTATTGCTAGGAATGGTGTTGTGGATTACTTCAGAATAATGAAATGGGTCTTCCATGAAAGTAAAGACCTTAATCTCATAAATAGAGACCTCAATGGCAAGCTAGAGGATTTGGAAGGTAAAGTAAGCTCCCTTATTACTGCAGAGTGCAAGAGGAAGGAGGATAGAATGAGAACGAAGGCCAAGGATAATGAAGGAAAATTCAAATGTCTGGAAGATGAAATAGGTAAAATGAAAAATACTATGAAAAATATTATGGAGCATAATCACAAAATGGTGAAACATAATGCCATCATCATTAGTGCTATGTCTAAGAAACTGGAGAATTCACAGTAGGGTTCTCTAGTTGTGGATCTAGTTACGGATAAGGACAAGAACAGTACTGAGGATGTTGGTATTCCAAGCAGACGAGAGCTAGTATGAAGAGGAAGACTCCTCCTATGCCCCAGATGGTTTAGGTCCTGAAGAAGGGCACTCAGGAAATGCACAATCTTAAAGTTGAGGCTGGTGAAGCTCTTAAGTTCTTAGGTTAGCTGGGGGTTTCTTGCTAGTTTTTTCGTTTGGTTTTTTTGGTGGCCCTTGTTGGCCTTGGGTTGGTGGCTGTTGTGTTTCTTGGGCTTTATTTTGATGCAACTTTTTTGTCTTCAGTGACTTTAATGCTTATTTTTATTTTCTGTAAACTCTGTGGTTTCGGGTCCTTGTAAAACCCATTTTTTCCTTTATCAAAAACTTAGATGGGGATTAGCTGATTTGACATTTGACTTAGATTTTTGGATTTTTTTAAATCAAATGGGAGGAAATTGATGCATTAATTTAATTAAATAAAGTTTGATTTATTCAATTAAGAGAAGAACATTAGGAGTTAATCAAATAAAATTGATTTATTTAATTAAAGAGAAGAATATGATTTAATCAAATAGAATGATATATTTAATTAAAATAAGAATGTTAGATTTAATTAAATAAAGTTGATTTATTTAATTAAAAGTCGAAATATGATTTAATTAAATAAAGATTGATTTATTTAATTAAAAGAGGAAATATGATGAATTTTAATTAGATAAAGATTATTCAATTAAAATGGTTAGTAGAGGGATGATTAAGGATGAACCAAAGTTAGTGAACCAGAATCAGATATGTGATATCAATTAGGATAATTCTCATGTCTATAGTTGTCTTCTTGTGCTTGAACATAACCATCTTCAACACCATCATGGATGTCAATTTATTCGATGTTCTCTAATCCCTCTCTCTCATTTTGTTGGCCATCATTGTTTTGCTCAGTATCCACTAATGCATTGTCAAATACATGCCTTAATCTTGGATCATAATGTATGAAAAATATCCATTTCAGGTCCAAAATATCTTCATAGAAAAATACCTGTACATGAATGACATACATATATTAGACATATGTTATAACAATTTTATTGATTAATAAACACATGTATATATTCACAATAAGCTATGAATCACTAGATTAATGATCACTACCGCTTCTTGTTTGAGTTAAAGAAATACCTACTCACAATGAATTGGTAGAACATAAGGCTCCCTATCCTCCGGTAGGAATGATGAGGAATCTATAGAAAAAAATCCACTATGGGTATCATGTCTTCGTGTCCTCTCAAATGCTTCATACCATCTACACTTAAAAATACAACATTTAAAAGAGCGGTAATCCAACTCAATAATTTCTTGTATTTTCCCAACATATTGTAGATTCCCTTCAATTATATTTTTATATTTTGAGCTTGATCGACTGGATTGCTTGAAGTCAACCATGATGCCACAATCGAAGGATTGTCTCTTTACGTCTACACTTTCTACACGATAATGTCAACCATATGCCCACATTGCTGGATATGTCCTCGCCTATGAAAGACCATTTATTTTAGTGAAAAAAAATATAATGACGAATATTAAAATAGTTAATACTGTCAAAACTGTAAGGAAACAACATTTTGTAAAATTCCAACTGCCTTTCTTTCACATCCTCTAGACATGTTGATTTCATCTTCTGTTATATTTGAATCTATACCTGCATCTTCTATTTGATTTTGAATTTGTTTAGTAACCCATTCTAGTGTGCAATATTTTCCCCATTCCCCAAGTAGATGAGTGGGAAGTGGAGTATTCCTTGGGTTTGATCTCTTAAACTGTCTCCTTGCTTCTAACACTTCTCTCTTTTTATCATACAGATCAATCCATTTGTTCATAAAGTCCATGTGGTATAGAATGAACTTGTCGAGTATAGAACTTTCATCTACACCTATTATGTATCAACATGTTTATTTCAAACTCCAAATGTCATGTTCTTAATTTGACAAATAAATTACAGAGTAAATTAATGATTGCAAGAAAAACAACCACACTAATCGTGAATTTACTTACTAATTTTTACTTCAACACCATTAGATTGTGGTTTTTCTCCATCAATAATATCTGATGCTCATTCTTCATCCCAGATGCATGGGCCATCTTCAAAATCCTTACCAAGGAAATCACATAGGAAGAAAAATGCTTCATTCAATACTTACCCTTCAGCCATGCAACCCTCTGGATGTGCCTTTTGTCAGACATATCTTTTAAGAGTTTTCATATACCTCTCAAAGAAAAACATCCACCTTGTTGATACGACACCTTCCAATTCAATGTCATCGACTAGGTGTATAAGTAAATGGACTTGTAGGTCCATGAAACTTGTAGGGAGCTCCTTCTCAAATACACATACAATTTCTACAATTTCCTTCTTCCACTTTGGCACTTCAGATTCATGGATCTCCTTGGAGGTCACCCACCTAATATAAGAATAGTAAATTAGTATGAACCTTTAGTCATAAATTAAAATGCAATATAATATCTTTATGTCTCTCACACATGAACATTTCATATAACCATATACCTTGTAAATGTTGACAATCGACTTATGGCATTCCTTAAGTCAATTGTAAGACAAGAATCCCCCCTAATTGCCAATGGCATGATATGCTATCAAACACATTTATGAAAAGGTCATTAGTAATTTTTTCTCACACAACAAAATATCAAAATAAATTTAGTGCTTAATCAATGTTACCAGTAAATGTTAAATGTTGATATATAATACCTTCATTAAATTATGAAAATCACGTGTTTTAAATCTTGTGATATGCCCATCAACTGTAAAAGCTTTAGCCAATGATGACCCATATCCAGTAGGTATCCTTATTGAACAAATGACATTTTTAAGTTGGTCTAGCTCTTTTTTTTTCAAAATCCATGGAGCTTCTGCATATGTTTCATTTTCCCTATTTGGCCACAAATTTTTCTATCAAATTTGGTATGCGAAAGAGAAATATCTCTCCTCGAAGACAAGGTGTCCTTCTCTTTGCCTGATATATGTCAAAATATAGAATCTAGGAAATTTTTGAAGATGTGCATAGGATCTAATAGGTGAGATATTAATAGATCCTTCCAGTAAGGGAGTTCATAAAATATGGATTTCCTTTTCATTCCTTCTGGCATATTAACTACAACTTGTTTTGGTTCTTCAATTGAATCACCCCGATCAAAAAAATCCTCCCAAGCTTTCATTCAACATCTTCATACTTCTTAATCCAATCACCTGGACCCATAATCATGGGAGGGCCTCTATTTTCAACTTTTCCATCAAATTGATTCTTTAGGCGATTTCTAAACCTATGATCTAGTGGTAGAAAAACCCTGTTGTTTGCATAAATAAATTTATGTAGATCTTTAGAATACCACCCTTGAAATTATTCTACACATCTTGGACATGCAAATATCCCCTTTGTTTGAAGCCCTACAATTCAATAATTAATGTTAATAACATAAAAAAAATAGTATAAAACTAAGTATGAAAGTTGGGATGAAAATAGATTATGAGTGTAAATACATAAATATTTTATCTTACCAGAACAAACACCAAGTCTTGGGAAATCATGAATAGTCCAACATAGCACACTATACAACATGAAGGACCTATTTCATGGAGGATGTGGTATGTCATACATTCTTATGCCTTTCCATAGCAGTTGTATCTCATCAATAAAAGGTGCAAGATAAACATCCATGTTTTTAACTTGATGTTTTCCTAGAACAATAAGAGTCAGCATAAGATTATCCTTTCTAACACTCATCCATGGGGGGATATTTTATACTATCAATCTGACTAGCCAAACACTATAATTTGAGCTCAAGAAAGAGAATGTGCACACTCCATCAATTGCAAGACCAAACCTGATACTATGGGCTTCATCTTTGAATTTTGTTGGCCATTTTTCCTCTATGTGCTTCATTGCTTTGGAGTCGGCTGAAATTCGCATGAATCCATCTTTACTCATGTTCTTTGCATTCCATTCCATCAATTGTGCTAGTGAATTGCAATGAAACATTCGTTGAAGTCTAGGTATAATTGGCATGTGACGTAAAACCTTCTTTGGAGTTGTAGGACCTTGAACATCTATATGATATCTCTTCTCTTTGCATACAGGGCATTCTACCTTGTTTTCATATTCATCTCTATATAAAATGCAATCATTTTTACATGAATGAATTTTCTTATATTCAATCCCCAACTCAACCAACAACAGACGCGCCTCTTTGTAAGTTGATGGCAACACATTCTCTTCAGGGAATATTTTAGTTTTTAGTGCCCTGTAAGATTGCTAGAGATTAAATCAATTGAATGTTTGACTTATGATGAACATGTTTGATATGCCAATCTATTCTAGGACTATTTATATACAATATATGGTTTTAAAATCTCCTTAAAGAAATATAAACAAAGTTGATGAATGTTTACGAATTATGTACACCAATTGACAATGCAAAGTAAGAAATAGATTTCAACTCACTTCAGTAGGGTAATGAATCCTTTGTCTGACCAACCAAATAGTGACTTAATTTCTAATAATATTAATGTGCATGCCAGTTTTGAGGTTCTACTTGCACCCGATTTCAACACGGGTGTCTTCGTTGCTTGATTGATGGAGTCTTTGATGTTGTTATCATCAACATTACGTTGGTGGTAATTAACCCTGCTATCATCATTACTGTCAACCATATCATCATTATTGTCACCTTTGTTTCCATCCCCAAAGAAACCTATAAGCATTTCATTCAATCCTTCTTCATGCACTGCATTTTCACTATCATGATCATCATCATTAAGGCTAGGTGGCATGTCATCAGTGTATGCGACTCTCATTAGCTTTTCAAATTTCTCAAGTGGTAGTGTTCTCTTCAATCTTTCTCTTCTCACCCTAGTATGGTTTAAAGGATGGTTTGGATCATTCCATCCAAATCTTAATAGCCTAGTTGGATCTTGGGTATTAGTATGTGTTTCATCAAAATCTTCTACCTATCAACAAATGCAAGCATTATTTAATGTTTGGCAACAATTGGATAAATCATAAATGTATCAATTTCAAAGAAATATAATCAAATATGGCTTAAAAAATAAAAATAAAAATTGTATGAACATATATACATCAATTGAATAATGGAACATTATTTTATAGACTACCTTTTTTATACAATAATTTAAATAAAACACAATTTTGACAACATAGTTTATAAAACATCAGTCCACACTCATTTATTATTCTTTGGTTTTAATCGATTGTAGGAGGCATACTACTGAATGGAAGATCATCATATATGTAATTTCTTTGTACAATTGCTCGTTTGAATTGTTTCTTTCCATGACATACAGAACATCCACAAACAACAATTTTCTCAAAGTATTCATCCCATGTACTAGTCTTGACCTACCTCTTCTTCAGTGCAATCATTTGTTGTGTCTACAGTATCCATTGTCATATCCTCTTCCTCCCACTGTCGTCTATGTGATTTAACAGTTTTAGGTCCACGTTCACGTACATATCTTCTTCTTTTGCTAGTTGAACGCCCAGGTTCTGTATTTTCTCTAATCTCCATCTAAAATAATCAGCAACATGCATTAATTTATGTCAAGATTGGATAATACATTATAAATTTAAATATTACTATGAAAAAATATGGACGTATCACAAAATGCCATCAGATCATTTTTTCCTAAGTTAAGTCAAAATTTGAGTATCTGATGTCCCGCTTCATCCATTGTGTCCTCATTTGATATGACACGATTTGTTGCCATGGCCTCATCTTGCCCCTATAATACACAACATAGTAAATAATGTTTAGTACACTAATTATATCATTTCAACGAGTATGCTATCCAACAAAAAACCTCACTTTAGTCATATATTTGACATATTGATATCTCCTCTATGTTGTAGCATTTGTGAATTCATAAACACCTTCCTCCTTTGGTTGAGGTTTCTTTCTCTTTTTACCTCTATTGTATCTATAGATTTCGTTGTCTCATCTATTTCCACCCACTTTCCTCTTAGTGATTTAGTATTTCTACGTCGTCCATGTCCTCTCTCCATGGCCTCCTCTGTGAATAAAAATGTTGCCACAGAAGCTTTCACCGCACTATTGTCGAAAAGGAAGAAGCAACTTGTGGGACCGCAGTAATTGCTCTACCGCACCGAGCTGATGAAGGAGCCACGGGACAGCGGTGGTCACCGCACTACCACATTCCAATGGTAGAAGACTTGTGGGAGTCACCACAACACCGCCAGGAATAGAAGGAAGACTTGCGTGCCACCATAGAAGCTTTCACTGCACTACTGCCAAGAAGGATGAAGCACCTTGCAGGACCACGGTAAATACTGCTCTACTGACCGAGCTGATGAAGGAGCCACAAGACAGTGGTGGTCACAAAAACAAGGCAGGAGTTGGAATTATTTGCAACACTCTAGATCCTGTGATACACAATAATGAAAATAATCACTATACAACAATGATAGACAATCATTAGGCGCACTTGGCGCCACGTTAGGTGCCCCAAATAGATTACATTAATGGCCAAAAGTCAGCACTAAAGTTGGCATTAACTAATGCTGACTAAAGCACCAACTACTGAATCAAAATAAAAAAATTAAAAATTTCCCGCGTGAAGGAATAAATCATATGAAAAAAAAGGGAAAAATGTCGCGTGAAGGAAGAGAGCAAGGCGCTACCAGCAACTAATGAGAAATTCGATTTAGTTTGTGACACCATAGGTAAGGTTACAATTTTTTTTTTCTTGGTTAAATTCGTGATTGTTTACTACTCTTTGTATTACATTTGAATTTGTGATTGTTTACCGGTTCATGGCCTAACCTATCCAAGCAACCTCTAAATTATCCCATCATTATAAATTGTAAAACCTTTGACAAACCAACACAAAAATTTACCCTACCCATTTGAGCTTTGGATCAAAATATTATAGCACGAAGCGAGGATGCCTCTGTATTCTTTCCCTAACCTAGGTATCAAGGAAATAGTGAATTTCTTGGAAAATCTAGGAATTGGGTTGGTCACTACTAAGCAACTGCTAAAAATAAACACATAAACCACTTGGTTTTTCCCAGTCGTGCCATAGTCACCGATGCCATGAAAATTTCGTGCAAGATTGCATTATGAAAGAGTTTTCATGATAAGCTTATCAACACTAAGCAAACCCAGTGAACATATTTTCCCTAGGTTATCAACACTAAGCAAACCCAACGAACATATTTTCCCACAAAACAAAACTTTTGTATCATAAGCTGGACAAAAACTTTCATACCTGACAATGTGTACTTCATTTGCCTCCACAGACTGGACAAAAATAATTTTCCCTAGGTCGCCTCAAAATTTCAAGCAATAGAAGGAAGCAAGCATTGTCAGCAGACTCTGGCCACAATGAGGTAATTCATTGTCAATTTATAGATTCGTAAATATTTCCATTATTTCTTTGAATTTATATATATATAGGGACATGAGACTGACAAAGATAAAGAGGAATTGTAGTTTTTAGTTTTTTATTTCTAAATTTAAAAGAAGAAATATAATTTAAATATATATATAGGGACATGAGACTAACAAATATAAAGAGGAATTGGCTTCCATATTGGGGGTAGAGTCAGTGAACAAATTTGTTAATGTGGACCAGACAATGCTTGCTAGATACATAGAAAAAGAATCTGGTAACACCCCTCAAACATTGCAAACAGATCAATTGTGTCAAAGGGAATCAATTGATTCCCCAACCAGTTTTGGATCGAGCAAAAGATCCAGGAGGAAATCAGTGACAGTAAACTCTAAGAATGTGGAATAGAGATCAGAGACTTCCAATGTCCCAGCCACTCCTGGGACACAGACTTCTTCCACCACACCATGTTATCAATCTTACATTGGTAGCTACAATACAAAGATAGAATACGAGGTGGTTTCAGGGGAATTCCAAATGATGAATGCTAGGAAAACGTTTCTGAATAGGTTGAAGGAATCATGCCTTCAACAGTTCAAAGACCATCTACATTTTCCATTCTCACTGATACCCATGCAATTGAAAAAAGCATTTATCCATGACATGGAGACTGATTTTGGCACAGGTTGGTCTGTAAAGAAGATAAAGCTACGAATGTCTCAAAACTGCAAGAGATTTCGATGCAACCAAAAAAAGAAGATAAAAAAAATCTCTCCTGAGCTAAGGTAGAAAAGAAGGCCAATTGATAAAAGTGTGAAAGTATGGAAAGAGTTTGTAAAAGCATATGAGAATTTCAATGCATAGAGGAAGTCCGATGAGGAGAGTACATAAGTATTTGAATTTGCTCATAAGATTATATCAAATTTGTTAAATGATATTTAAATTTTATTTGTGCAGAGTTAAATTGAATTAGTATATGTTTCAGGACAAGGCCTCCAAGGATAGGCTTGAGAAACTTCGTGCCACACAACGCATTGGCCAGAAAGGTTTACAGGCCTTGATTTATACATTTGTAAGTATATTTAATATGTTAAATGATATTTTTTTTTATTTCTTTGGAAAATGTAAATGATTGCATATTAATTAGTTTAAGTAGTCCATGTGCCATGTTTTGACAGGAGGAGAAATATGGCCACCATCCAAAGCAATTTGAAAAGAATATGTTACAAAACAAAAAGTGGAACAATTTTGTAATCTGGATGGAGAACAAGGTATCAATAGTTGAGTTTCAATAACTTAGTTGGATATTGTTGTGTTAATATGTCAATTTGCATCTCTTGTGTTGAGTTGTTTATTGATGCGTAGGATGAGTAAATAGAGATCAAATCTTATGATTACAAGATGACCATTTATATGCATGAATAAATAGTAGAAGAATGTAGATGAACTCAATTCATTTGACTTTATGCCTCTTGGCAGGCATTCCTCTTGAATCTCTAATATCAGGTGCCTGAAACTTCCCTGCAACTTTTACCTTTTGTTTCCGCCTTTCCTCTTCACTATCAAACTTGTCTCCTTTTTCCTTATCTACATTTTTGGCTTTGGCTTCTAATTCATCCCATTTTTTACCTTCCTCCTCTTCAGAATCTTCTTCTTCTTCTCCGTCCTCCTCTAAATCCACAAGAGATTCATCTTCTAAACCTTCCTCATCTAATTCGAATTCCTCTTCTACATCAAAGGGTTTGTATCCTTGATATGACTCTTCTGAATTATCAAAATCAGAATCACTAGCTTCCATATTCAAAAATTCCCAACCACCATCTTCAATAAATTTATTTGGATCATCAATAATAGTCTTCAAAATTGGCCGCTAGTTCAAGTTCATTCTGCTTTCATAATACTTTATATCCATGGAGTTCAGCCATTCCTTGATGCCATCAAGAGAAGATTGAGGAATGGCATACATGCGGAGTACATCTCGCTTGAAGTATTTGAAAACAATAGCCATATCAAATGCCTTTTTCCCAAGTCCTACTCTCTCATGGTTAGCAATTCTCAATCTCACTAATAGCGATTACTAAGAAAGGTAATTCCACCAACTCTACCAAATAGTTTACCGTAGGAACAATAAAAGCAAAGTATTTGAAAGGAACTCCATGAAAACCAAGCTCTCTAAATGGTATATCAAACTGTAGTTCAATTTTTTTTAGATGAGGCTGCTCCCATAGCTCTCTTACTCACTTGACAAATCCTTGAAACTCTGACTTCTTAACGTTCAAAAGATAAATGGAATCTCCTCAACACCTAGTAGAGCTATCCAAAAAAGCTAACTAAAAACACAAATGTGCTCCCACACACAATGGCCTAATGGTTGGTTGTCATAGAAGTCAAACTACCGAAGTAACAACACTGATCGAGTTAACATATATGCATCATTTGCATAAACAGCTGAAATGTGTAACAAATGTTAATCAATACATTGAATTTTGAGATGTGTTGAAATAATAAAAAAAAAATGCTTTGGGGAAAATATTAGCAGCATGGGGGAAGAAAGCATAACCCTAATAAAATCATTTTATGTTGTTCTTGATACACCATCTATAAGTTTTCCTTGGATGACAGTACTGAATTTCTATATGTTGTACCCCTTAAATGTCCTACATGTTACAAATATGGAATAACAATGCACAACTTTGTATCGAGTCCAAAGGCCAAGGCATTCTAAATAAGGGTAGCCAAACTTGATAAGGATGCAATCAATATTACATGTATTGACAATCTAGAATAGTCATGTAAAGACAACTTCCTGTGAAAACCATAATCAATCAAATTATGCACATTCAAATCTAAGTTTGAAAGCTTGCATTTCAGTCCATGCATATAAGTCCTTGTTGAAGATTAAGGGTGTCAACAACAAAGCTAGAATAGCTCTCCTTAAACTATAGCTAGTTTTGAAGTGCAGTATTTCCAAATTCAAATCCACTTCTCAGCTAAGGAAAGGAGGTAGGATTGTCAGGTGCTACCTCAAACAAAGAAGGCCATAGAAAACATTGAAATAGAAGATCCAATAAGTGAGACGACATAGTTGTAGACCATAGATAATCAGAATTCTTGCAATGCACAGATGCTTGTGCTACAAAAAAAAGGTGCTTACACATTGGTTGAATATATCCTCATCAAAATGACTAGAAAGAAATTTCAAATTTGTAAGTAAACTCTGACAGTCAAGAAAAATAGTCATAAAAATTGGAAGTAAACTTTGGCAGACATGTAGGTGAACTTAATTCATCCGACTTTATGCCTCTTGGTAGACATCAGGATCTCCCATCCTAAATTTTGGACCACATCCATTACCTCCACATAAAACTAGACATCCTTGGTCTTCTTGGTTCCCACGCCATGATATGGTTATGCAAATGAAAATGAAACAAAGTAATAATCTCCTTCTCTGTTAGCTGGAAGAATGCATGCTTAATATTTTGATACATGATATCAACTCTCTCTTTTTCTCTCATGGTTGAATACCAAAATCCATTATGGTGGGCCTCTATAGTTCTAGTCATCTTTCATCCTCTTCCACCAAATGTTGGCTTGATCCACACATCTGCCAGCCTAATTGGCTTTGTTTTTGAAAGCTGGAGTTTCTCCTGAGTCACCAATGTAGCTCTCTCTGCATTTTTAGACTCTTTCATTTCCATAGATTGTCTTTGGGATTTAATCATTTGTACCACATGGTTGATGTGCTTTGAATCCTTGCATCTAAAGGAAATTTCCTTAACATAAATATTGCTAGGGAATTTCAATTTTCCATGGTAGTTGGCATTAAAGCCGGTACCTGCAACATTGAAAATTATCCTTATATAAGAATTCCTCCATCTTGTTGGCTTGTAACACTCTTGATGGTGGCTACATGAAATCAATTTTGATTCCTCTTCTACATCAAAGGGTTCATATCCTTGATCTGACTCTTCGAATTATCAAATCGAATCAATAGCTTGCATATTCAAAAATTCCCAACCACCATCTTCACTAAATTTATTTGGATCATCAGTATACTCTTCAAAATTGGCCACCAATTCAAGTTCATTATGCTAATACTTTTATATCCATGGAGTTCAGCCATTCCTTGATGCCATCAAGTGAAGATTGAGGAATGGCATCAATGCAAAGTACATCCCGCTTGAAGTCTTTGAAAACAATAGCCATATCAAATGCCTTTTGCCCAAGTCCTACTCCCTCAAGGTTAACAATCTCAATCTCACTAATAGTGATTACTAAGAAAGGTAATTCCACCAACTCTACCAAATAGTTTACTGTAGGAACAATAAAAGAAGAGGCTTTGAAAGGAACTCCATGAAAACCAAGCTCTCTAAATGGTATATCAAACTCTAGTTCAAATATTTTTAGATGAGGTTGCTCCATAACTCTCTTACAAACGACAAATCCAGCCGGGAAACTCTGTATTGATTTTATTTTTCCTGTCCCTCTCTTGTTATTCTTCCTCAATTTCATCAAGATCATACATTTACCTTCTTGACCCTCCTAAAGTTTGGACCACATCCATTACCTCCACATAAAACTAAACATCCTTGGTCTTCTTGGTTCCCACGCCGTGATATGGTTATGCAAATGAAAATGAAGCAAAGTAATCATCTCCTTCTTCGTTGGATGGAAGAATGCATGCTTAATGTTTTGATACATAATATCAACTCTCTCTTCTTCTCTCATGGTTGAATACTAAAATTCATTATGGTGGGCCTCCAGAGTCCCAGTCATCTTTCTTCCTCTTCCACCAAATGTTGGCCTAATTCACAAGTCTTCCAGCCTAATTGGCTTTGTTTTTGAAAGATGAAGTTTCTCTTGACTCACCAGTATTAGTTGTAACTTTTTTGAATTTTTATTATGGTATGTGCACTTTGATATGATGTAATATGATTATGGTTTAAATACCTCATATGGTGCTTAGTATTAGATATATAGCGAGAAAAATAAATTATTGCATGAAATAAATAATAACTTTTCATTTTAAATGTTTTTTTTGTAGAACACGGGTCTTCTAGAAGATCAAGATGATCCTCAACATGATATAGATCCACAAAATATTGGTTTTTCTGGAACAAATCACATGGCAGAGGATGATGGTGACACAAATACGGAAGACACCGAGGTCGATGACAATGATGATTACGATGACAATGATCACGATGGTGATGATGATGATGAGATAGTTGGTGATAGTAACTAGTGACATTCATGATCATATCTAGACTACATCATGGATCATTGTCGATATATTGTTATGATGACTCTTTTCATGGTTACTATCATATGTATCATTTTCACAGCCTACAATACTATATTGTTGAGTTGTATCATATTGACATGTATCATTTTCAATATATATTTGGACATGTATCATCTTGACTTGCATCAATTTGAGTTACATAATTTATCAATTTTATTTATATCATTTGTACATGTATCATTTTGACATGTTTTTGATGTACTGGCATATTTTACTTTCACTTGTTTTAGTTATATATGATGATGATCTTATCAGTATTGACTTGTCAATTTATATATATTAAAAGTGGTTGATAATTTTTGGGTGGATATTTATTAAGTATGATGATTTTAATTTACTACTCAAGATGGATGTTGTCAAATTCAATTAAATTATAGATATTTGACTCACTTGTTTTAATTATAGATGATGATCATGTTACAATAAGTATATTATTATTTAATCATATGAGTTAAATAATTAAATTACTTACTCTATAATGGTATGAGTTATTTAAGAGGCACAATATATTTAACTAATTAAATTGAAATAAAACATATTAAATTAATAAATGGAAGCAAAACAAGAAGCATTTTTAGAAGCAACAATGGAAACCAAACTAGAAGCAAACCAGAAGCAATCTTGGAAGCAAAATTGGAAGAAAAACCAGAAGCAAACTTGGAAGCAAAACTAGAAGCAAATCTGGAAGCAAAACTAGAAGCAAATCTAGAAGCAAAACTAGAAAAAAAACCTAGAAGCAAAACTGGAAGCAAAATTGAAAGCAAACCTAGAAGCAAGCAAAACTGGAAGCAAAATCAAAAGAAAACTTGGAAGCAAAACCATAAGCAAAACTAGAAGCAAAACTGAAAGCAAAAATGGAAGCAAAACCGGAAGCAAAATTAAAAGTAAAACCGGAAGCAAAAATGGAAGCAAAATTGGAAGCAAACTTGGAAGCAAAATTGGAAGCAAACTTGGAGGCAAACTTGGAGGAAAAACTAAAAGCAAAACTGGACGCAAAATTGGAAGAAAAACTAGAAGCAAAAATGGGAGTATACATGGAAGCAAAACAGGAAGCCAAATTGGGTGCCAATTTCGGCGCAATTTCTAACATTACTTCCTGGCGCTATGATTTTCTGGTGCTAAACCTAGCGCTAAATCCGACAGAAAATTTGGTGCAAAATCTGACGCTGAGCTGACCATGCCTATTTGCGCCAAGTTTAGCACTAACCAAATTGTTCAATTCATGTACTCAAAATACACTAAAATCTAACACAAAAGTCAGCACTAATTGCATGTTGTGTTGTTGTGCTACCTCTCACTCTATCGCTCCTACCTTACCTCGCTTTCCCCTTCCCTCTATAATTCTCTATATATCCCCTCACCATCCCTCTCTCTACCTACCTCTCCCTCTATTCCTCCCACCTTACCCCTCTCTCTCTATCTCTACTTCTCTTTATCTCCCATCTCCATCTTCCTCTCTATCTACATACCTCTCTCTATATCCATGCCACCATACCTCTCTATCTCTACATCTCCCTCTCTACTTCTCTTTGTCTCTCTCTTCACTACCCCTCACTCCATACTCCCTCATTCCCCCCACTCTATCCCTTTAGATATCTCTATATCTCTTCTCTCTCTCTCTCCTCTCTACCTCTCTTACCTTCCCCCTTTACTTCCCTCTATCTTCCTCTTAAATTCCCTCTCTACTCTCTGTAGGAGTGATAGGGAGAGAGTAAGAGAGAAGGAGAGAGGGATGCAAAGAGGGAGATATATATAGAGGTATATATGACTTGGGAAAGATAGAGGGAAAGAGAAAGGGAGAGAGGTAGGTACAAAGATAGGTAGAGAGAGAGGGAGAGGGAGAGAGGGAGAGGGAGAGAGGGAGAATAGATAAATATATAAAGAGGGAAAGGTGGAGAGGGAAAGATGAAAAATAAATCTAAAAGGAACACTTTTATATTGAAAATTTGGAAATATCAATGATGTATCACGTATCATAAAAATGGTCATGTCTATAATCCTGGCAATTAATTAAATATTTATTATTTAGTTAATTTTTTCTAAAGTCCTCGTATGATTAAATTTATTTAATTTAATTATATTGTTCATTCATCTTATTCTTCTTCCATAATTAAATAAATTTAGTTTATTTAATTATTTTCATATGTCCACTCAATTAATTAAATAAATACATTTTATTTATTTAAATTAATTATCATTGTTTGAATTTAAAGTTAAATCTTTTGATTTAATTAAATTTAAATATCTCCTTTTCTTCTAGTTAATTTTCTTCTTCTAATTAATTAAATGTTTCATTTAATTAATTTCATAAAAGTGATTTAATTGAATAGATCTTATTTAATTAAAAATATCTTATGATTTCTTTCTAAATCCAAAATTAGGTATTTTAACCTAATTGTGCAATCTTCTCATATCATAATTAAATATTTTATTTAATTATGAGATATTCTGCTTTTTTTCAATAAAACTGATTAAAGCTCTTTTTCTCACCACAAGTTTTCTTCTTCTTTTAAAAGCTTAATTAAATATTTTATTTAATTAAGAAAAGTTGAATGTCCTCCACAAATAAATAATTGATTTTTTAATTAATTATTTATTAGCTTTTAATCTTTCTTTTATTCTTATCTTCCATTCTTTTTCCTCTTTCATAATAAAATAGAAAAATCTGTTTCTAGGGTTCTTCTATCTTATCCTTCAGTTTCATCTTTCTTCAACCGTTTGATCTGTCAGGAATTATCACAATCGTCAATCGAGACAGCCAATCAGAATCAGTCAGAAAGCCCTATAAATACTTGTGTGAATCCAAACATTGATAATAGGAAAATAGGCAATTAAGTAGAGTTTATGCATTTAATTCATTTAGTATTCATTTATCATAGCATCTTGCTTATTTCAAGTTTCTTAGCTAAAATCATTATCATAGCTTAATCATGCATTCATATCATAGCAAAATCTAGTTCTTTAGGAAGACAGTTTGTTGAGCCTAGCC